>JAJGOT010000179.1:0-622500 GCA_022457155.1 Cladopsammia gracilis
TAGATATAAAAGGGGGGTTCTGGCGCACATCATTCATTTTTCGTTAAATTATCGATCATTCATGTTAATTTAACGAAAAAATGGTCCGTTCAGGTGTTCAGGTGTCTATCTAATAGTATTCAATTCATGTTAAATTATCAATCATTCACATTAATTTAACGGTTCACAACTTGCGAGTCACGAGTTTGAGAACTCACGAGTCACGAAACATCAAGCGCATTTTCATTAAATTATCGATCACCCACACTAATTTAACAGTAAAAGATATTTCGCAACTCGCGAGTCACGAGTCACGAAGACTATCCCAAAGAGATACCACTCAAGCAACGCTGACGAGTTCCATGGAAGAAAAAAAATCGCCACTACCTAAAGAGACTACCTCAAGCAATGTTAGTGAGTCAAGTGAGGAATTTTTATATGTAAAAAATGGAATTAAAGAAATAAAAAAGTGTGTAATAAAAAGCAATGGGAAGAGGAAGGACTGGTACTGTCACTCAAAGCAAATCGAAGATTGATTATGCCAGACGTATCACACGATTTATTACATATAATGATGGAAAAAAGAAAAATAATGAGATGATGGAAATTGATATAGAACAGGTGAAACGTTTGAATCCAAAGGATTTGGTCAAGTTTCTTGTACTGAAAGATGCTAAATGAACATATATAATTTCATCTCTAAAAACTAGAGATGAAAATGGAATTAAAGAAATAAAATAAACTAAATAAAAGCAAATGGAAAAGCGCTCGAAAAGCACACTCAAAGAATTGCAATTTTTAGCAAAAGAGATGAAAATCAAGGGATATTATCTAATGCGGAAAGCAGAATTAATTGACGCATTAGAAGCTGTTGAAAGACAAGAGCCTGTGAAACCACCAAAGCGTAAAGTTTTACATTGTTATCATGGGAGAAATAAATACAATTGTAAAGAGTGTTCAGGAGCAAGGATTTGTGAACACGGTAGACAAGAGTATACTTGTAAAGAATGTGGTGGAAATGGTATCTGTATCCATTGGAACATCAAGTACTATTGTAGAGAATGTGGAGGAAACGGTATCTGTTTACATGGTAATAATAAATATTACTGCAAAGAATGTGGAGGAAAGGGAATCTGTAAACATGGAAAAAACAAACGATATTGTGTTGAATGTGGTGGAAAGGCTGTCTGTAATCATGGTAAAAAAATTGGTAAATGTAAGGAATGTAAAGAAGAGATACAACGACGGATAGAGGAATATGCTAAAAATGAAGAAATTGAATTGTGTGATGAAAGTGATGAAAGCGAAGATTAAACTGTAATTATAATTTCAACTCGCGTTTCACGAGTTGAAAAAATTGTCTTAAAGAAATAAATATACTATATAACAAACATGCAACTGACAAGTCTTTCAAATCTCTGCAAAGAAAATATTACTTTCCACGAAGCTGTAACATACAAGGTGAAAAACACCGATTCAGAATATCAAAGGATTAAGATTGAAACCAATTATCCTAATAACAAGAAAGGACCGCTAGTTATCGAATCACCATTTCTCTTCAGTTTTGGAGTGAATGAAAGAAAGGATAAAGTAACTAACGAGGTGGTCGGTTACTCTATTCCGGTTTGTTTATGGAGTAAAGAGAAAGAGCCGACAGCAGAAGAAAATGAGTTTTATAAGTGTTTAAGATTTCTCGAGGATATTTGTTTTGAACAGCTAGAAGACACATATGGTCCGGAAATAGCGAATAAATTAAGTCAGCTATTATATTTCAAGAAAGGTAAGAAACATGAAGCAAGTGCACCGGTATTATATGCTAAACTGATATATTCGGAAAAGTCAGATAAGATTTTATCGCTATTCACAGTGAAAGGAAACGAGAAACCTGATCCGCTCGACTATCTTAACCAATATTGTAAAGTCAAATTAGCTTTGATAATTGAAAGCATTTACATCAGTGACAGCGTCGTTTCAATACAGATGAAAGTTCACGAAGCATATGTTAAACCGCTAAAACAGAGAGAATCGTTGTTATCAATTCAAGAAAGTGAAAGCGAAGATGAAGATTAAACTTTAGTATACAGTGTTTTTCAAGTCGCGAAACGCGACTTGAAATCGTTTATACTCCCAAAGGTACATAATTTAATTGTATGCATCCGCACGTGAAAATACATTATCATGTGATAAAGCAATAGATTGCATTCCAAGTATCCCTAACAACAAGAGTAGCTGAAGGTCGCCACAAAACTTATTTTTGGCTCAGCCTGTTGATAGGGATACTTGGAATGCAACCTTTTGTTTTATCACATGATAACCTATTGTCTTTACACGTGAACACTTATTGTATGTGTTGTATTACACGTGAACACTTGAGTGACCCTTCACGTTTCACCTTGATTGAACTTTACGTCATTATTGGATAAAGATCAATTTCCACATGATCGATTTACTTCATCTCATTGATAAACATGATTTTTTATCTATCACGTTATGAAAATTCTCTCATATTTCTCTTCAATCCTATCGTTATTGCTAGCGCATGTACAAAGATCGCTAATCATGTCATCGATTAATCTCATCTCATCCACAAACGAATCGTGATCGAAATGTTTTCCTCGCATACAAGAACGTAAGTCAATCAATACTTTCTGATACGTTGTATATGCGTGTTTACTCATTTCAATCCTTCGATTATAATTCTTGTAATCGGCGTATGTTTTCAATAACAATCCAGCACCGGCAATAACTCCTAGCGTAACCGGGTTTAGCGTAACACCGCCTGCTATTGTACCGCTCGCGATAAGAAATGAACTACTCAGTTTACAGAATAGATTCATCCGCTTGAAGCGTCTAAAAGTCTTTTTGTAACACCACCATTTCTTGTGGTAAAATCTGTAAAGAGCCTTGATCTCCAACAATCTCTCCTCATCAATCGAAGTATCGATATGATTGAATGTGAAAATATCTCGCTTATGTTTCATATTTTAAAATTATAATAATAAAATTTTAAACATAAAATGATTGCAAGCGTTTTCTTTCTTGTTTCTTTTATAAATGAACAAGTTCATAGAACTTTATCTCCTCAATGGCTCAAGGAATCTCGAGAGATCGCTAGAGAGGTTGTAGAAGCGCTTGAACAGATCTAACCAAATCTAGTGTGTGAAAGATCGTCTATTTTATTATACGCTTCGTATAATAAAATTTTTATGAGAAACTTAAGAGATCGGTTCAAGTAGAAGGCTTACCAAACATTTATTGATTGCTGGGGTAGTACCCTGATCACTTTGTACTCTCACCCGAAATGTATCACACTCAGTCAAAATAATATCTCTATCCAGGTGACAGACCTGCTTCTTACCGCCCTCTCCTCTTCCTATTACATTGTTTATCAACACAAAAATAGGAGGGTATGTTTCAAGCGTATCGAGGATCTTAATACAACATTTTACAATTTTACAATTTTCCGGAACCATTTCTTCTTCTTCCTCTCCTAAAAATAGAGCAAATGTTTGGTTCGTAGTTTTCTTGTAAAGACCGTTGATAAATACACCACAACTGTTGAGACTTGGTGAATTGATAATTGCATGATTATTCATATCGAGTGTAGTCTGCATTAGCATTTTCCCACCTTCCAAAATATAAGGAGTGTCGTAAACACTAGCCGGTACATCTGAGTGGTATCCTTTTATTCCGTAAATTATAAGGTAAGCTTGAGCTTGTGAAGCTGATGTTGGTGAACCACTACATTTTAAATCGACCCTAATATACTCCGGTGGTGAAATTTCCCACTTATGTAGATGAATAATACTTCTACTGTAATTAGAAAATTTTTTTATCGGTTGATTAATTATGTTGAGAGAACCCGATCGAACATCGACGCTGACGCCGCTCATCGTAGGTGGAATAAATTCGATACAAACGGTATATTCTCCCTTTGGTAATTTATACATATTAAAACCGATTCTTGATGAGTAGCTATTTAGCGGATGTTTGTGTAATAGCAACGCATAAACTTTTCTGTTTAGTGTATGCGGTGACTCTACCAAATCGACTATTCCGGTGACGGTTATATCATGCTCGGATGAGCTTTCATCAACATTTTCCATTATGTACCGGAACTCATCTTTCAAATTTGATGAGTCGCTGATATGTGATTCGTCAACATATTTTTTGAGCTTTTCTTCTACCTCGTTCGTATGAACTACCACATCCCCTATCATGAGATTGAGTTTTCTATCACCACCGTCCACATAAGATTTATTACATGCATCGGAACTGTTTTGCGGATCACCGAGATTGGTAATCTTATGGTTTGACATATCTAAATCTTCACCGGACGGATTACTCAATTTATCGGAAATTATATGATCCACGTATCTTTTATTTGCTCCTTGGTCAGCGACCGTCGGGTCCTTTACATTGTAAACCGTATTGTTTCCCATATCTAAACTAGTCTCCATCGGAAACGTCTCTTTGCGGGATAAGAAAATATTTTTGACATCGTTGTAAGAGACAAGATTGTTATAATTTGCTCCTAGCAAAGCATATGATTGTTGTTTCGAATGGATAACATTGAAACGTTGCTTTAGATCGATATTTTTCACAACCTCATGCGTAGGTTCAGGAGTGTTAGGATGAAATTTTTTCAGAGTCACCATATTGACAGCGCATAAATCGTTATCTTCGTCCGTGTCCATGTTTGTGATTAGTTTTCTGTTCATGTCGATCTCTCCAGGAAGAATCAATCTATTTCCTCGAAGATCTAAATCACCAGTCATATGAGTCGATCCATCAACAAGAATAACATCTGTCCGATCTGGTTTCCTACGTAGTTGCACGTCCATCTGATGTTTTGTTATCGCATCATCATTTCCCACTCCTTCGCCAACATTTACAAGACGTTTTTGTTGAATATCGTAATTGTTATTGACATCTAATTTCAAACCGGTATGAGCATGCACTTGTTGATTAAAATTTTTTATATATTCACTCACATCGAAATTACTGTATCTTCGAATATTATTAAAAATACCCATCGTAAGTATGTTATTATTAATTAGTAGTATTAATAATTAATACATATAATTTTTAAAAAGTCTCATCAAAGTTCTTAGCAACACTTTTCTTTTCTTTGTCTAAAAATAAGAATTCATATGGACCAAGTTTATCAAAAAGAACCGGATCTATTAGATTTTCTTGCGCAATCAGATTTAAATGTTTTTTAGTCGTCGGTGGATACAAAATCATGTGGGAACAGTTCTGTCGGAGTTTCTGAGGAACATCGTAGTAGGATTGGGATAGATAGATTGGGGAAATTTTATGATGTCGACCATCTGTATAATGATTGGCGATTTTGTTTTGAACTGCTTGAGGAGCGTTAATTAGATCGTCAAAAACCACTACTTTTCTATTATCGTTCGGATAGTCTGTCGTATCCATAATATCATCTTCTCCGTAAAGTTCTAAAATATCGTATCCGACTCTTTGACTGGCTTTTTCCATTAATTTCTGCAAGTCTTGAATTTTATCCTGATGTTGATTTGGTGAGTATAGATAAATCTTATCATAATAAATGAGCGGTTTTCTAAGAATATGCATTAAGGTGTTTGTTTTTCCACATCGAGTTTGGCCAGTTATCAACATACGGAAATCTTCATTAAGAAAATCATTTAACGAACGATTATTATCGTTATTTTTTATCACATCATAATTCGGTATTTTCATTTTATTTAATAGGGTAGATAAACATTTAAACTTAAATGATTATTTTACAGTTATTTTAATAAACTTAAGTGTTTATTTTACAGATATTTAAAAATAACTTAAATGTTTATTTTACAGATAAATTAAATAACTTATATGTAAATTATAAATTATGGATATTGATAAGATCAAAAAATATGCAGATTTAGAATTTGAAGGTTTTAAAATTGCTAAAGCAGTTACTGATGTAAAGAATGAGGTGAAAAATAAAGAACAGGTTCGCGATATTGCGATGAGTGATTATTTTAAAACTCTGAGAGAACCGCTAATTGAACAACAACGCAAAACAGATGAAAAACAGGACAAAGTAATTCAGCAATTAAAAGAAAATCAGTTAGCTTTGACCAGCGGTTTCAAAGATCTGGTTGAAACTAACAAGGATATTTTAACATTGAATAAAGAGCTACCATTTCCTGGTGGTGACCAACCACCAACGGATACGCTACCGATACCTGCACCACCATCAGCTAAAGTAATAACTGCCGAACCGAATAAGATGTTCACAGAAAGCGAATTAGAATTTTTGAAAGAAACTTTTCATGAACCTAATGATCTACTTAAAATGAGCGATCAACAGTTAACTGAAACTTATAATGAAGTCAAA
The DNA here is from genome assembly GCA_022457155.1 of Cladopsammia gracilis. Lineage (NCBI taxonomy): Eukaryota > Metazoa > Cnidaria > Anthozoa > Scleractinia > Dendrophylliidae > Cladopsammia > Cladopsammia gracilis. Next base: position 6,347 of record JAJGOT010000179.1, read on the forward strand.
GATGAGAACAGAAGTGTCGGAATAAAGATAGGTGGTTTGAAAAGGAGAAAACCAAAGACAGAAGAAGAAAAACAACAACTCGATTATGATCTGAAAATATATGAAAGAACAAGAGATATATTAGACAGATATTTAACAACGATTAAGAATGTAAAAATTTTACCACAATATACAAAACAAAAACAAGGTGAAGGGGTACGCAAGTACAAACAACCAAGACGAAACGCTTATAAAATTCAAAAAAATAATCAATATGGAGGACTATTGATAGACATGCCCAAGCTGATGAAAGATAAGAGATTAAACGCTTATCGTGGTGGAAAATTAATTTATCAAGCCGATGCTGATAAATCTCTAATTAATCTGCTAATGAAAAGATACAATCCTAAAACAAAATATAGCATGAACGCTGTAAAAGTTTTTAATGATCTAAATATGTTGAGTAATCTACCTCCTCATAAATCATCTGGTAAATCGAAAATAGTCGGTTCAAGTATAGTTTATTATGATGATCCTAACAAATTGGTAGACAGAATGAAGATAATAATTGGGTCGATGGCCGCTGGTAATAATTCACCTGTTTTGAGAAATGATTTATCACAAATAAATGATGAGCTGTTAAGAATAGGAGTAATAGATAAAACAATTCATCAGAAATTATATAAAAAATATTTAGCGTAATTAAAAAATAAAAAGTTTTTTATTATACGGAACGTATAATAAAGATGGATGTTAACAGAACGCTAGTTTTCAAATCTATAGATGCAAGAAAACAAAATCCTAATAATAAACCGGGAAATTTTACTGTAAGGTTTACTCCTGAGCTGTTATTGGACGATAACAAGCAATGTTTTTTGGCATTGGATCATCTTAGCATGACTGCGAGTTGGCATAACATTCGTCCCGAATATGATAACAACAAACTAAAAATATCAAAAGATAAAGGTAAAACATATGAAACGATTACTTTTCCATCAGGGGTTTATGATTACGAAGATATAAATGATTTTATCCACAAAACGATTGGAAAAATACCCAACACGAAGGAATATGGAATTAGCGTATTGTTTGATCTTACAACTTACAAGGTATTTATTCAATTATCACCCGATTTCCGCATCGATTTCAGTTCGAGTGGAAATTTTAATATTTTACTCGGATTCGAATCGAAAGTTTTAACGAGCACCGCCTACGGGAAAAATTTCCCTAATATAAGTAACAGCATCGATAATCTTTACCTAAAATGTAGTTTGTTGAGTGATTCGATCGTTTCAGGAAAGCGAAGCAATACCTTATTCACATTCTCAACAAATACAAAAACAAGGTCTTTACCTTTTGAAATCTACCCAAGAGTGAATTATTTATGGCATAAGATAAATAGAAAAGATATATCTGAAGTAACCTTTTACTTGGCCGACGATGAAGATAGAAATGTTGATCTGAACGATATCGATATTTCCATAACTGTAGTGTTAAAAGAAGTATAATTTTATTTATATAAATTAAAACTTAGGCACTTAGGTTTACAACATGGAAGAACAAAGAAGGATTAGAAATTTTGATACAGGAGAAATTTCTTATATTAACTCTGTAGATCACTCTGTGGATAGCGATAGCGGTAGTGGTTTCTCTGATATTTTTGCAAAAATCGGTAAAACTATAACAGGAAAAACAGCAAGTAAATTAGCTAGTAAAGCAGCAGAAAAACTTATTGAAAAAGGTGCTGAAAAGGTTGGAGAAGAGAGTGGCAAACTTCTTGGTGAAAAGATCTATGACAAGTTTTCCACAAGAGGTAAAAAAGAACCTGCTGCACCACCACCACCGGCACCAACACCAAAAATCTCAGGCGAAACAAAAGGAGATGAAATTATCAAATTTTTAAACGAGAAAGAGAAGAAAGAAGATAAATATCAACATCTTAGAGATATCATAAATGATTTGATTTAATTTTAAAAATAATTTCTTATTATACTAACGTATAATAAGAATGAGTTTCAGAAATCCAGAATTGGTCAAACGTTATGAATACGTATCCTACGATTTGGAAACACCGCTAATCGATAATGTCGCAAATAATAATAGACAGGTTAAGGATAATTATCGATTCACAGTTGATAACTCTTCAGAAGCAAATCCGATCGATTGGTATAACGCATATTTGGAAGTAGATTTCAAACTTGTTACGCTTGCTGATAGTACAACCGGTATAACAGCAGGACCAAATAACGGTAATCAAGATTGTACCACAACCAATGGTCATACATTTATAAAACAGATTCAGGTTGAATGCAACGGGATGACAGTTTATAATAACACAAGAGCCAATGAAACATCGAACGTACTTTCCCTCTTAAAATATACAAAAAGTTATGCTGACACAATCGGTAAAGATCAGTTTTTATATTTGGATTCATCCACAGGAACAACAGAAGCGCGACCAGCTCAAGCGCTATATAACGAAGGTTTTGCTAGAAGAAAGATCCTGACGGATGCTGCAGCTATCAATAAGATATCGATACCGCTAAATCTATACAGCTATTTTGCAGCTTTCAAAAATAATCTTCATCCGAACATCAAGACAAATCTTCTTATAGAGCTTGAAAGTGATAACAATATAATTTTCAGAAAAGGAGCTGCTCCAGATAGTAAGGTGATCTTGACAAAATTAAGATTGTGGTGTCCAAAAATTATTTTCAACGGTTTAGGTATGAAACAGTATCTTAATGATTATTTGAAACCCAAAAAATGGACCTATTTGAGAGAACATACTGAAATATCACAATCAACCTCTGTAAATAACTCCTTTCGAATAAGTACAGGTATTAGGAGACCGAGGCATGTATTTTTATGGGTTGTTCCCGATGCAAACTATAATAATCAGGAGCGAAATATATTTACTTTCGATACATTTAGAATTGGGGCCAACAATCGATATTTTTCTAAAGCACACTTGCTAATAAATAATAGTATCCAGTATCCTCAATTAGAGATGACATCAAACGAAGAGTCAAGACTTTACAGAGCTTTGTTATCCTTCAGTTCCGCTTACAACGACTTTTTAAGCGGAGCAATAATCGATCGATCAAATTTCAGAAATCTTTTTGGAATTCTATACTTTAATCTTAGAAACCAAGAAGAAGATGTAAAAGATGGTACAGTTGCACTTACTTTCAATTATGAATTAAACGGAGATAATCCAACAAATTATAGATTGAATGCTTTAGTTTTACACGAAAAAGAGATAGAGTTATACACTGAATCTGGAAAAATATTAATAAAAGCGTAAATCTAATTAAAATTATATTTTGTAAAAATAAAAATGGCTACACCGTATTTCGCATATGGAGTAAATTTGTCTCAAGGACAGCTACATAAACTTAAAAAAGCATACGACGATAACTCTCAAATTACGATAAGGTTGACTAAAAATAATTTGAAAGGGTCGCATGAACTGTTGTTGACAAAAACCCAGATTAATAAGATTAATAAAGCGTTAAAAAACGGTACCGGTGCTGATATCAAAATATCAAAAACACAGATTCGTAAAGCGATCGTCGTAGGTGGTAGTTTGTGGTCTTCACTATTATCACTCGGCGCAAAGTTACTGCCTTTTGCAACAAAAGCGGCAACAAAGGTGGTTCCTTTAGCTACAAAAGCGGCTACAAAAGTATTACCTCATTTAGCTACAGGAGCGTTAGGTGCTTTGGGAAGTTTAGGTATCGATAAGATTTTTGGTAACGGAATTACGGTCCCGTTTGATTTTCTTCCACAACTATTAGCTATCAAAGGATTGACGCAAGGGCAAAAGAATATTATACGTAGTGGTTTACAGACCGGTAGTGGAATAACGTTCAAAGCAACGAAAAGACAACAGAACGGTGGATTTTTAGGAACACTTGCTGCAATCGGAATTCCTATGGCTATAGAGCTAGCTTCAAAACTTTTTGGAAAAGGGCTATCTGTAGGTGTAAGTCCGAGTGAAGGTTACGGATTACAGGTACCAAAATCATCGAGAGGTAGAGGATTACAGATTTCTCCAAAATATCCATACTATCCTCCACCTTTTTACGGATCATGGGATGAAAAAAACCCAAATTTAGGGATGTACCGTTAAGTAATTTTGACCTGGAATTATGGATAAAATATTTAAAAATACCTGATTTCCGAGGTATTTTTTCGAGAGATCAAACGAAAAGTCATATTCATAAAACAGGTTGTTGTATAATTAATCTTGATGATAAGATAGGGAACGGAACACACTGGGTATGTAGTTATGTCAAAAATAAAAATCTCATATATTATTTTGATTCGTTTTGTTTACCACCACCACAAGATTTCATTGATTATGCAAATGGCTTGCGCATGGAATACCAATACAATATCGGTTACCCGTTTCAAGCTATAAATTCAGTAAGATGCGGTTATTACTGTCTATATTTTCTTGATAATATTTACAAAAAATCATTTTACGATTGCTTAAGTAGATTCAAAATCGATAATCAAAACTACAATGAAAAGTTTATTAAAAAATATTTCATGTAATTAAAATTAAAAAGTTTATTATACAGTTCGTATAATAAAATGGAACCACCAGCAAATATATATTGCGTCAAGGAACAAAAACATACAAATAATGCTGAACCATCTGGTTATGAGATAGCCTCAAACGGCAGACCTTATTTTTGGTGTAAGTGCGCTAATTGCGATATTAAGAAAATCCGTTTCGTTAAGAAATCTCATTTCGATAAGATTTCGGGAAACTAGTTCAGCCCTCACATGGTGGGGGCTTTTTTGATGTGGAAGGTAGTCATAGTCTTGGAGAGATAGCTATGAAATCAGCTACGAAAGGTATTTACAATTTAGGAAAAATAGCAGCGTCAAAAGCCGTCAAATCAGACTTTGTAAAGAAAAAGATTAAATCAGGCATTAATAAGTATATAGATGAGGGTTTGGATAGTTTCACAAAAGACTTATCGAAAAGACTCGATCCGCTTCACCGAGGTAACGGTTTCGACATTCATAATGCGATTTTAAAACTTCCGAAACCAAAAGGAGGCTGGACATTACCAGGACATAAATATACAGGTCCAGGAAATCCGATACATAAACAGGCATATTGGGATGATGAAGGTAATATTCTTGAAGTTTATGATAAACCTACTGGAAGAACGGATGCTGTATCGATGCAGCATGATGTTGATTATACTGTCTGTGCGAATAAACCGGATCCACGAAAATGTAAAAATGAAGCTGATAGGAAAATGGTGAAAGCCTTGGATAGTATACCATATAACGAGCGACAATATGGTCATGCGCTAGCAAGAAATGTAATAGATACTAAACAAAAACTTGGAATGGGTGCTTCAAAAAACGGAAAAAGCCGCCGAGTAAAAACATGTTGACGTGGCAAGAAAAGTTAGCTGATGAACTACATAAACCTATAAGACGAAAGTTTACTCGGCGGCGTGTTATTGTTAATGGTATCGATGAGATATGGTGTTCTGACCTTGTTGAGATGCAGCAATATAGTAAGTGGAATAAGGGTTATCGGTATCTTCTTATGGTGTTAGATATTTTCAGTAAATACGGTTGGATTGTACCGTTGAAGAATAAAAAGGGAGAGACCGTTGCAGAAGCGTTCAAAACAATACTCAAGAAAGGAAGAAAACCAAGAATGTTGTGGACTGATAAGGGTAAAGAGTATTATAATAAGAATATGAAAGAACTGTTAGACAAAAATAAGATAACAATATATTCAACAGAGAATGAAGAAAAATCTACTGTTTGTGAAAGATGGAACCGTACGATAAAACAGAAAATTTCTAAGCAAAATACCATCCAAAACAATACTGTGTATTATGATATGTTACCGAAATTGGTAAATGAATATAATAATACGAAGCACCGAAGTATCGGAATGACGCCTGTGGAAGCGTCGAAGAAAAAGAATGAAAGTGCTGTTTTCTTAAATCTGTATGGTAAGAAGAGACGTACAGCTACGCATAAACCGAAATTTAAAGTTGGTGATAAAGTTCGAATATCAAAATATAAACGCCCTGTTTTCGATAAAGGTTACACACCGAATTGGACTGAAGAGATTTTTATTATCAATAAGATTCAATACACGAATCCGATAACATATAAAATAAAGGATGAGATGGATGAGGAGATAACGGGTACTTTTTATGAGCAAGAGTTGCAGAAGGCTGTTCAAGACGTTTACCGTATTGAGAAAGTGATTCGACAAGATGCTCGAAAAGGTAAAGCGTTAGTAAAGTGGAGCGGTTACCCAGAAAAATTCAATCAATGGATAGATCTAAAAGAACTGAAAGACCTGTAATGATGTAAGCTTTTTTTTTTCATTTCATATGAAATACATGAAATGAAAAATCATGCGAAGCTATTTTGTTTTATAATGTCCGTACGCAAGTGTGTGAATTCTATCAGGTTGTATTATTCTCTTATCATCATCTGCTGAAAGAGCGATCTTATTTACCTCTTCCGTAAATAGCTCGTGTTCACGACTTCTTATAGTATACATCTTTCGATACTGTTTTCCACCTCCAAATAAGCATCTCTTATAATCATCGAAGCTAATGCTTTTCTCTACTACCGGTTTCTTTACCCCTTTACACTTCTTCTCCTCCTTTCCCTCGTACATCTTATAACTGTAAAGTTTCGACCTCAACCCTACAAATTCTTCTATTATTTTGCCGCCAGCTTCATCCTTGAACATTCCCACCACTTTCTTATTTATTCCTTGTTGTATACCTGACGGATGATCTTTTGGAAAATTACTCGTATCAAACTTGGCAACTACATCATCGCTTATATCTTTGTAAAAGTCTTTTGTTTCAATCTCATATGCTAAGCTATCCGTATCGGTAAATAGTAGCTTTGCTTTTTCACCATACTTTGGTTTGATGTAGTTATAATGAAAATCGTACATTAGTGTTTTACTCAGATCGAGGATACACATACCGATATATACCGGTTTGTTAAATATTAGCCATTTCTTTTTCATGTCAATCGCAGCTAAACGTCTTGAGAAGATGGTGCAGTGATTGAAGTTGGGTTTTGCTGCTAGTTTCTTTGCTTTTTTTGCTGAGTTGAGTAGTTTTATATCCACCCTGTTACGGATGTTTTCCATCGTTTTTCCAAAGACGGAATTATTCATAAGTTTGAAAAACTCCTTTTCAAACTCATTTTGAGCATTTGCTCTCAAGCGGGTGTTTAGATCGATGTACTCTTTCATCCAATCACTCTCTCTAAACTTAATACCTCGATGAATCTTTGTGATCTTCAGCCCTAAAGATTCATACAGTTTGAGATTTTCATAGTGAAGAATGTATTTCTTTTTATCATTCAAGTTAGGTATTAGTTTCTCCACTTTGTTTACCTTCAACCTCTCCGGAGCGAGAGGGTAGTCATTATGAAGGTCGTGCATTTCATATGGATACTCGAGGTCGACCTCGAGTATGCAACTCTCATTTCTCCAATTAACCAATTCATCTTCATTCATCCATTGGAAACCGCCTGTAGGTAATTTCTTACACATAGCCCAACCGTAAAGGTTATTCGCATCGAGATATATAACAAACGTGTCAGGTCTATTCTCATCATACTTTTCTTCCATGTAGATGTTGTTAGCCTTACCATACCTGTTTGAGATCATCGAGATACCTCCTCTTATCCCTTTTTCAAACATTAGCAACATATTCGGATCAGTCAAAAGTTCAAGATGGACTTTTGTATATTTTAGTAACGCATCCCAAGATAATCCTGGTGTGGTATAATACCAGGCTGGATCAAGATCGTAATGTTTCATACAAAGATCACGAAAGTTTTCAAATACATCACACAACTGTAAAACATCTAATTTATTGTATAGATCGTGATAATCTCTTAGTGTCTTCATCTCAAACGTATCCCACACCTTTTGCGCATATTCATAATCTTCGTCAGAAATACCTTCACCACTTAGTTTAGAAAAGAATTTATCTTTCGGTGGTAATTGTGTTTCGTTTAATCTGTCGAGAGAGTTCATGTATTCATACGGATATACACCTTTTCTCAACAACAACTCAAACTTCTCACTTCCAAAAAACCTGCATGTGTTTTTAAACTTTTCCTTTGACGCGCTCTTGAGATTTGTAACCAGCTTATCTAAACCCGTAGGCATAAACTTGAAACTATCGATAAATCGCAATTCTCGTTTCACCTCCTTTACCTCACCTTTATCACCTTCAAACGTGTCAACCGTTATTACTTTCGTGAAACTAATGTATTTTTCTTCATTTTGTGGAATACAGTTTATATCACCTTCCCTAACACCGAGTTGCCTAATAAATAGATGAGCATCGTATCCACTCAAGTTGTGAAAAACTACAGGAATAAATCTCGGTTTCCTGCATGCGAGATTACAGCTGTTATGTGCTGCACCTCGAAATTTACCGGTATAATGACAATGATCGCGTACTTTTTCATCCCCTTCTGTAAATTTACCTTCACAGATCCAACACTTATTTGAACTTTCATACTTTCGTCTATGTTTATCCTTAAAAATCATCTTCTTTGGAAATTTAAACTTGTAATATATATCTTCAACCTCAGCTTCCAACGCATCTATAAATATCTGAGCTACATCATCATCTTCAGAAGTTGCTGTGTAGTTGACACATCGGTTAAGTTCGCTGCTATTACTAAAAGCGCACTTAATATAATAATTAAAACTTGACGGTTTATGTATCTGCAACCTGTTTGTAAAACTCTCCTCTTCCTCTTCCTCTTCCTCTTCCTCTTCAGGAGGTGGTTGATCTGCATCTATCGGTTTGATAAGCGACTCGAAATCTGCATGGCAAACAAATGGATGACGTATTTTTCGATTAATGTTTGTAAATGAAAGAAACGCATTATCTTCATTTGGCATCTCAACTCTAACAGCCTCATTAACTTTGCAGTCTTCCTCATGCTTATTTAACAGTTTTTGAGTACCGAAAGGGTTGAGACATCTTGAACAAAAATACTTTTTAATCTTTTTCTTTGATACCTGTTTTGATAATAATCTACTCATACTATTAATGAGACAGTAGTGTTTCTTTTCACCGTCAGAAATGAGTAAGAGATTTACATGATTTGTACGATTTTTTAGATTTACGTTATCACTTACTTTCAAAGGGTAAACCATTCTTTCATACCCATAAACATTAATACTTATAGTCTCGTTCTGTTTTTCAAAACGTTTAAGATCCTTCAATTCGAATGGAAACTCAATTCCATCCCAGTTTAATTTTTCAGACTGTTTCCTTAATATTTTCGTTATACGTTCACCATCTCTAGTTACTGGGTTTAGTGCTCTTGTGACACACCATTTGAAGCATTCATCGTCTTTGTTTTCCATGTTTATTATCGCCTTTTTCTTTGAAAGCACTTTTGGAAGCTCTATGTAGGAGGAACCTCTGAGCGGTTCATACTTTACTGTATGAAGTTCCAAAGCAATGATTGAATCAAATATCCAATTACTACCTCGTTTTTGATATGCTGCTAAACTCTCCAGTATCTTACCCGTCATTTTTTGATAAAGATCTTCAAAGTCTGTACCTTCAAGGTTTATCTCAACATTTGACACAAAATGACCGGTTGTATACTCTACTTCGCCGGTTACTATATTTGTTTTCGACATGGAACACTTTAGAATTAATTTCAACTTTATGTTGTGATGTTCGTTTAGGAACTGAAGTATAGTTGGTTTTACAGCTAACAAGAATGTTTTTGGACCATACCCCTTAACTCCATCAATAGTATATTGCACAGCAAACTTTTTCAAAGCTGACTTCCTCTCTTCAAGCTTGAACGCGCTTGTTTGTTTAGGCTTTAAATTTTCTAAAGCCACTTGGAGTGAATTTCTTTTTGAAACCCACTGTTTTTTCTGTTTGTTATTTTTTACCTTTTTTTTCACCTTTTGGAGTTTTTTCTTGATTCTTTTGATCTGTTTGACTTTTGCTTTATCATTCACCACTTCAACAGGTGAAGGCATTTCAAAGTTCTTTTCTTCTCTTTTCTGTCTACGAGATTGTTTAGTTTTCAACTGATAAGGTTTTGGTTCTGCTTTTCGTGGTGGAGGTGGTGTTTGTTCTCTTTCCCTATGCGTAGTTGGTTCTTCATCTATAAAAGTAACGATACCGCGTGGTGGTGCTTGCTCTCTTTCCCTATGTGTAGCTGGTTCTTCTTCATCTATAAAAGTAACGATACCACGTGGTGGGGGAACAGTAGTATTGGCAGCTAGTCGTTGTCTTCTCTTTTTGGAAAGCCTCTTCTTTTTAGGTTTGTCATTCTCTTCTTTTTGTGATTTAATACTACTTTCGATATTTTTGACTAGTTTTTTCTTACTCCAATCTGAATAACCTTTCAAACCGTTTTCATGCGCAATTGCTCTAAGCTGTTGAACAGTTTTTGAATCCATCTTATTTGTATGTGTACAAGATTTCTTTAATTCCATTTTTTACATATAAAAATTCCTCACTTGACTCACTAACATTGCTTGAGTGGTATCTCTTTGAGGTAGTCTCTTTAGGTAGTGGCGATTTTTTTTCTTCCATGGAACTCGTCAGCGTTGCTTGAGTGGTATCTCTTTGGGATAGTCTTCGTGACTCGTGACTCGCGAGTTGCGAAATATCTTTTACTGTTAAATTAGTGTGGGTGATCGATAATTTAATGAAAATGCGCTTGATGTTTCGTGACTCGTGAGTTCTCAAACTCGTGACTCGCAAGTTGTGAACCGTTAAATTAATGTGAATGATTGATAATTTAACATGAATTGAATACTATTAGATAGACACCTGAACACCTGAACGGACCATTTTTTCGTTAAATTAACATGAATGATCGATAATTTAACGAAAAATGAATGATGTGCGCCAGAACCCCCCTTTTATATCTACTGACCCTAGCATTTTCAAAGCGATAACAAACTTTAGCCGATAAGTATTTATCGTGCAACAAAAGTGAGCCAAACACACCGCAATATTTGCCAATAGAGCTACATGTAGCACCGAACACCGGCATAAAGAAAGAAAATAATTCTAACGACACTCTGGACAGCATGAAATCCTCCTATCAATTTGTTATATATGTTGTGGTTCAAATTTTTCTTTGGTTTAAATTTTTTCAAACCAGTTTTATAGTTTTTATTTTTCTTTGTCTCAGATTCATTATCATAATATGAGACAAAGAAAAACAAAAATCAAACTGGTTTGAAAATTTTTAAACTATAGAAAACATTGAATCACAACATATACATGTATACCTATTAATTTTCTAGGAATGACACAAGCAAGCTAAGAAATATGGAATGCCAGCAAGAACAATAACTGGCCTTTGTTAATAAACATTAAATTAAAATTAAATTAAGGAGTGTTTTTTTTTTCAGGAAGAGAAGGACTCCAGGGGAAATTTAAATGAGTTGAGGCATTTGAGGATTTATTCGAGTAAATCAAAAGTGTATACACATGCACTATATTTAGATACAAACAACAAAGAGCAGGGTTTGCACTATCAATAGTCGGGTTGATAGTCCAATGCAATCCTTTTCTTCCCACCTGAAAATGCAACTGAATAGGAAACTCTGCTAGCAGGCTACGAACCAGGGATGTAGATAATAGCCGGGAGCCGGGGAAATTATCCGGCTGTGAACTTCATTTTTCCGGCTGTTAAAGCTTAGTGCAGCTTTAAAAAGACGTCATTTTTCTATTTTTTACCCATCTGTCAGATCTATATTCCTGCCAGTTAAAAACTGAATCTACATCCCTGCAACCGGTAACCAGTTAATCATCACCACAGTAAGGAGGCACTTATCAAAAAATAGTACATGTACAATCAACCAAGGAAATCTCTTTTCACACATCTACATGTATTTTCTTGTTCAAGTAGAGTCAAAGGCTCCTGTTAGCCAACTCAAAAATAGGAAATGCCCTACATGTACATGTACATACAAGTATTGCTGGCTTGTGTTTGAGAGACCAACATTGACAAAAAAGGTGTCAATAGAAATTTTAGATGTAAAGTAGCCATGTACTTATTGATTTGATTGAGACACTCAAGTATGGTTTGTAAAAACTTGATTATACTGTACATGTCCATGTATTTGTTAACACTTTTGATAAGATTGCCAACTTCATCTATTTTTTATGCAGTTCATGAAACACAATGTTTACACTGTATGTTTAAATTATAAACATGTCTCTATATCTCTTAAATACTATTTTTTTAACCTACATCAACATGTAGGATACACAAAACGTTATTTCAATCTTCAAGAAATATTTTTTATATACCACAATCACAAATTACATGTACAGGTACCAACTATTGAGCTGAGAAGACTTTCATGAGATATACTAAATTACAAATCATACATGTATCTACATTATAAGATATAAATAACATACTTTACATGAGACTTACATTTGTACAGATGGTATTTAGCAGGGATGTAGATAATAGCGGGGAGCCGGGGAAATTACCCGAGTAGTAAGACACGGCTAGGTGGGACATAGTGAAATTTCCCTAACCAACGCCCTTTTTTGGGGACATAGTCAAATTTCCCTAATATGACGTCATCAAAGGTAGGGAGAGTCCAAAGTCCACCTAAGATGACGTCATGGATCCCCCGGTCAGAAGCCCCCTCGGCTTCGAGCCCCCTCGGCTCTTGAAAATCCCCCAGGGGTAAAAAAAATTTTTTTTGAATTTTTTTTTGAATTTTTGATTTATATAGGTGATATTGAGTATCGAATTTTTTCAAAAAAATTTTTGATTTTTTTTTTCAATTTTTTCAATTTTTTTTGGCGGGGAAGTGGTCAAATTTCCCTATATACAATCCTCCTGGGGAATGAATTGGGGAAGTAGTCAAAATCCCCAATATGAAAGAAGAAGCCCACACAAGGATGAAAGTTCAACAACATGTTTTTAATGAAAATCATCAACGAGAAAAAAATGAGAAAGATTGACGCTTTCTTCTTTTCTTGATTTACTTTCCGATCGGGGTTCAAGCAAAACTTTTAAAAGTATTTGACAAGAGTTTCTAAGTTCATGTGTGGAGAGCGCTGAATAATTCTTTTTTACAGAACATAATACAAGCAATCACGTCGTAATTAAACCGCATAAAAACCTTCAGGCAATAAATTCAAAGGCAGAAATTTTCCGCGAAGACGTGCCGTAAATCAGGTTCTCTTTCTCTTTCGATTCCAGCACGTATTATAGAGCGAAAATCAGCTTGGCTCTTCTCTCAGGACAATTCGTGAATGAAAAAAGAAAAAAAAACTAGTTTGAATTCAATGCTCGCAGAAAATTCGTTTGAAAGAAGAGAAAGTATTTTTAACAACGCAAAGTTTCCTCGCACGACGAATCGAGCAAAGACAAACAAACAAACTACGAACCTGCGGAAGGATTTTGCAGTGAAACAAACAAAAATCCCTTTCTTTCGCCGAAAAGGTTGTCCTTTTTCCAAAGCCACCTCTCTTAAACCTTCCACGAAGAGAGTTGTCTGAATTTTTAGCGAGGAACTTGTTTCACGCCGTGAAAAAAATCTGTCTTGTCTTTCTCAGAACAGTGTTTTCCGATGTTTTCCCAACAAACTACGAACCTGCGGAAGGATTTTGCAGTGAAACAAAAAAAATCCCTTTCTTTCGCCGAAAAGGTTGTCCTTTTTCCAAAGCCACCTCTCTTAAACCTTCCACGAAGAGAGTTGTCTGAATTTTTAGCGAGGAACTTGTTTCACGCCGTGAAAAAATCTTTCTTGTCTTTCTGTTAAAACCGGCTTACGCCATCACTCGGTTCCAGACCACGCGCGAACCACCAGCGGGACCTTTTTCCTTCTTCCGAGCGGCTCGTCTGGCTTTGCGTTGTAAGTGAACGAGAGAAGAATGAAAAAAGAACAAAGTGTGAGCCTTTATAAGGGAAAGTTGACGTCACCCCTCAGGCTCCACCAATCACGAGGAAGCCCTTCGCTGACGCCTGTTGTCTTTGAAGGGCAATTTGTTTTTGTCAACCAAGCGTTTCCAGAAAATGAGAGCGCTTTTTTTTCTTGTTTTTGAATGTTCTTGTTGATTTTTTTTTTGGACCCCAACGGTTTGCGGCCACAAAAGGAGTCTTGCCTTGTTTGATTTGGTTCATCAGACAATGAACCACGCAGATTGTTTTTTGATTACTTTTTTCGATAAATATTCTTATTCAAAAGACGGGTTAGTGCAAGAAAAAGACCACGCATTTTTTACCATTTTAAAGCAACTTTTTTTTATTGCAACAATCTTGTTATGAAAACAGGTCAACAATTAAAACAGTGACAACTTTTTAACATCTCTTTTTTTCTGAACAGTTTTTTTACTCTTGTACCCAACCGCGAGGTTTGTGCCGCTTCAAGGCGACCCCTTTCCCTTTTTGAATAATGTTTTCTATCTTGGCTTGTCTTTGCTTTTCTCTCTGTTTCATGCTTTCCTTGTGCTCTTGATATTCTCTTTCCAGTTGACGCCACAGCTTGTCACGACGTTCCAGCAGCTCTCTTTTGTGTGCTTCCACGGTGGCATCGAATGTGTCTTTGTCCATGGTCCAGTATTGGACGTTGCTGAAGGGCAAGCCATAGTTTTCCGAGTTTAATTGATCGTCCAACTCTCGTATGACTTCAGCAGACTTTTGAGCCACCTGCCAATCTAGATCAGCCATTTTCACCTCGTCAGCATTATTGCCGGCGCGCTTGGCCTCGTCCAAATTCTGTTTAGCCACGTTGATGAAGTTTTCCAATTGTTTGTCAATGTTCTCTGGTTGCTGGACCGCTTCTTGCCATGACTTGGGAGGTGGTTGAAGCGTGGATCCAAGGGGTGGTTTGGGGGGAATAATATCATCCGTTCGGGCTTGGTTTTCCGCTGCTGAAAGAGGGGGAGGTCTTCTCAAGAGCGCAGAGGTCTGACGGGGTTCTATCATGTGTTGTAGTTGATTCTGAAGTCGAAAGTATTCACTGCTCTTACTTCCGTACGAAGGTAACTTGGGCGGTTGCCCTTCGCCTTCCACGCTCTTCATGGCGTCCATGACACGCATGACGCGATCCAAACGAGGGGCATTGACCAATTGGTCCGTCAAGAATTGGCGTTTCCAGTAGGCTTCGTTGGGGTCGGGAGGTGTTTGTTCACCCCTTCCCCATTGAAGGGATAGGTCAGGTAGAAAGGGAACCGGTGGTTTCATCCAGGGGGTATCTTTGGGCACCAACATCATCTCTCGAGCATATTTGTCCGTCATGACGACAAGGCGTCTAGTCCGGCTTGCAAAAAGGGAACAAGTTTTTCTCCTCCTATTCTTCTTAAGAGCCTCCTTCTTTCGTGCAAAGGCGTCGTCAGTGCACTGATGCGTCCAATTGCTTTCCTGTTACCCAGAAGAGGGGTTTTGACGTACGCGGGTACTTGGATCACGTTGTCGTAGAGATTACGTATCAGATCGGTCAGAGCTCGCAATTGTTCGTTGCTGGCTCTTTTTATGTCCTCAGAAAACGTCCGGCGATCCGTCAACCTTGATAACCAGTCGGCTTGTTCTTGCATGCGCCACTCCCTCGATCCTTTGCCGGCACCTTGTTGTTCTTGCTTTTTCTTCTTTTTTTTCTTTTTCGAGAGTTGACTTGCAAGCACACCGCCCAAAGTGGCCGCTAAAATCGCTCCCGCTGCCGCCGCATTGGCTGTCTTGATTCCTTTTTTCAATGCAATACTGGCTTTCACGGCTCGGTTGGGTCTCCCAAAACGATCGGTGGTGGCCTTCTTTCTAGGGGCATCAAATCCCGAGTTCAGTCGTCGAGCCGCAGCAGAAGTGGCCTTAAAATCCGGATTGACAGGAAAAGCACGCCAAGCGCCTCTAGGTGGGGTCATCACAAAAAACTGTGTGTCCTGCAGTTTCCTCCTTACTTATATCCTTCGCCTGCCTACACCGAGGTCGTGGAATTTTGAAGTTGAAAATGCACGTGTGATGGTAAATGATTGGGTAGACCTACGAGCTTGGACAGACCAGGTTCTTGAGCCCAACGGGGCAAGGATGTTCTTTTCCTACCACCCTTCTGAGGTTTCTTTTTTCTCAAACGGTTAAAGCGTTTCGAGAGCCACTTTACACCGCGTTTGCCACGTTCAACTACCTTGCCGAGTACCTCTGGTCCTTTGTCCATAGCGTGTTCAATCCCTTGACTCAAGAGATTGGCCACAATGGGAGCTGCCGTGGCCACGGCCATGTCAGCACCCAATCCTTTCCCACGCTGTCTTGTTTTCTTTCTGCGAGCGGTTGGCATGGTGAATGTACTCGCGGATGATGACTACTCTCTCTTTATACCTTCCTTAAACTTCCCAGGGTTTGCGATGCGCTTTATAATGCCCCGTGGCTCCTTTGGCTCCCATGCGCTTGTAATCTTTTCTCTTTCCGATCTTGTATCCCACTTTGGCAGCACTGCTTAGCAGCGTTAAAAACCCTCCTTCTTGTTTCTTCTTTTTCTTCTTCTGGGTGAAGGCTTTGGCTGTTAAGGCACCCAAAAACGCTGCTGGCACGGCCGCCGCAGCTCCTGCTAATGCAGCTCCTGCTGTTAATTTTCCAGTTAAGGTTTCGGGAGTCATCTTATCTCGCAAGCGCCACATCTTTCTGTTGACCCAACGATCGACCTTCTGAGCGGGTCGGTTGGCATAGGCTTTGGCCATGGCTCTTGATCTCTGGCTGCTATCGATCCCGCGACCTCTTTGACTGCGACGGATCTGTGCTTGCCAGGCCGCCCGACCCGTGGTGAGATCGCTGGCATCTTGCAATTGTATCCCTTTCCCAACCACGTAACGGGTAAAAGGAACTCCTTGCGACCAAGGCGCTCGAGCGATGCGTGGTGTGGTGGGCCATGTTCCGTAGGTGGGTACGACAATGAGGGACTGCATGACTTTTTTTTTCATGATTTCTTCTTCTTCTTCGTCTTTTTTATAGCTTTGGCGACCAAAGTTCCCACTACGGGTGCCAAGACACCTCCCATCGCCCCAGCCATCAGGGCTCGTTTCGTTCCTGCTTTGAGTTTGGGGCGTTTGATGCCTGGTTTGAAAGCATTCTTGGCTTTGAATTGGGTTTGACGTCCCTTCTCCACGATCCTTTCACCCAGACTGGGATTGGGGTTTTCCAACATCCACTGGAGGCGACGGGCACCTTCTCGCAATTTACCACTTTCGTTTTGCAAGCGTCGATGCATGTCGGCTCTCTCCTTATTCCATCGCGCTCTGATTTGATTGGTGCGGGTGGCACGAGATTTGCTAAAATCCTCCAACATGCCTCGTCCTCGCTGTCTTCTCCAATCGCGACGACGGAAAGACATTTTCACACGTTTTTCTCTTCTTTTGAACGGGTTGCAACACGGTGAGAGGTTCGGGATCGTCTATCAAGAGATGGGTACGAAAACGAATGGCGTCATCGGTTCGAGGATGATGGTCGGTCAATAGATAGCCAAAAGGTCTCTCTGTGGCCTTTTTATACACGGGCCAAAATGCCTCTGAATCGCCCAACCAACGATTGCCCAGCATTTTGATGTAACGAGTGTCCGCGGGATTCTTGAAGAGAACGGTGTAATGATAATTGCGATTTTGACCAGCTTGTTCCTTGCCCGAATGGAAGAGGTTCTGCGAAAGGAAAATCGCAAAAAGACCCAAGTGATGCGTTCCTTTGGTCAACAGTTGGGTCACTTGAGGTGACTTGCTACTTTCATGCATGAGATCGTCCATGATGATCAAACCGGGACGTGTTTCGGGTGGAAAGAGTGCTTCCACATTGTCTGGTAATCCCTCGTGAAATTGCACGCCCATCTCTTGGAATTGGTTAAAAATAGGTTGCCAGGCTGATCCATAACAATACACGATTTTTTGAAAATAACAAGGGGATCCGTCGTCTTCTCGAAAGTAGCATGGAGCATCTTTGACCAAATTATACAAGAAGGTTGTCTTGCCGCTCAAGGAAGGACCCACGATCTGCATGTTACCGGGGACCCTGAAACGTGGATCATAATAAGAGGGAGCATCTTCCATTTCCATTTTTTTTAACCTGTCACCTAAAAAACACAGTTCTTTTTATGCCTTTCTCTTGCAAAGATTTAACCGTTTGATCCGACACATCTGGTTGGGGCGTCCATCCTCGTCATATAGTCCCCCTGCCAGGTGTTGGTGTTGTAAACTCGGGAATTCGTCCCGTACTCGTTCCACCACTGCCGTATCGTTGTAGACACGGTCCGTGTGTGAGAAGGGTCGAACAATTTGGGTCATGGGCTTGCCGCGGCAACGATGAAATAAGTAGTACAAACAATAATCTCCGCACACATCGGTGTTGGTTCCTTGTAGTTCTTGCGGAATGTGACGGAAAAGGTCGAAACAACGCCATGCTGCGTTGTAAAAGGATGGCGCTCGCGCGTAACTATCGAAGAATTCTCCGTGGTCTCGACTCGCCCAAAACACCGCTATCCAATGTTGGCCGGGTAAACGTATGGGATCCGTGTTCCATATGGCGCACTTGGGGTACTCGACGGGTTGACAGGCTCCTTCATCCGCCGCAAACACGTCCCAAAAGTATTTTGAAATGTCGTCATCGCCTCGACACGCTTTTCGCAATTGCAACGTGTCATGCATTTTTATTGCAGGCAACAGGCGTCACTTTTTTTGGCGTAACCTTTATCGCGGGCCCAACGCGTGTACCCTTTGTTTCCACCGCGTCTTTTATAAGACGCATACTCGGCTTTGTACCTAGCGACGTTTCGTTTGGCCTTGTCCATGTCGATGGGTTGTTGCATGGCCTCAAGGGCATCCCGTGTGACTTGGACCCCTTTCTTAAAATCCACCACGATGGGGACGAAACCTCCTTGTTGAATACCTCCCCGCCTTGTCATCCAACGATTTCTTCGTCTTCGGGCGCTGTCTCGTCTGGTACGGGATGGCCTGGCCATCTTTTTTTTTCTGTTTGACAAGGTGGGTTTTTTTTATCTGCGCCGCTTTTTGGCTTTTAAAAAATGCTCCACGTTGTCTTTTATGCCTTTGAATGCTTGCTTGCCCAGGAACAAGCCTGCCGTAGCGAACGAAGGGGCGGGGTCCTGATAAAAACATACTGGCTCCCTCGGCTATTTTATCCTGCAGGGTGGGTCGTCTCACGAACCTAGCACCCCCTCTGTGGAACCTCTTTTTGCGAGATACTCTTCTTCTTTTTTTTCTGCAAGGCATTTTCAAAACTGACCAAGGAGGACTTGTGCCCTTTTTTTATAGGGAGGGGCCCACGGGACAGGAGAGCGACACACACAAACATCACCAAAAAAGATAAAACATTTTTATTAAACTCTTGTTACAAAAAAGCTCTTTTCAAAGCAAGGCATCTAACGTTCATGAAACAAGAAAGTGACATTTTTATTGACCTCGTTTTCTCTCTCTTTTTTTGTTGTTGTTACAAAAAGACAATGTTTTTTCAGCTCTTTTCACACCAAGGCATCGGACAAGAGCACTGGGCCTTGAGTGGTTCCTCTGTTGTCAATCTGCAACAGACTCTCATCTGTGTTGTACAAGAACAAAGCTTGCAACGCTGCACCTGTCGTGGTAGAAAACCCCAGCCTGACATTGATCAGCATTTGCAACTGCGGGGTGACAGAATCACCTCCATCTTGGACAGCTGTCAAATCAAAGGGTACAAAGTAGAAACCCTTTTCAAAGGTGTCGGGATCCAACAGGTAAGCATCGCGTCTCTTTTTGCCCGAGGCATTCAGTAATAAATCATAGATTTCGTATTTGTTGGTGAGATCCACTTTGGCTTTGTTCACTGGGACTCCGTTGGCTGTGCACTCGGCACTGGTGATGTTGAATCCTGAAAATTGGGCTTTGAAGTCAAAGGGATTTTTATTGAATTCTCCCTGATAACGCGTATCTTCCAACACCACCAACCAAAACAAGCGCGGGGAACGCCCTTGAAACACATCGTTGAACTCCACTTGGCTGACTCCTGATGGAATGTACCTGTTCTCGCATCGCATGCGTCTGAAGGGGAAGGAGAGGGGGTGGGCCACCGTGGTCTTTTCCACTTGTTCTTCCATGTACTTCATGATGATATCATTGGGAACGCGATAAAACACACGGAGAAAACATTCTTGGGCCAAGACTTCAAAACTAGCCGTCTCGTTCACAGCCCCAGCTGCAGTGCTCTTGTCCAGGGTCATGGACATCAAACAGAACTTGGGGTCATTGAACTCGATCTCAAATTCTACTCTGGTGTTGGGTGGGACGTTCTGTTCTATCTGGCAAAAATTGCAAGGCAAAGGGCACACGTTGAATTCAAACTTGCCCGTGTCATTGACACAGATCTTTTGTCGTTCCACCCCTCCAGGATTATGAGTGGCTTTACCTCCCCAGAGATCCATCTGTCCTGCGCTGTCTTTGTACCATCCTTGTCTCTTGAGGCGGCTTGCTTCATCCCAGGGATCTGCTTCCAACAAGGTCTTGAAATATTCTCGGTATGCCAAATTCACACCAGCCGTGGACTCCGTTTCGTTGTTGTTGACTCGACAACGTACTTGACGGATACAACTGTACCCAAAATTGTTCACTGGGCCTACAATAGCTTGGTTGGTCGAGAAGTCATTCAAGGGTGCTTTTGTGGAGCCCAGTTTGAAGTACACTTTAAGATGCAATTCGATCTCGCTGGGGCAGAAGGGATAAGGTCGATCGGCCAAACGAAACTGGAGAGGGTTTGACGAAGTGGTCTGAGATTTCACATCTTCAAAGTGCCATTTGTATTCTGTGGCATCAATTTCTCGCGGTGGGCGATAATTGTAAAGACCCTGATCGGCCTGCACGATGATCCCACCGTTGCTGTTGTTGTTGTTTGTGTCATCTGACACTTGTGACATTCTGACGGTACTGTCTAGTCAAATGGTCGACCACCCATGGATGCTCCTTTTTATAGGAGCTCGTTGAAACAATCACCGTGACCCGTTCGCCTGCGTTTTTTTCCTCTTGCTCTTTCTCGATCGTCTCCCATGCCCACCTGAAAGCCAGGAATGGCATTGGGCAACACCCCGATGGGTCTCCCTCCCAGACGCCGATAGAGATTTTCATCCAAACTCGCAGCCGTGATGTTGCGAGGTCGACGAGGGCTTCTCTGTCGAGGTCGTCGCTTCCCAAAACCTCTCTGCGCTCTCAACAATTGTTCGTATGTCATTTCGGAGAAAGGTACGACCAGTCCTCCTTCCTGATAATCGGCCGTCCCACCATCGTACTTGTCTCCTCTTCCTCCTCGTTGCATCTTTTTCTTTTTTTTCTTGCGAGGCAGTTCTCGTTTTGTCTTTTTCTTTTTCTTGCGAGGTTGTTCCTCCTCCTCTTCCTCTTCTCCTTCCTCTTCCTCTTCCTCCTCCTCCTCCTCCTCCTTCTTCCGACAATGACTTTTGTAAAATTTGCGGGCGGCTCGACAAGCTGTTTCGTATCCCGCGTTGGCCGCCAAATTACCCAGATAACTCACTGCAGGACCTGCCAGCGTGCCCCAAAAACCTCCTTCTTGATACGGAGGCAGGCCTTGATTGTAACCGTCACCACCACCACCATCTACTTGGATCCATTGCGATCTCAAAAATGTGCGACGCATTGGCACTTTTTTTTCAAGGCAATTTACGTTGTCGGAAATACAGAGCAGCTGTGACGTTTCCTCCTTGAAATGGGATGGGACGACCCAAGTTGTCCCTTATATCGATTTCGAGGTCTCGAAAAGTGAAATGACTCAATCGCGAAAAGATCAAGTGTGGAATGGGCACGTCCTCCAAGACCCCCTTCTGAGGATTGACGCCATGGATTAAGACCACCTTGGCCATCTGCGATCCCACGTAGACGGGTTCGGCCACGTTGCAATGCACGTAGACGTTCTGGAAAGAGTTTGGGGAGACAAAACTCCATACGCGATGATCGGCCGGTAAGGCCATGGTATGCGAGCGAGTGATTTCCACTTCGGTCGGGGGTCCGGTCTGAACGTCCGTGCTGGTGATTTCCACCGTGGGATGACGCACGTCGGACTTGTAGTAAAACGGGACTGTCCATGACTCCCAATCAAGATATCCTAAAACTCGAGCCAACCAACCGGGTAAGTACAGCGAAAAATCATTAGTGGGGAAGATCCACTGTTAAAATCCTTTCTCGTCCAACTGTAGTTGGACACGAGCGATCGTGCCAGCATCTGAAACGGGTGTCTCCGTTTCGATGGCTTGATGAAGGGCCAACACAACATCTGTCAAAGTCACGTAAAGTCCGCTCGCCAGAAAAAGATCTTGTTTGCCAGACGGGTAGTTGACAGAAAACTGTATCTGACGATCTTGAACGTTGTGAAACGTGTGAGGCATCAACAATTGCACCAGGGCCACTTCCCATGTGGCATCCAAGGTCCACTGTTCGGGTAATCTCAGCCTGAAACGCGACGGGGCGTTGTTCGGGAAGAGATCCTTCTGATCGTCGCTTTCCAAAGTCACTCGACGTCCCCCGGCAAAACTCATGCCGGCCGATTGCAAGGGCTTTGTGTTTTTAGTTCCTCCCTTGCGAAAGTATAGCCAAACACCGGTGAGACCCGTGTAAAATGGCACGCCCAAACCTTCAGAGTTTCTTAAATGCACTCTCAACTCGCTCAGATTTTGCGTGGGTCCTGCCAACGGTCTGAAATCCAAATGCTGCGGGTCGTATTCGACCGTGAGACCGTAATCGCTGCTAGGTGAGAGGGGAAGGGTGGCCAGCAATTGGCGCTGTCTGTTGCCCACGGGGCTAAATTCCACCACATCTACTTCGGTATTGCATCGCGTGAGGTCCACGTTAGACAAGCGGGTGTTTGTTTGGGCCAGGGATGTTTCTAAACCGGGCAAAGCCAACCATGCCCCGTATCCCTTAACCCTAGAAGGAGCCTTGAGTTGTGGGGTGCCCATCACTGTCTCTAGACCGTTTTTGAAATCGACGTAGACCCCTTCTCGGGCCTGCAGAAACCACTTGCCGGGTTCCGTAGTGACCACCGTCACGGGGGATTGTCGCGCGTAGGGCAACAAAGGAGACGGGTCGCGCACCCAAGCCCCCATGTCAAAGACGGCTCTTTTGCCAAACGTGTAGTGCAACCGCTCGACGGCAGTGTTGAGTTTGATGTGGACGCCTCCCAACAGAAAATCTTCCGTCTCGATGCCAAAGTGATGCGTATCCAAACGAGACACCACCCAATCGGCTTGCGTACCATCTCCCGTGTCTGCGTAGACGGTGTTGTGAGCCACGATGCGCGTCTGACCCGGCCGATCTGGATCGGGCTCCAAAAATCCCATCAGCAGGGCCAACGATTCCCCCAGATTGTACTGACCCTGCGCCCACAGATGGAGTGAATAATGCGTCCTGGGTCTGGATGGACTAGATCTAGTTAACCAGATGTAATCCTTTTTTAAACCCATGAGTTTTAGGAGGGCGAATCCTACGTAATATTCGATCTGAAGGAAGCGCGTAGGGAGTGCTACTTGTTTCACGCCATAAGTGTTTCCGATGCTTTGCAAAAATTCACGCACCAGGTCGAGACGAAACAGATCCAGTTTGGGATTCGTGGGAAAATTTTCGTCCGTGGTACCAGGAGATTCCATGTGGAGTTGGCCGTAATGATGTTGACCCCCCGACAATGTGGGTATCACGTACCATCCCATCTTCTGCACCAAATCGCCTAGCAATTCTGCCGCGTGCGTGAAGTGTTTGTGCGAGGTCAGCGCCATTGATCGAGTGGGAACTGCTCCATCCGAACTCCCCACGCGCACATGGTAATCCTGCGACGATTTCAACACGGTGTTGCCGTAAGAATTGGTGTACAACAGTTTTAAAAGGGCAACTTGCCAGTGGTCGGTGAGCGTCAATGGAATCTCCAGCCGTTGTCGGAACGCACTGCGCACGGTGGTCTGTCCGGGTTCGAGGGGTTCCGTGCCCACATCCCCACTATTCAGAAACAGCAAAAAATCGTCGTCCATTTCCCAGGGTTTGGCCATTTTTTTACGAGGACTTTTTTAACTCTTTGACGGGTATCCACGTTTGATAATCGGGAGCAAGTCCTTGCCAGTTGACTAACACTTGACGAGTGGGTCCGCGTCCCTTGTATTTAAGCTTTTTACTCACCCGCCATTGATTGGGCAGAGCTCGTACTTTTTGCAGTTGAGGTTCATAAAATCGTCCAGGTACTTTGTCGCCTTTCCAAGTGTCCAACTTGTAGTAATTCACACCATCGTACAAGGACCGTTGACGATCGGTCACTGTGTACACGTCTTGTGACCAATTACCCCGATAACTCTTGGAAAAGGCACTCTTTTTACCCTTGACCGGTTTGGAGGTGCGCACAAAATCCCCCGGTCGAAACTTGTAAGGGTCTAAGGGAGGGGTGGGTTTGAACAACCGCTTCCAGACCACCGAGGCAACGTCGTCAGTGACATCGGCCGGGGCCATTTGAGTGCGGCTGTGAATGCGCGTGTTGTACTTGTCCACCAACAAGGGTAAGACCTCCAAATATTTGGGGGTGTTGCGAGCTGTCATGTACTTGTACATCAATTCCTTCAAAGTGCGATTGAAACGTTCGACCACAGCAGCTTTGGGTTCGCCTCGAGTGGAATAGTGGTGAATGTTATACTCGTCAAGTAATTGTTTCATGTGTTGATTGTAGAATTCTTTCCCTCGATCCGTCTGCAAGTTGACGGGCTTACGTCCTCCGGAATTCTCCAACAAATAACGAAACGCATCTGCCGTGGCCTTGCCTTTCTTGCTTTTTAAGGCAATGACCCATGCATATTTGGACAACACATCGATGACTGTCAGTAGGTATCGGGTGCGTTTGTTTTGGGCAATGAGTTTGGCATCCTTCATTTCCACAAGATCCGCCTGCCAGGTATAATCCACTTGTGGAGGCACGACCGTCTTGCTGCGTGGAAATCGTACCTGACGAGGACGGTGTAACGTGAAAGTGGGTTCTCCTTGTAAATACGTTTTCGCCTGGCTGGGTGAGACGTCCAACGTGTCGCGGGCCACCTTGGTCAATTCCTTGAAATTTCCACTCAACGCATAAGGACTCTCCAGATCCAAATACAAGTCTTCCAATGGACTCATCTGCTCGGCCTTTTTCATTTCGTTTTAGATGGGGAACAAACAGGTGCGCACCACCAATGGGATCAATCGCCGGGTCAGACTCACAGTAAATTGAGCCACAAAACGTCCAAAACTAGGTACGTATGCTTGTTGTTGTTGCTTAAATATCCAACGACGATGTTCACGGTAAGCGTCCAGGGACAAACATTGACGCATAACGCTTAAATAAGCCATCAAATGAAGCAAGGTAAACGGTTCATTCTTCTCGTTGTTTCCGGTCACCAGTTGCGCAAACGCTACGTTCGGTTCTAGCTCCTGTAACGCATCATCGCTCAAGTCCACCAAAGAATGGGGATCGACTCTTTCTAAAAAGAGAATGGCACATCCCAACCAATCTTTCAAAGCGATCTGGGCGTCAGACGTTCTCGACATTTTTTTAATCTCGCGCTCTGAAGTGTTCTTTGTTAAGTGCTTGACATTTGTTTTGATACCTTGTTTCTTTTTATAGAAGATTTTGATAGGAATGACAGTTCGCGTTTTCTATATAAGGATAACGTTTAGTCTTTTTTACACCAAACATGACTTCTCCTTTCACGAGTCAAGGGGTAGTGGACTCTCAGAGTGAGTTTACGCAGAGTCTGAATGCTCGCCCTTGGCGGCGTTGGTGGATTGTAGCATTATTAAAATGCATGCAACATCATGTGGTATTGAAACCGCCCGATAGCCCCATTTGGTCACCCGAAGCCTTGTTGTTCTTACACGATCTACGAGCTAACGTTAGTAGGGCTCTTCGACAAGTCACCTTTCCAGATGTGTACGACGAATGGGTGCATCAGCTGCATGAAAATGGTATCGTACACCCGATCTGGACCCCTGACAACTGTCAATTTGTGCGCAACATGCTGTCAACCGATGTGGTCACCGTACGCATTTTGGAAGAAATTTTATCCTTCCGACGTCAAGATCTGTTCTTTACCTATGAACTATTAGGATTGACGCACGTCAATATTGACGAAGTGTTTGACTGGCAGCGCCTGAAATTAGGCCATAATTGGACAGATGAGGTGGACAGCGATGACAGCTCCTCGTGCAAAGACTTGGAATTAGATCCATAAAAACTGATGGCACACAGAAGTTTGCATGAGAGGGCAAACGACCCATGAGCCTCAATGAAAAAAAAACATTGATCAATGGTTTTTTTGCCATTGTTGTCAATCGTAGCCATGTTTTCTTCTCTTCACCTTTTTATTGAGTAAAACGTTGGTGCAATGTGAATGAAACCTCTGTTGTCTTAACAAAACATGGTGGACATCAAACATGTTTAAATTCTTGCGGATGTTGTTGTAACAATCGTTTGGGTCGACCAAGCGGAATTCCCTGGGAGGATGCAAATCGTGCCACACTTCTTAAACTGCCTGTAGCTTTGAAATCGTTGTATTTCGACAACAATTGTTTGTCAGTGGAACATCTTCTATTGGAATAGGTTTCAACCCTTCTTTATATCGTCTATACAAAGAGGAACATACCCACGGCATGACTACAGCTATCGACCCCAATTCCACAAGAGATCCCACAACCTTTTTTCTCAGTTTCATTTTTATTCAAAATTCAAAAAATTAAAACCTTTTATAGCAATAACGATAAGTTTTTTCAAACGTTTTTTCAAAAAAGAGTAGTACATTTTGGGTGACTTGGCTGACTGGAGCCAAAAGTGTTTGGAAAGGCTTCCTGGATCACTCTCGCTGATTCCGTCTGCTCTGCGCGTTTCTTTTGCGCTTCTTGTTTCTTTAAGTCAGGAAAACAATTTGGAAGCGCCACATGCATCTCTGATCAAGGTTTTGCCTGCATACTCTTTCATGGGGAGAGGGAAGGGATCAAGGTTAAAGTGATGGTCTCCGTTTTTCTCGTTCAAAGGGAGATCGCCCCATTGGAAGTATTTACACTCTCTCTTTCTGCAAGCAAGATAGATTCGACCTGGATTCTTCTCAGAATTGCTTTGCTTCAGGGTCAAGACTTCATTGCAGAAACAACGCAAAGGCTTCCAGTTTTCCTTAATGTCCCTATTCAACTGAGCGTGAACAGTCTGCATGTAAAGCTCTGCCTTGTCTTTTGCGCAGATCACACAACAATCTTGACAAGGGCAATTCAGATAACAAAACCCGTTTGGGGAGCTGACTCTCTGTTCCAAATGTACAAGATGAAAGGGGCAGAATAAAAAAATGTTGTTGTTGTTGGAAGCTGCATCGTCAATTTGCATCTGGGTGATGTGACCAATGCTGTCAACAATTGCATTGACAGCATTTTTTTGTTCCACGTTTAGATCCACATCTTGAATAAGAGGTTCATTCACTTCTGTGTGAGCGTCAGGTATAAACGGGGCGATTGATGCCATTGGTGCTTCATTTGCTCTTCCTTCCGCTTCAATTGTGATGTACTCTACGACATCTTTAGCCTTGTTAATGATATCTTTAACATTTTCTTTCTTTCTTTTCTTTCCCGCAGGAACTTTCGCAGGTTTGGTGGATTTCCGCTTCAGGGCTGCGTAATCTTTTTCTTCAAATGGCATCTTCTTCGGCATCTTCTTCTTTTCTTCTTCTTGTTCTTCAGCTGGAGAATGAGTGAAAATGAACTTGGGGAGCGATTTTTATAATGAAGAAATGGCGTCAGCGAAGGGCTTCCTCGTGATTGGTGGAGCCTGAGGGGTGACGTCAACTTTCCCTTATAAAGGCTCACACTTTGTTCTTTTTTCATTCTTCTCTCGTTCACTTACAACGCAAAGCCAGACGAGCCGCTCGGAAGAAGGAAAAAGGTCCCGCTGGTGGTTCGCGCGTGGTCTGGAACCGAGTGATGGCGTAAGCCGGTTTTAACAGAAAGACAAGAAAGATTTTTTCACGGCGTGAAACAAGTTCCTCGCTAAAAATTCAGACAACTCTCTTCGTGGAAGGTTTAAGAGAGGTGGCTTTGGAAAAAGGACAACCTTTTCGGCGAAAGAAAGGGATTTTTTTTGTTTCACTGCAAAATCCTTCCGCAGGTTCGTAGTTTGTTGGGAAAACATCGGAAAACACTGTTCTGAGAAAGACAAGACAGATTTTTTTCACGGCGTGAAACAAGTTCCTCGCTAAAAATTCAGACAACTCTCTTCGTGGAAGGTTTAAGAGAGGTGGCTTTGGAAAAAGGACAACCTTTTCGGCGAAAGAAAGGGATTTTTGTTTGTTTCACTGCAAAATCCTTCCGCAGGTTCGTAGTTTGTTTGTTTGTCTTTGCTCGATTCGTCGTGCGAGGAAACTTTGCGTTGTTAAAAATACTTTCTCTTCTTTCAAACGAATTTTCTGCGAGCATTGAATTCAAACTAGTTTTTTTTTCTTTTTTCATTCACGAATTGTCCTGAGAGAAGAGCCAAGCTGATTTTCGCTCTATAATACGTGCTGGAATCGAAAGAGAAAGAGAACCTGATTTACGGCACGTCTTCGCGGAAAATTTCTGCCTTTGAATTTATTGCCTGAAGGTTTTTATGCGGTTTAATTACGACGTGATTGCTTGTATTATGTTCTGTAAAAAAGAATTATTCAGCGCTCTCCACACATGAACTTAGAAACTCTTGTCAAATACTTTTAAAAGTTTTGCTTGAACCCCGATCGGAAAGTAAATCAAGAAAAGAAGAAAGCGTCAATCTTTCTCATTTTTTTCTCGTTGATGATTTTCATTAAAAACATGTTGTTGAACTTTCATCCTTGTGTGGGCTTCTTCTTTCATATTGGGGATTTTGACTACTTCCCCAATTCATTCCCCAGGAGGATTGTATATAGGGAAATTTGACCACTTCCCCGCCAAAAAAAATTGAAAAAATTGAAAAAAAAATCAAAAATTTTTTTGAAAAAATTCGATACTCAATATCACCTATATAAATCAAAAATTCAAAAAAAATTCAAAAAAAATTTTTTTTACCCCTGGGGGATTTTCAAGAGCCGAGGGGGCTCGAAGCCGAGGGGGCTTCTGACCGGGGGATCCATGACGTCATCTTAGGTGGACGTTGGACTCTCCCTACCTTTGATGACGTCATATTAGGGAAATTTGACTATGTCCCCAAAAAAGGGCGTTGGTTAGGGAAATTTGACTATGTCCCACCTAGCCGTGTCTTACTACTACCCGGCTGTGAACTTCATTTTTCCGGCTGTTAAGGACGTTCGCGTGAAAATCTTCTAACACTGATTTTTTTATAAAATGTTTACTACAGCTAGGTTATGAGATGTTCGTGTCAGAAATGCAAAAAAAAATTAGGGTGTCACCGACTTCGTTTCCGAGATAAGATATCTGAAAGGCAACCCTAATTTTGAAAAACTGGTCTTCCTTACTGGATGAGACCCCATTGTCTGTTAATCTAAAAATATTCCAAATAAATCTCTAAAATGCAACTTTCTTTCCCAAATTTTATGCTACTAGGTCTGTTCAGCAAATTCATTCAACTGGTGACGTTTTTTTAAGTAAATTTAATCTTTAAACAACAGCATTTGCAAACTCTGACAGCAGCAAATTGGCAGGATTCGATGCTGCGCGGGTAGAAAAATGGAAAAAAAAATTAAATTTCCTACATTGACTTTTTGTTCATTTTTTCACAATCTGTCGAGAAGTGGCAAAGAAAAAAATTGGGGGTCACCGACCATCAAAGTGAGTTAAATCTAAGCAAAGTTAATGCAACGGCTACCAGTCCTTTATGTGCTTAGATTTCTTCTCTTGCGCGCGCTCGTACATGACATAGCATGGCGTTGCGAGATGAATTGCGTGCGCAGTAGGCCTAGTGCAGCTTTAAAAGGACTACATTTTTTCTATTTTTTACCCGTCTGTCAGTTCTACATGTACATGTATATTCCCGCCAGTTAAAAACTGAATCTACATCCCTGATTTAGGTCAGTAAACGAGGTAAAAATGACAGATACATCCCCTTGGGGTGGCATACTATTTCACTTCTTGTGGTGTTCAGATCACTTTATTTGACTGCATGTTCACAGCTTTTTAGCTGTGGTACAAAATAATCCTTTACAAAACAATCCTGGTAAAGCCTTTGATCCTTATGGCAGACAATGTGAAAGGTACATTGGCCATAGCCATGCATGTCTAGCAGGCCTTGTATTTCATAATGCAATTTGAGTTAAAACTATCCATTTTCCCTTCAGTTTAGTGAGGTGCTGTGGCAGTTAACAGCTGCTGAAATCTCAAGGCTACTGTTTGCCGCTCAAGAACTAGAAAATAAAAGGCAGTGAACACGAAAGCCACTGCTTCACTTCTAATAGCAGGCATGTTTTTAGAAATTCAAGCCAATTCAATTTGTGCACTAGTGATTCGAGTACTAGCGAAGGTAAAGTAACCTGACCTCAGGAAATTGAAACCTTGGCAAACGTTTAAGTTTAAACACAACATTTTGTCAAGTAATGTTTTTACTTGCTTTGAAATCTGAAACATCAGTGGTCCAACAAAAAATATCCATAACACATGCACACAAACCATTATTTATAGCAGTAAATACTAGATTAAAAGCAAGGGTTCACTACAAGCTTACAGGTATGACACAACTCGCAAAACGAAGCAAGACTACAGATGATCTTTCATGTACAAGCTTCGATCTATTAAAATCTCGGCGTTTTATGATGATTGTATGTTAAACGTAAATTCTGGAGCTCATACATGTAATCTGTATCATGACCAGTTAATTTCAAAGCAAAAACCGAAATGTTTTAACTTTCATGTAAGTTAAGGTGATTCCTCAGAAATAAAAGTTGTCGAACGATTTTTTTTAAATTTTCCCTAACAGCTCCCTACAATAAGTTGTTTCGAAAAATTCAGTAAAAAAGATAGGTCACCATGCTCGGTAAAGAGATATGATGGACCAATGTTGCCCCATTTATGCCTATAGCAATACCGATCACGCACGTCATTATTTGATCGGTTCATGTTTCTTTTCCCGGTAACCCGTGAAAGCAAAGTTTACAATTCTTCAAAAAAACTTGATAGGTTAAAGTCTCCACCATATGGGAACACTTTAAAATAAAATTTATGAAAAAGTCATGCAACTTCAAATGACACGGACTCAAAACGTTCCTCGCGTCCATGTTTTCAAGGTCAACAATTTGCTCCCACGAGTAACTGATTTGAGAACGTTTTTAGCGATATCTTTTTTTCCTGTCGAGGAATTTTTTTTAACTTTGTTAACTTAAAAAGCATTCATTTAACATCAAAATGATGCAATAAAAAATATAGGTCACCATGCTCGTTAGAGAGAAAAAGACAGTTGTATTTTCTAACGAGCTTGCGGGCCTTTGATAAAAAACATTCCATCCTCCGAAATGTGCGCGCGCTCATTTTGCTCAACCGCGCACGCTCATTGCTTATAAATTATGGTAATTCTCCTTTGGAAAAATACTCGTAAGAAAATTAAATTTCCAGCTGCGTGTTTTAAAAACCGTTCACTAAAAAGAGTGTTGTTATCAACTGGCTGCCATGAAAGGACTATTACGTGTGTTATGCGCAGTACAGGATGCGCAGTGCAATACTGAGGAATCACCTTAAGCTTAAATTGTACCAAGACAAATATCGAATGTAGTCTCATTTTATAATGAATTGCATGTACTATCGAGGACCGATCGAGGTTAATATATTTTGAATTTAATTTGGCAGGAGAACGAATGCTGTTTCACCCCAACAAACTATATAATAACACTAAACCACTCACTGTTATCAAGAAATAATCACGTCTTCTAATCGTACATTGCATAAAGTCGAAGCGTTACAGTATTTAATCTCTTACATGTAGCTTACCGTACGCTATATGCTTCGTTCGATTAACTAAATAACCGCATTCCGGAATAAAAATAAACACTACAGCGCTTTCTTTATAGTTTGTTGAGACACATTTGCACTTTACACATGTAAATCTGGCAAAACATGGTTATAATTCGACAGCTTTCATGTTCTTAATATTCCGGAATACGTTCAATCGAACGCCACCTCAAGCTTCGTACATGACTAAAATGATTAAACAAATGATTGTACTCACATTTGAAACGTCCTGATGTAGACTGTCGTCTCAGACATTCATCTCTTCTGCTGATAAATTGTTGATAAGCCCAATTCTTGGATAAAACAACGTCCACAAAATCGAAATCTCTAAACGGTTGCTATAATGGCCGAGCACAAAATTCAAACGACCTTTGTTTGTGCTCACGTGAGATAGCTCACGTGATATGTGACGCTGGATAGAGAGGACACTGGGAACGAGATTAGCGCGCGAGACTGAGCGGGAATTTCACAATGCTTTAGGACTGAATTCCTCGTTCTTCAAGTGAAAAAGTGCAGGATTCCATGATAAGAGGGCCCAAAACAGATATAAGGTATGGCTTTTAATTCTTAAGAAGAGACTTTTAAACTGTAATCATCATTCGTGTATAACTTAATGTTTCCTTTTCTGAGCGCTCCATAAATTGTCTGTTTACAAAATAATGTGTGCTCTCGCATATTCTTGGCGTGCACCCACGTGACTATAATCCATGACAACCGTTGCTATCCGCCATGTTGGAGTCCCTCCGTGTATAAACAAACACTAGCGAAGTGCGAGAAAAGGTCAGAAAACATGGTTCTCTGCATCGTTGTTGGTTGTGGAGTGAAATCTAATAACAAAGAGGGATATGGAATGTTTCGTATACCATCTGTGATTAAGAATCAGGGAGACAGTTTCGAACAATTAACACAAGAAAGGAGAGATAGATGGATTTCTGCGATAAGTCGCGACGATATCACCTATAAAAACGTCTTGAGTAATGAGCGAGTTTGCGGGAAACATTTCGTGTCTGGTAGGCCAGCTATGGCTTGGGATAAATTCCATGAAGATTGGATCCCCACTCAACATCTCGGGAAAAAGAATTATACCCCGAATAACACGAGTATTGCAAAGGAGAAAGCAGAAAGAGTTAAGGTTCGTGGTCAAGTTCGCGAACAACTTCAACGCGAGGCTCGAGAAAAAGAGGAACAAGAAAGATTATTGCGAGAGACAGAGGAACAAGAAAGATTATCAAGGGAGAAAGAGGAAGAGGAAAGATTGTTCAATGAGCAGGAGATTGAAGCTAAGCGACTTAAACTTGATGAAGGCGAGTACTTAAGAAACATGCACTTCACACATGTGGATGATGGCGAAATGCCAACAACTTGTGATGCCGAAACCCAAACTGAAGAGTTGGATTATATGTTTGTAAGGAATGAGTATCAAGCACCAGGTGAAGATTTCTTCAAATCAGAAGAGAAAGTCAGGTTTTATACTGGTTTGCCTTCTTATGACATACTCTTGATCCTGCTCGAGCACATTGAGCCTCACGTTTCTCGCACATGCCAATCGTTGAGCCGTTTTCAAGAGTTTGTAATGGTTCTTATGAAACTTAGACTCAATGTACCATTTCAGGATTTGGGTTATCGATTTATGGTGTCAAGATCAACCGTATCTAGGATATTTTATCACTGGATTGTTGTTATGGACATAAGACTAAAACATTTGATTTATTGGCCAACAAGAGAGGAACTGTGGGAAACAATGCCTAGTTGTTTTCAGTATTCTTTTGGCAATCAAGTCACAGTTGTCATTGATTGCTTCGAAGTGTTTATAGAAAAACCATCAAATCTTTTGGCCAGGGCACAAACCTTTTCAAATTATAAACACCATAATACCATCAAAATCTTGATTGGTATTACTCCACAAGGTCACATCAGCTTTGTGTCTGAAGCTTGGGGAGGCAGGACCTCCGATAAATACTTAACTGAAAACTCTGGTTTCTTATCAAATTTGTTGCCAGGAGATATGGTTATGGCTGATCGGGGGTTTACTGTTACAGAAAGTGTTGGTCTTCATCAAGCTAAACTAGTAATCCCCGCTTTTACTAAAGGGAAATCTCAGTTAGACCCAGTTGATGTGGAGAGAACAAGAGGAATTGCCCATGTGCGCATTCACGTCGAGCGAGTGATTGGTCTGTTAAGACGAAAGTACACCATCCTACAAAGTACACTTCCAAGTGACTTCTTGGTATGTAATCGTGATGGACCACCTGAAGCACAAGTCCCCATGATCGACCGTATTATAAGAGTATGTTCAGCCCTTGTTAATAGCTGCCCCCCAATCATCCCTTTTGAGTGAAATATATACATATTCAGGCCAAGGGAGTTTGAAGTTCGGTTTATATCTATGTTTGTTTTCTTACCTAACATCTTGAATTTTATACCAGTTAATGGCGCTTGCTGGTAAATATATGTATCTGTACTAAATACCTCTACAATAAATATAACTTGTTTTAATGTAAAAAAAAAATGTTGATTACCAGGGTTATTTTAGACATACAGTTACACCCTGATAATTCGAACTTTCAAGGGATTCGAAAACCAGTTCGAATTCGCGGGGACTTTGAATTATCCAAGTTCGAATTATCGGGGTGTAACTGTAACACACTAATTTCTTAAGATTTGTGCAGTTTTAGGAGAAAAAAAAACTTGAAAATAATGGCCACAAATTCTCACAGTCAATTACATTGCGATGATCATACATTGAACAAGTATTGCAAACTTGTTAATGGTTGGAAACCTAACTGAAACTACCGGTATACTATTATTTGTCAAATTAGTCCTTTTATGGCTAACCACTACGGTATTTTCATACGACAATAAATTATTGTTCTTTAACCCTCTCACTCCCAAGATCTGAGTAGCAATTCTCCTCAGAGAGAACCATACACTTTCTTACATATTAGTTTAGAGAATTTGGCACTAGATTGATTCAGTGCTCATGAGTTGATAATTTCCTCATCATCTCTTGGCTTCACAATCTATTAATATTGTAAGGAGAAGTTACATGTTGATCACCTCTGGGAGTGAAAGGGTTAAGTGTTTTTAAATTTTTGCTCTATGAATTCCTTCCATTGCCGTCGACTGTGGTCAATTTCAAAAGAATGCAAATAATAATAATATAATACCAAATTCTAGTATTTGGTGGTACAACATTATAAGTTTAAAGATATAGTGTTATGAGAGGTCTGGGTGAAACTACTTTAATGACTGTACATAACTTTGTAAATTCTAGTTATTAAAAATGTGGGAACATTTCAATTTTGCCCTGTTTCAAGCAGTGTGCTAAATGTGTTCTCATCTTAGGAATGTCGAATGTCACATGGGTGGGAGACATTCCTAGGGTAAGACATGTTGCTATGGCAACAGCAAAAAAACCGCAGTCACTTCCATTGTTCTGCTGTTGTGTCGGTACATAAGTTAGGTTCTCAAGGCGTCCACCAAGTATGTCTTGTGTCTGTTCCACAACCTCTGTAAGAATAACATCATTATACAGACTATCATACAAATGTACAATTCCAGGCTGGCATCCAATAGAGCTAATGGTCACCCAATGGTCACTACCAGTGTGGAGTATTTGCACAAATTCTCCACTCAACACATCAAAATTCCTAATGGGACCCAGGGTTGTTCGTTGGAAACCATCAATAAATGGATTTGCTTGTTGTAATAACACTTGTGCTTGTTGTATAATATTGCAATCAAGCCAACCATTAGGATCGATGATAGTTTCCAAGTCATTTTCAGTGAGATTACCAAGTAATCCAGTTTTGTTCGTTACTCCAACGGTTTCATGAGTAAAAACAACTTCATCGTCACTGCTGTTGTCACTTGAAAGACAAATTGAAGGACTTGAAGATGTACATGTGGTAGGCTGTTGTTTGCTATCAGGCAGTGGATCAACTAGATTTGTTGCAACTTTCTCCTCACTGATTTCATCATAAGAAGGACATGTGGTAGGTTGATTGTTGGACTGTACATTACATTTAGCAGCTTTGCACAGGTGACACTGCCAAGTGGTCCTTGCATTGTTTGGCATTCTTTTGTAGCCAAGGCAAGTAAGATGGAAATATTTCCCATGAGTGCACCTCGTGTTGTGACATTCAATCAGTTTCTCATTCATGGTAGCTTTCAATCCACATACACAGATTGAGTCACTGTTTAACGCTTCCTGAACAACAGCAGATTGATGCTCTTTCTGTGAACGTGATGACTTCTGTTTCTTAAACTGAGGCAGCCTGCTACAATGTGGGCAATACCATGATCCTTTAGGCATAGTATGCGAACCCAGACCCAAGCAAGGTGCATGAAACTTTTTGTAAGGGCACTCAGTATTATCACATGTAATGGTAGGCTCAGTTAGATCATTTCTACAAAAACAAATTCGATCACCATTATCTGGTATTGCAGCTGGCAGCTTTCTTGTATACCATCTACCAAGTACCTCTGGTAAAATGCAATGCCTCCAAAATGCTTCCAATTTACTAAGTGCACTATCCATGTGTTGTTTGTCAGGCAATATGCGGTCAACTACAATGTGTGCATTCTCCTCACTATCTATGCCACAAAGGACAAAATCACAGAATGCCCTGTCAGGGACAGTGAAGAGCTGCTGCTGTACTTGCTGATAATAGTTGTGGTCTTTCCTTAGAGAAAATTTCCCTTCATTTTCGTCGATGCATGTACTTCTGTCAGCTGCATAGTTCTTAAAATCACAACCCCGTAGATTTAAAGGACATTTCACCTCCCCACAACCAAAGCCACAACAATCACAGTAAGTTAGAAAATCAGGGGTTGCATGGAGAAAGGGAAAATCCTTATTAATGAACAGTCCACACTTTACAATCTCAAAATTCTTGTGAACACGTTTCATTGTTATTTCATATGCCTTGATTGCATATGGCTCGTACTTGATTCCATGCTTGATTGCTTTTGAGTTGAACTTGTAGAGATTTGGGTAGCAGATAGATTTGATTAAAGATTGTGAAGGCTGCGTGATGTTGCTGTGGCATACAGACCCGCTAACAGAGGCACCAATTCGACCAGCTCGATGCCGAAAAAATTCTGAGCTCTTGGCTTGTTCTCTTGAATCTCTTTCGACTTGTTTAATTTGCTCATCTGATACAGAAAGTTTTGTGTCGAGACACTGTTGCAATAATGCTGGAAATGCAAGGTCAAGATATTCATTCTTGAACAGATCAGTTACAACGGGAACTTTTCTGCTCTCAGAAACAAAGTGCTTTGAGTATAATTTCTTGACTGACAAACATACTGCTTTTGAACGCGATTTACTAAATTTATCAAGTAAACCGTCCTTTTCTTTTTCAGTTGGCGCCAAAGCTTTGATCGATGACCTTTGGGGTTTGCATGTCCGCATTTCCACATCCTGACGTTCGTCGATGAAATCTATCGCGTTGTCCAAATTGTCCTTTAGCTTTTTGGCCGAAGATAGATCAATATCCCTTACTCTTGCATAGGGAACATCCTTAACGTAGGCTGGAAGTAGCCATGTACACTTCACTTGTGTACAACTCTGCGTTTCTTTCAAGCGATTCCACGCTTCGATGTAAAACATCACACTGGCCACATGCGAGCATGCTTCGGCAAGACCCGCTTTACACCCCAAGCAATGTGCAGACACAATCGAACCATCTATTTCAGCAATGATCCAGATTTGAATGAGAGGATCGTTCATGCGTTGTGAGTGGCGAACTTTAGACATAACCACAAACTTTCCAGCAATCAACTTCCCTTGTACAGAGGTTATAAAACCCGAAACCATTTGATTGTAGGCCTCCAAACTCTTATATGCCTTGAATTGTTGTTTGGTGTAGTAGCTGGTCTCCAATACAAGGTATGAAACCAAGTCTGCAGCTTCTATCGGAGGTAAACATTCAGGGTCAAACGCATCGATCGGTATACTGGCCGGGTCAACGCCAACGAGTGAAATTTTCTCTAAATAGCGCTGTTTAACGTGGGTTTCCAAAGTTTTTACGTACTCAGATAGTACTGGTATTGTCTTGAATTGATGTAAGTCGTCATTTTCGTCGATATTTGGCTCATCCATTAAACAAATGATCAAAATAAAGCACAAATAGGAAGATCTGGCCAGCATTTGCATACTAATTGCAGAGATTTAGGGGACTCCAACATGGCGGAAATCCAAATATGTATATGACTGTGACGTCACGTGCACGCCAGGAATAGTTTATCGCCTTTTTTTGCCTTTTCTCGCTTTACAAGTGTGTCCTTGTTTGTATTTATTATGTTTTAATATTAATGAGATGATTTTACAGTTATATTTGATATTTTAAGTATCTGGATGGAAAAATATCAAAGAAACGTCGGAAAAACAAAAATTACGTCACTGTGACGTCATAATTGGGTGTGGCAGGACAAAAGTGGGTGTGAGGTTTCCTTGTATGGAGATGAACATTGTGTGAAAATTTCATGGTCCTAGCCTTACTGGTTCCAGAGATATGAAGGGGGGGGGTCCAAGGAGCCCCCCCCCCAGTCACAGATTGCCTAAAAAAGCCCAGTCTGAATAGGGTTAAGTGACACGGCGGGGCCAAACCAACACTCCAATTAAGGGATAACATTAAATGTATTGAACATTTTGTTACAAATTAAGTGAACAAAGGACATGTGCCACGTTATTTTGACATCAAAATTGACTATCCAATAATGACGTCACAATCATCATGATTTCTTTTCTATTGTTTTCGAAAAAGGATATCAAGAGGAGTTAAAAACTGTAAACTGTTTGTTAATATCGGGAATATTACATATGATATGACATTTTGAATTTTGAAGCACGCTTTGCCGAGAGCAGAGTGCTCCCTCCATTCTAGCGTTACGAAACCAAGAGTATTTTAAAAGTGATTAAACTGATATAAAAAAGCTGCCGATGTCGATTAAAGTTAGCAAACACCTCAACACAATTTTACTTTGTAATTTAAAAATCCATTTCACCGAGAAAATCAAGAAAGTAGCAGGTTATATAAAGTGGGGCGTGTGTGGGGGTGGGGGGTGCGGAGTGGGGGGTGCGGAGTGGGATTGTGCCGGAAGAGCGGTTATTTGAGGTGATCACCCATTTTCACAAACAAGGCCTAGCAGCCTTTAAGATAAGAAAAGGAATTAATCCGTAAATTGGCCACGTAAAGGAGCAAAATCTGAATAGAAAATTGGGAAGGACGGCGGGGTCGGCTGTGCCCGTTAGTGAGTGGGCCTGGCAGTTTTGGTTATGAGTGCCGCTAGACCGTATATTTAGGGGGTAAGCCCTCGACATGTGAATTTTATATGTAAAATTGTCGTAGATTTTAAATAACAAGTCTTTTTTTTCAATCTGAGAGGACACAAAAACACTATTTTACTGGAAGCGTACAATAGTAAGCCTGGGATATATTAAAAAAGGGAGGATTTAATTAGAACATCTAAGCCATGACAATTAAAATGTTCGTTCAGTAAGCAAATTTCATTTTTTAAAAAGGTAGTTATATTCTTGGAGTTTTCTGATGAAGACTTCCCTCATTCCACTTACGGAAAATGCGTTTTGAAAGAAGAAGAATCTCTTATGCGA
This sequence comes from Cladopsammia gracilis, assembly GCA_022457155.1. Taxonomy (NCBI): domain Eukaryota; kingdom Metazoa; phylum Cnidaria; class Anthozoa; order Scleractinia; family Dendrophylliidae; genus Cladopsammia; species Cladopsammia gracilis. The sequence continues at coordinate 45,920 of JAJGOT010000179.1, forward strand.
ACTACAAATAAAGGTTGTCTTACAGTAAGAAGTTGTAAGCTGATGAATTCAGTCTTTCAATGAGAAAAGGATGACATCAAGGACCCCCAGCAGCGCCTCAACCCATAATTTTTACCTTATCTTGTAGAGCACATCGCGGGCTATCTATTAGATGTAAAATATTTCCCAAATATTGCAACATCGCAAAAACCCAAGGGGGGGAGGGTTGCAACAATCCCCCCTTGTACCACGGTTGGGGTATACGTTTGCGTGTACGTCCGAGGGTGAACTGTAATTTGAGCTCAATATGGTGTATTTTTATATTTTAACAAAAATCATAAAATAGTGGTAAGAGTTTGAAATGTATTTGAGGTATATTTACATGCTACTTAATAAACCGGATAGGTTTTTCCATGTATTTGCAAGCTATTTGTCGCCCAAACTACATTTCAAAATAGAGTATTTGAACACTATTTTTACAAAATGACTGCCGAAGTGTTACTCTAAATTGTTTTTAATAGACTATTTGAACACTGTTTGGAAAAGAATCATTAAATATTGTCGATTTATAATGTAGTTGTAACAGGTAAAGTATAAAAATACGTTTTAAATATGATGTTTCAATACTGTTTGAAATGGACATTCATTACTACGCTTTTAACCCTATCCAGCCGGGGGGGGGGGGCGGGGGGTGGGGGGGGGGCTTTTGGATTTTGGAGCCCGCTCGAACTTTGAAGTTGTGTCGTTTCAAAACGGTCGATGCAATGACCACCAAATTTGGTTACTTTTCCTAAAATTTATCTGGAAACATTTTCCCGTTAGCGTCCTTTGTCCACCGACATTGACGTCTCCATAGCAACCGCTTTTTGACACCTATGTTTTACAAAATTAGCATTTTTCCCTTTAATCAAGATTATTTCAAAGTTTTCTTATTGAATTAATATTTTCCACTTAAGTTAGCGATGATTGATCAAATTATGTAGAGTTGTTTATTAATTAGATTAATTAACGGTAATTTTAGGAAAATGTGGAATATGAAATGTTAAAATCCAGGATGGCGAGTCGAAGTTTTACTAAAGATCTTTTCTCTCTATAATTTTAATATATATAGATAGCCCAAGCCTAACAGCGTCGCACTTTGAACAAGCTTAACTAAGGTGAAACTTAACTAAGGTGAAAGGTTGGAAGCACAAGAATTAAGATTGACGAACGGGCTATTTTCAATTTTAGCAATTCTCAAAAACAGTATTACGCGACCGTCTGCACAGTACATTTTTATAGACCGTACAAAAGTTCACAAAAACAACTTTTTTCTGTCTAGAATAAATAGTACCACTAGTTTCCGAATAAAATACAGTTTATGTCAAAAATTGCCCGAGAAACTGATTTGAAAATCAAAAATTGCAAAAATACACAAACATATTTGCATAAGGCGATGCGAGTGAAGATAGAACTGTACTATAAAATCAAGTCTTGTTTTGTTTACATAAAATCGCTTTTCAATCTATCTAATGAATGAACAAACACATAAAAATGGACAACACAATCTTCTTTCGAAAAAATTTATTCAAATCTCCATTAGTTTACGTTTAAAAGCAAAACGCGTACCATTTATTTATAGCTCATCGAGTTCAAGCTTTCTTCGATGAAATTCAAGAGATCGATACAACTAAATTTAGGCACGTTTTAAAATCAATTCGCCAAAACTAACAATAACACTAATAACAAGTCACTCACAGATTGATAACAACATAAATTCTCATCGCAAACTGTAATCTGTTTTACCTTTAAGTTCCTCGCTTGCTTGGAAATTCAAATCTCCGCTTCTGGTTCTGAAAATTAATCATCTCCCGCATTGATAAAAACGTAATACATGAAGTTCCTCGAAGCAAGATTTTATCCCTGAAAGCTCGTCTTTTTCCACTAAAGCGGCTTCTGAGTATACCTTAATGAGTATCCCTGTCTTGAGTAGCAAACCGCGAAAAAATGCAGGAAAATAACGAGTTTAATTCTCCGCTAGGCACAAGAAAACAACTAAAGTGTTAACCGAGCTCACGGCTGTGTGGCCGCGCGAAAAACAAAATTGCTAAGATCCCGGATGTTGTCCAACACGGGCGGACGGACACGCGCCCGCGAAACATTCCGCTAGCCATGACCATGAAAAATCACGGCGTAGGTTCTATGAGTATGGAGCTGCACAGCCAGGCCTTCGGCCTGGCAAGTGCTCCGTTATTATTTGTTCATATTTTGGATTGTAAAACATTTGCCCACAATACACTAAGCTTTAGCAGTCCATTTGCTTTATTTTTCGGTGTTTTTACCAAAATAAACATGTTTGGACTAATTCAAGATGGCGGATCCAAGATGGCTGACAATAAAATGGGAAATTTATTTACCTGTCTTTGTAATTCCATTATCTCTAAACAATTATTGTCAAAATATCATAAAAATGTCCTTTTCACTTGAGAAAGCTTTTTTGAATTCATTAGGTACATGAAAAATGTACACATCACTTCTATGACGTCACATGCTGTTACCATGGCAACAAAGTGTACGAATTCATTAACTTTTACTCCTGCATCAATATGTGAAAGTTTGGTATGAACACTACCGTTTCTTTCAGAGATATGCCTTATAGAACGTTTCAGTTGGTTATTTCATTGTATATGACGTCATAATGACGTCACTGTTATTGTTAACAACAAAAACAGTGTTAGTTAACATAAGACTTATCAAATAGGTAGCTGTTAAAGTATTGTTGTTATATGTTCAGAATTGAGAAAATATTGATGAAAGACTGTTTTAGCCAATAAAATCGACAATATGACATCATAATGACGTCACGTTACGTCATTATGACACCAAAGTATCTGTAGTTACTAGAATTCATGACAACATTATCCTGTGTAAATTTGGTGTTCATAGCATAAGCGGTTTCAAAGTTACATAGGGGGGCTTCTGGAGCCCCCCCCCCCCCCCCCTCCGGTCCCAGACGGTCAAAAAAAGCCCGGTCTGGATAGGGTTAAATAGCTCATAAATAGTCTATTTAAAGCATGTTTGAAGTTGCAGTCATTAGTCACAGCTATTTGAAGGGCGATTTTAAAATACTAAAACCAGGAGTTGTATATAATAGTATACATTAGAAAATATTTAATACGCCATGGCTGGACATAATGTATAGGCACAAATGAAGGAGGTAAGCCGTTTCCAAACTCCATTCAGACACATGTATAAGCTTAAGCTTATGTAAATTCTTCGCACGAGTTATATATATATATATATATATATATATATATATATATATATAGTATAGATTAGAAAATATTTAGGGTATTTTACGTTTTTCCACTACGAGTCCTAAGCTCAAAGATAAAAATTTACAAGTCTGCGCAGAAGCACTCATTTGAATGGTTGCCATTTTCCAAAGCATTTTGAGGATTCACTTAGCATAATCTTACTGTAATACCAGTAAAGGACTCTGGTATTGAAAGGTTTAAGAGCAGTTCTCTGTAAGAATCGAGAAAAGTGGGAAATGAAAATTTTTGACCCCCTTCATATTTTGCATGCAGACAGGTCTTCAGGGGGGATGTTCAAAAATGACCTTTGTTAAGGTCGTTTCTTCTTTATTGCCATGGTAACACTGGATGTTTGTTGGTGCCACTAAACCTAATTTTGACCTCAGAAACTTCCTTAAAAAGTACAAAATGTAAGGCATCGTTTCTCAAGTCCATTAATACTGAACAAATCAAGACTTTCACCAGATGTAAAACCTTTATTCTAGTTTACATTTATGCATGTGGCATTTTGTTACATCAACTGCACATGAACTTAACGGTCAAACAACTTGATGGTGTTTCAGCTATTTTAGTTGACGAGTAAAACTAGCAATACCTTTTCTTGAATTTTTCCAAAAGTACGCCGATTCTAGAACTCAAACTACGTGGCTAGTTTAAATAGATACTGTAGTTACTAAATCTATAAAAATCTCTGCGGGGCGGGTTAATTTTGGACTTTGGTTCACTGAGGAAAAACATTCAAAAATCATTTTTTGTAAACTTTGGTGAAATTAACATCACGTTCATTCCAGAGAAATCCTTTAAGAAAACTCAATCGGTCTTCAGGCTTAAAGAATAGCATGTACTCTATCAATGTCTGGTCAAATCGGCTGTTAATAGCCGTTATTTTTTGAAAAATCTCAATCCAAATAAAGCTTACTTTACTGTTTTCTGCAGTTCTCAACTTGCGAAGAACGGGTCGGTTCTTTCCGCACAGCATACATTTTGGGCACAAAATTCGGATATCTAAACCATCTCTTGTGGCTGAGCATGCTGTTTGTCTTCAGTGGAGGTCCATTAACCCATCACAGTGCAAATAACAACAGCTTTTATAGTACCCGGAAGGTCACCGAAGCAAGCCATCATCGGAAACTTTGTTCGTCAACGTACAATTCTACTCTGGATTTACCGCATATTTCTCAGTCACATGTCATCATTCGCTCCAAAAGAAGATAAAACGGTTTTCTGATTAATCTTTTACAGTCAACCATATTAAGCGAGGCATTTTACCCCTTTTTTTCTCCGTTCGAAGTCCTGGCCACCAGTTCAGGCAAAGCCCTGCTGGTCAGCGGTAGAATCTAAAATACAACGTTCCTTCGTAAAGTGTTTAACGTGGCGTCCTCATCGTATTACATTGTTACGATTCTATTCTGTTTACTTTGAGCAGCCTAAGGGTACATATTCCCATTCTTTTGTTTTCTGATACGTAGACACGTGAACAAAATAAAATACCAAACAATAGGCATGGGTATTGCCTTTAGTTGTATTTTTGGCGGTATCTATTTCAGGAAGTCAGTATTTACTCTGTGAACTCCGTTTATGGGTGAATTTTATTCACAGCTGTCTGATCATGATGAGCGATTCATGACGAGAGAATCATAACCGGTGAATCATGTCTGAAAAACCCCGGCCGTATCTACACAGTGAAATCGGCTGAAGGGAATGGCTAGTATTTCAGCCGCATATCTTAGACATCTTAGAAGTCGACGCAATTAAAATTCGAGGAATCACGTGTCTGCTGAAAAAACATACGGAGACGCATAAAACTATCTTAAGTATTAGGAGACAATCAGCTCAACAGCAACTACCGGCAAGAAAATGGTGGGAAATATAATGAACAGCTTGAAGAAAAGTTTGCCGTTTAGCAAGCGTTCTTTGTCCTTTGACAGCTATTTTTCAATGGAAGAAGCAAAATTTCAGTCGCAAAAGTGATCATCAAATGACGTCAGAAAACGAAATTATAGCCGCAGACTGTATTCTGTTGAGCTTTGCATTAAGCAGAAAATGCGAAAACCACCTACAAATACGATATTCCTCATTTAACTGCATGAGCAAAGTTTACTTTTTCAGAGGTTCAAAAGTTCCCATCAAGTTCGTCTGTTTTGTGGGTCTCCCGTTTATCTTATCGGTACCGATGCACTTTTTTACCGTACCAATCCGAGTACGAATTCATGATGAGAAACGCTCTGATGGTTGCGATTTGGTATAGCAAAAAAACTAGGAAGAAATTAACAGACTAGAGTGTACTCTTCTTCCAGTTTTTCCATTTTCCGACATTGAGATCTGAGCGACATCCGCATCATAGAAATTAAGTTGTGGGAACCTATTGTAATTTTATGAGTATAAAAAGAGTGGTGAACTACTTGTGTTTCGCTACAATACCCCCCCCCCCCCCCTCCCAATCTCTCACCCTCTTGGTCTATTAAGATTTTTTTTTTTTTTTTGGGGGGGGGGGAGAGGCGTTTAACAGAGGATTTACGGTTCTTATCTCCTAATGTAATACTTCAAATATATACTCTCCTTCCCCTAGAAAGTGTGTACAAATTTATTTTGCTGGATACTATGCACTTCAGAAACACTGTAACTACGGCACTTACGTTGGTGACGCAAAGTTACTCGTAGCGGCCAGCGCGCTAGAACTAATTTGTTTTGATGGTCGGGTGGCCATTAACAGATGAAAGTAGATTCAGCGAAAATCAAAAGTTCTTTCTTGAAAGCAAGTTTTTGCATAGAGAGAAATCAACTAAAAGAGGACGAGCGATCGAAGCGGTAACAAAGAAAATGCCAAGAAAAGTTAAAGACGCAAAAATTCGGTTGTTTACAGTTGAAGTATTCCTAAGGAGAAGGCAAACCAGCTCGTACTTTCCTTGCTTTGCAGCAAAAGAAAAAAAAAAATAAAAGAAGCAGCTCACCGAGTCACATAACAGGCATTTACCAAAAACGAAAATATTGTACGAAAGTCAGCTACAGAAGAGAGCAAGACCATTACCCGGAGCGTGCAACTGTCATAATTTCGTGCAACGACGTTTTTACAAGTTGGTTTATTTTTAGATAAGCCTTTCCCGCGAACGATTATGGGCTCCTGGCAAGCGTTATAATATCAGAAGAAAGCATCCAGTCGTTCACCTTTTGTTGACGTTTTCGTTTTATCAGCAAAGAAATGTACGGGAAATGTAATCTACTGTAAATAGAAAGAAAATCTAACAAAAAAATAGGTCTGGCATTCCAATTCCAATACTTTCTGGCACCTCAATATGATGCGGACGCCATGTTGGCATTTTATGAAGTCAAATCGTATTCTAGTTATACCGCTGACCAGAGATGTTTTTGCCTGAACTGGTGGCCTGAACTACGAAAGAAAGGCGAAAGAAAGACGGTAAAATGTTTAGCTAAATGTAATTAATCGTTAAACTATTAATCAGAAAACCGTTTTATCTCCTTTTGGAGCGAATGATGACATGTGACGGAGAAATATACCGTAAATCCAGGTTAGAAATGTTCGCGGACGAACGAAGCTTCCGATCGCCAGTCAACGAAGCTTCTCAACACAGCACAACAAAAGGCTTTTAATCAGGAAAGGTAAAACTACAACTAAAACAGTACGAGAGCACGAGGAGAGGCGAAAACGCGCATGAGCCACGAAAGCGGCCTAACCGCTGACCTATGTAAAGCATACATAAATACTGGCGTGATCGCCTTTTTTTCCTTTTTTTTTTTGGAGCAATGAAGGCAAAAACAATCATTGTCAAGTCTCTTATAAAACCGGAACACGGTAAATGTACGGTATAATACTGAACGAGAGTTCATATTTCTAGCAGTGTTCTTATTGACTAAAAGTTAGTGACATAGTCTGCAAAGTGCACTGGAGGCCGGCGTTGACGAGATGACCGTCTAGGAGGTGTGGTTTCATGAGCTGGATCATCACCTGCTATAGGCTCTATCGGGGGAGTGTCACATGCGACAGGTAGGTCCTGATGAGTTGGGGCGACTTGGGCAGCTGGGGTGGAAATCTCACACGGTATGTCTGGTGGTGGAGGGGGAGGAGGTGTTGGTGCTACTGGCACATCTTCATCCTCAGAGGTATCGTCACTTGAGTTCGCATAGTTGCTGGTACTGCTAACATCAGCGGGGACCTTGTAGCATTCAGACTTCTTAACGCGGTAGGATAAGCTTCTTAACTGAGACCCGACAAACTTTTGGACATTACACCAACACCTTCGACAGAGACGACCAAGTATCGTTCTCTGGGGCAGGATTTGTTGCGGTCTGAGTGGATGTAGATCAAGTCTCCCACTGATAGGTGTTGGGTAGGAAGGTATCGTTTAAGCGGGCTCTTAGACGTTTCACTGTGGGGATGATTCTTGTCACGCAGCTCGTGTTGTTTAGAGATTAACTCTTGGTCAACTAGTGGTACTTGACTGTTGGAGAATTGATCCCGTTACGTCCACATTTCGCGAGCGGATAATCCTCGGGAGCGAATGCGTGAGTTCAAAGTCTCGGTGGCTATGGACAGGTCTAGAGGAGATACAGCTCCACCCAAAGGATCACGTCGAAGAATTTCCTGTTGAAGTTCTTGAATGGCTTTTTCCGCTACGGGGTTTTTGTTGTGATTCTTTACACGACCAAGCTCCACAGTTAGTCTGTGATGGCTTAGTAACTCGTCACCAACAATGGCTTTAAATCCAGGGGTAGGATCTTTACGGATGACAGCGGGTGGACCGTCTAGTGGACGTACTGGTATGCACAGGCGGATCAGTGCGTCACGAAGGGTAGGGCGTCGTTCATTCTCCAGAAGTAGAGTGGAAGTGTAAGATGTGACGCATTCACGCACGACGAGTATGAGTTGACGTGCACGTTTGACAACATCGGCAACAAAAGACACTCCAACAGCTTCTGGTGGAGCACAAGAGGACTGCTCAATGACGGCATGAGGTGTCTTGCGGAGGGCAGCACAACTGTAACAACTGCTGGTGACACGGTTGACGGCTTTGTCCAAATCAAGGGCGAAAAGGTAGCGGCTGACTGCCATCTTCAGTTGGTGGGCTGACGGGTGGCAGAATTGGATGTGTAGTGACACTAAAAGACCATCGAGGACTTGTCGTGGAACTACAATTCGCTCGCGTGTTGTAGTTAAGGGCTCTGTGCATTTGACGACAAGAAGGCCATCTTTGGAGATCGTAGCCACATTTAAGTACCTTTTCACATCCTTAACATTAGTTACTTTTTTGGATGGCCGGGTGCCCTGTTTCAGGTGGGCATGAGTGCGGCGAAGGTCTGAACAATCAGATTGTATGGCTAGCCAGGCTGGTCTGTTAGTGAACGGGAGCCTAGCAGTCCCCGTCAGCACATCTTGAATGGATGTATGACGTACTACTGAGTCTTCTGTGCGGGAGGTGAAGCTGCACACTTGGCACTTTGGGTCGTTGCAATTGGGGGCGTTCCGACTGGCAAAGTCTGAGGGCAAAATGGCAGACCCGGACACGTGGCGGACGGTTGCTTGATAGCGACTGACAGTGGAAAGAAAGGTGGAAACACGTGGGCTGGCAGAGAACTCTCCTCTGCATAGTTTCTCGTAAGCCTGAACGCATGGTTGGCTATCTGAGAGAATACATGCCTTGTGGTTAGACTGTACGAGGTATGGACTGAAGTGCTTTGTGGCTGTAGCAATGGCTAAGGCCTCTATCTCACAGGGGAGCCACGATAGCTGATGACTTCTCAGTTTAGCGCTAAAAAATCCCGCAAGATGAAGGCTGTCGGAACGTGTTACGTACAGAGTGGCACCAATTCCAGGATTTTTTGAGGCGCCATCAGTTACGATCCAGAGCTGGTCATTAGGTCGTGGCAATGTGATTGTGCGGTGTGAGGAGAGCGAGGCTTGAGCAGTAGAGAATGCAGAGCGGAGGTCATCAGTCCACAGGATTTCCTCTTTTGACAAGCGGCCTGCGACCACATTATCAAGGGGGGCCAGTAGCTTAGAGCAGCCTGGAAGGACTCTGGCTAACACTTTGTACGCGCCAATAAACGACTTCATGCGACCTAGAATGTCGGGGGCGGAGCATGAGGCAAGAGTTGCGATTCGGTGAGGGCAAGCACGGAGGCTGCCAGAGGACCAGATCCATCCTAAGATCATGGTCGATTTAGGGTTGATTACTGTCTGATGCAGACAGACGCAGATCACAGTTGGCTAAGGCAGATAAGACTCGTTTCCAATTGCGTAGTAAATCAGTAGGGGTGTCACCACCACAGTACAAGTCATCCGCAATTTTTGCAACAATGCCTTCCTGAAGTAGATCTCCTAGAACCCTGCACATGAGCTCCTCTAAGGCTGTTTCTGATCCGGGCATGCCCATTGCGGAGCGCGCGTAAACACGAACACCACGGGATGGAGTCGCCACACCACAATATCTCATAGATTCGCTTGCAAGTGGGATCTGATAGAATGCGCTTGTGAGATCTCTTGCAGCGATATGCTTCCACTGAGCAATGAGGCGCAGAGTAGAATCCACATTGGGCATGAGGGATGGCTGGGGCTTGCTGTAGCGGCCCACGTCTGCGAACGCGGTAACGAGGCGATGGCCACCATTTCTTTTTTTTACAAGGAAAGATGGGTTGAGGTACTCGACTGAGATTCCGGCGTCCTCGGGGCGTTTGAACACACCAAGTTGTTCAAGCTCATCAAACTTCTGTTGCAGTTCTACGAGCTTGTTGGGGGCATATTGAGGTAGGCGGCCTTTGCGCTGAGGGGACTCTACGGGGCCCATGTTTACCTTGGCTTGAAAGGGACCAACCGCTCCATTGTACCCTGGAAAGTTAGGATCGAAGACGCTGTCAAACTCACGCAGTAGTGAATGGAATTCAGCCGACACTGTAGGAGAAAGTAGATTGTCTGGGTCGATGCTGACCTGGGAGGAATGGAATGAAGTGGGAGGTGAGGAGGTCTTCGGCGGGATGGGTTTGACTGAGTTATCATCATCGGTGGGGCTTGAAGGTACAAAGACGGGGCTAACTTGACAAAAATGCTGATTGCGTTTGAAAACGAGTGGCTCGCTAGAGTGGTTGGGAATGCGGATCCTGCCTGCGACACTGGACACGATACTGGGAGGTGGCCAAGGTTGCGATGCCCAAGGTTGCGATGCCGAGGACATTTGTACACGAGGGAGGTCACTGCGTGGTTCGAGGGCGTACTTGGCATCCATTGGGGTGTCGGGAGGTAGGCTTACCTCCAGGAATTCTCCTGGCCATATAGTGGTCGTAGTAGGAGGAGCACGAAGGACGACTGCACGACGGACAGATTGGTCATTGGCTTTAGGAGAGGCTGAACCGTAGGAATAGGTGGTGTTGTCGCCTAAGATGACCTGACGCCTAGCGGGGCGCACAGCGATGTCATTTAGCTCCATGAAAGGGGTACCGGCAAGTATGTCAACGTCCAGGTTTTCAACAACCAGGCCTTCAAATTGGAACTGGTGGTTCCCACGAGTAAGGGGGAGGCGGGTTTCCCCAATAACTTTTAAAGGAGAGGATCCGTCAGCCTGATGGGCGGATTGAGCGCTCTGGTAGACCTCAGCACCAAGTCGTTGAACAGCAGAGAGGCGGATCATATTGCCTGTAGCGCCGCTGTCGATGGTAAGTCGGACGGGATAGTGGCGGTGGAACATGTCCATGTAAGGGGACTGTCTAACATGTATCCGGAGGGCAGCAGTTGGAGTGTCAGGATCAAAATTCTCACACACTTCGCTCTCACGAGTACTAACATGGTTATCGGTTGTGTCGAGCAATGGGTCGTTGTCCAGAATATCAGCCACTTGACGGGCCTTGGCAATGTAACGGCGGTCATCATCTGGCAGGTTGGGGCATTCACTTAGAAAATGTGTGTGATCAGCACGACCTGACTGCTGGCACAGGGGGCAGGTTTTAGCACGGTAGTTGGCTCTAATAGGGACCTTGTTGACGGGTCGACTGGAACGAGTAGGTCTGTGGAAATTAGAAGCTGCAGCACGCATGACCTTAGTGTCATCTGAGGAACGTATTTCATCCAGTAAGGACTGTAGAGCCTGGGAAATTTCAGGCTTGATGGAGGCTAGAGTACGAGATCGCAGTTCAGTGCCGTACCTTTGCTTAACTAGCCTTGGTAGCTCTGGATGGATTAACTTAAGCCATGTAAGGACAACAAAGTTCTCTAGTGTTGGAGTCAACTCTTCGTCCTCAGTCAAGTTTTCACCGTGATGAGAGATGTTATTGCTATGTAGCAGACTATCCTCCACAAATGCCATTAATCTCTGGTAGAGGTCTTCAGGGCGTTCGTTAGGCTCTAATCGGATGTCAACAAAGTCAATAAAATGAGCTCCTGTGACCTGGAAGCCAAACTGGAGTCGAATGGCGTGCCATATGGATTCTATTGAGGTGGAGTTTTTGACCAAGGTACTCCTAGATATAATCGGGCAGTAATTTGCAATTTGACCAAGCATGAGTTCTAGCATACTGACCTTCTGTTGGGCAGTACGGCGTCTAGTGGTTGGAACGGGCTCGCCATCGTCTTCGAAGCCTCGAAGTGGGTCAGTTTTGGACTTTTTGGCCCATGTTGCGCCATTCACTAGAAACGGTGCGAAGTTGGGATAGAGCGAGAGTGTATAGAGGAGATTTTACCTCCAATTCTCAAAGGAATTTACGGTTTCGGTTTTGGATAGGCACCACTGTTTCGGCGCTCGTTGGATACTAGCCATGGTTTGTGTTGTCAGCTCGTAGTGATGTCGACTTCTGTTGGCTCGTTTGAGAGAGTTTAAGAACGACTTTGTCCGCTCTTCGGCGAGGAATTCGATCGCCGCTGCCACCACGCCAGTCAACGAAGCTTCTCAACACAGCACAACAAAAGGCTTTTAATCAGGAAAGGTAAAACTATAACTAAAACAGTACGAGAGCACGAGGAGAGGCGAAAACGCGCATGAGCCACGAAAGCGGCCTAACCGCTGACCTATGTAAAGCATACATAAATACTGGCGGATGATGGCTTGCTTCGGTGACCTTCCGGGTACTACAAAAGCTGTTGTTATTTGCACTGTGATGGGTTAATGGACCTCCACTGACGACAAACAGCATGCTCAGCCACAAGAGATTGTTTAGATATCCGAATTTTGTACAGAAACTGTATGCTGTGCAGAAAGAACCGACTCGTTCTTCGCAAGTTGAGAACTGCAGAAAGCAGCAAAGTAAGCTTTATTTGGATTGAGATTGTTCAAAAAATAACGGTTATTAACAGCCAATTTGACCAGACATTGATAGAGTGCATGCTATTCTTTAAGCCTGAAGACCGATTGAGTTTTCTTAAAGGATTTCTCTCGAATGAACGTGATGTTAATTTCACCAAAGTTTACAACAAATGATTTTTGAAGTTTTTTCCTCAGTGAACCAAAGTCCAAAATTACCCGCCCCGCAGAGATTTTTATAGATTTAGTAACTACAGTATCTATTTAAACTAGCCACGTAGTTTGAGTTCTAGAATCGGCGTACTTTTGGAAAAATTCAAGAAAAGGTATTGCTAATTTTACTCGTCAACTAAAATGGCTGAAACACCATCAAGTTGTTTGACCGTTAAGTTCATGTGCAGTTGGTGTAACAAAATGCCACATGCATAAATGTAAACTAGAATAAAGGTTTTACATCTGGTGAAAGTCTTGATTTGTTCAGTATTAATGGACTTGAGAAACGATGCCTTACATTTTGTACTTTTTAAGGAAGTTTCTGAGGTCAAAATTGGGTTTAGTGGCACCAACAAACATCCAGTGTTACCATGGCAATAAAGAAGAAACGACCTTAACAAAGGTCATTTTTGAACACCCCCCCTGAAGACCTATCTGCATGCAAAATATGAAGGGGGGTCAAAAATTTTCATTTCCCACTTTTCTCGATTCTTACAGAGAACTGCTCTTAAGAAGGATATCTAATAGAATAAGGTAAACAGGGCTGACATTAGTAGTAAAGTTTGAAATTGACTGTTAAAGAACAACAAGCATGGGAAGCTTTCTTGAGTTTATGATTGGCTATTTTCCTTGTGTAGGCTGTAACCTTAAAGCTTACAATACGACATGCCTTACAATGTGCACTCAACAAACTTTTTTACAAGTTAGTCAATAAGAAAGTGTGAGTTCAATTGATGGCCACACCTGCTCGCAAACTTCAGCACAGTCAAAATGTAATCTTGTCGCTACATGTTTATCACATGTATCTGCAGTTACGAAAATGAATAAGCTGGTGATACTAGGGGCTAGCATAATCAATCCCTGTCATAGTCTTCCAGGAACTATTATGCGGGTGCCTCTCAGAATTACACCATTTGATACTGACCGCTCCTGTTTGATCTGTTGGTACTGACCAACATCCTTTACGACTTCGTGCCACTTTTGACTTGTTATTGCCAGGTTCTGTAATGTTTCATCTGCTGCTGTCGCATAAATTCCTGACAAATGACTGGGGGTCTGTGACTGCTTGGGATCAGGATGACGACTCCCGTAATCGGCTGGGTTGTCTGCTCCTGGCTTGTAAACAACTGTAGTTATATATGGCTTACACGCAGCTTTAGCCTTTCAAGTCTCGCAGTTGTCTTGCAGGTGGGGTTGTTGAAAATTGTTTCCAATGGCTTGTGATCTGTGATGACTCGAAAAGATAATCCATAAAGGTACAGGTGAAAGTGTTCTATTCCACAGATCACTGCAACAGCTTCTCTTTCGATTTGACTGTAATGGCTTTCGCAATCGGTGAGTGAGAGACTTACATATGCTGCAATATTCATTCCTTCATCTGATGTTACTTGTGTAAGAATTGCTCCCAGCCCAGCAAGGCTTGCATCAATGATCAACTCTGTTTCCAGCGAGGAGATGAAATACTTCATGACTTCCGGAGTTGCCATGCGAGCCTTAAGACAAACAAATGCATGCTGCGCGTCTAGGCCCCACACCCATGTGGCATTTTTGACTGATTGAGCGCAAATGGATGCAAAGTCCTTGATGAAGCGTGCAAGGTATATAAATTAGGGCCTGGTCGGACTTCGGTCAAAAACAAAAATTAGCAAAAATCAAGGAAAACAAAAGAAACCGCTCCGGTGGAACACTCTTTTTGTGGATGTTTTTGTTTTTATGTCATTTTGTACGGGCTAATTTTTGTTTTTGCCTGTAGTGCGACAAGACCCTAATTACAATATGGAAACATTCAAATCAGAGCAAGCGTGCATAGAGGAATTTCTCACCGAGCGAGCGCGTGTGAAATAAACATGCAATGTCATGCTCGTTGAACTGGATTTTTAGCCGGAGGTCGCTGCTTTCGTACTCGAACTTCAACAGTTCTTATGGGGATGTTCCTCTGAATCAATTGGACTGAAGCTCGGAAATATTATTGCCTATATATTAAAATAAATACTGTAAATAAATACTAATTAAATACTGGGAAGATATCAAACATTTTCATTTGTTCGTTTTTAAATTATATGCAAATGCGCTTGAAACTTTAAAAGAGTGAAAACGTCAAGCAAAAACTGCATTTGAATGAAAAGCTCGATCTCTTTATTGCCGAGAAGTTAGTCAGAGATATTTGCAGGGAGTAATATTTTAAGTCTCAGGAAACTTTCTGTGGCAATTTAATGATAATTTGTGAGACCTATGGAATGTTTTGACCGCTTATATTTCAAACATGAAAAAGACATGTTAAAAAATGTTTTAGCGATTTATTCAAAATCGAACAGTTTAATTTGTTTGAAATTTTCCCATTTTGTGTGCAACAATGAGTAGATTATAACGCATTTATTCGCTTGTCGCGGGTAGCTCCAAAATCGTAAGATATTTAGGAAAAACTGTTTTTCGCCATGTTTGTTTATCGTTTCTATGGAAACGCTGATTAGCATAGAAAGAGCATTTTCCAAAACTATCATCCAAGCCTAGCATCTGGTATGAAATTCAGATTCATTGGGCTAAAGTAAGATTATGTATAAGCGCATTAAAAAATGGAAGTGTGGCCGAAAAAAAAATACTTGGAGCCACCTTAAGATAAGCCGTGAAAATAAACAAAATTGAATCAGCTGCATGTTATTTTTTTAGCGGAGCACTTGCCAGGCCGAAGGCCTGGCTGCGCAGCCGCATACTCATAGAACCTATGCCCCTCATTTTTCATGGTCATGGCTAGCGGAATGTTTCGCGGGCGCGCGTGTGTCCGCTCTCCGCCGTCGCTCCGTCGCGCAGGACTAGCTCGCGGGCGCGTATGACGTCGCAAAACATGCGCGTACGACGTCATGTTGAAACCAAAGCGAGGCTTTGTTTTTCGCGCGGTTACACGGCCGAATGTCACGTCAGCTAGAAAAACACTGATGTTTTGCTGTGAATTTACTAAGCGGGGAAAACCGTTTAAATGAAAGGCGTTATTTCCCTGAATTTCACGGTTTACTACTCAAGACAAGGATACTAAATTAAGGGATACTCAGAAGCCGCTTTAGTGGAAAAAGACGAGCTTTCAGGGATAAAATCTTGCTTCGAGGAACTTCCTGTATTACGTTTTTATCAATGCGGGAGATGTTTATTTGCTACGGATTTCAGAACCAGAAGCGGAGATAAGCAAGCGAAGGACTTAAAGGTAAAACAGATTACAGTTTTCGATGAGAATTTATGTTGATATCAATCTGTGAGTGACTTTTTATTGGTGTTATTGTTAGTTTTGGAGAATTGATTTTAAAACGTGCTTGAATTCAGTTGTATCGATCTCTTGAATTTCATCGAAGAAAGCTTGAACTCGATGAGCTATAATTAAATGGTACGCGTTTTGCTTTTAAACGTAAACTAATGGAGATTTGAATATTTTTTTTCGAAAGAAGATTGTGTTGTCCATTTTTATGTGTTTGTTCATTCATTAGATAGATTGAAAAGCGATTTTATGTAAACAAAACAAGACTTTGATTTTATAGCACAGTTCTATCTTCACTCGCATCGCCTTATGCAAATATGTTTGTGTATTTTTGCAATTTTTGATTTTCAAATCAGTTTCTCGTGCAATTTTTGACAAACAAAAACTGTATTTTACTCGGAAACTAGTGGTACTAGTTATTCTAGACAGAGAAAAGTTGTTTTTGTGAACTTTTGTACGGTCTATAAAAATGTACTGTGCAGACGGTCGCGTAATACTGTTTTTGAGAAAATAGCCCGTTCGTCAATCTTAATTCTTGTGCTTCCAACCTTTCACCTTTGTTAAGTTTCACCTTAGTTAAGCTTGTTCAAAGTGCGACGCTGTTAGGCTTGGGCTATCTATATATATTACATTATAAATGCTTATAAGCCGACTTAACCCTCGGACGTACACGCAAACGTATACCCCAACCGTGGTACAAGGGGGGTGTTGCAACCCCCCCCCCCCTTGGGTTTTTGCGATGTTGCAATATTTCGGAAGTATTTTACATCTAATAGATAGCCCGCGATGTACTCTACAAGATAAGGCAAAAATTATGGGTTGGGGCGTGGCTGGGGGTTCGTGACGTCATCCAAAATGGCCGCCAAGATGGACGCCATCTTGTATTTTACTAAAAATTCAAATTTATCAGAAAAATGCGGAAATTGCAAATATTGTCTGCTAGAGTTGCAAAATGACACACAATCAAACATTTTGATGCTTTTGGTAGCATTTTAGACGTTTTTTCGCTGAAAAAAGGTGAAAACACGCTTTTTTCTTAAAAAATGGGTTGACTACATGTTACTTATGACGTCATATCTCGTTACCATAGCAACCGGTTGTCGCCAAACTTTAACAAAATGTGTCTCAAGGAAAAATGAACAGCTACTTAAAACGGCATGTGCTAATCTTAAATGGTCCTGAAAAACAGAGGGTTAATGGAACTTATAGCGAATACAATATTTTGTGATTTGATTTTTGGTGTAATTAAGACTGATTTTTTTTGCCGCCATGTTGGTGCCCTTGAGTGGGGCACAAAGATGGCCGCTCCATACATTTCTTGCTAAAACTGTCTAATACTTGTTCGCCTATAACTCTTGAACGAAATGCTTTTGCTCTTCAAAATTTGTCCGACATGTGCAGTTTTAAACTCTGTACAATTCCATAAACATTTTGGAATCGAAATATGTTGTTTAATGCTTCTGAATTTTGATATGACGTAAGTGAAAACCAAGAATACGCCCCCTACTGCACTATTTTTTTTCAACCTCCCGTGAGCGCACACTTACCCTTGGTCCCGATGGTGTCCGCTTACGGGAGGTTCCACTGTATTTAATTGGTAATTGCACCAAAACCAGTGATAGAGACATTATAATATTTTGCAATATCGTCAATGTTATATGTATTATCATTGTTATAGTGTCGTACGGTAGTTGCTAAAAATGTTGCAAATAAGAGAGCGCCGCCCTAGAAAAAGTGTCCCATCTGAATTCACAAAAATTTAGGGAGAGCCGCGGCGATCTTTCGAGTAAATACGATATTTCTTCATCAGCACGGATAAAGATCCGAGTCCTATTTAGAACGTCATAGTCCGGGCTCTATTGGAATAATAACTTCTTTCACTTGTTTTCAGTTCCTAAGAGTTTATTCAGAGGTAAGAATCTCCGTTATTGCTGGACATGAGTTATTTGAATCTCCAGCACAACTGGCTGCTGTTATGTAATGTGTCTGAAACTTGTCTGTCAATTTTAGGGGGTGTGAGGAGGGCGGAAGAGCCAGAACCATGGTGTGCCTGCCAAAACCGCTCGAGCACCTGTTGCGCAGGTTACCGATAAACCGCCAAACCACCACTCGTTGTTCAATTGAATTTATCGGGAATCCAATGCCGCGACAAGGGCGAAATAGCTGCAAATGTTATTAACTAGACTTGCCACAAGTTGACTTCACGAGTTTCACAGTAAAGCGAGCGAAGCGGCCGAGCGAGCGACGAAGTCGCGAGAGGTCGACTTGTCTCGCTTGAAGGGTTTTCATTTGCGTTTCGCGCCAAGAATGGGGAGTGGCGTGAGTTATTGACACGACATAACTTGACGTATTGATTTTTTCCAGTAAAATCCTTCGTCTTATATTTATGGCCCGGCGGCCGCTTCGTGACCTCAAAAGGTTTACTTGTGGCATCTAGTATTGATTCAACTCCGACCAAAACAATCGAACGTGTGTGCGTTTCGCCTGTGCAAAAGTTATCACAATTTTAACAACGATTTCAAACGAAAGTTAACGACATCGGGCGGGCGAATAAAACCCAAAACTTGTTTAAATCTCAAGTTGATAGTTGGAAAGGAGATCTCCAGTGACGAGGATTATTTGACAAACGTCTTGTGCCGAAACTGTGCAGACAGAAACGAAACCCCAGTTCGGAAGCTTCGTGAAGTCAGAGAAAGCTTCGAATCGTCAAGGAAGGCCATCGCAGCAGGAAAAGGAGGGATAACTTACGTAAAAAGGCCAGAACGCACTCCAGATCCCGATCTAGATCGTGATAAGCACAGGCGATGAAGAAATTCGCAGCAACAAGAGAGCGCTGTTTCTAGCGAGTGATGATCGCTCTTCGACCGGCACTTCGACCGCGGCGCTGCGCATTTCCCTTTCGTAAACGGTCGATGCCATTTTAGCGACACTTAGAAAAATTTTCACCAATTTTAGAATTATTTTTTTCTATCAGAAAAAGAAAAATGGAATATAATTACCTGGAATCGAACCCGAAACCTCTGCATGCTAACATCTCTCTTTTACCACTAGACCGCTGGGTTGATCCGGCAAACCCAAGAGAAATAACAGGTCACCCTAACCCTAAATCTTACCTAACCGTGAATCTAGCTTAGATCTAATAATCGCTTTACCTAGGCCCAATTTGATGTAATAATGTAGCCTATTTTCGTCCCAATCCAGGCATAAACTAGAGAGAAATAGCATCGACCATTACAAAAGGCTTGGTTACTAATGAATGCTAATGATGGCATCGACCGTTAAAAATGGTATCGACCGTTTACGAAAAGGAAATCAGCCGCGGCGCTACGATCCAGAGAGGCAACAAGACAAGTGGACTTCGGGGATTTCCATGAGGAAGAGAGCATTTTACACACTTGATTGGCTTGAAAAAAATTATTCGTGGTTATGATTTGCCAGGAAAAACCGGACTCGATAGATTTATCTTCAGGAAACTTGAGAATCGCTCGAGCTCGAGGAAGCCACGTTTTGTTGCGCCTAATACCTTGTGATTGACAGTTCTGTCCCAAGGGCTACTCTGATTGGTCTAAGCGCAGTGACCCGTTTAAGGGTCGCTAAAAATGGCGCCAATCAAGTGTGAAAAGTTCCTCGTCCGGCGGGCTATAGATCGTTTTCACTGACGTCATATCAAAATTCAGAAGCCGTTTTCGCATCCAAAATGTTTATGGAATTGTAGACAGTGTAAAACTACACATCTGAGCCAAATTTTGAAGCGCCAGAGCATTTAGTTCAAGAGTTATAGGCGAACGAGTTTTAGACATTTTTAGTAAGAAATGTATGGAGCGGCCATCTTGGTGTACCACTTTGGTACACCAACATGGCGGACAAAAATTCAAAGCCTTAATTACACCAAAAATCTCATCACAGAATATTGTATTCACTATAAGTTCCATCAAATCGGCTCATAACCATCTATAATTCAAAAATAACTTTCAACGGTTCAATTTTGTTGATTTTCGCGGCTTATTTGAAATAGAGAGACGGATTGCGTGACACATTTAAAACCTTTATAAATCGGAAGCAAAACATCGTTAAAACCTGAAACTTTTTGTGAAAGATTATAACACTGGTATACATATACCATGTTAGAAACAGTTTGTAGGATGTATACTTTAGATTTTTGAATTTTTATGACGTCATGTGAAAACGATCTATAAATATAAGACGAGGGACTTTATTGAAAGTCGTTATTAACAAGGGAATCAGAATTTTCTATATTTTGATTGGTTAGCGAGATATTTGCGTCTTAAGTTGGAGTAGCTAAAAACATGCGAGACGTGCTACGTCTGAATGGTCGTCACGGATGAAATAGTTTGCATATCAAAATTTGATGACACTGTTTTATTTGTCATTATCCTAGGAATGTTTTTCGCCAAATTTCACGAAAATCCTTCAAGCCTACATATCCTATAAATTCGTTCAAAGTCGACATATTCTCCCAAATATCAAGTGCGAGATTTTCGCTCGTAAAGTTTCGTAAACGACACGGCGTCTCCGCAGGATATTATACCACCTCAAAAGACAGTGGACCAATGAATCAGCAGCACCAATTCGCGTCAACTAGAATAGAAAACAATTCGCGGGAAATTAAGTCACGTTTTCAACACAAATTTCTGCCGAGCGAATACAAGTTCAACGCAAATTCATTTTTAAACTCAGTTACTAAACAATGTTGGTTTGATGGTAACTTTTTTTCTCAGCAACAGTTAAACTAATAAAGCCCGATTGCTGCTGAAATGCCGCGAAAAGTTCCCCAAGGCGGCTACTCATTTAGGAGATTATGACACTAATGTAATGTATTAACTTATATTTTCAAATGTATTTTCTTAAAATAAACTTACGCCCATTTAAGATTTTAAATTGTGCTTTTTGGAAATGTTAGAATTAACATTAAATTTTATTTTGGTCGAAGGAATTTTTTTTGGAATATTTGTCCATCGAAGGTTGAGAGCTACTGTATAGTACCGTTAAATTTAGGCTCAATTTTTCCTTACAAAAAGGATAAGAAAAATTAATTAATTAACCGTTCAATATATTACACACAAAGAAACAGGTAATGCACAATGGTCATGACCTCTGCCCCTTCCACTCCATGGCGCCTAACACAGTATCATCGTTTCAAAGATACTGCTACCAAGTTGTACTCATTTACTCTCATTTAAAAAAATCAACATGCATATTATTTACCTTTTCCCTATATATTTTGTCTTTTATAGTAAGATTGAAAATGTTTTATAGAAATAATTCCGAGCATTGCAATCTGATCTATAGGTGCTTACCTGCTGGCCGAATTGGTCAGGTCGACGTAAATGAAATCCGACTTAATGAAGACCTTTTTAACAAGTCCATCAAAATGGTGCACACTACTCGTGAATTGACCGGTTTGATTGGACTGTTCTGACAAATAATAGTATAATATTTACAATTTGACCGATCGGCCGGACTGTTCTGAGAATTGGAAAGCGCCGTAAATCGCCCATCGCCAACCACTTTCACCGAACCCACCATTATCCCAACCACAGCCACAGCAAAGACGAAACATAATCTTAAAATACCAGGAGTTGCCAGAGATATGTTTAGTCAGTAGTAACGTTACTGTCCCAGTCTAAGAAAAAACAGCTGTCTTCGCATTACGAGGCTCATTAACACAATGCATAATAAATTGTGTTACATGTAAACTATGTATTTCGATAACGCGGCATCTTGTTAACCCTCGGACGTACTATGACCAAAAAGAGATTGCGGGATTTCCCCCTCTGATAAAATAGAAGTCCATTTGCGGGTGAACATTTTAATTTCTTTTAGGTACAGGTTGCAACTGAATTGATTGAAAATTCTAAAAATTGGCAGGAATGTTTTGCGACACCTTGTGTACTCAAGACGACTAACCCCGAGGAGCGAATTTTTAAGTCGCTTACCAAGTGACAACCGGAAATATCGTGAAAAGAAAAAATGGTAAGAATGTTCTGCTGTACCTTGTCTGCCCGGGACGACCAACAGCCAGTAGCGATTTCTCATGTCGCTTAGCGAATGCCAAAGGGAAATCTCGTGAAAAGAGTTGATTTTCCAACTCGCTTAAAGTCAACTGGCTTAAAGTTAAGCAAGTCAGCTTTTCGCGCTCGACAAAGCTAAGAAATCTCACCCTGTACGTTTGTTCGCTTTTTGAGTTTTATAGGTGACATTCTGCGTGTATCTTTGTCCGCTTTTTGAATGGTTATTAAATGTTGACGTGTCATGATTATGCAATAGTATGTAAGAGAGGTGAGATTTTGTCTATTCAGCTAACTAAAAATGTTTCAGTTTGATTATGCAAGAGTACATGTGGACCATTGCCATTACGGTTTGATTATGCAAAAGTACGCAAAAGACGTAAAAATTTATCAAGCAAGCATTTTAAGAAGCATTTTATAAGCGATTTCAGCGTGTTGATTTTGAGTAGCAAGTAAGAGAGAGAAAACGTTCTTAGCGTATAAAGTCTGTAAAAAGAAGACGAATATCAATTGTGTGTCGTACTCATCACCGACCCGACCGACCGACCCGCCTAAAAACTGATAAGATGCAACTATTTAAAATCAATAAAAACGCACGGAAATTTAAAGCAGAATTATACAATACATTCCGAACAGGAAAATAAATTTAACAAGAAGCTGTGTACAGCTTAAACTCGTGGCATACACCTTATTCCAAAATGGCGGGCAATTTATTATTCTTTTGTATGCATTTCAATTAGCCCCCTTTGCCTCATTTTCGCGTGAAAATTCTGTTGTATTTTGCACATGCTGACGAGGCAACAAGGGCTAATTAACATACATATACTAGCAGTAATCGGAGATCATGGAGACGCGTTCGAAGGAACTTCCGGCGGAAATGAGCCCGTGAAAAAACCAATAGGGGCGGCCATTTGGAAGAATCTCAAATTTTACTGCATGTAAACCACAGGACAACCAACACAAACCAAACTAGCAGTAATCACAGATAATGGAGACGCGTTCGAAGGAATTTTCGGCGGAAATGAGCCCCTGAAAAAAAACCAATAGGGGCGGCCATTTGGAAGACCGTCTACCAAAAAATCTCAAATTTGTCTCCAACACGAAATTAGGATTGCGTTCTTCGAACGCGATTATAATTGCGTTCTTCGAACGCGAAAAAAATAATAAATTGGCCACCATTTTGGAATAAGGTGTATTGTTAACTTCTTGCGTAGGGAACGACTAATTCTAACTTTATTGTGTTAGTAGTGAGTGGATTTTCCGAGTGAAATTCGAATTGGAATCAATGTGAACATTGACAAGGATTCTTCGTATCGATGAATATTTCTAATTGGAAACTGTATAAATCTTGTGGGGACTAGCGAATTATCGACAACTGATAATGACAGATTGTTCGCTGCGTCGTATTCAGAAGGTTTTTACTAATTGGGGTTTTCACTTACGTCATGTTAAAATTCAGAAGCATGCAACAACAGATTTCGATTCTAAAATGTCTATGGATTTGTAGAGTCGTAACGATTCATCTAAATGTTATTTCATATTAGAGCAGTGTTATCTAAATTTGCAATTTGAAATTTTCTTCCTTTCCCGTGCTAATAAAATAAAACATCAATATTTTTGTTTGTAATTTCAACAGTTTATTAACAAAGGTGTAAAAGAAAACCAACTTCAATGAACAAGTAATAAAAGTTTAGCAGTCGATAAAACAATGCACTAAACTACTCGAAATTGCAATTTCAACATATTAAAAAATAACCAATAACTGAAATTGTGAGTTTCAAAGAACGCAACATCTGTCTTGGAAAGATAAGAAAAACGATAGAAATCTACTACAAGCAATGATTATGAAGGACTGCTAAGTAAATAATACAAGGGAAATAAGTTTAAACTGACTTGAGTTCTTTTACCACTCCAGACTTTCCATTGTATGTAATGGTTACATTCTCTAAAAGCAAGAGCATTTCTGCGATTTCTATTTCGGAAAAACTACTCAAGTCTCCTTCAATAACATTGTTTAGTACATCTTGAAACGCAATTACATGAATTTGTTGGTCATTAACATGGAAAAGTAATTTTGCACAAACAAAAGTAGAACAGAGGGAAGTTCTCATTGTATGTCCGCACCTGTCACAGTGTACAATGGTTTTCGAAGTCTCTTGAAGAATTTTTCTTGAACAATTGAGGCAAGCAGTAAATTGCTCTACTTTTTCAACTGTATGGAAGTTTTGTACTGTTACTGTTTCTGTGTCACTTTCGAATTGATGTTCTTCTGAAATTTCAAGTTCAGACAATGTTCCATCTGTTACTGCTGTAATGATTGAAGTTTCTGTGGTTGCTAGTTTTTTTGCCTCGTTCCAAACACGCACTTGAACTGGAGAAATGCGGTAAACATTTCCAGTTTTGATGTTTGCGATATGCTCCTCCCAAATATCAAGCGGAATTGATCCACTTGTATCTGCAATAGTGGCTTGAGCCAGGTGTAGTTTTTTTCGACCAGCAAGTTCCGTGTTGGAGACGTTAATGACCTTTGCACATACCGACACTTTATCCCATTCAGAACAAGAGGTCAAAATTTCTGCGACTGAAAGCAATGGCGATGCGGATACAGTATCTTGGAACTGAAAGGAATATTCGGTTTGGTTGGGAACGGATATGTTCGTCATGTCATTTATGATAAGTTTCTTACGATCGCTTGTGTACGTGAAGCGCTGAATTTTGACTGCTGTGCGGGACGTTTCACTGTCAGTTAGAATTTTACGTTTGTGCTTGGAGTAGAGCAACGCTTCTTGATAAGGTTTCTCTTCGGTCTGCAATAGTAGCGTAGAGTAGTCCATTGTGTCTTTTCGATTTCGTTTAGGTGGCGACAACTGGTGGACATACGCAATAACAACATCATCAGAACGTTTAGTCGGAGTGCAGCTGGCTGTCTTGGAAGCCGTTTGCTGACGTTGCGAGTTACTCCTGTCGGCGGTTTCTTTTATCAAGATTGGCGATGAATCAGAAGGACTTGGGTTTACTTCGTGGACTGTGTTGCTTTGTTCGTTCAGAGATAATTGGGAAGGTCTAGGCCTATTTTCGTAACGACATTATAGCTGTTTGTCTGCTATGGGCAAAAAGTTGATTTATTCCCTTTTATATGAATTTTGTACAACAGTGTTGCAAGTTTTGGATCGAAAGTAACCAATCAAAAAATGCCTAGGTAATCTGAGAGGTCCGCAACAGCGTTACAAGTTTTGGATCGAAAGTAACCAATCAAAAAATGCCTAGGTTTTCTGAGAGGTCCGCAGTTCGTTTCTACCCCTTTTTTTTTGGGGGGGGGGGGGTGGTTGATGAACTACGGCTACACTCGACCTTATCGCGGTCAAACGAGAGGAACCCGGGGGGTACTTGGGTCAACTTTTGGTGGGTATGTGCCGCTGGCCTCTCAGAGCCTCTACCCCATTATAGTCTATTTTGTGGCCATTTATAGACCCCATCTTAGTCACTTTTGAGTAAATATAAATTTCGCAATTCCAACTTAGTCACTTTCTGTTTAGCCATCTACCTTGAGTTCGGAACACTTTTATCTAGGTCATCTTCAAATGAGTTGACACATTTATTAAATGTAGGAGACTTTACTCTTCACCTACAAACCTTCTGGTACATTTGTTAGCCGAAAATATTTACAAGCTAAAACTACCCAAAAAAAAATACTTGCCAGAATTTTCTTACCCCAAAAAATTACGACAATTTGCGACCCCATTCTAGTAACTCTATTGAAAATGCAACCCCATTATAGTCAATCCAGTCGTGAAAATGCGACCCCATCCAGCGGCACATCCCCATTAGCCCATTACTAGGAAGTACCCCCCCCCCCCCCGGGGGAGAGGAATTTGTAAAAGTTTAGCAAAGTACTTAAAATGTTTAAAGTTTAATATCTTGCGAATGCACTGTGAATTTATCAAACGGTTTGAAAGTTTACTAAAAAAGGTGTAAGCGTTTAAATACTGTGAACTGCAGAATTGTCGGCGCCATTTGCCAACATAATTTTTTTTTATCAGGCGAAAAGAGTTTGGTCAGTTTTCAACGGAAAAAGCTGATCATTTTCAGAAAAATTAAAAGATAGTAACGTCAACTAAATTTTTTCTATACATTGTTGGTCATATTTGGACGTTTGACCGCGGTGGACAGTCGGCCCCCTTCCCGGGGGGGGGGGGGGAGTGCCTCGCATATAAAAATGACGGGGGTGGTCGTCGGAAACTTTCGAAAAGACCCCTAAAAGGTACCAGAATCTCATTTGTGGGCGTGGCTCAATGAAAATTATTTTTAACACCAATTTAACTGAGGCTGACAATTGTAATAGACAATTTCCGGTCAGTTTTTCCCCCCGGGACTAATCCACTAATTTTGCACCCTGAAAGGTACGACGAGCACTCTCGTCATTTTTATGTAGGAGTTTCTCCCCCCCAGGACTCGGCCACGATTACGTCGCATCGCGGTGGGGGAATGGTGTAAATCTGTTGTTAAACCGCTGGCTTAGATAACACGGTTTATGTTTGTCAAAACAGCTTTTCTGGCCACTGATGTGACGATAATTTGCCGAATTTTTCGCTTTGTTAGTTGATTATTTCGCTTCGGACTTTTTAATATGGCGTCGCAATGTTATGAACAGGAAATGTGCAGCGAATTTAATCGAAATGGCGACTGCAGCGTCGATTGCATAATCAAGTGAAGAATTGTCTACGATTTCGATGAGTACTGAGGAACATTTGGGTACAAGACAGAAACTTCAATGGAGAGGTTGACATGAGAGTGGAAATGGAAAACAATAACAAAGGTCAAGATGAATTAATCAATTATGATAAGAACAGTCTTGAGATCTTGATGCATGTAAAGATCTGCAGCAGTTATGATTTGTTAGATAATTTTTTGACTTAGAACTTAAGACTGAATTTAGACGAATTGGTTTTAATGAGCTGTTTTTTTGTGCTAAAGACATAGATTAAACTTATTCATTTTTGATATTTGTTGTTGACCATGTCAGTCCCAGGTGTAGTTTTAGCTTTCGAGTCTGTGGTCGAAATCCTATGGTGTATGAATGCTATAGTGCAAGCATTCGAATGAAACCTCTTCGACAGTAATTTTGGATGGTATGATTTGTTTTTCAATATTTTACAAAATGAAATTTGGGAGGTTTTTTTTTTTTAATTTTGATATTTGCAGTCTTGGGAGTTAAAGGGTTAGAAATGTAATATATCAATCTATACCTTTATGGCTAAAGGTGTAGAATCGCTTTCCAAAAGATGTGTGGGGTTAAACATGATGAAACGATTTTACAGCAAATGGTGTTGTGTCTGAAATTGTGGAAATTTCCTGTTCAGGAGCAACAGCTTTCAATTATCTTTCATGCTTGAAAACATGATTTCTGGGGTCAGAGGATGCAGAGGAGTCAAATTTTATAGTAGTGTTTGGCAAAATCAGTCTTGGAGGGCACAATCCGTTTGTTTACTATTGAAATTATGCATCAATCAATTACAGCAGTGTACCTTGGGGCATTTAAACAGTTGTTTTTTTTTTCATGCCAGCCTTGGGGTATTTGCCAATTTTTTTGCAAAATGTTAATGCCTGGGCAATGGTGGAATTGACGGATGTATTTTGGGTGTTGACAACAAAGTTTCATTATTTTTTTATTTACTGTTGTCCAAGGAATTTGTATGGAGATGCCATTTATTTGGGTATGTAATCGGTTCAACATTGAAAGGAGTTGAATCTTTGTATGATCTTTGCAGTTGTCTTGCTTGCAAAAGGAGGTTGTTCTGTTTGAAATTATTAAAGGTGGCCTCACCATAGAGCATGTAATCCTTATATTTGAACCAAATGTATACAACATTAACATTAGAGTACCTCACGCAGATGTACACTATATAAAAGTACCAAAACAGTAACAAAATATCCATGACAAAATGTCATTGGCTTGACCAAGCAGTGCGCTGTAAGCTGTTATAAATGGGGTTGACAGACCTACACGACTCCTGTTGTGTGTCCATTGTACTGTTTTAAGCCTTCAAGCACGTCTTTAAGCGGATCTCTGTAAAAATAAGACTGGCTAAACACTAGTACCACTCGTTGCTAAAAAGTATAAAGAAAGCATTTTATAAAGCTTTCCCAGTAAAACTTAAGAGAGAAATGCGCCCTTAGATCAGTTATGAATTTGTTCTCTTTGTTGATATTGACCTACACATGGTACAAAACAGTGACCATGCTGTAGATTATCTGTTGGGTGCCAAATCAAACGCTATTACAAAACAACGGAGGTTTATCCTAGCTCCACTAAGACACACTACTGAACTACAGATCTAACTATAAAGGAGCTAAAAATTATTGCAAGAATCCATTATACCATTGCAGTGGAATTGTAAACTACAGGTTTTTGAGACTTGGATCTAAGATGCCTAAATGCGTGATGGGAAACACTTTCTCACAAGTCTTGCACACCGCAGACTTTAGACACTACTGAAATCACGGCCTGAGAAATTTAACGATCCTTGCATTTTCAAAGCGATAACAAACTTTAGCCGATTAGTATTTATCTTGCAACAAAAGTGAGCACAAAGAAACCACAATGTATGCCAATAGAGCTAGCACCAAACAGGCATAAAGAAATATAATAATTCTAACGGCTCTATATAGCATGAAATCCTCCGATCAATTTGAGAGAGAATCCGCTGAGGTCAAAAGGTCAAAATATCAACAAAGAGAACAAATTCATAACTGATGTAAGGGTACATTTCTCTCTTAAGTTTTACTGGGAAAGCTTTATGCTTTCTTTATACTTTTTAGTGACGAGTGGTACTAGTGTTTAGCCAGTCTTATTTTCACAGAGAGTCGCTTAAAGACGTGCTTGAAGGCTTAAAACAGTACAATGGACACACAACAGGAGTCGTGTAGGTCTGTCAACCCCATTTATAGGGTCATGTCGCACCTCCGTTGAACAAGTTGTTTTATTGGCTCACCAAAACAATAGATGAATGACCTAAACAATGCCCCTATCCCTATAAACAATAGCAGGTACTGTTTTAGAACGGCCAATGAAAATAGAGGTTTATGAGAGGTACGACCCTACCGCATTTATAACGATTAAGTGTACTCCGTGTTAATTTGTTTTATATTGTGGACAACAAAGGTAAATCAAGAAATATTCATACATGTACATGCAAATAGGAGAGTATTAAACCAGATTTTGGAAAACAAGAATTTTGTTGTGAGGGGGTGGGTCATGTAATTTTCAACCTTTGATCAGGGGTGGGTCAGTCAATTTTGAGCCAAGAGGAAGAGGTGGGTCACTTGTTTTGCAACCACTGATTTCCCAAATGCTCCGCCCCCCCCCCCCCCCCGCTATACTTATTGACCAGTCCCTTAATTAGTCATTATGATAGATAGTAAATGTGTTGTAGGAAATGTTTATGACAATAACAAAAGGCAATATTTCTCTTTGGCCAAGAATAAAGATAACAAAAACAAATATATCATGTGTTGAATTCTCACCTAGCTGTCTCTTTGTTAAAATTGCCTCCCAATCTGTGATATAGCCACCCCTTCTGCTGAAAATATTTTTAGGAATCAGATTTCCAACACACCCAGGCATCCCATTTGGCACCTTAACATACCATGAACACCATTATTTGTGGTGACTTTTACAGTTGTGCTTACGCGTTAAAACAGATTCTTTTGAGAGCATATCTTTTGTTTTATTTAACTGTAACAAATTGTTGTTTATATTGAACATTAGGTTTCTGCCGTATAGTTATATACATGATGTAGCATTTTGCAGTACAGCACTGTATATGTCCAGTAAAACCAACAAGTTGCTGTCATTTTCAGACAGTTGACTTTTAATGTTGAAACAGGTTGGATACCTGTCTGTAACAATTGGATAACCATTTTATGTTGGTGTGCAATATTTTGTGCATGTGACATTCTTCAAGAAGTAGAATAAAGTAGACATCTTTACAGAAGTTGTAGCAAATGGGAAGTCATATTGCTGCATTACAGGGTTGCTTTTTCAATCAGTAGGTAATGAAGACATCTATTGTAAACTTGTTACCACAAATATTACCACCTACAACAGGTGTAGCAACACAGTGTGGTTGACTGCCATTTTAATGCAGTTAGTGGTATGCTTTTGCACTTATCATAAGGTTTGTAGAAAATAACCAGTAAGCAAAATGATGTTAACATTTTTATGTTATGGCCACAGTAGATAGTGTTGTGACAGGCTGACCTCTGTAGATGTTGTACCCGCAAGTTGTAGATTGGATGGTATTATTGATGTAAGACTTTACTGCATTCTTCACCTTGTGTCTTGAATATTTTCTTGTTCTTTGTTGTTATCTAGTTGTACAAAGAACAGAGTACAAATTAAAAAAATATATATTACCAGATTAGACCTCATCTTTACTTTTAAAAGTGGTACTTCCTGTTTTATGTAGATTGTACTCATGTCTACATAGTTATATGAGGAGGTTTTACCACCATGATTGCTCTGGTGGGTATGGAAAACAAATACTTACCTTAAGAAAATATGAAGGCTTTAAGGGGCTCAAGAAAAACCCCATATGCTGAGGCGTACAATGTGGAATGTACACCTTTCCAAGTTGTAAAGGTGTACATGTAGTGTCATGAAATAATGGTAGACAAGTATTTTATGGTCAATTAGTAAGATGTAACCATTTTGTAAGGTTTTAAAGCCTTCTTAATCTTGGGTATTACTATGTCTGATGGTATACATTTAGTTAACGCAACTGACAAGCAAAGAAAAAAATAAGGAGATTTTTTTAAGTGCATATCCTGTATTGAATGTTTAGCCACTGTGGCAATTATATAAACTTTAAACATACTTTAATAGCTTCATGATCAGAATAATATACACTAACAACTGAATTCTGGACAAGGATGAAGATTGACTGCTTGACATAGATGTGATCTAATAAACTCCCAGTTGAAAAAAAAGTGGGCCTTTGTACTATTTGTGTATATTCAAGTGTGTCCATCATTGTCTTGAGTTCTTTTACATCATTTTCATTAAAATAATTTATATTAAAGTCACCACAAATGATATCAATTGGATTTTTATCAACAATGTCTTTCAAGTTGTTAACATATTGATTTATGTTTGAGCTGTGTTTTCGATAAAGTAAAAGAACCGTTGTTCTTTGTAGTGAATGACTGCAACAAATTACAAATTTAAGTGCATTTATAGAACAAAAGTACTTGTGATTAACAATATCAACTGTTCTTCTGAAACAGACTGCTAAACTTGAATATCTGTCAGTATTGTCTTGTCTATAAAGCTCAAAAGGAGAAAGGTTTCTTCTAATGTCACCATCAAAATCAGTCGGTTTAAGTTGTGTTTCTGTAAGTAACAGGACATCTGAACTGAAAATTGTTGTGTCATGTTTAATATCAATGCTGTGTTTTTGAAGAGATCTTACATTTAAGAGGACAATACGTACAGAACTGTCATTTTCAGACATGTAGTCTACTTGCTGGTTTAACTTTCTGTCTGCTTCAGCAATATCTCTAAGCCTTTGATATTCTTCATGGACTCGAGGATCTGCTCGTATATGCTTGGTGTCAACTTTTCCAATAATGTAGGTGTCTGACAATGATGTTGCACGACTCAATGCTACATATATCTGTCCATAATTAAATGATTTTTGTTTAAACAATTCAAAACTGACAACAGTCTTTTGCAATGTTAATCCTTGAACTTTGTGTACAGTACAAGCCCATGCTAATGTGAGAGGAAATTGTACCCTTTGCATTTCTGGAGATGACGGTTTATCTGGTCTTAATTTTATTCTGGCTAACACTGGCACAATGGGTACTACATTGTTTCCTTTGGCAAAAGAGTCTGTGGATTTATCTATTGTCACCCTGCCAGCACTTTGATCGTCAAATTTAACATAGACCTTAGTTGGCTTGTTAGTTTGGTCAACAGCTATTCTAACAGCACAATCCATTTGTCCATTTATAAGTCTGTCAGCAATGTCAATATTAGTTGTAAGCATTACTCTTGCCCCTTCTTTCATTAATATTTTGGAATCAAGGCCACCTGTTTCAGAACGTCCTCTTTTCAGTACTTTTTCAATATCTTCCTTTGTGACATGTGTTGGGTACTGGTCTACACTTTTAAACACAAGCAGAGGTGTAGAAAGTCTTTGCAAAAGTGTTATATTATGTTCATCAACAGGGTTGTTTTCAGCCCATATATGAAGAGGATTTGTTGCATGATTGTTATCAGATAATGATAATGATCTGCTTTGAATGATTTTGATATCATCTTCAGTTTGTGAACCAGTCCTAACTCTGTTCAAAAGATTAGTGAAATTACGGTCATTTTTTTGTCGCATTATCTCAGTTAACTCGATCATCTTGAAAACATGCCAAGGATGACACAAGTTGTAAACAGCATTTCTGTAATCTGTAAAAACCGGTTTACTACGTATTGGTGGAAGTTGATAGAGATCACCAACAGTGATGACACTTATTCCAGCAAACAGTTTGGAATTTGGTGTGCTAAAAATTTCTTTTAACCTATTATGTATATTCAGTAACATTGTGTTTGAAACCATAGAAATCTCATCAATGATTATAAGCTGTAGTCCTGCTAATGATATTCGTAATTGAGTTTTTTTTTGGTCTTTCATTGCAGGTAATTTCTCTCCACATTCTTTCGGGATTCCTAATGCAGTGTGTATAGTCGTTGCATTTATATTTATAGCTGAAACACCTGTTGGGGCCATCAAAAGCACTGTAGGCATTTCTGGATTTGATGAACCATGTCTAAATGTTTTCACTGCTGTATGGTAAATTGTTTTTATTAAGTGACTTTTGCCTGTACCACCACCTCCTGTGAGAAAGAGATACAATGGGTCTATTTGAGTTGCAAGTTTTGTATTCAAATTCATCATTTTAGTTCTACTCCAGGTCAAAATAGTGTCATAAGCATACCGTTGGTTACAGTTCAAAGATCTGACAGATTTGCGAAGTTCATCATCTGCAATATCTGATGGTTGGGTATAAACTATTACTGCATTACAGGGTTGTTGATATTGTGCAGACTGTGCAAGATGCTCAGGTATTTGCTCATTGAAAGATTCATCAAGAGGCAAATTATTATCTAATTCATTACAGATGTCTGCATTTTGTTGATCATTGAAGGAATCAAATGAGTGTTGGTTATTCTTTACAAACTCAAAGGCTTCTTTTACTGCTTCGGCATCAGGTTCAAACTTCATTCTGTTGGTTTCAACAACAGATTGTACTTCTACTTCAGAGAACTTTGATGCATATGTTTGATCTTTAGCAATGAGGTCTGCACTTTCATCTCTCCAAGGAAAATACAAGAAAAGTAAATGGTGAAAAAATTTTTCAGGTTCCTTCCTTTTGTTGGGAGTATGAGACCTAACAACAGCTCTAACTTTTCTGCACTTCATAATTTCATTAGTATCCATTAATTTTATCTTATCTGGAAACGTTGTTATAGTACTTGTATTTATATGCTGGGTTTCAGCCACTGTGTCAGTAAGAACCTCTGGCTGTGCATCACTTGTTTCATCAGTTGGGAGTTTATAATCTTTGTAATAACATGCTGCAAACTCTGCTAAACATATTTTATCAATAGAACAAATTGACTTTGGTCTCTTACAGTAACGTTCAATAATATTTGACTTGAAGACATCTGTACTGTCATCTTCTAATTCATCAAGTTTGCTTTGGTTCTTTGGTATGCGTAATCTGTTTTCTGCAAAATCTGTGTTTATATAAACTGTTTTTGGAAATATTTTCCTCAACCATAGTTCAGGCATGCATCTGTACACACATTCTTGTGCACTTACTTCCCTGGTAGAGAGAAAAGCAGCACCTACTTTTCTAAGGCTGTCTCTGGCACTTAAATTTGAATTTTTTGCTTCTTTTGCTGCATTTGTGATAGCCTGAGAGCATTCAGTTTCATCTTTTGTGAAGTAGGAACACACATATGTTATACATTTATAGTGATTAAAGACTGGCTGTAAGTCAACATTTGCTGCAAATCCTTCTATTCTCGCAAGAAAATAGTTGTTAATAAAGCAACTGTCTGTTGATCGTTTGAGATGCAACTCATAATCAGAATCAGCCGAAACAGACAAAGCCCAGTAATATTCTTGTTGAGAAACACCGGCGTTTGTCAAAACTTGTTCAGTCGATGCACCTGGGTGATATTCAGGTTTACTTGGATCTAAAATTTCATTAATTTTGGATTTTACAGCTGTGAGAATGTCAGCTCGTCTAGTAAGGACGCTAGCTTTCACTTCCTCACTAAAATCATCTGACATAGGCTTTGCGACAATTGTTCTGTCTGTGAAGAACTGACCAAAATTAAACCTGCATGGTATATTGCTATATTTTCTGCATGTTTTAGAGTGAGTGTGCTTCTGGTAAGTTGCAACCAATTCATGAAGGCGAGGTTCAGTATCCTTATTTGAAAGGCAAGCCTGAACATGTTTATCTATGAATTCTGTGTACACTTCTTCAGTCTCGTGTGTAAGTGTTGGACAATCAGCAGTCCAAACAAGTGCATGCAAATGAGGAGAACCTCTCATTTGAAATTCAATTCTCAGAGCATAATATATTATCTTACCAATGGGAGTGGCACTGCTCATTAAAACATCCTTAAAAAAGCATTCAACCCTGTACTGAAAATGCTTTGCAACAACAACTGGATTTAGGTTAAGCATTGAGCATCTGTCAGTATATGATAAACTTTGAACTTGTTCGTCTGTCATGTTTATGTCTTGTGTCCGTGCGATAATTTGAAACAGCTCAGGCCATCTTAGATCAGCACAAGATAAAGTCATAAACCATGTTGGAATGCCAAGCTGCTTGACCATAGCCACAACCTCATACATAAATTTCTGCCAGTAAGGTGGAGAGCCTGGAATCTGTCTCATGAACAAATAAGCTTGGTCTTTGCAAATAAGATTTTGCAATTTTTCTTTATTTGACCTTACTGTAGAGGCTGTCAGATGCTGACCACTTATTTTTCTTAAAGCAATGCTGATGGAATCAGATACTTTCTTCTGTTCTAGTAAGAACTGTGAAAAAAAATAAGTACTCTGGATTTGTCGCAAATCTTCCACTATAATGTAAAAGTCGTGCATTGAAGTACTTAACTGGTGTTAGTTTAATGTCTCTGTCGGCTGTAAAACCAAATCTTCCCTTTGGAAATAACTTTGGAAATGCCATCTCTTCACACTGTTTGTCAGTCATGAATGAAACAGGATGCTTATTTTCTCCAGGTGCTATGTTGTAAATTTCATTTCCTAGTGATAAGTTACTTTCATTTACTTCTTCAATTATTACAGGATAATCTGGAATTACTGTCTGTAAACAACTCTCACTGATTGGTAGCCTATGTTCATTTAATGGATCATCAATCTCCTCACAAGATTCGGTAGTTGCAACGTTGCTGTGTTGCGAGTTTTTTTCAGTTATACCTGAATTATCATCACATGCCTGAAGAGTTGTTAAGTCTCTGTCAATGTTCTCAATGTCAATGGTTATGTCCTTATACAATGGATTGTTTGCCTTAAGCCACAGTAGAGCATTTAATAATAACTGTGGGCGTACAGCTTGAAAATAGACATGTCCTCTAAATTCTAGCTTCCTTTTTAGTTTTAACATGATAATTCCTGATCGTGCAGGAGGACGAGGCAAAACTGTACAAGTCTGTTCACAATCCACTGGAACATTGCAAATTGCACCTTTGATTTTTCTTTGTTGCCCTTTTGGCATTATCACTATCTTTTCAAAAACTATTCTCCGAGCAATTAAAATCTGTTCAAGTTTCTGAAGTACAGACAGTTCTTGAGGGATTTCATCCACATATAGATTATTATACACGGCTTGACATGGAATATTTCCCTTTGAAACCTTTGAGTGACAGGTTTTACAAATGTACTCTTTGTTATCAAATGACTTTGTATCAGTAAAAAGATGGTGATGTTGGCTATTGTACTTCTTCTTGACTAATGTTATAACTGCTTTTCTGTAAAGTAATCTGTTACATACAGAGCACACATAAAATGGCCCTTGTTTAATTTTTTCTTTAAACAATGTGATATAGTAGTTTAGATCGTATCTCTTGTTACGACAAACTGTTCTTACTTCTTTCCTCTTTGCAACTCTCAGCTTTTTCATGTGCACATCCATCAGATTATATTTGTTCTTTACATTTTGAATTTTCCGTCTTTTTTCTGCTGGTTCCATCTCATCATACTTCTGCTTACCCTTATTAAGGAGTTCCTTTTTTTGCATGTCGCTCATTGATTTGTATCTGTACTTTTGTTTTATTTTAGATATAACAGTTTCTTTTTTCTTTGGATCCATAGTTTTGTACTTTTTAGCATTTTTGGCACAAAGTTGTTGTTTACTTTTCATATCCATAGTTTGATACTTCTGAGTTTTTTTCTCTTTTTCCAGTGAAGTATAATAATCTTGACGCTTTTTTGCAAGTGATGCCTTTGCTGCAGATGATTTATGCTTTCTTACTGCTTGTTTCCTTTTTTTGTTTGACAGTTTGCATGAACATGAAACAAAGAGTATGCGATAATTTATTTGAAAACATTTAAATTTACTTTCCACAATGACACAAAGCATATCAACAAAGGAATCTATACTTAAAAAAACTTGGACTGCATGTGTTGCTTCACTACTAGATGCATCATATGCTAATACATTGTAGGTAAGCCTCCGATTTTTATTGTACTGTAACACACAACTAATGCAGTAATTTGAAATCCATAACAAAAAGCCACAACTATTTTCCTTATTATCTAAAATAGAACTTTTAAGATGTTTCTTACTTGCATTTGACTTACAAGACAGTACTCCTTCACATTTGGCACCATAAATGACTTCAACAAATGCAGTAGCAATATCTAATTTCTTTGGGAAATCAGAAATTGGTATATGTTTGCCAAAAAAGACATTCTGATAAAGCAATTTTCCATATTCAATAATACTTTCTATAGTGTCAGAGTTCCAGTAGCTGAAAGACTTTACAGTGGAAAAGCAAATTGAATAAAGGGATATTGCACAACATTCCTTACATGAACAAAGATTTGCATCCTCGTTAAAACTTGATGTATTCTCTTCATGAAAAATTGTACTGTGATTTTCAATGCAAATCTGCATTTCAAATATGGTTACTCCTTTAAGCTCATAAGTAATGTTAGCTGATTGTATCTAAAATGTCTGGAAATATTCCACTAAATCACTCACACAATCTATTTCTATCAACGTACACGTTCCAAATGGATGGGTGTTACCAAATAAATCTTTGCTGTGAGAATCAAAAACTTTAAATGATCCACCATTAGGCACACAGTATATTGCTACAGTATAGCAACCAATTGTTAAAATAAAAGCATTATAATTCGCTCTGAGCAAAGAATCAAATGCAGCTGCAAGTGAAATAACATAAGGAAAATCTGCTATAGGCAATGTATTTCCATTTAACCCTATTCAGACTGGGCTTTTTTAGGCAATCTATGACTGGGGGGGCTCCTCGGACCCCCCCTTCATATCTCTGGAACCAGTAAGGCTAGGACCATGAAATTTTGACACAATGTTCATCGCCATACAAGGAGACGTCACACCCAGTTTTGACCTGCCACACCCAATTATGACGTCACAGTGACGAAATTTTTGTTTTTTCGACGTTTCTTTGATATTTTTCCATCCAGATACTTAAAATATCAAATATAACTGTAAAATCATCTCTTTAATATTAAAACATAATAAATACAAACAAGGACACACTTGTAAAGCGAGAAAAGGCAAAAAAAGGCGATAAAACTATAATTTTGTAAATTATTGTCCGCCATCTTGGATCCGCCATCTTGGATTTCCTTTTTTTTTCGTTTAAATTAAAATTAAAAAATATCTAAAAGAGAAAAGGATCAGAATGTATAAAACACGTATCAAACTAATGTCTATTATCCAAACAATGAACTTAGAAGCGTTATTTAATAAATAGTACAAAATTTTTCTCTATAAGTAAAAGTGAGCAAAAATTTACCTACCCCCCCCCCCCAAATATTTGATGTTACAAATTTTTGATGTCTTTCAAGAACTAGTCCCAAGAAAAAACTATTCTAATAAGAAAATGCACTATAAGTCAAAAAACAAGATCTTAAAATAAAAAATTCACCATATTTTAACATTTTGAAAACCTATGTGTCAAAAACCGGTTGCCATGGCAACATGGTTGATCACACTGACATGTTATAGATACCAAAATGTTCCTAGATAAATTCTAGGAAAAGTCAGAAAATTTCAGCCTCATAGCTATTTCGGTGTAAAAGTTATTACAATTTTACTGGAGGGGGGGTTCGAAAAGCCCCCCCCCCCAGTCTGAATAGGGTTAACATTCCACTGTAGCTTTCACTGTACCTCAGCTCGTAGTTATTCTCAAACAAGCTAACCATGGCAGGCAAATCTGTCAACAACAGTAATGTTGTTTTACTTGATTTTAATAATGTTGAATACAGATTATTTCCAACATCCATAATTTCAATCAAGTCACCTTGTGAGCTAATTGAATTCCTAAAGTTAAAAATCAGAGCAGATAAACACATAGCTACACATTGACTGCCTGCATTTTTTGAACCAAATACTGCCATGTTACCTTGACTATATGGTGCAGCAATAGTTTTGTTTGGATCAACAACTGTGGGACCAGGATTTTTCTCAATGTCACTGCAGAGCAAAAATGTACAGTAATTAGTTCTCTGATTTAAGCTCTTAAAAACTGCCAGCTGTGGATTACCTTTGTTGTTTATGGTGGATATTTTTAGTGTTTTCTGTTGTTTTTGTTTCTTATGGTTAATTTCATTACAAGGGTTTCTTTGATTTCTTCCAAGATAATTATTTTTAGGCTTCAGTTTGGTTCTAGACGTATTCATTTTGCCAAAGAAACAGATGTAACAGTTGTACATATTTTCATAGTGAAGAGCAGCAACTTTGGTATAACAATGAATTTTTGATGACTGTGGAAAATTCCTTAAAATAGTCTTCCGAGCTAATCGTCTTACCTTTCTGCTTTTTCTAAAAACACGTGCGAGAAATTTCCGAGGTATTCTACTTGGCTCACGTGAACGAACTGTTAGACACTTTCGATGTTTTATTGAAACACTCACATGAAAATTATCATAACGAGATCGACAGTAAAATCGAGAGGCTGATGTTGACAAGCAATTTAGATGTAAGCTTGAGCTTGAGCTTAAGCTTATATCAACTTGAGCATTTGCATTACATAAGCTTAAGCTTAAACCAGAATTACAATTTTGAGATCCGACACCAACTGCAATATCACCACAAAACGTCTGTGACATTTTAAACAGATAAAGTACTTCAATTCTTCAATTCAATTCAACTGTTCTCACCTGCAATTTTCTCTTTTTTATCACCTTAGTTGACCGAGTCCTGTAGTTTCCCTTGATTCTTCAGTATCTTCAGATTAAATAGCTGAATGGCACTTTATCAGTTTACTCTGACAACTTCAGTCTGTAGTTATACACTTCAACAGTTTCAATTCCAAAGGCAAGTTATTTCTATATTGATCAGTTCAGTATAACAGCTTCACTATTCAGTTTCACTTCGCAGTTTCACTTTGCAACGACAATCACAGTCCCACGTCAAAACTGTAGCCGATGTAAACTTTAGTGTGGACTATGCTTATCAATGTGCGTGTTTGATATATCCACTATATGGCACAAAACACAGCACACTATCACCAACCTTCTTGTAGAAACTCCTTGCAGAACAAAACTTCGAAAATTTAAGCATACAGTGTACCTGAACTCGACCCTTCGATCACGGAGTGATCAAAAAGTATTTAGGCTAGAATTGCGCATTCGTACAAGCCATGAGCTACTAAAATCACAGGTGAACCAAGCACAATATGCGAGTAGGGAAACTGGGTACTAGAATTGAGCTTTGTTTAGCTTTGTTTTGCTTTGCAACATTTGCGAAAATTTCTGCACGAAATTTACAACTTTTCTCTTAAAAAGTACAAATGAAGTTTGAAATAAAGTGTTAACATGTAACCTGGTGTATTTGTTTGTTCATTCGGTCCCTCCATGGCCTGTATTTGAGTATTTTCTTCCATGCGCTACATCATGTATAAAAGCTAAACAAAGCTCAATTCTAGTACCCAGTTTCCCTACTCGCATATTGTGCTTGGTTCACCTGTGCTAAAATATGCGTGCATAAATTTGCATGCGCTAATGTGACACGAAAAAAAAACAAGAAAAGTCAACGCCGGATTTACAACTCGTGTGCTGCGCCACGAGTAACAACTGGCCAAATATTAGAAATATATGACCAACCTACAGGAAGAACGGATGCCATTGCCATGCAGCA
This sequence comes from Cladopsammia gracilis, assembly GCA_022457155.1. NCBI lineage: Eukaryota > Metazoa > Cnidaria > Anthozoa > Scleractinia > Dendrophylliidae > Cladopsammia > Cladopsammia gracilis. The sequence goes on from JAJGOT010000179.1 coordinate 86,367, forward strand.
CGATGTTGATTATAGTGTTTGTAAAGACGACAGAAAGTGCAAGAATAGAGCAGACAGAAAAATGGTCAAAGCTTTAGATGAAGTACCATATGATGAGAGACAATGGGGTCATTGGTTGGCTAGAAACACGATTGATATAAAACAGAAATTAGGCCTTGGTGTTAAACAAAAAAGGAAGTCAAAAAACGGGAAGCGGCGTTGAGTAAAAATGATTGGGCTCAACAATTAGCCGATGAATTACATAAGCCAATCAAACGAAAATTTAAAACAAGAAGAGTTGTTGTTAATGGAATAGATGATATTTGGAGCGCTGACCTTGTAGAAATGCAGAAGTTTTCAAAATGGAATAAAGGATATAGATATTTATTAAATATCATTGATGTGTTTTCGAAATTTGCCTGGAGCATTCCTATTAAAAATAAAACAGGTGATACAATCACTGAATCATTTGATGATGTTATTAAAAAATCAAAACGGAAACCTAAATTTATTTGGGTAGACCAAGGATCTGAATTCTATAATAAAACTTTCAAAGACTGGTTAAAGAAAAATAATATTGAGATGTATTCTACTTTCAATGAAGGTAAAGCTGTTGTTATTGAGAGATTTAACAGAACATTAAAATCTAAAATGTGGAAACAATTTACAGCTCAAAATACAACACAATATTTAGACATGTTACAAAAACTATTAAATGAATACAACAGTACAAAGCATTCAAGTATTAAAATGAAACCTATTCAAGCATCTATGAAAAAGAATGAAGGAACTGTTTATTTCAATCTATATGATACGGAACTATTATCATATAAACCAAAATTCAAAGTTGGTGATAAAGTTCGAATATCTAAGTATAAACGGAATGTGTTCGACAAGGGTTATACACCAAACTGGACTGAAGAAGTGTTTACAGTCGATAAGATACAATACACTAATCCTATAACTTACAAATTAAAAGATCTCAATGATGAATCAATAGAAGGACCTTCTATCAACAGGAGTTATTGAAAGCTAAACAAGATGTTTTTCGTATAGATAAGGTTATCAAAAGAGACTATAAGAAAAAACAAGCTTTGGTATCATGGTCTGGTTATCCAAAAGAATTTAATTCATGGATACCGTTAAAAGATGTCAAAAATATATAATGTTTATATATATCATGAGTGGCATTGAGAAATATATCAAAAAAATAAATTTTCAAATTCAGGAATGTGAAGATGATATAGGCAATCTTCATGATAAAATATATGATAATGAGCGTAGATTGGATCTGTTACAATATAAAAAGAAATTATTGAAACTTTATCATAAAAAAATACATGAAATTGATGAAGATATAACATTGAAACAGTGATTGAATATTATCTGCAATGAGATAGAAAACAATAGATACGATGATGAATGTAATGTGTTGAAACAAACCAAAGTGGATAATGTCAAATATCTCAAACGTGAAAATAATATTTTTACACCTGTGAATACAACAAGTAATGCAAATTTGATTAATGAGACTTGGCTTTAAAAAAGGTTTAAAGAGATGTTACTATTCACAAGTATCCCAGAAATTTCTAAGATATTTATATCTTTGCATTCGCTATTCATTGGTAGCCAAAAATATTAATGTTTCTGGCTATTATCAACCATATTAAAACGCACTAAAATGACTTAAAAAATAACCATACTATATAGTAATGGTAAAACAATCAAGGGGAAGACCTAAAAAGTATATGACCGATGAAGAAAAACGTATTATGGGACGTCTTTATTGTAAGAAGTATAATGACAATCCAGATAATAAATATCATTGTATTGAATGTAATAAATATTTTCATCCTGCAAGTAAATATAAACACAATAAAACTATGATTCATCAATTGAATTCACAAAAATACAACAACGAATAACACAAGGATATCATAAAAAGATAATCATATATGACCAATCATATATGATTATCTCAAATTATTTCCAAAATGATTTCAAAAATAAACGCACTATGAAAAATGACTTAAAGAAATATTATATATAGTTATATATATATAGAATGAATTTTGAAAAATCCCAACTTATGAAACTTAAGAAGTCAGAACTAATTAAACTGTTAATGAAACAGAATGCTAAACCAGCTCCTAAACTTATAATAGGGATGACGAAAAACAATGTAGGAGACCAGTGCCTACACCAAGAAAATCTGTTAAACAGATGGTTACGGAATACGAAGACAATTTTATTTTACCACCTATTGAGTTCAGAGATAATTACAAACCAATTCCAGCACCAAGAACTAAAAAACAAATGTTGGAAAAACCAATTCCAGCACCAAGAAGTAAGGTCTCAAATGAATTCAATTTCGATGACACTATTTTTTATTCATCATCCAATGACCAACCTCTATTCAAAACAACCGAAATCAGAAATACAGCTAATAAAAAATTCAACGCTTATACTAATGAATTCAAAATTTCTGTACGCAAAAATTTCGTAAACAATAAAAATGATGTTTTCAGTGTCTTTGAAAAAATGGTTGAAATGACAATAAAGAAAAGACAGTTAAAAGGTAATGACAGATTCAGATTGGTAATTTCAAATGATGAATTAGATCATCCTATCTCAACAAAATTGTTAAAAGTTTCTGATTTCAAGTTAAATCAACTTTCAGATGTTATTAATATGTTGGAATATAAAGAAATAGATTTAGAAAATTGCAAAATAATTATTCAATCTGTGAAAATACCAACAGGTAGAGGGCGGTTATATTTATCAAAACAAACAGTGAATAGGAAACAATGTATTATCACAATAAAAAATAATGACACAACATGTTTAGCAAGGGCTATTGTAACACCTTATGCTCATTTACACCCTGAGAATTACACCACAACTCAGTTGAAAGATGAATTAAACAAAAGCCGAAAACTACAAGAAACTGAAGCTATAAAATTACATGAAAATTGTAATGTAGAGATAAATGAATATGGAAACAGTTTGGAAGATGTCAATAGCATTGCATCATATTTAGATACAGAGATTAATATCATCGATTCAGAACACTTCAATGAAATCATATACACAGCCAACAAAGGAAAAACAGACAAAATCTATTTATACAAAACACGAAATCATTTTGATGTTATAAAATCAATGACAGCTTTTTTAGATGTAGCTTATTACTGTCATAGTTGTAAAAAAGCTTATACAAGACGTGACAAACACAAATGCCCACAAAAATGCCTATCTTGTTTTAAATATTTTCCAGTTGCAAATAAATGTGATGGAAAAGACGTCACCTGTAAACACTGCAATCGTGTTTTTCATGGTGATGTTTGTTTTAAAAATCATACAAGTAATAGTTCTAAAAAAGATGAGAATGATTCAGTATGTAACAGTGTAGTAAAATGCTCAAAATGCAACCAAATAATACTGAAACCATATATAAAAATGCACAAATGTGGATATAAAATGTGTAATAACTGTAACAAATATTGTGAAAGTAAGCATAAATGTTTTATGAAAAAGATAAAATGTAAAGGAGGTAATTGTATCAAAGACACTAAAAATCCTTGCAGATTAAATAAATCCATACTAAAAAAAGATTATTGTTATTCATGTAGAACATATAATGAAAAATATTCATTTTTTGATTTCGAATGTACACAAAACACTGGAACACATGTAGTCAATTTGGCTATCTGTCATGATTTCAATGGTAATGAATCAATCTTCAATGATATTAATAGTTTTTGTAATGGAATTCTCAATGAAAAATAATATATATAGATAGGCTTAGCCTAACAGCGGAGCTCTCCCGTGGGGGGGGGGGGGGTACTTCCTAGTAATGGGCTAATGGGGATGTGCCGCTGGATGGGGTCGCATTTTCACGACTGGATTGACTATAATGGGGTTGCATTTTCAATAGAGTTACTAGAATGGGGTCGCAAATTGTCGGGATTTTGGGGGGTAAGAAAATTCTGGCAAGTATTTTTTTGGGTAGTTTTAGCTTGTAAATATTTTCGGTTAACAAATGTAGCAGAAGGTTCGTAGTGAAGAGTAAAGTCTTCTACATTTAATAAATGTGTCAATTCATTTGAGGATGATGACCTAGTTAAAGGTCAGTTAAAAGGGTTCCGAACTCAAGGTAGATGGCTAAACAGAAAGCAGAAAGTGACTAAGTTGGGATTGTGAAATTTACATTTACTCAAAAGTGACTAAGATGGGGTCTATAATTGGCCACAGAATAGACTATAATGGGGTAGGGGCTCTGAGAGGCCAGCGGCACATACCCAGCAAAAGTTGACCCAAGTACCCCCCTCCCCCCGGGAGCTCTCTGAACAGAAACGATGTTGATAAAGGTCGGAAGCACAAGAAAAATTAGAATTACGATTGACGACCAGGCTATTTTTCAATTTTAGCAATTCTCAAAAACAGTAAGCTAATTACGCGACCGTCTGCACATTACATTTAGACTGCACAAATTCCACAAAAGCACACTGTTTGAGAAATGTGAAACCTCTCTTGAGTAGCAAACCGCGAAAAAAAGCAGGGTAAAATGATTTTGCAAACCGTTTTCTCCGCTAAACACAACAAAAGTGTTTTCTTTTCTTTTAAAATGTTTTATTTGTCAATAACAAATCCCTAAAGTTTACAATATTATCCTGTGAGGCTAATCATTTCTGGTTACAAGGCATCCTGAGTTAAAGCTAGTCATTTCCGGTTACAATAATACAAGGCCAGTTCCGGTTTACAGTCACTTGAAAGTCTAGTCCATAAGGGATTATTTATAAAATTCATTTCCGGTCGTTTGGTCCACTTGAAAGTCCTTTCTGGTTTGCACATGATTAATTTAGTCATTTCTGGTAATGAATGATGAGTTACCAGTACCAAAATTATTAGTCACAAGCTTTGACTGTCGTATTCCACAAATATTCGGATGACACCACAAAGCAGAAAATTTCTGTTCGCGGTGAGGGGGTACTCCCATATATGAGCTATATAGGTATGTGCCGCTGTGAAGGGTATGGTTTTCAGGCAGTTTAGTCTGTAATCAGAGATTTTTGGTCTAGAATAGGGTATCATTTTCCGCAAAACTGATCAGTTGCATGAATAATTTAGACTAGACGAGGTTTACTGGCAAATGGCATTTAATAATCGGTAAGGTGTGCTGTACGACATTTTTACTGACCCCTGGTATCTTAGACTGTGATAGTGAATGAGTTTCTGCAAAATATCGAGTCTAGAAAAGGTCTAGGATAGGGTAGGATTTTTCGGTGTTTAGTCTAGAATAGGGTTGCAAAATGCAGCTAAAATGGTATAGTATAGGTTAAGGGTCTCAGAGTCCCAGCGGCACACCCCCGCCCAAAAATTTGCAAAGTACCCCCCCCCCCCGGTCAATTTGCAACTGTATTGTGATGTCATTCCTTATGTCCCTTACAGTGGCCTGAGAGTTCTCGTGCCATTGTGAAAAGTGGCTTTATTTCGAAAAACCCATATACCATAAAGTATGGTCTTAATGAAAAAGCGTGCTCGCATGTCATTCTCGTCGTCAGCAGAAGTCCATTAGGTAAAAGAAAATAGTCTTAACATTGACTAAAAACGTAGTATTGAGTAGTGCCGATAGGATGGGAGTGAAAACACCCCACACCCCTCCACAGGTTCAAATTTTAATCTAGCTTGGAAAGGCGTGGTAACCAGTTATCTGGTTCCACATTTGCAGTACCATTGCTAAACCAGACACCCAAGATTCACATTCTTGACACCCAAGTGTCCGGATGTGAGCACCAAGCTCCTAACTTCATGGCTTCTGTACTCTTCGCCACATTTAATTTAGTCCCTGTACCTGTCTGGTATTTGTGAAGTAAGGTAAACAATTTGTCTAAAGAAAAAATGTTGTTTACAAAACATGTGGAGTCCTCCGCATATTGGTGAATTTTAAAACGCTTTCCTCAGGCTTCTGGAAGGAGAAAACCTTCAATAGTATCATCCTTTCTTATACTGGTAGCCAAAACTTCTGCGCATAAAACGTACAAAAGTGGAGACCGGGGATCTCCCTGTCTCACCCCCCACTCGAGTGGAATTTCTTTAGTCAAAAAATCATTAACTATAATTTTCATATTTGCTTGACAGTATAATGTAGAAGTCGACGCTGGAAATTAGGGCAAAATCCAACTGAAAACGACTTAAAACATTGGTAAAAAGTTTACCAATGTTTTTCTACCGCATCATAGGCTTTCTCTTGATCAATATTCAGCAAGATACTTGGTAATATTTATATAATCTAGAGTGTCACGCAAGAGAAATAAATTCTCAAAATTCGTCCTACCTGGGACGGAACAAGTTTGATCTTCTTGAAATAATCGAGGGTAACACTTTTGAAAGTCTGTAAGATTTTGAACAAATTTTGTAATCAACATTGAGTAGCGAAATGGCCGGGCCACCAATTTTTGAGGTTTTTCTTATCATCTTTCTTGTAAAGTAATCTAGTCACGCTTCCTTCCATTGAATCACTGAGAGAATTATTTTCCAAACTAAATTTATAATTTCGAACAGAATAGGGCCTAAAAGATCCCAGAATTTAGCGTAAAATTCTTGAGGTAATCTGTCTGAACCGGGGGTTTTCCCTGAAGAAAGTCCACGCATTGCGTGGGTAATTTCAGCCAAAGATAAAAATCCTTCGCAGGGTAAAATTTCGCTCTCACTTAATCTGTTTTCAAGTTTGTTCAAAAAGTCGGTTTGGAATGTTAAATTAACAGGTTCTTGCAAGTACAAATTACGGTAAAAATCGAAATGAGCTGGAGAAAAGGAACAAGCTTAACTAAAGTGAAACTTAACTAAGGTGAAAGGTCGGAAGCACAAGAATTAAGACTGACGACCGGGCTATTTTTTTTCAATTTTAGCAATTCTCAAAAAACAGTATTACCCGACAGTCTGCACAGTACATTTGGACCGTAGAAAAGTTCACAAAAACAACTAACTAGTACGACTACTTTCCGAATAAAATACAGTTTTTGTTTGTCAAAAATTGCCCGAGAAACTGATTTGGAAATCAAAATTGCAAAAATACACAAACATATTTGCATAAGGCGACGCGAGTGAAGCCTGACAGAAAATCTAAGTCTTGTTTTGTTTACATAAAATCGCTTTTCAATCTATGTAATGAATGAACAAACACATAAAAATGGACAACACAATCTTCTTTCGAAAAATGTTATTCAAATCTCCATTAGTTTATGTTTAAAAACACGTATACCATTAATAGCGCATCAAGGCAAAGCTGTCCTCGATGAAATTCAAGATAACAAACACGACTTAATTTGAGCACGTTTCATAAACATGTCTCCAAAATTTAAGAGAACACAAAGGAAAAGTCAATCAAAAATTGATATCAACATAAATTCCCATCGAGAAATGTGATTTATTTTACCTTTAAGTCACTGGACCGCTTGGAAATTCGTTAAAACTCCGCTTCTTCGGTTCTGAAATCTGAAATCCATAATAAAAACAAGACATCTTCCCGCATTGCTACTGCATTGATAAGAACGTATGAGGGTTCCTCGAAGCAAGATTTTATCCCTGAAAGCTCTTATTTTTCCACTAAAGCGGCTTCTGAGTATCCTTTAATTAGTATCCCTTTCTTGAGTAGCAAACCACGAAAAAAGGCAGGGAAATAACGACTTTACTGCTCCGCTAAACACTGCGAAAGATCCAACTTTTAAAGTGTTTACCGAGCTAACGGCTGTGTAGCCAACATATAACCTAAAAAATTGCACAATATAGAACAGTAAACTAATGATATTAAGCTTTTAAACTAAGGTGAAAAGGTCGGAAGCACAAGAATTAAACTCAAAAGAGTTTAGTTGTAAACAAATGCTTCGACGAGCTACTAGCTTCAATTTAAAACGGAATCAGGTCTAAAAATAAGCACTTAGCTCCATGTTCCTCCAAAAACGCTTGATTTGCAGAGTTACGCAGCCTCAAATGCGGTCTTGACCACTGTTTGAAAAATGTGAAACCTGTCTTGAGTAGCAAACCGCGAAAAAATGCAGGGAAATACTTTTAAACGGTTTTCTCTGCTAAACACAGCTCCAACTGACGTGTTTACCGAGCTCACGTCACATTGGCCATGTAGCCTCGCGAAAAACACAGCCTCGCTTTGGTTTCAAAATTGCCCAACACGGGCGCGTTCGGCACACACACGCGCCCGCGAAACATTCCGCTAGCCATGACCATGAAAAATGCGGGCATCGGTTCTATGAGTATGGAGCTGCGCAGCCGGGCCTTCGGCCCGGCGAGAGCTCCGCTATAAAGGTTACAGAGGGGGACATTGGGGATTTGCGGTGTTGCGGTGTTGCCCATTTTTTTATGCGGTGTTGCGGTGAATAAAATATCAGCTTGCGGTGTTGCGGTGATCTCAAACCCTACGGTGTGCGATGTTTTCGCTTTATAACTGCGGTGTTCGGTGGAACGAAATTATCTGCGGTGTTGCCGTTTCCTGTTTGTCCCTTGTCAGATTTAAATTTAAGCTAATTTAGCCTCTATATGTTATTTATTCCGTACTTATTTATGAAAAGCACCTACCATTATGTTTAATTTGTAACAAAAAGCAGTCCAATGCTGTCTAGTTAATCTTGAATGCGCTGCTGGTCGCCAATCCTAAGCCTTTTTCATTTATAAGTAACTTGACAAAAATATATATTGCGGTGACGGTGTTTCGTCGACTTTTCCTGCGGTGATGCGGTGTTCGGTAATTTTTTTTGCGGTGTTGCGGTGTTCAGAGCCCCCCAATGTCCCCCTCGTTACACATTTGTGGCTCATAATTCAAAAGGTTACGATAGCCATTTTATTCTTAAATGGTGTATAGATAATGGTTTCAAATCTTATTGTATTTACAATGGTGCAAAAATAATGATGATGGAAATTCCAAAATTAAGAATAAAAATAATCGACAGCCTAAATTTTATTCAACAACCTTTGTCCTCTTTCCCTAAAACATTTGATTTAATCTAGTTGAAAAAAGGATATTTTCCACATTATTTGAACAAAAATTGTAATCAAAACTATATAGGAGAGATGCCATCTAAAAAACATTATGGATATAATCAAATGAAAACACAAGATAGAGAGAAATTTTTACAATGGTATGATGACCGTGTTAATGAAAATTATGTTTTCGATTTCAAAAAAGAAATAATTGAATACTGCAGGTCAGATGTTGATATATTAAGAAGATGTATGTTAAAATTCAGACAAGATTTCATGAACCAAGAAAATATTGATCCACTAAAATACATCACAATAGCTGGTGTTTGTATGGCTATTTATAGAGGAAATTACATGCCAAAAAATACCATAGCTGTAGTTGATAATGTTGTTCAAACAGAAAACCACAGTACAGTTAGTATTGCATGGCTGGATTATATCAGCAAGAAAAATAATATTAAAATTCAACATGCCTTAGAAGGTGGTGAAAAAGCTATCAAATGTATCAATAACAAAATAAAAGTAGATGGTTTTTGCGAATCTACAAATACTGTTTATGAATTTCAAGGTTGTTTCTGGCATTGATGCCCAGATTGTTACAAACCTGATGTTATCAATAACAAGAATCAAAGCGACATGGGTACTTTGTATAATAAAACCCAAGATAAAAATAACAAAATAATAGCTGCTGGTTACAATCTTATTGAAATGTGGGAATGCAAATTAAAAAACGATAAAAATTTTCAGAAATATTATAAAGTTGAATGGAATCGAGAAGTGGTCGAACCGTTAAACCCGAGAGATGCTTTTTATGGTGGACGAACAAATGCTACCAAATTATTGTATAAATTCAATGAAGGTGAATGTGGAAAATATATTGATTTTTGTTCTCTTTATCCTACAGTTCAGTTCTACAAAAAATATCCCATAGGTCATCCTAAAAAAATAATATCACCGGAAAAATACGACGTAAAATGGTATGGCTTCATAAAATGCAAAATTTTACCACCACGACATTTATACCATCCAGTTTTACCTCAGAAAATAAAATGTGAAAAATCAGAAAATTTAATGTTTCCTCTGTGTATATCATGTACAAAAACAAAACAACTAGACAAATGTCAGCATAGTGAAAATGAGCGATCATTTATAGGTACATGGACAACAGATGAAGTAAAAAAATCCATTGAAAAAGGTTATACAATCATAAAAATATACGAGGTTTGGCATTTTGAAAAGTCAAGCAATGATTTATTTAAAGGATATATCAAAAAATTCATGAAGCTTAAACTTGAATCAACAAAATATAATTTCAAAAATGAAAAAGAAGAAATGATTTTCAGAAATAATGTCCAAAAAAAATTAGATATTGAATTAGGTGAATTAAATGAAAATGCAGGTTTACGAGCTATTGCTAAAATGTGTCTAAACAGTTTATGGGGTAAATTTGGTCAACGAAATAATATGAATCAATGTAAATACGTAACTGATATTAATGAATTTTTATCAAACAGTACTTGATGATACCATTGATAATTTAAATATGAATTTCATAAACAATGAAATGGTACAAATGGCTTATACGTATAAAGATCAGTTCGTTGACAATTCATATAATACTAACATCTTTGTAGCATGTTTTACAACCAGCAGTGCACGGCTAATGTTGTATGAAAAACTAGATTATTTAGGTAAACAAGTATTATATTTTGACACAGATAGTATTGTGTACATTGAATCTCCAAAGAGTAAGAAAGTAGAAACAGGAGATATGTTAGGTGATCTCACAGATGAATTAGATGGTGAAATTATAAAAGACACTTTTGTATCAGGTGGTCCAAAAAATTATAGTTTCATATATGGAAGTAATAAACAGAAATGTGTTATCAAAGGTTTCAGACTTAACCACGAAAATTCCCAAATACTAAATCACACAAATATGATTAAAATGGTAAAAAACGAAATCAAAGACCTCACGTTGGTAAATGAAAAGAAAATAACCAGACAAAACAAACAAATCGTAAACAAATATGAAGAAAAGGTATACAGTTTTGGATATGACAAGCGCGCAATAAAACACATATCTGAAAACTGTATCGAAACATATCCTTATGGTTATTAAAACCCCCACTCTGATGGTTGAATAAAGGTTGGTAAAATCAACTTCCTGTTTCCCACGCGTGGGAAACGAATTTTAAGATAAGAAAACAATAGCATTGGATGACTTCATTTCATAGGGGCTTCCCCTGTTTTTTCCGAGAATGTCACACACCGATAACTCCATCCTGTTTACAGTCTAATATTATCAGTTGAAAAAGGTTTTTTCCCTTCCCAATGGAAACAAAAGAGAACAATGGCAAGTGGATTTTGCATCATCCACCATTTGATTGCGTCCGTTTTGTACTTAATTTCCTTACAATAAAAATTCACACACCTTTGATATCACTGATAGATAAACAGCGTTTTATTGAGTTTAGAACAGACCTGGCAAAGTTGAGAGATCTTGTAAAGGGAAATCAAAGTCCACATTATGTTGAAAATATTTTCTTGTTCGTGTTTTCACTGAAATACTCCTTCCCTTCAACTTCATTGATTTAAAAAAGAATCTGTCTGATGCATCAGACAATTCCTCATTGGTTGAAAAAATCATACGACTGTCTCATGACCTGAAGACAATAGCTATTAGTGATGACTCATTTTACAGGGGGTTCCCCTGTTTTTCCGAGAATTGTGTGTCACGCAAAGGATTCTATTATGTGGAATCACGCAATGGAATAAACGCAAAGGAAATCACGCAATGGAATAAACGCACCATTTGTTTTTATTAACATATAGTTTCATTTGATTTTTCTATATTTTTTAATCCAGCAGATAGAAAGTAGTGATGTACTACATTCTCTGAGGCAATTGCCTCAGAGTGTAGTACATTACTACTAAATTAGTGGTCACTAAACTAATCTCTACTATCTAACTTGATCCTAGGAGATTCTTCAGAAAGTGTCCCCACTGATTGAGAAGAAGGAAACCTGGTGGTCCAAAAAATTATAGTTTCATATATGGAAGTAATAAACAGAAATGTGTTATCAAAGGTTTCAGACTTAACCACGAAAATTCCCAAATACTAAATCACACAAATATGATTAAAATGGTAAAAAAACGAAATCAAAGACCTCACGTTGGTAAATAAAAACAAAATAATCAAACAAAACAAACAAATCGTAAACAAATAACGAAAAAGAAAAAGAAAATAACCAGACAAAACGATTATTTAGATTATTTAGGTAAACAAGTATTATATTTTGACACAGATAGTATTGTGTACATTGAATCTCCAAAGAGTAAGAAAGTATAGAAACAGGAGATATGTTAGGTGATCTCACAGATGAATTAGATGGTGAAATTATAAAAGACACTTTTGTATCAGGTGGTCCAAAAAATTATAGTTTCATATATGGAAGTAATAAACAGAAATGTGTTATCAAAGGTTTCAGACTTAACCACGAAAATTCCCAAATACTAAATCACACAAATATGATTAAAATGGTAAAAAACGAAATCAAAGACCTCACGTTGGTAAATGAAAAGAAAATAACCAGACAAAACAAACAAATCGTAAACAAATATGAAGAAAAGGTATACAGTTTTGGATATGACAAGCGCGCAATAAAACACATATCTGAAAACTGTATCGAAACATATCCTTATGGTTATTAAAACCCCCACTCTGATGGTTGAATAAAGGTTGGTAAAATCAACTTCCTGTTTCCCACGCGTGGGAAACGAATTTTAAGATAAGAAAACAATAGCATTGGATGACTTCATTTCATAGGGGGCTTCCCCTGTTTTTTCCGAGAATGTCACACACCGATAACTCCATCCTGTTTACAGTCTAATATTATCAGTTGAAAAAGGTTTTTTCCCTTCCCAATGGAAACAAAAGAGAACAATGGCAAGTGGATTTTGCATCATCCACCATTTGATTGCGTCCGTTTTGTACTTAATTTCCTTGCAATAAAAATTCACACACCTTTGATATCACTGATAGATAAACAGCGACCTGGCAAAGTTGAGAGATCTTGTAAAGGGAAATCAAAGTCCACAATATGTTGAAAATATTTTCTTGTTCGTGTTTTCACTGAAATACTCCTTCCCTTCAACTTCATTGATTTAAAAAAGAATCTGTCTGATGCATCAGACAATTCCTCATTGGTTGAAAAAATCATACGACTGTCTCATGACCTGAAGACAATAGCTATTAGTGATGACTCATTTTACAGGGGGTTCCCCTGTTTTTCCGAGAATTGCTTAAAGTTATTAAAGCGAGTCAGCTCAATTGAATTGAACTCTCGTTAAATTTAAGGCACGAAAGCAGGTAGCTTAAGCGATTTGGCAATTAATTTTAGCCAATGAGAAGCCAGTTGTGGTCATTTATCAGACAAGGCTGTCAAATTGGAAATTATCAAGCGTTCTATTTTCATGCCTCTCTCGTCGCATAGTTGTGTCTTGTTGTACTAAATGTGGTCCAACCAAATTGCAAAGAAACTGGAACGGTTGCATCTAAATACGAAGTATTCTCGCCAAATATTGTAAGGTAGTAGGTGCCGGCGCTCTCATTGCGTCAATGGTGGCGCAATTTCTGCGAAAATAGCTCAAGACGTCTTTAATATGGCTTTGCATGCGTGGGGCCAACGCTCACGGTTTCTTTCGGTGACTATGGCTCCTGGCAAAATATGTTGTTGTTGCTCATTTATATTAGATTCGGCATATGTGGAGGGGCCTGATTTGATTGCATTATACAATGGATTTATTTTTGCGCACAATTAACGTTAATGTCCCTTTTTTAGTAGTCATTGGAATACTGAATCATTGCTATTACGGTTTGATTTATGAAAGAGTTATTTCAATTTTAAATAGGTATTAAATGTTGAGGTGTCATGATTATGTAATAGTATGTAAGAAAGGTAAGATTTTGCCGATTAAGCTAACTAAAAAACTTTCGGCTTGATTATGCAAGAGTATGGATTTGGCTTTTGTTCTGTCGGTTTTGGAATATTGAATCATTGCCATATGAAGCACTCATTAGTCAAATATTTTAATAGTATTGCAGGAGAAAATCCAGATGATATTAAAGTTTTGAAAACAGCTCCAACTGGGAAAGCTGCTTTCCATATTATAGAGGCAATACATTTTACACACGACATTCAAGTTTTCCAGTTTCAATCATGTTTGAATTTAGTAATAATGAGACAAAAAGATGCCAAAAAATTGGCAGAGCTACTTAATCGCATGAGAAAGGGAAAACATACTAAACATGATATTGCCATTTTAATCGGAGTTCTTAATGTAAAATCAAAACAAAAAAAATATCCTATGAATATTTTCTATTTATGTCCTACAAATGCACCAGTAGATGATCACAACAATGCTATTTATAACATTCATTTACAACCACTCATTTCACAGTCAAAAACCGTTGATGAGCCTCCACTAGTTCTAACCACTTCTGCAGTCACCGGCAAATGAATTTTAAAACCTTCATACCGTAGCCTTTACGTTCTTTATTTAGCAAGACTCCACTTTCTGTTCTACTGTAAAGTGTACTTCATCCCTGTTCATCCGTTGCTTCAATAACTAAATGTCTCGCGGAAGAAAATGACATTATTGCCTTGTACATAAAATCTTTGTCGCGTATGTACTCTTCGGAAAGATTGAACATTCGATTTCCCCCCCCCCCCCCCCAATCAAGATTCGTCTTTTTTGTTAACCTCACGTTCTAACGCATTAACGAGATGCCTTTAAGAGCCTTTGATTTTCCTTTGGTGGTTTGTAAGTGTATAACGTTTTTTTGCATTGTCTTATTTCCTTCTTTGATGACGAGAATCGACCGTAAATGTCACGCAGTGGGTGGGAACTTCGTGGCGCACACGCTCTATTGCTGTTTGTCCTTATTAGAAGATAAAATGTCTTTATCAACACATTTTGCATTGCTCTTAGAGGCTAGATAATGAAAACACACTGCCCCTAAAAACAGCCTATTAAATATGAAAACTTCCTCGATGGCGAAACCATTCTTCATTGCATTATTGTGAACTTTGACGCCCTGTTTTCTTTTTCTCGGTAAAACACATTACCACTAAAGAAAGAAGAATGTGAACCTAGCTTGCATACAAGCGAAAAACACAGTCTACCGGGCCGGCGCAAAAAAAAAATCGCGACAGGAGTGCTACGGCCATGTTTGTTTGTCTTTTTAATTGACTCAAATTTTTAAAAGCCCACCTTATCACATAAGACATTGCGGTCGTTTGTTTTTGTTTGAAATGTTCCATTGTTCATATTCAAGAACTGATTGGTTGCACGCATTTAAGCATGAATTTCGTGTTACACGAAATTCAGCACAGAAAGAGATCACGGCGCGCATTGGGTGAAGGTGGGCCTTTAAAAGTCCCGCGGGTAAATTAGAACCCAATCTGTGCACGCCAAAAAACTATGGATAGCCACCTTAAGTCCTTTTTTTTCCTTTTTTCTTTCTTCGGACAGGACATTATAAAAGTGATGTAGAGTTTTTTTTCTTTCGTCAAAAATCCTAACGTTTATTTTTTTTAAATATCGAACCGTGTCAGTGTTGAAACGTAAGCTTACGGCAATATTGCATTACGCATTAGCATTTCTTCTTCACGGATTGGCTCTTAAGAGTCTTTTATTAGGCACATGAAATTTTAAGCTCATGTTTCTCCGTAAAAGCACTCAAAACACTCGAAAAACAATGCTGCAATGAGTAAAAGGCGCCACGAGTTCAAGCTGTGCACAGCTTCTTGTTAATTATAATTTTGTGTCTCACAATGACCCGCAAACAATCACAGTCAAACAATAACCGTTGGTTTTTCCCTAACAATAGACAGCGCTTATTTTAATGCGCCTTTATCATTAACACAAGTTCGCTTCTCTGCACACCGCATATGAACATAATCTCGAGTTTGTGTCGTTATGTTCTCTACAGTGAGTTTATTCCTACTTGTAATGATTAAAAATCGTTTTAAACTACCGAACCTAGATTTCAAATCGAAGGGCTCTTAAAGCCATCTCGTTAATGCGTTAGAATGTGAGGTTAAATAAAAAGAAGAATCTTGATTGGGGGGGGGGGAAGGGGGTAAAATCGAATGTTCAATCTTTCCGAAGAGTACATACGCGACAAAGATTTTATGTACAAGGCAATAATGTCATTTTATTCCGCGAGACATTTAGTTATTGAAGCAACGGATGAACAGGGATGAAGTTCACTTTACAGTAGAACAGAAAGTGGATTCTTGCTAAATAAAGAACGTAAAGGCTACGGTATGAAGGCTTTAAAATTCATTTGCCTGTGACTGCAGAAGTGGTTAGAACTAGTGGAGGCTCATCAACGGTTTTTGACTGTGAAATGAGTGGTTGTAAATGAATGTTATAAATAGCATTGTTGTGATCATCTACTGGTGCATTTGTAGGACATAAATAGAAAATATTCATAGGATAATTTTTTTGTTTTGATTTTACATTAAGAACTCTTCGATTAAAATGGCAATATCATGTTTAGTATGTTTTCCCTTTCTAGCTCATGCGATTAAGTAGCTCTGCCAATTTTTTGGATTCTTTTTGTCTCATTATTTCTAAATTCAAACATGATTGAAACTGGAAAACTTGAATGTCGTGTGTAAAATGTATTGCCTCTAATATGGAAAGCAGCTTTCCCAGTTGGAGCTGTTTTTAAAACTTTAATATCATTTGGTTTTTTTCCTGCAATACTATTAAAATATTTGACTGATGAGTGCTTCATATGGCAATGATTCAATATTCCAAAACCGACAGAACAAAAGCCAAATCCATACTCTTGCATAATCAAGCCGAAAGTTTTTTAGTTAGCTTAATCGGCAAAATCTTACCTTTAATAATAATGATAATAATAACTTTATTTCACACAGAATTCAGAAAGTTTACACTTATTTACACTGAAGCTGCGCCTAATAATATAATACTAAAAGTTAATAAATAATAAGAAATAATAAAATCTAAAATATACATAAGTAATTATATGATCAATATAAATCCTAAAAACCTAATACATTCTAAAGCCTAACCGTAATGTAACCAATAATTCTTAACAAAACTTCTCACAGATTTCGAACATTTTACACTATCATTTAAATAATTTTAATTATTTTAAAAAAAGTTTGGCAGCTGAAAACGAAAAACTTCTATGTCCAGATTTAGAGGATATTTTACACAAATGGATATCAGAACATCTTCTAGTGTTATAATTATGTAATTCAGAATTAAGACAAAATAATTTCAGTAAGTAAGATGGGCAGAAACCATTAAGGCAACGAAAAACAGTTAAACATTTATGAAAAGCCCACCTTTCAGTTAAAGGAATCCAACCAAGTTCATTAAATAAACTTTCAGAACTACTTTCCCTAACTTTTCTTTTAACATACTACTCTATACTATAACATACTTCTAACATACCATCATCTTCTGACATACTATTACATAATCATGACACCTCAACATTTAATACCCATTTAAAATTGGAATAACTCTTTCATAAATCAAACCGTAATAGCAATGATTCAGTATTCCAATGACTAGTAAAAAAGGGACATTAACGTTAATTGTGCGCAAAAGTAAATCCATTGTATAATGCAATCAAATTAGGCCCCCCCACATATGCCGAATCTAATATAAATGAGCAACAACAACATATTTTGCCAGGAGCCATAGTCACCGAAAGAAACCGTGAGCGTTGGCCCCACGCATGCAAAGCCATATTAAAGACGTCTTGAGCTATTTGTCGCAGAAATTGCGCCACCATTGATGCAATGAGAGCGCCGGCACCTACTACCTTACAATATTTGGCGAGAATACTTCGTATTTAGATGCAACCGTTCCAGTTTCTTTGCAATTTGGTTGGACCACATTTAGTACAACAAGACACAAATATGCGACGAGAGAGGCATCAAAATAGAACGCTTTTTATTTCCAATTTGACAGCCTTGTCTGATAAATGACCACAACTGGCTTATCATTGGCTAAAATTAATTGCCAAATCGCTTAAGCTACCTGTTTTCGTGCCTTAAATTTAACGAGAGTTCAATTCAATTGAGCTGACTCGCTTTAATAACTTTAAGCGAGTTGAAAAGCAACTCTTTTCACGAAATTTTTGGTTGTCACTCGCTAATCGACCACATCTAGTACAACAAGACGCAAATATGCGACGAGAAAGGCATGGAAATAGAACGCGTGCTTTATCTCCGATTTGACAGCCTTGTCGGATAAATGACCACAACTGGCTTTTCATTGGCTAAAATTAATTGCCGACTCGCTTTCCTGCCATAACTTTAAGCAACTTTTCACGAGATGTCCGGTTGTTACTCGCTAAGCGACTTCACTTTAATATATTTTAAAACATCGATCATTCATATATTCCATAGGGCCCGGTCTGTTAAATGTTGTTTGATGTTTAATATTTTTCTTGTAATTTATTCAGATGTGGATCGGCTGAAATATCTCTGTTTTCCGTTTCTCGATTAGTGGTACGTCTGTTAGTGTTAAGTGGCAGTCCCGCTAAAAGCGGTCCGCTCGATTTCGCGACCAAAACTAGTTTTCCTTTATTTTTTGCTGGTCAAAAGGCTTTGGTACACATGTTTGAAATACATAATTCTTTTTTTTCAAATTCTTTATTTTCGCCCTGCTATAAGCAAGAAACAAATTCAGGCCGTATCGGCCCTTACGACGGTACTATAAGAAGCAAAGGCTGACAACTGCGCAGAAAAAGTAACGCAACAATGGCATGATTGAGACCAAACCGAAAGTTTAAATGCAACTACGGATAGGTATTTCGAGGTTATTGCGGATCGTCAGCACAGTGTAGCAACAAGTTCGAGTAACTAACCTGACTGAGTTAGCACTTTCAAAAATGTCCACTTGGTTTTAAACTGCGGATATGACCCTGTCCACGTGTACAGCCTATGCCATACACAATTAACAAAACAGATGAGAAAATCATGCCACTGTTGCAAAACTATCTGCCAGCGAGAACATGGCCAAACCATGTGAAAAAACTGACGCAACATAATGGATGTTTCTACCTAGCGCGCCTCTCAAAAACCATCAATTTTAGTCTCCGATCACCGTCGAAACCCGGGGGGGACTTCCATATGAAAGGGGCGGGGATGCTCGTCGTCTCGCTTAGGGGTGTAAATTTCGGATTTTGGTCTCGCTTAGGGTGTTCTGGGCAAAACGCCATTATATTTTGCCGTCAGCCTCGTTTAGAAACACGCGAAGAAAAATTAATATAATACATTTGTCTGTGTTTTAAAATGGTCTCTTTTAGGGGTCAACAAAAGCTTGAGCCACACCCAGATTGGTCTCGTTTAGGGATTTAATTCAAAATTTCCGACGGGCATCCCCGCCCCTTTCATATGGGAGTCTCCCCCCGGGCGTCGGTGGTAGGGGTGTTTCAATGGGACCTAAGAACCTCTACCCCATCTCAGACCATACAGTTAAATTTGGTAAAAGGCTCTTTATACAAAAAAAGGGGTTTGTTTACACAAATTGACAGAATTAGGCGTCAAACCCATACACGCTCATTGAATCGACTTCTACAGGCACGGTTCCAGATGAAAAATGTACCGGAAAAATGACAGAACACAATTCGAAAATTGAACGGAAAAGTATACCCCATCTCAGACTTAGTGGGCAAAACTAAGACCCCATCTCAGACCCAGAAGGTCAAAAACCCGACCCCATCCAGCGGCACATACCCGTATAGCTTATATATGGGAGACCCCCGGATTTTTTTAGCTGCTGCTAATTAGTATAAAGTTAAAATTTGGGTACACAGCAGTTAATTTGGGATAATACAGATCATTTGAAACCAATTTACGCATCTCTTTTCATGCTAGCGATGCAAACAGCTTAGTCATATAAGAAGGATACAAAAAAAAACTTTTCTCTTTGCCTCTGGGCACAAGACCACAAGTCATGAAATTTTTTCTTATCGCTGAAGGGCTAATATATTGGAAGTCCGATGATCGGATTTCACCGTGCAGCCTCGTCATACTTTGTTTCGTCATACTTTGTTGAATTTTAAGTCAAAATTTACATTTCTTGAATCAGTTTTTCACTTCCTAATGTAACATTGCCTTGCATTTATTGTATTTGAAGCGCACAAAACGTTCAAATCATCATCACCAATATTTGGGTATAGGGGTGCCACTGAGGGTCTGAGACCCTGACCCTGTTTAGGACAAAAAAGAAACGAAAATACCTACCCTGTGTAGAACAACACCCTCTATTTTAGGATCCTGTCTAGGACACGACTCGTGCGTGGTTATTAATCTGAGCTTTAAAAAAAAGTAGACGGATCTGAAACGAAAACGACTTCACCTACGCATGAATATGCTAATCACGACAAGGGAAGTCACCACAAGCGCTACGTTAACTGGAACCATACCCTGTTTAGGACAGACTCGCGTTAAATTATATACCGTGTTCAGGACAAAAATGCCAAAAACCATACCCTGTCCAGCGGCACGTCCCCGTATAGGTCATATAAGGGATTATTCCACCCCCACCCCCCTCGCGCCGGGTCACGCACATACAAAGCCTTTGAGCTGACAGCAAACTTTGTCTGAGTCACGCACCCCTTCTTTCACAAAATACTAAATAAGCTTATAACATGTAAGCCATAACATCTTTAACAAATGCATTACAAGTTATCTCAATTATAAGCACCCTTGACATGACCTCGGTCAAAGTGATTTTTGACATATTACATCATGTTCTATTTCTCATTTAATTAAAATTGAAGTTTTCCAGCCTGTGTCATTCAAAATTGATTATGCTTTTAGCAGCAAATCTTATCACTGAAAGAACAATGAACGATAGAAAGAAAATCACGTTTCATTAATGTTTCATGTACAATGTAATTGCTCACCTCAAATTCTCTCTTCTCACTCTTCGGGGCGTTATGTTATAACATAAACCATCCTTTTTTCCCAACAGACAAGAGATCCCAACGGCAGATGTCTACCCTTGGTTATTGGAAACGGTCCCATCAGCATAATTCGTTGAAATATCAGATTGCAAATGATCAATATGATCCAACAAAATTACGGCAACACTTTCCCAAATTCTGCATGTATTATATTTCCAAAGGGTCTGGATAATAGTAGGAAAGTAATAATCTTTAGAGCAACTACAACCGACTTGATTTTACAAGTTTCGACAATCCTTTGTCATCTTCAGTTGAAATTTAAAGTTACAAAGTTGAATTTATACTAAGTAAATGAAAATGCTAATGAGTGAAAACACCTTTAACAAATAAATGAAAGAATGTGTGACAATACGTGATTAAAAAGAAAGTTTGAAATTAACATGATACAACTGTCGGTTCAAAGAAGGTTGTTTCCATTTGATATGTAAAGCTTCCTTTATCTTAAGCTGAAAATTAGTGGAAGCATGATCTAAAATATTGAAACAATTAGGTGAACATAAACTGTGGCATTCTTCAGGTGTTTGAATACGTGAGAGGCCCTATCAGTGGATAAGTTATCACGAACGCGTGTGGAAAAATGTCGGGTGGTTTCGCCGACGTAGCAGGCATTACAGCCTGCACACAAAAATTTGTAAACAACACACGAACGGAGCCCGCTCGGGATAGGGTCTTTCACGCTAAACAAGTTGCCGATCTTAAAAGACGAAAAGACTAATTTTATATCTATATTACTACAATAGCGTTTGATAAGTTGCCGAATCCTTTTCTGTGTAACACTGGAAAAATGGCCTGTATAAGGTAATTGGAAATAGAACGGGAGTACAGCTTTAGTGGTAGGATCTGGGGGACAGTCAGGAATGTTGTGGTTCCCAGTGATGTAACGGCTGACAACCTTCTCAATTAATTGGGTGGGATAAAGATTTTTTTTAAGGATTTTCATGAGTTTAGTAATATCTTCATGAAAGCCTAACCAGGTGTTATTAATCTTATAGGTCCTGCTACGTCGGCGAAACAACCCGACATTTTTCCACACGCGTTCGTGAGCACTTATCCACCGATAGGGCCTCTCACGTATTCAAACACCTGGAAGACTCCAAAGAATGCCACAGTTTATGTTCACCTAATTGTTTCAATATTTTAGATCATGCTTTCACTAATTTTCAGCTTAAGATAAAGGAAGCTTTACATATCAAATGGGAACAACCTTCTTTGAACCGACAGTTGTATCATGTTAATTTCAAACTTTCTTTTTAATCACGTATTGTCACACATTCTTTCATTTATTTGTTAAAGGTGTTTTCACTCATTAGCATTTTCATTTACTTAGTATAAATTCAACTTTGTAACTTTAAATTTCAACTGAAGATGACAAAGGATTGTCGAAACATGTTTTGTAACATCAAGTCGGTTGTAGTTGCTCTAAAGATCTGCATGTATTACAAAGCAGAAAGTTTTCCACTTATTTAGGCTGCTCTATCTAGTGTAGAAACTCTCTTCTCTGCAGAATCGAGACATCATTGTTCTCGCGCTTCGCGCTCGTGTCTCGCGCTACGCGCTCACGCCCCAAAACCCGCTTGAGCGCCCCCAATAACGCCTGTTATGCAGGCTAGATTATCGCCGAGACAAGACCGAGAAGAATGGCTCGTTTTAGGCGTATTTGTCTCATTCAAAACAGGCCGTAAAAATCACTTCAGGCCTGATTCTCGCTATGTCATTCCGGCTTTAATTTTTCGTACGGGTTTCACCCTTTTTAATCTATTAATACCAGCTACGAAAAGCGCGTGAAGCATTTCTCATAGACAAAGCAAAGACGTTAGAACCACTTGGAATCAACAGACGCGACGAACTTCATTAACTTTCTCATCACTAGTCAGTTTAGTTTATCACCCATTAAACCCTTCACCAATCATATTCATTGTTTTTGTTATTCTTTAGTTTTTTCAAAACCACTTGTATAACGGTTTTACAGTTGTAATCATTTATAATGCTAGCCCCTGAAGAAGCTTTGTTTTGCAAAGCGAAATACTGGGCACTATTATATTCCACTTTTATTTTATTTTATTTTATTTGCTTCTGCTTCTGCTTCTGTTTTTCTGCCGTAAGGATCAGTTTGCCGTTTTTTTTCCTTCACTTACTATAGAAATAGGTCAGTGTCTTTTAAAACCTCTTTAAACGCTCACAAGACCATTCACCCTTCACGCTTTCCTCCCACACCACTATAAACGAATACCCTTTACACAAACAACCTTTCAATCAATTTATTAGCCTACGCACATCCGAATTTACTTCTCCTACACCACATATTACCTTATTTACTCTCAAATCTCCATAACTTGCGATATAGATAGTGTTTTGATTGGTTATTTCCAAATCACTGCGGTCAGTTAATATTGGTGGGAGAGCCAGAACAATGGACTGTCTACAGGCGCTTATTTTTTTTCCTCCCCTCGTCTCGCGCTTCGCGCTCGTGTCGCGCTTCGTGCGAAATGCTTCGCTCGCCCCGCTTGGCTCATAAAGCACTTGTCATGCAGGCTAGGGTCTATTAAGTCACGATTTACTAAATTACTCTTTTAAACACGGATCAATCTCTGACACACAACGTCGATCAAGGAATTATCCGCCTGCTTTACAAGAAGAACGACAAGTTAGATTTGAAAAACTGGCAACCAATTTCTCTGTTGAACACAGATTATAAAATTTGTACTAAAGTAATCAAACATGCGGGATTCCTGACCGCAGTATTTTTAAAAACCTTTTTCTGATTCGGTGTGACGGAAGGTTTTGCCGGTGTCGGACTAAGGAAAGCCTTTAGGGGAATCGGCGCTTGATAACGGGGGAAAACTAACTCAAATGGGCAACTCGCTTGCAAAGGAGATCGGTCTCTCTCGGTAGGTACGGGATCAAACCACGAACTGGTACGCAACAGAAAGGCGATCAAGAAACCCGGCTGACTTGCGGTTCCAACAGCGTTTATTCCTGACTTGTGACTTTACGATGTAATCCAACGATGTAATCAAACGATCTAATCCAACTAACAATTGCAAACTAGGTTCTTATATACGTAAGGTACAAGTGTTCAACACAAAGGAACATAATGAAAGTGTCAAGCGAAATTCTTTGAGCTCAGCAAAAGTAAATTTCAAAATATATTTTTAACCCAAGTGTCCATTGTTCATAAAACTATTTTTAAAAGTAATCTACATTTGAAAACCCTAAAACAAAGAAGTAGCAGAAAAGCCAAGTCAGCAAGCGGCTTTTTAAGCACGTAATGGTGTCGTATCGATAGATTTGCAATGTCGGCAAATAACTTGTACGGCACGTACTAGCGATGTACCATTATCGAGTTATTCACCTACAACAAAAGCTACTAAATTTAACTTCGATGAGTCAGCTAAACTATTCATACTGAAAAAACAAAATGACACCATTACTTGCCAAGTCGTTGATTAGTTAAATAAAACCAGGGCGCTAAAAAGAATGGGCGGTGCAACGCGCCCACAGCGCTTGGGCGATGTGTGATGCGGAGCGATACTGGGCCGAGCGCCCTCGAGAGAGCCGGAGCGGTAAATGGGGGTCGATGGATGATGAAGAAAAGGCGACGCTGCAAGAAAACGGTACAAGATATCCACTTAATGTTTTCGACTTGAAGATTTCAATGTATTTTCAAAGCTGTAGGCGAGAAAGAACGGGTTTTAAACTTTAACATTTATCACGAATTATTGGAAATAAAACGAGCTAATTGTTAGAAATGCGTTATGCAAAATGTTTGCACGCAAAAACTAAAACATTAATTCCCTGCGAACTATGACAATAAACGACTAAAGGTTAAGAGTATAGATAGAGGACCTTTTGCTCTTTCATCCGTGTAAATTTCGTTTTGAACTTTTTTGAACTTTTTTAGTTACATGCTATAGAATTAAGGTGGTTGTTCTGTGATGCGATTAATATTGAGACTGACTAGCTGTGGAAGCATATTTTTGTTTAAAAAAACTTCATGTGCCCTATTCAGGCACTACTATGGCATTGAATGATAGGTTTGATCGAATGAAGGCCCCAAAACACTAAAAATGTTTCATTGATAAGGTGTAAATTGTTGAAGCATGCAGTGATTATAGTTATTGATAGCAGTGTAAATTTAAGTGGTTGGTTCTCTGTTCCTGATGTCATAATGTACTGTACTGCATTATAAAATCTGATTTTCTGCTTCCAGTCACACAGTTATTTAGCCATTTTTTTAAAGACCTGTGAAATAGTAAATACCAGCATGCTATGATACTGAGTGGTACAGGACATTAATACATTTCCCAAAATAATTTTTATGAGACAACACTTACAAAATGATAAAATTCAGCAATGGATAAACCATTATCTGCATAGGATATGTTTGTGGATTTAAAGATAAACACATGTACAGAACATAAGAACAACAGAAAGGAAAGGGGCCATATCGTATATGTGTCAAAATCAAAATGGGTCTAGCAGCTTAACCCTAACCCTAGACCCATTTTGATTGCCTTTATTATGGAATGAATAGGTGCCTGACCAGGGGCAGATCCAGGATTTTGAAATGGGGGGTGAAATTTTAATAAAATAATAATAAAATGTTATTTATTTGAGAAATACTTTAGAAAAAAAAGGGTCTCAGAAAAGGGGGGGGGGGGGTGAAAATTCACCCATTTCACCCCCCACCTGGATCCGCCTCTGCTGACATTTGTTTTAGTTATGTGGAACAGATCTTCAACAAAAATAACTGTTGATATATTAAATATAGATTGATAAATAAATGTCAATGTCATATATACAAGCTAAATGATGTTTCCTTTTGTGATACTGTATTCCCATTGTCCTGGAGCAATTATTATCCTTTAGTTTCCATTTGACAGGTCATTCATTAAGTATGGTATATTTTCTTTAAATATCAATGTTGTATAAAAATGATATGTGACATTTCCTTGTGATATTCCCATAGTCCTAAAGCAAACTGATCTTTCCTGCAGTTTCCTGATTATTTTGGCTGGTCATTCAAATATAAGGAAGAGATCAAGACTAAAATAATACAAATTTAATATCAACTTAAAATTATAATTTCAAAAGTATTAAGTAAATGGTACTCTCTTTACAACTTAATTCAATACCTTTCAATATGAAAACATCTCACTGTAAATAAACTTAAGCATAATAAAAATGGAGTAAATAAAAAAAACTTAAGTGATTCTTATGGAACCCAGGGGAGAGAGGGTTTAAGGGGGAATAATCAGATAGATATAAAGTGACTGGGAGATGCAAAATAACTTTTTGTGTTTGAAATTCTTGTATCAGTTCTATTTTTTATAGGGGAGAGGGGTTATATTAATTAAAATTAGTTTTTGATATAATCCATTTGCAACATTGGACATTATACTGAAAAGGCATGAGATTTTAGGGGGTTTGTTTTGATCCTTTTTATCATTATATAAGTTTATACAGTGTATGGCTTTGCTTGCAACTCAATCTGTCTCACTTTTAAACCCTAAAGTGCAGCCCCGAGCACCCGGGGGGGAGGGGGGCACTCCCTTATAAGGGATTAATGGGGACGTGCGGCCAGCCAGGGTATGTTTTTTGGGATTTTTGTCTTAAACAGGGTATCGCTTTTATCATTTTTTGTCTTAATCAGGGTATCGATTTTATCAATTGTTGTCTTAAACAGGGTATCTTTACTTGGACGAATAAACAGCCTGCGCATGTTCTACGAACTAAACTACAACATTTTTTTTTTTCTTAAACAGGGTATCGATCAAAATCGGAATTCTGTCTTAAACAGGGTAGGAAAATAAGCGATTTTTTGTCTTAAACGGGGTCAGGGTATGAGGGGCCGGGCCGCACCTCCCCCCCCCCCCCCCCCCCGGGCCCGAACAGCCACCACCCTTCCTACAGGATGCAGCATTGTTAAACAGTTAAAAGGGTTGACAGGGTAAGAACGTCTCATCTGATCACAAAATATCCACATCAGATATAGAGGACCATAAAGAGATGTCCCTGTCCCTATTGATGTTGCTATAACAAAGCGCATGTTGATGTATGTTAGTTTGATACAATACAATATGGCCCCTTTACTTTCTGTTGTTCTTCTTAAATCCACAAACATATCCTATGCAGATAACTTTTTATCCATTGCTGAATTTTATCATTTTGTAAGTGTTGTCTCATAAAAATTATTTTGGGAAATGTATTTATGTCCTGTACCACTCAGTATCATAGCATGCTGGTATTTACTATTTCACAGGTCTTTAAAAAAAATGGCTAAATAACTGTGTGACTGGAAGCAGAAAATCAGATTTTATAATGCAGTACAGTACATTATGCCATCAGGATCAGAGAACCAACCACTTAAATTTACACTGCTATCAATAACTATAATCACTGCATGCTTCAACAATTTACACCTTATCAATGAAACATTTTTAGTGTTTTGGGGCCTTCATTCGATCAAAACTATCAATCAATGCTTTAGTAGTGCCTGAATCGGGCACATGAAGTTTTTTTTAAACAAAAATATGCTTCCACAACTAGTCAGTCTCAATATTAATCGCATCACAGAACAACCACCTTAATTCTATAGCATGTAACTAAAAAAGTTCAAAAAAGTTCAAAACGAAATTTACACAGATGAAAGAGCAAAAAGTCCTCTTAACCTTTAGCCGTTTACTGTCATAGTTCGCAGGGAATTAATGTTTTAGTTTTGCGTGCAAACATTTTGCGTAACGCATTTCTAACAAGCTCGTTTTATTTCCAATAATTCGTGATAAATGTTACAGTTTAAAACCCGTTCTTTCTCGCCTACAGCTTTCAAAATACATTGAAATCTTCATGTCGAAAACAGTAAGTGGATATCTTGTACCGTTTTCTTGCAGCGTTGCCTTTTCTTCATCATCCATCGACCCCCATTTACCGCCATTTTTTTAACTCCGGCTCTCTCGAGGGCGCTCGGCCCAGTCTCGCTCCGCATCACACATCACCCAAGCGCTGTGGGCGCGTTGCACCGCCCATTCTTTTTAGCGCCCTGATAAAACTGAAAAAACACCGTGAGTGCCGGACGAGACTAATTTAGGACAGTAATAATAACTTTTGTGTGTACAGCTTGATACGTGAAAAATCGGCTAGACATGATAAATTTACTAACAAGGTATCAATTTGAATAGTGGAACGAACCTAATTAAGAACGATAAATTAACTCAAGGTAAACTATTGTTCAGAAGGTAGTACATTTTAGTGTGAATGAAAGCACGACCTGGTACAGTAATTTAATGCTTTTTCAAATAGCTTAAAACAATTAAGTTTGGTTGTCAAAAACAAAACCCTGTTGACTTTTAGAAAATTAAATTTCGATGAATAACACAAAAGCTTATAATAAAAGCGAATTTCATACTAAGCAAAACCTTTCACAGCTGAATGCGGAGTAAACCAAGCTGAATTGATCCATAGGTACTTTTTAACAGTGAACTCTCATAACTCATAACTCTCATATAACAGTGAACTCTCATAACTCCGAGGCGACCGACACAACAGTCATTTGTATTCCCGATTCAACTCCAGACATGTCCTCAAAAGAACCAGAGAGTGTTATCATAATACTGTTATGTTTTTACAACAACGTACAATAATTCACTCATTAGTTTAATTTTCTCGTTGTTTATGTTCATATTGGCGCCAAAACAGCAACCATAACTATGGGAATTATACAAACCTCCGGTCAGGAAGTGAAATTGCAGTTTAATACCGATGCCTTGGATTTTATTTATACTTGGCCCTTGACCAGAAATCCGCAAACATTTCCTTCCAGCAGAAATTTTAGCTGTCTCCGCAACCCGCAAAAATTTCCTCCCGCAAAACAAATTCAGTCGGACAATCCGCAAATTTCCTTGCGCACGGTAGCTAAATCAACAAAACTATGACGTCTTTCCCATACTATTGCACAATCAAACCGTAATAGCAATGAATAGAAAAAAAACGCAAAGTTCGTGCTATTTTGCTCTGCCATACCGCTCATATTAAAACACAAACTTTCCTGTCCCATTTAACTTTCTTAAAACGTCTCCATTAGTAAAATACACCGTGAAATTCTCAAACTACGTTTCCCAAAAAACGCATTTGACCTATTTTTACCCTTTTTACATGAGATATCGAAATTTAAGAAGGACCAATACCTTTGCGGTAACGTAATGTGAGATATGACAAGTTCATGACAAGTTTTGACATCCCAATACCCTAGGGAAATTAACAATAGGTCCGGGGGTGCTCCCCAAAAATTTTAGTGGCAGTATGTGACGCCTTTCTTGAAATCCTAACCGGTTTAACCAACCATATCCTCAATGCCCTAATATAGCTTCTATAAAGAAGGAAGAAGAAACCCCCCCCCCCCGGACAAAAGTCCACAAAATTTTGTTAACAACTTTTGTCCCTTTTTCGTACTCAATTCCGAAATCTCGCTTAATGCGCATGCGCATTAACGGGATAAAAATGTTACGAGTGCGATATGATGTGAATTGGACACTTTTACCGGATAAATTCCGTGACATATGTATACCGCATTTTATCAATTGATTTCAAACTTGGCCTAGTGGACCAGGCGTTTCTTTGAATCAGCATTTTTTTTTTGTATCGCTCGCCATTTTGTAAAGAAAGGGTTATTATACGTTTTTCTTGGCAGCCGTGTACCTTGCCCTTAAATCTTAAAATTATTTTACCACAAATAAACGTTTGAGACAAGGGCAAAATAACTGCACATGTTAACAAGGGTATCAGAATTTTCTATATTCTGATTGGTTAGCGAGATATTTGCGTCTTAAGTTGGAGAAGCTAAAAACATGCGAGACGTGTTACGTCAGAATGCTCGTCACGGAGGAAATAGTTTGCATATCAAAATTTCATGACACTATTTCATTTGTCATTATAATAGTGAACATCATTACGGCTAAAACACAGATATTTAAGCAAGATAAGTGTTACGAAAGTTCGAATTATGAGAAAGTGACGAGAAAATTCTGAATCGGACAACTTTTTACCAATCGATGTGGCAATAGGCCATTTGCACGATGGCGTCATTTAACTACAACTACCAGAATTCATTTCGTTTTTCCTTTCTTATCTAAATTTTGTAATCCCAGTGAGGTTTAAATAACAATGGCCCTAATTTGCACTACAAAACAAAAAACCGAAGGATTGTGGTAGTTGTAGTTATATGACGTCATCGTGCAAATGGCCTATTCGTAGCCTCTCTATTCCTTTCGTGGCATCTTGCCGTTTCTTCGTTTAAATCTTTTAAAAATTGTCTCAGAATCTCCTTCTGCTCCGTGACGCCATCACAACTTCGAAATTGCAAGCGACGGAAGAACCGAAAAAATTGCCCAAATTCGAAAAAATTGGTATCAAAATGAAGATTAAGAAATGCGCGCCAGCTAGTATCCACAATTCATCAGGTGCACGTTTATATACTGACCCCAGGCTTATCCTCAGACCTCCCTACGCGGCCAAAATAGCGACAACAAAAACGTGGACAAATATGTGGCCGGAATCTATTTGAAAATCCCCGGTGTGCTACTCGTGAATTGACCGGTTTGATTGGACTGTTCTGACAAATAATAGTATAATATTTACAATTTGACCGGTCGGCCAGCCTGTTCTGACAAGTGGTCAGAGACGTAAATCACCCATCCCCAACCACTTTCACTGAACCACATCCCCATCCCTACCACAGCCACAACAAAGACGAAGCATAATCTTAACATGCCAGGAGTAACAAAATATATTTAGTCAGTAGTAATGTTACCGTCCCAGCCTAGTGAAAAAATATCTGTCTTCGCATTATGAGGTTTATTAACACAATGTACAATAAATTGTGTTATTTCGATACAGGGGCATCTTTGTTAAGCAGCTAATATATCACATTATCTGAAGACGAATGTTCTTCCATCAGAATTATGATACAAACAAGGATGACAACGGCAATGTGGGCGTGTTAACTTGAAAAATGCATAAAGTAGCGCCACTCAATCTACTCTCATAATAACAAACAAACTAATGTGTCAAACTTACAATACTTCCAACTTCGTGTTATTTGAGAATATCCCAGGCGGAAGCTTCTCTATTTTATTGTTCCACAACAACCTGCAGGAAAATAAACTATTTTAGTATCTCAGTGCAAAAAAAGTATTTTTGATGCGGTAACTTACGAACCACCAGTTCCAATTGGGAGAACATTGAACAGATCTAGAAGTTGTGCAAAATTGCGTTCCTTATAATAGAAATGGACGATACATGGAAACAATCACAGGCCACCCAAGCTGAAGCTGCGATTCAGCCATGTTTGAATTCTCTATGGGCTTTCGTAGCGTTACTACGCTAGGCATTAAAACCGTTTTCATGTGAAAGGTTTTCTAATCGGTTAAGCGCAGCGACAGAGAATGATCTGTATTGCTCAATGGTCAATAGAGGTCATGGCGAAAGTATAGATTTAAGACTGGTATGACAGAACTCATGATCCAAAATCTTGGTCATGCAGAAGTTTTGGAACACTTTTCCCCACAAATTGTATTAGTCGTCAGTTCCCCTCCTCTCCCCTGAAAACAAGGACATTGTTCTCAGTCCAATACATAACAGATAAGTTCCATGTCTGTTGGAATTTTTTACTTAGATATCCTTGAATTGCGTCACTTGCCTGCAGCGGTGTATATCGCCGTTGAAAAAATAAAATGTAATTGTTTAAATGTTTCAAGAATGTGAAATTTGAATCTGAATATTCCTCGATTGAAATATTTAAATTTCCTATAACATTCAGTTTGTGTAGAAAAGCTTTGATTTCGCTGTTGGTATATTTAGCAATAAGGTTTTTAAGTGCAACATAATTCAACATAATATGAAATATGGATCCTTCTGTTAAGTGACACGGCGGGACCATGGGTTGGCTGTGGCGTAATACAATCAAGTTGAAGTTTCCCCTCAGTCAAATAAAGACTATTTTGAACAAATACGCTACACTAACATGAAAATTATTTATAGTTACACTCGAAACTCTTTTGTTACTCACGACTTTTATTGATTTGCTGGCTCCTAAAAGGGCTCTTGCCCTTATATAATTACGCCGGCTATAATAAACACAAGCAACAAGTCGCATTTCTTCCGTCTAAAAACTAATACTACATTACATTCACCTGCATGTATTCATAGAAATGTACATATATTTGCCTTAATCAAACAGTGGGCTGGCATAAACGTAGCAGTCGCTAGACTGTCAAAAATGCCAACGAAGGTTTTAGCGAGCTCCACGCAGCTATAAAGCGTAGCGAATACAAGCTCAAATTACAGCCTTTACTGAGACACTTACGATACGACCAAAAAAAGATCGCTGGATTCACCCCTCTCATAAAATAGAAGTCTGTATACGGGTGAACATTTCAAGTTCCACCAACACGTTGCAACTGAACTGACTGAAAATTCTAAAAACTGTCAGGAATCTTCTGCGGCACCTGCTTTCAACAACCTTGACGGGCTTTTTTAATTTCGTTCCTATTACAAAGTTATCGTCTCTTTCGTAGAAAAATACGTGAACATTGGGAACATCAAACTTTAAGAGGGTTTAAAAGAAAAGTAACACACATCTGAACAGCGCCACCATTTTGGACGGCAATCTATCCGTTCCGATGTTAATCGCGTAACTCTTTCCGGTTCTAGATTTCTGTTCGTGAAATGACGAGATCAAAACCCCCCGAAAAAAACCTTCTGGCTGATTAGGGTATTACATTTCACAATTCCAAACCTGAAAAACTTAGAAATTACAAAAAAAAACTAAACATAAATATATAGCGTTAAATAACGCGAAAACGGGAGGATTTTTTCCGGATATATAATTGATACTATCCATTAGATTATTACAATGGAATTCAATTTATTCTATAGGTGTCAGAACATTCACTGAAGCGTGATGCTTGAAGTTGTTTCTCGCGGTGAATTTGCCTGTAAAGAGCTATAAACCCGCGCAGCTTTTTCTCGACAGCTACAGTGAGCTTACTTCCATTTTGTAAACAAGGCCAAACACACTAATGGGGGTACCCAATTGTCAGTTAACTACTATTTTTTCGGCCAATTGTCAGTTAACAAGAGGCTACACTGGTAGCCTATACTCATGCGCTTGTATAAGAAAGTTTTACGTTTTTCTTTTTTAACTGGGTCACGCTGTCGGAAATTTCATTTCTCATTTCAATATTTTCATTCATTGATCTTATCAAGTGATTTAGCTTGACAAGTAGGAAATTACGTATATCAGTAAAGCTTTTAAATTTGTAAAGTTAAGATAAGGTTACTTTACAGGCCATATGAACGAACAGAGTGAATGCGTTTTCGGGATTGGTAAACATTGTGACTAAAGACCTAGGGACTTTGCGATTAAATCATTCTTACTTGAGAATTGTCATGGACTTCTTGTGCCAAACAGAGGCGTTCGCGACAACGCACCCCTTCCCTCTCAACGAATTTTGCGTGACATAAACCTTGTTTTGTTTACATAAAACCAGAGACAGAGAAATGTATGGAAAACTAAAACAAGCAACAGATCCCCAAAATTTGTCAGTAGAACTCTTTGCATTGTAGCTTTAGTTTATATTTTTTTAGAACAGCCGCTTTACGAACATTATTCGACATTAGATTCTCATACAAAAACCATAATTTCTCACCTGTCAAGATAGCTTAATAGATAGCGTAATAAGGATCGTCAGTAATATGTCTGTTTGATACAGGATCGTACACAGAGAGTGTGGGAAGGAAAAAAATCGAAACTCACTGATGCTTGTGTCCAATAAAATACGGTTTGTCCACTTACTTTGGAGTCTGCTTAATACAGGTTTTAGTGTAATCAGAAATCTTACTCATTTAATCTAACACTGAAAAGGGCTCGTGTGGTCAACCCCGGGGTCAACCCCCGTTCGCGTGCTAGGGCAAAATTCTAAACAAAAAGACGAATCAAAATACACACCATGTAACTCACTTGAAACTTATAGAGGAAGTTGTAAGTAAGCTCCCCAAACGTTTGATTGTGGTATAATAAACTTAAGATTTAAGGGCAAGGTACAAGGTTGCCAAGAAAAACGAATCATAACCCTTTCTTAAAAAATGGCGGGCGAGAAAAAACTGCTGATACAAAGAAACGCCGGGTCCAATAGGCCAAGTTTGAAATAACGCCGGGGGCGTTTAATAGAGAAAATACGGTAACTTTTCATTTATCAGTTAACTACTATATATTTGGGCAATTGTCAGTTAACTGTTAACCCCATAAGCACCCTCCTAAATGCACTGGTATTCTGAATTTCACTTTTGCCGGAACGCAATTGGCATTAAAAAACAAAACGAAAAAACTCACGAGATAATAATGCCTTTTTTCACAACATTTCACCCACGACTGAAAAACCTTAAATAAATACTGATGAAAAATGGAGTTTCGTTCAAAACCAACCATTCCTGAAAACTATTTACAAAAGGCCGCCTAACATATCATACAAGACGTAAATCACTTAACGACATACTCATAACAGCCAAACATTGAAAGCTAACATAAATGCATCGCAACCGTAAGACCACATAGCGGAGTCGGTGCAGGCCTAAGGGAAACTAAAAAAGTGACCGCCAGGAATGGTGTCCTGTTTACCCGCTCCAGACCCAATATTTTCTATATAAGTGTGTCCATAGCAGACGTGACCGAAAAATGACCACGTGATCACCATTTTCCCGCCATTTTTCACGTCAAAATATATAAAACAGCAGACTTGATACTTTAGCTAACTACAAAACTTTTCGTTTCATTATGCAACAGTAGGAAAAGCAAAATACCATAAATTTTGACTTTCATTCTATTTTCGAATACTGCTGGAGAGTTGAACAAGAAATGGCTGATGGCGCGATGTCTGCTAAACATAGCTCAAATTGTCCTGGCATGGGGACAGGCAGCTCTAGAGAAATGACATGTTGTTACGGTCTCCTTCCATTAGATTCGGCACATGTGAAGTTCAATGTTTGAACCGGGCCTTACTTGAAAGAATATTAAAGATTCAGTCACCATTTGTTGTGTCAATTGATATTTTGATAATTAATATTAATATGTCATCTGAACAGATATAAAGTCATTGCACGTGACGTATTATCGATCACTTGATAGGTTTGTGGGCTTTTAATTGTTTTGAAATTGCGGCAATCTATTGTATTTGATTTAGAAAGTCTTTTCTATTGTCAAATATCCCAACAGAAAATAGACGATGAATAACTTAAAATGCACTGTGTAAATTGAACCAACAACACATTTTCATCGTCAATTAGCTAGCAAGGCGGGAAAAGTCTTTCACTTTCACTTCACTAACATCAAAATTATTTACATTCACACTCGTGATTCTTTGTTACACATAACTTTTATTGACTTGCACCAACACGAATTTTCAAACTTTCTCTCAATCTTCTCTATCCTGCCAAGAACCATATCCAGTTGACTACTGCGTCTCGCATTTTCGACATAATTTCTGATTCTACAACGCCATCTTTATCATATTTAATTTATATTTATTTAAGATTCTTCTTTTTTTAACCTCACGTTCCAACGCATTAACGAGACGGCTTTAAGAGCCCTTTGATTCTTTACAATGTTTCTCCCGCATACTTTAGATAGTCGGCACTTCAACAAAAGATAAAAAGCACTCTAAGGTAACCCTCATGTCCACGGTACGACAACAACATACAACGATTTGAATGCGATGAAGGTACATTGAGCACTAATGCAATGAAGCTACGTTGGACACTCTAGCTTAAATGTCTTCTCCACGTCAGAATCCCAATGCCGTGTAGTGAGTACGACACACTCACTTCTTGATCTTCGTCTTCTTTTTCTGCGCTAAACATATTTCCTTCGTATTGGCACTCAACTAATATGGCGCTGTGTCTAAATGCCCGGCAGCCAGGCACGGTCTTGAATCGAAACGCTCAAATCCCTTATAAAATGGTTGTTAAAATGCTTGCTTTGTCATTCAATTCAGAACAACAAAATTTTACTTGTACGCGAATAGAACTGTAGAGAGAATTGCAGCATACAAAAACTTCTACATTTGCACAAAATAATATAGTTTTTCTAAATCTGCAAAATCACGAGGTCCCTTGAATACTTTTGCATAATCAAAGCGCAATGTTTATCTCCGTCAGTACATTCTACCATGTACCCAAATCTAATAATGGCAATGATTCACTATTCCAAAATGGAACAAAAGGCAAAGTCCATACTGGCTTTTCGTTCGCGTGATCGGTAACTTTAATATCAAATGTTCATCAAATGATAACACACTATAAAAACTCAAAAGCCATTCATTTAATAAATTCTACCTACTAATTACTCCTTTCCTCAAAAAGAAAAAAATAGTGAACCTTTGAAGATCAATTAAGCCATCTCGGACACATCCACTTAAAAACAAATTTGAAAGATTGATACGCAATATGAGATATTGAAACTTAATAAAAACTTTATATGACAACTTCATGACATTCCAATACCCTAGGGAAATTAACAGTAGGTCCGGGGGTGCTCCCCAAAAATTTTAGTGGTGCTATGTGATACTCTTCTTGAAATCCTAACCCGTTTAACCAACCATATCCTCAATGCCCTAATATAGCTTCTATAAAGAAAAAGAATTAACACCCCTGACAAAAGTTCACAAGTTAACAAAGTTAACAACGAACCCTTGTTAACAACTTTTGTCCCATTCTCGTCCCCAGAGCTCCACGTTTTTTTTTTCAATTGCGTCATCTGTAGCTCTGGTAACGGACAAAAATTTGAATTTTTTGATTGGCCGTTTAAAAATGAATGCGCAACCAGGTAAAAATTTTACGTCTCTACGCATAATGTTTTACTTCCGGTTGAATTTCAAATGTTGAAGTGCTATGACTACCTATCAACAAAACCAACGTTTTAATTTCAACACATTCAACGACCAATGTCACTCAGTTTTGTTTGGTTTAGCAGGTAAAGATACGGCTGGTAAATTTCAAAGTATAACAGTATTTGATTGTCGCTAAATATGAGCGATTCGTTTCGGAAAATAATCAGTATGTGTCTTGGAAGACGAAGCTATAAGCGGTCACGAATATTAAAGAAGTATGTTGCTTGCAACAGGGACGAGTTTTAATTAAAGGAGAGGCAGAAATCCTGAAGAAAGCCCAAGGGTGAAAATAAATGTTACCACTTGGTTACTCATTTTAAATAACAACAACAACGCTATCAGCACTCTCGAAAGCAAGTTATATTTTCTTTATTAGGTAGTACTCTTTGCTACAACTTGAAATACAAATCTAGGATAACGAAGGTCACTCGAAGCCAAATTATAATAACATGAAACGAATGCAAATTCCTCGATATTTCTTACCACTGTTCGATGAAATAAGCCTAATCAATGACCACAGTGTGTTCATCAACAAACTTAGCTGTCTCAACTGATTTGGTCGGATATGATAGCGTTCAGTGGCGAAACGATAAATGCACAGCTACCAAACGAAAGAAATCGATTGACTTATCGAGCAATTTCTAAAACCAGTAGGCAAAATACGAAGACAATCTTTCTTCTAAATAACTGCAGCACTTAAAGCTTTTCTTCTTTCCATTTTAGCGAGATGTTTTCCTGTAATTGTTAAAAGGACACTGTCACGAGCCCTGTACTGTACAGTCCTTTCAAACGCCATTCCACACACACAACACTGAACAGTCTCGTCTCCAGAGCTCAACCAAACGAAACGAGGACGCAATAGTACATTAATGCATTAGGCATGCGCTAACGGATGTCGTGGATTTTACGACATCCGGAAGGCACTGTTACCAGAGCCCTTCGTTTATTCTGCTGACAAAACGAAACGAAGGCTCTGTGGACGAGAACGCTTTTGTCCCTTTTTTAATTGATTCCTAAATCTCGTTAGCGCGCATGCGCATAAACGAGATAAAAACTGAAAACTGCTTGTCTATATTAGGAATATTACATATATTTGAATTTTGAAGCACGCTTTGCCGAGAACAGAGTGCTTCCTCCCTTCTAGCCTTACGAAACCAAGAGGATTTTTAAAGTGATTTAAAAGTACTTTTAATGTAAATTTGTATTTTAAACCTCGGACGTACAAGGGGGCGGGGTGGTTGCCACCCCCCCCCCCCCCCCTACTAAAGGTTTTTCTCCGATATATTCAAGACCATTTATATTAGCACATGCCGTTTTCAGTACCTGTTAATTTATCCTTGAGACACATTTTGGAAAAAAGTTTGGCGACGACCGGTTGCTATGGTAACGAGATATGACGCCATAAGTAACATGTGGTCAACCCATTTTTGAAGAAAAATGCGTTTTTCACCTTTTTTCAGCGAAAAACATTTAAAATGCTACCAAAAGCATCAAAATGTTTAATTGTATGTTATTTTGCAACCCTAGCGAACAATATTTGCTATTTACGCATTTTCCCGATAAATTTGAATTTTTAGTAAAATCCAAAATGGCGGCCATCTGGGTGACCATTTTGGATGACGACACGGACCCCCAGCAGAGTGCCCCAACCCATAATATTTACCTTATTTTGTAGAGCAGATCGCGGACTATCTATTAGACGTAAAATATTCCGATATATTGCAACATCCAAAGACCCAAAGGGGGGGGGGGGGGTTGCAACAATCCCCCCTCTGTACCACGGTTGGGATATACGTTTGCGTGTACGTCCGAGGGTTAACTGTATTTTGAGCTCAACATGGTGTATTTTTATTTTTTTAACACAAATCCTAAAATAGTAGTAAGAGTTTGAAACGTATTTGAGGTATATTTAAATGATATTTAATAAACTGGATAGGTTTTTCCATGTATTTGCAAGCCAAACTACATTTCAAAATAGAGTATTTGAACACTATTTTGACAAAATGACTGCCGAAGTGTTACTCTAAATTGTTTCTAATAGACTATTTGAACACTGGAAAAAAATCATAAAATGTTGTCGATTTATAATGTAGTTGTAACAAGTAAAAAATAAAAATACGTTTTAAATATGATGTTTAAATACTATTTGAAATGGACAGTCATTACTACGCTTTTAAATAACTCATAGTCTATTTAAAACGTGTTTGAAGTTGCATTCATAAGTCAGGGCTATTTGAAAGGCGATTTTACTAAATACTAAAACCAGGAGTTGTATATAATAGTATGGATTAGAAAATATTTAATACGCCATGGCTGGACATAATGTATAGACACAAATGAAAGAGGTAAGCCGTTTCCAAACTCCATTCAGACACATGTACAAGCTTAAGCTTATTTAAATTCTTCACACGAGTTCTATATATATAGTATAGATTAGAAAATATTTAGGGGTTTTTTACCTTTTACAGCTAATAGTCCTAAGCCCAAAGATAAAAATTTGAAAGTCTGCTCAGAAGCTCTCATTTCAATGGTTATCATTTTCCAAAACCATTTTGAGGATTTAGTTAGCATAATCTTACTGTAATATATACAAGTAAAGGGCTCTGGCATTTAAAGGTTTAAGAAGGATAACTAATAGAATAAGGTAAACAGAGCTGTTGTGATGATCGGATTGCTCAGTCTGAGACTGAACAGACTGAGGAACAGACTGAACAGACTGAGGAATCCGATCATCACACTTCCCCCCCAAAAAAAAAGAATCTTAGTTTTACCTTATTTAGGGGTACAAAGTAATTTTTTTACCAAACAGCTTAAGACCTGTATTAATAAATTTTATGCCTGCATTGATCTTAGGGTGATTTTCCAAAACGCTCATCGCATTAAGGCCTTTTTTCCCTACAAAGATAGGTTCAACCGTTCCCAAATGTCAAAAGTTGTGTATAAGGCTAGTTGTTGGGATTGTCAGGATTTTTACATTGGAAAAACAAAACGAAGATTGCATGACAAAAAAACTGAACATTTTAAAGGGATCACAAGTACTTGTCATGCATCTGCTATCGCAGTCCACGTCACATCAACTGGTCACAACTTCAAATGGGACCACTCTGAGATATTGGCAAAAGGTATGTCTGATACTCACTGTAAGATTAAGGAGACTCTAGTTATTCAGGAACTCAGACCTACCCTTAACGATAATGTCAGCAGCGAAAAGCTAATTCTTTATAAGTTTGCATCTTGTATATGTAAATTTTTCTCATCTTATGTTATTGTTGTTGTTAATTAGTTACTTATTATTCATTTAAATTTAGTTGTTACTTGTATTCTAAACGGTCACTTCTGAGGGTATGTTGTAACATAGAAACGTCAAGTTAATATTTTGTTTTCCAACATGCGTTTTATTGTCATGTTTGTCACTGCAGTTTGTATGCTGTTTCTTATTAAGCTGGTATAATTTATAGAAAAAAGTAAATCTTAAAATATTTTCCCCGCGAAGCGAGGTTTATAAATTTGTCGCGCGTGGGGATCGCGCGTGGGTCGCTGTAGGGCGCAGGATTATATATATATATATATCGCGATGGTGTCCTGCATTTGCCTAGCAACAAAACCGCGACAAAGCTCCAATGAGGTCATCCAGTGTGACGTCAATGCCTATAAAAGGAATCTCGACAGATGTTCATTCATGTTTATTCATGAAGAGGTGTTTATTCATCGTCGTGAAAAAAAAAATTGTTTCTTTTGTCGGTGAAACACGACCAATTTCTCATTCAAATCAGAGACAACAGCAAACACAACAATGCTTGATTCAAGAAGTGGCTGGAAATCCTCGCCCGAGAATGTTTACTACCAAAACTTTCAGAACATCGTGCATCGATTGATACGACGAACAGCCCAGGCGCACCGATTGAGTAATGAGAATGAACTGAAATCAGCGACTACAAACGCTTCGACAAAATGCCGCCATTAGAATTCTGAACGAAACCGATCACTGAGGAGAGACGATACCGAAGGATTGCAACAGGAGGCGGCAAGAAAATACTCGTGACAAATAACGATCAAACGGATTGAGAACACCTGAGAACAGCCGATTAGCCTTTGCACCAGCAACAATGAGTTCAGAGTGAGTTGGCCAAATATTTCACGGTACTATTAACAGTTTACAACACCGACAATGTGTTACATGTAAGGAAATTAAACTTGGCCAATACTATACAAAACAAGGTTTAACTCTCCCAATATTTGAATGCCTAAGATGTAAGCGAGATAAGGAAAACTACGGATCACACAGGTGGGAATTATTTCACAAATATTCAATATTTACGTGATGTCAGCATCATTTGTGAATGACCAGTGAGTGAAATATACATTGCATATCTTGAGTTTACGGCATTCCTTGTAAAATAGTTCAATAAGAAATATTTTTCAAATGGTTTAGTAAGGAGGATTTTTGTTTTCAATTTCGATAAAAAACATTTTATTGATATTAGGAAAAAAGCATTTTTCTGCTAGCAAAAAAAAACAGCTAATGTATAGCAGCTTTATAGGTAAACATGCACATGATTGTATGTATTTCATATATTGCTTATGGTATTTGCAGAGAATTTGTTGCTATATCTTGAATATTAATGTTGTGTGATCAATTTCTTAATTCTCATGACCTGTATCCTAAATATAGTAGTGTTATTGTTGGGAGAATCTCATGCTACTTTCTCAACCAATCGAACATAAAACCAAAACAATCATGACTTGCTCGCACACATTTTCCCATTCTTGGCACTGGCTACCTGTAATTGCTCCGAGTTCTGATTGTTTCATTGGATTGACTGTGTGTGTTGTGATTGGCCAAAGTAATCACTTTGGTTTTGGTTTTATGACACTTGATTGAAAACAAATCTATGACAATGCTACGTAATAATTACTACTAATATAGTTGTTGGTATGTTCTGTGCTCTACTATTCTATGTTACTGTACGTTGTTACATTACTGTTTTTGGTGAGATTAAATTATTATTTTTTACTGCAACTGTACCAGTTGTTTAATTTTTTGTACAGCATCACTCTTCAGCAGCAGTTAACTCCTGCGATCTCAACCATTCAAGGAAAATAGTGAATTGGGTTAGCAATTATTTGATACCCAGTATATTGAACAAAAACTACAGCAGGATCTAAGGAGAACAGGTTAATTTGGAAGATAACACCCACAAGCTTCAAAATAAGAATTTGAGACAGCAGGATTTAGCTGTATTCCTGATGAACCAACTCTCATCCAATAAAAATAAACAGAACACCGCTACATATTGTACTGGACTCAGGTCCACAACAGTACTGTACATCCACTTTCAGACCAATTTTCCATCTGACTCTGAGGGAGTGGTGGTTGGGGGGGGGGGGTGGATCGGAGTGCCTGAGGGTCTTTTGGTGACCAGTCCCATAGCAGTTACAGCAACCCACAACTCAAAACCCAGTACCAGTTCCCATTTATTATTAGGAAGACAGGAGACTGAGTACAAGTTAAATGGAAGAGAATGGGAACGTGAATGTCTCAAATTTCGAGGCCATCTCTCCTTCCCCCGTCGCTAAAATTTTGCGGCGCACCCTCCCGGAGCTTCATGAGGTTCGCCGAGACACGTATTTCTAGTATACATTATAAGTTGTGACCAAGGCTTTGCTCAAACTAAAATCAAAGGGAGTCCATAGCACTACATTACCACATACTGCTAGAGAACAGCTTTGGTTGTAAAGCTACTACATGCACATGTATCTGCTTGAATTTATTTCTTTCTCTCTTGTACTTACATCGGTTACCAATAAAAGGGATGGGTAAAGTTGAGTTTTATTGGACGTCAATCAAAGAAAACCTGTCAATTATTTTGGATTCTAACTGCTTACACAGGATTTCAAGCAAACCGAGCTAAAATATAAACAAATTTACCAGCAAAAAGAAGTTCAAACTTCATCAAAATTGATTTTGAAACCAGTTTAAACAAAAACAAAAAGTTATAATATATATCGTTTGCAGCGACCGCATTTTTAAAATAAAACTTAAGTTTCACTGCATGCGATAAATTATTTGCAAAATCAATGATGCATGAATGGTAGGCAGATCATAAGGCCGCTACAAAATGCACCAAATTTTCTCTTGTTGAATGAAATGTTCTCTTGTTGAATGAAATGTTCTCTTTAAACTGTAACTGACTTTGACTCAGGTTGTTTTACAATTTTATTTCCTTTTCTGGTAAATTTGTCCGAAATCCAGACCGAATATAACAAATAGTGTTAACGGTTTCCTTTGATCGACATCCACCAAACACAAGTTTGAACGTCTGGAATTAAATGCATTGGGTTGCATGTTAATAATAACAGCTCACGAACCAGCATAAAGTAAAGAATGAACTGATGAATGAAGTTTTGTGCTTTCAATTATTCCGGTGATTACATGTATTTCTTGCTACAACAGTCACCTGCAGCATTTGCACTCAGTGAAGTTGAGTTCTTGTGAATATGTTAGTGCTCATTTCCCCTTAATGTGCAGAAAATGGCAATCAATTTCAGAAAAAAAAACAATAAACCAATCAATATATTCACTTGACATACATACAGTGTATATGCACATGTACATGTAAGGTTGTTATGTTCTCTGCCCCTCAGTTACATTATCAATCTTCTTTGTTATTAATATTTTATTATGAAAAAAAAACACATGCATATTCATCAAGTCAGACTGTGTAATGAGTATCACGGCAGAGTAATAGCATAATTACTCTATGTGTACCTTACATGTAATGATTGTTTCGTGCAAAGACAAATCTTACAGTCGATCAGAGTACATATTGTCTTTCGGTTGTCATTAACATTCACCTAATTGATATTGACTGGTATTGATTGTCTCTGATAATGTACATTGTACACCCCAGGTTACGTGTATGTCATACTGCATCCCATCAGTGAAATGAGCACAAGTACAATTAGCTTACAAATTTCTCGGATCATTTCCTCTGTATTTCCCTTGTGGTTAAGCTTTA
Source organism: Cladopsammia gracilis (assembly GCA_022457155.1). Classification (NCBI taxonomy): domain Eukaryota; kingdom Metazoa; phylum Cnidaria; class Anthozoa; order Scleractinia; family Dendrophylliidae; genus Cladopsammia; species Cladopsammia gracilis. The sequence goes on from JAJGOT010000179.1 coordinate 130,328, forward strand.
ACCATAACCAGACCGGGGTGGGGGAGGTTGTCGCCCGCTCAAACTTTGAAGTTATGTCGTTTCAAAACTTTTCCTAAAATTTATCTGGAAACATTTTCACGTTAGAGTCCTTCGTTCACCAACATTGACGTTTCCATAGCAACCGCTTTTTAACACCTATGTTTTACAAAATTATTATTTTTCGCTTTAATCAAGATTATTTGAAAGTTTTGTTATTGAATTAATATTTTCCACTTAATTTAGCGATAACTGATCAAATTATGTATAATTGTTTATTAATCAAGGTTAATTAACGGTAATTTTAGAAAAATATGGAATATGAAATGTCAGAATCCAGGTTGGCGGATCGAAGTTTTACTAAAGGTCGTTTCTTTCTATAATTTCATTATTGGTTCATATTTTGGATTGTAAAATATTTGCCTACCATAAACTAAGCTTTACCAGTCCAATTGCTTTATTTTTCGGTGTTTTTTACTGAAATAAACACGTTTGGAATAATTCAAGATGACGGAACCAAGATGGCGGACAATGAAATGGAAATTTATTTCTAAGTATATTACCTGTCTGTGTAATTCCATTATCTCTAAACATTTATTGCCAAAATATCGTAAAAATGTCCTTTGCTGTTACCATAGCAACAAAGTGTACGAATTCATTAACTTTTACTCCTGCATCAATATGTTTGGTATGGACGCTACGGTTTGTTTCAGAGATATACCTTATAGAACATTTCAGCTGGTTATTTCATTGTATATGACGTCATAATGACGTCACTGTTATTGTTAACAACACTAACAGTGTTAGTAAACATAAGACTTTTATCAAATAGGGAGCTGTTAAAGTCTTGTTGTTATATGTTCAAAATTGATGAAAATATTGATGAGACTGTTTTAGCCAATAAAATCGGCTATAGGACGTCATAATGACGTAACGTTAGGTCATTATGACACCTAAGTATCTGTAGTTACTAGAATTCATGGCATCATTACTCATGCGCGAAGCGGCATGAAGTAAGGTTTCGGCTCCGTTTTTCTTGTTACTGCTCATGCGCGAAGCGGCATGAGTTAAAATTTGCCCTCCGTTTTTCTGATTTTTATTTTTATTTTTATTATTTTTGTGTTACGATTTTGCATGCAAATTTATTTACGCATATTTTAAATTCTTTATTTCCGGTTCATAGCTTTGGCATTTACACTTCCGGTTAATTGACTTCCGGTTAATTGACTTCCGGCTACTCTCACTTCCGGCAAAACATCGTTACTGGAATATCACGACAACGTCTACTACAACCCTACTCACGTTAGTAGTGTTCACGTCACTTATTGTTTAAGTCACAGTAAAGACTGGCTTCATTGTGGTACAGCCTTCATTTATAAAACATTCAATAGTAACGTAGTTTGCAGGTACGATGACTGAATGAAAGGAGTAACTCTTCTCCATGTCGGACATCTTTTAATCTTGTTTAAAATATTAAAATATAAATTGCTTCTTTTCTTATGGTACATTGAAATATAACGCAAATGTTTGATACGCATGCGCATGACAAACATTTTCCGTCATTTGGTCTTATTGGTGTATAAGTCAGTCCTGTATTTCTCCCATCAAGGTGAACGTTGCTTTTATACACAGCATACAATGTGAGGCCGAATTTGTCGCGATTCTGAGAAACTAAGAGCTATTTTTAATCAGAGTTCTTCCGAGGCAAAAATGCCAAACATCGATCTCTCGCACTGACAAGCATATTGTCAATTTATTCCCCTTTTTACTGCCGATTCTTTACAATGTCTGTATCAGAGCAGTCCTCGCTGCCTGTGGTGAGTAATTTCAAGACATTGGCCGTTTTTATACTAGAGACGCATTATCCGTCCAGACGAATAATGCGTCTGTCATGTTATGCGTCTAGTGTAAAGACGGGACGAACAACTTGAGACGCATTATCCGTCTGGACGAACTTGGGCAAACATTTGTAGTTCGTCTGGTTATGCGTCTCTAGTATAAAAACGGGCACAAGACGCATTATCCGTCTAGACGAATTATCTTTCGAAATGCGTCGTTCGTCGTCGTAAAGGCAACTCGGAAATGGACTATTGTGCTTGGTGTCGAACTGTCATCTCGTTATGAGAAGTTCCATGCTAAGAAGCGGGTTTCACGAGTTCGTTCACGTGAACCAAGCAGAATACCCATCAAAGAACTTATGCGTGTTTTTAGAAAGAGCAGAAAGTTAAGAAGGCAAGCTCGAAAAAATATATTAAGAAGTTTTCCACAGTCTTCAAAAATCCATTGTTATACCAATTATTTTAACTGCTCTTGTGGTAAAGGGAACCCCTTCAGAACTGGTCTGAACTGGAAGGATAAACATGTTAGAATGAATGGCAGAAAGGATTTGAATCATTGTAAACTAAACCTTGAAGAATCAGCTAAGGTACATGTACTATCCACCAGAAATGACAAAGCTAACAAAAAAACTTGCTGTTCTCGAGAGCCTCAATCAGAGAACTAACTACTGCAAAATATTGCTTTTTACAGACATCGACTGAAGAAATCCAGGTCCTGGAACTGTTGATCCAACTAAAACCATTGCTGCACCGTACAGTCAAGGTAATATGGAAGTATTTGGTATGACAAATACAGGGACGCAATGTGTAGCAATGTCTTTGTCAGCGCTTGTTTTTAACTTCAGAAATTCAATAACCTCAGCTGACTTAGTTCAAGTTATGAACATTGGGAATAATATGTATTCAGCATTGTCACAATCAGCCAAACAGAGGCTCTTGTTGACAGAATTGCCTGTTATGGTTAGCTTGTCAGACACTAACTATGAGTTGAGATACAGTGAAAGTTATACTGGAATTGCAGACTTTCCTTATGTTACATCACTGTCAGCTGCCATTAACTCTTTGGCTGCTGGTAATTATCATGCATCTATACGGTAGCAATATACTGTCTGCCTAATTGGGGATACAAAGTTTTTGATTCTCATAACAGAGATTTATTAGGTATGGCTCACCCAAATGGAACATGTACATTAATAGAAATAGATTCATTATTGCATTTGGTACAATATTTTCAGAATCTGTATACACAAACATCTAATACTTACGAGATTAAAGGCATAAACATTTTTGAAATGCAAGGCAACAGTGAAAATAATTCAATGTATGTTGAAAATCGTGATGTGAGTTGTAATGAGCAGTTAAATGAAATTAATCTTTGTTCTTGCAAAGAATGTTGTGCTATATCTTTTTATTCTATTTGCTTTTCAACTTTAAAGTCTTGTAACTATTGGACATCTGAAACTGTTGATAGTATTATAATTATAAATGGAAAAGCATTTCATCAGAAATATCACTGTGGAAAACATTTTTTTTTTCTGATTTGCCAGACAGAATAAACATTGGTACTGGCCATGTTGAAGTTGTTCCTGGTGCTAGATCTCAGGGATATCTGTCCTGCATTATGGTTCTAAGTAAACAACATCTTAAGAGTGTTATTTTAGATAATAAGGAAAGAAGTACAGGCTTTTTGATGTGGATTTCAAGCTACTGCATTAGTTGTGTTTTCCAGTGGCATGCAAGGCAGAAGCTAAGTTATAATGTTTTTGCATATCACGATGTCAAACCAACACATGTACCCCAAGTATTTTCAGATGTAGATTCTGTTATTGATTTGTTTTGTGCTATTGTTCAAAGTAAATTTAATCATTTTAAAACAAAGTATGAGATAGTGTTTCTTTAATGTTTATGTGAACTGTCTACCAAGGAAAAGAAACAAATATTAAGAAACCATAAATCTGCCGCAGAAAATGCGTCAATTGCAAAGAGAAGGAGAGAAAAATAAGCTCAATGGATTCAGAGAAAAAAAGAACTTCTTTCAAATTATGCTGAGAAGTACAGGTCATTAGATCCAGAGAAAAAAAAAGAACTTTTTTCAAATAATGCTGAAAAGTACAGGTCAATGGATCCACAGAAAAAAGAAAACATTCTTTCAAATAATGCTGAAAAGTACAGGTCAATGGATCCACAGAAAAAAGAAGAACTTCTTTCTAAAAGGAAACAAAATTACAAATCAATGGACTATGAAGAAAAAGGTGAACTTCTTTATAAAACAAAGCAAAAGTATCATGACATGGAACCAGAAGCTAAAAGACAGAAAATTGACAGTGCAAAGAATAAGTATCATGACATGGATGCCAACATAAAAGAACAGCAGAAGGAAGCAAGAAAAGTTAAGGCCAACCAGACACACAGCTTAGACCATTATATTACAATATTTAAACAGGAAATCAGAGAAGGTCCATTCTATATATGTTCAGCCTCTAATAGAATACTTTACAGAAAATCAGTTTTAATATTAGTAAAGAGCAAATATAAAACTCAGCATCTTTTTATGGATACAAACTCGTTTGATGGCAAAGAATACATCTGTAAAACCTGCCATTCCAAGGTTTTAAAGGGAAGTATTCCATGTCAAGCGGTCTATAATAATTTTTATTTAGATGAAATCCCTCAAGAACTCTCCACACATGAGAAACTGGAACAAATTTTAATAGCACAAAGAATCGTTTTTGAAAAGATTGTGGTTATGCAAAAAGGCCAGCAAAGAAAGATTAAAGGTGCAATTTGCAATGTTCCTGATGATTGTGAACAGACCTGTAGAGTACTGCCCCGTCCGCCTTCAAGCTCTGGAATAATAATGTTGAAACTAAAAAGGAAACTAGAATTTAAAGGTCATGTCTATTTTCAAGCTGTGCGGCCACAGTTGTTATTTAATGCATTAAACTGGCTTAAGACACACAATACATTGTATAAAGACATAACTATTGACATAGGAAACATTGACAGAAGAATGATAACTTTACAGTCGTGTGAAGACAATTTGGATTTAGATGCAAATGTTAATGGGCTCACAGGTGTTGGGAGCTGCAGTAATGTTTTTACTGATGAATCGTGTGAGGAGATTGATGACCCATTAAATGAACATATATTACCAATCAGTGAGACCTGTTACAGTCTCTAATTCCAGATTATCCTGTAATTGAAGAAAGGAATGAAAACATTTTGTCTATGGGGAATGAAATATATAATATAGCACCAGGTGAGAATAAGCACCCTGTATCATTTATGACAGACAATCATTGCGAAGAGCTAGCATTTCCAAATTTATTTCCAAAGGGAAGACTTGGTTTTACAGCTGAAGGAAACATCAAACAGAGCCCAGTAAAATACTTCAATGCACGACTTCTCCATTATAGTGGACGATTTGCAACAAATCCTGAGTACTTAGTTTTTACACAGTTCATTATCGAACAAAAGAAAGCATCAGATAGTATCAATATTGCCATGAAAAAAATTAGTGGTCAGCAAATGACAGCCTCTTCAATAAGAACAGACAAACGGAGTTTACAGAATCTCATTTGCAGAGACCAAGCTTATTTATTCATGAGGCAGATTCCAGGCTCTCCACCATACTGGCAAAAGTTTATGTTTGAAGTGGTGGCTATGGTCAAGTAGCTTGGCATTCCAACTTGGTTTATGACTTTATCTTGTGCTGATCTCAGATGGCCTGAGCTATTTCAAATTATTGCACGAACTCAAGAGATAAACATGACTGATGAACAAGTTGAAGCTTTGTCATATAATGAGAAGTGCTCAATGCTATATCTTAATCCTGTTGTTGTTGCAAAGCATTTCCAGTACCGGGTTGAAACGTTTTTCAAAGAAGTTTTAATGACCAATGCCAATCCTATTGGTAAGATAATTTATTATGTTCTCAGAATTGAATTTCAGATGAGAGGATCCCCTCACCTGCATGCACTAATCTGGACTTCTGATTGTCCAACACTTACACATGACAACATTCAAGCCTACACAGAATTTGTAGACAAGCATGTCCAGGCGTACCTTCCAAATAAAGATGTTGATTCAAAACTACATGAGTTGGTTGCCACCTACCAGAAACACACTCATTCTAAAACATGTAGAAAGTACAAAAACATACCACGCCGGTTTAATTTTGGTCAGTTTTTCACAAATAAGACTATGGTAGCAAAGCCTCTCTCAGATGATTTAAGCGAGGAGGTGAAAACTAGCACACTTACCAGACGAGCTGACATTCTCAAAACTGTTAAGACCAGAATTAATGAAATTTTGGACCCAGCTAAATCCGAGTATAACTCAAATTTAACCATTGAACAACTTTTGACAAGTGCTGGTGTTTCTGAACAAGATTATTACTGGGCATTGTCTATTTCTGGTGATTCGGATTACGAGTTGCATCTCAAACGACCACCCGACAGTTGTTTTATCAACAACTATTTTATTGCCGGGATCAAAGCATTTGCTGCAAATGTAGATCTTCAGTATTTAATCACTACAAATGTATAACATACATCCGTTCATTTTTTTTCAAAGGATGAAACTGACTGTTCTCAGGCTATTACAAATGCTGCAAAAGAAGCAAGAAATTCTAATTTAAATGTAAGAGACAGTCTGAGGAAAATAGGTGCTGCTTTCCTCTCTACCAGAGAAGTAAGTGCACAAGAATGTGTGTACAGATGCATGCCGGAACTTTGGTTGAGGAAAGTATTTCCAAAAACACTTTATGTAAGCACAGACTTTCCACAGAACAGACTGCGTATACCAAATAGCCAGGATGATCTTGACGAATTAGAGGATGACAGTACAGACATCTTCAAGTCTAATATTATTGAGCGTTACAGTAACAGACCAAAGTCATTTGTATCTGTTGATAAACTATGCTTAGCAGAGTTTGCTGCTTCTTATTACAAGGATTATAAAATTTCAAGTGATGAAACAAGTGATTCACAGCCAGATTTTCTTACTGATGCACTGGCTCAATCACAACATACCATCTCAAGCACCACAGAATCACTGCCAGATAAGATAAGATTATTAGTTACCAATGAAGTTAGGAAGTGCAGAAAAGTTAGAGCTGTTGTAAGATTTCATACACCCAACAAAAGAAAAGAACCTGAGAAGTTTTTTCATCATTTACTCATGCTCTATTTTCGATGGAGAAATGAACTTGCAGACCTCATTGGCAGTGATCAAACATATGCATCAAAGTTCTATGAAAATAACGTACAAGCTGTTGTTGATAGTAACAAAGCAAAGTTTGAAAAAAACGCTGATGCAGTGTCTGAAGCCCTTGAATTCCTTAGAAATAATGGACTTAGTAACCTACGCTCATATGATTCTCTCAATGATCAAGAAAATTCAGACATGCAAAGTGATTTGGAAAGTGATGTGCTACTTGATGAATCATTTCATGAGCGATTACCTGAACATCTTGCACACTCATCTGCACAGTCTAATCAACCACCTAATGCAATTGTAGCTTTTTCGCACCCTTCAGATATTTCAGATGACTTGCTTCGTGAATCCGTAATATCTCTTAATAGCAAGCAGCGTCATGCATTTAACACTGTATTGACATGGTGTAGAACTAAAATGATACAAAATAATACCAAGCAACCAAACGAAATAGAGCCATTATATCTGTTCGTCACTGGGGGTGGTGGCGCAGGCAAAAGTCATTTAATAAGAACAATTTATCATACTGTAGTAAAAACATTTAGACATGGTCTATCAAATCCAGAAATTTTTTAAATAATTTTTTAAATAGGTACTAGTGAGCGGCACACAGCAACGAATCTTGTTAACTGTTTTTATTATCCGACCGGTTTCGTGTGATGACTACACACTTCGTCAGGGATTAAACAAGATAGTATGAGGAACTTATTTTATACCTTAACTTTACAGTACAAATCACGTTCCGTATAGGGTGTGAACAACAAAAACACCCACAAGCAATACGTGCAGGATGTTACGAGAATCCTGCTGGTGTAATGCATAATTTTGGGGCTCACGGATTTAACGTTAAATCCGTGAGCCCCAAAAACATATTACTTACATAAATGTGCTAACGTGTTAGTAGATTTGTAACTAACAATTGAACTAAGGCTAGGTAGATACTTAACAATAACTTTTTTGATTCCGACGTGGCTGCAATTAAATGAGGTTTTAAATACTACACTTCTGCGTCTAGATAACCTGTTAGGCTTAGAGAACCATTTCTTTCTGTTGCTATAGTTAATCTCCCTGAAAACAGGTAACAGAAACTTAGCAGGATATCCCCTAAGACGTAAACGCTTCCAGAATAGCAAACGGGTCTCATTAAATGAGTGAAATGTAGAGCTATTTCTGGCATAACGCATAAGTTCGCCTTTAATAAAAGCCTTTTTGTTGCTAGCGGGGTGAAATGACTATTTTTTTAAATAGGTACTAGTGAGCGGCACACAGCAACGAATCTTGTTTAATTTAATTTAGATTTAACGTTAAATCCGTGAGCCCCAAAATTATGCATTACACCAGCAGGATTCTCGTAACATCCTGCCCGTATTGCTTGTGGGTGTTTTTGTTGTTCACACCCTATACGGAACGTGATTTGTACTGTAAAGTTAAGGTATAAAATAAGTTCCTCATACTATCTTGTTTAATCCCTGACGAAGTGTGTAGTCATCACACGAAACCGGTCGGACATCCGCTAGCCCTGACATGTAAAATGACATAGGTTATATGAGTATGGAGCTGCGCAGCCAGGCCTTCGGCCTGGCAAGTGCTCCGCTATTAAAGTACAGTCTCCTATAATTTCTGTTTGCAGAACTGAGTGACAAAAATAGAAATCATCAAGAACATATACAACTCAGAAAAAAAGCTTCAAGGAGTCACCAATTACAATCACCCTATCCACTTCCAGTTGGTGTACCAAGTGTTACCTGCATTATAACAAGTATCCACATATACATTTAACATCACGGAAGTGGCAATAGCTCCAGAATAATCAACAAAAGCCTATGTAAACAATACAAGTTGTTCAAAGAATGGTCATCACTGACTTATTTAATTAACTTTACCTCGTACACTCTCACAAGCTACATGTAATATTTACTGTCCAGCGTGTGGAAAGAACTCATTCTTCTTGGACATACCTTAATTCAAGATGTGGCACATTTATTTTGCCACTGATTTTCAGCTGTCTTGTGTGCTATAATATTAATTTTCATTTCAAGGGGACAAAATACAATGTACATGTTCTGCAAAAACTGCAAAAATACAAAGCGTGTTGAGAAAATGGTTACAAATTGCTCTGTGAATATTTTGCATTACATGTACAAGCCAGTCACTGTAGCCACATATTGCCTGTATTAAAACATGCATTAACAGAAGCTACAGCAGCTGCAGAATAGTCAACAGAGCTTATGGAAACAATACATTGTTCAAGAATTGTCATCGCTGGCTTATTAACTTTACATCATGCTCTCTCTCTCTCTCTCTCTCAAGCTATCAGTACTACAGTGTGTTCATAATATAAACAGAAATGCAACTAATTGCACTTATTGGACATAAAATTATCATTCATAGCAAAGCTTTGTATATTACCTACAGTACTTCATTCAAACAAGAGACAATCAAGGTGTGTTCCATGTGTCACAGAAGAATACATAGAGACAACCACAGTTGTGGCACCAATTCCTATTTACTTTGTGTACTCTAATATTTCATCCCAAAGCACTAACTACTGCATAACCTGTATAAAAATTCTTTAAAATTAAGGAAATAACTCTTGACGACTATATTAAATTGATTGCACTGGACTTCTTTCCTTTGTTTTGTGCTCAATATGTCATATATTTTTTTCCAACAGTGCATCAGCGTGTAGTCTCTTTTGCAGCTGTTTTTAGGGTAATCATGCAAAAGGAGAAAGAAACATTGTGTGATGACCCTGGAAATGGTTGCATGTGAGACCAATTCTCTTAACTAATACATACAAGGGGACAACCACAATATGATATGATATGCACAGCCTCCCTCTCCCTCCTTCCATGAGAACCACAATCAAACAATTCATGTGGTTTTTCAGTGACTGGTCGCAATAAAAATCTGATTTTGTTTTGGTACACACAAGGGGACAAGCACAAAAATTATTTCAGATGACTAGTCCCTTTAATTTGAACCAGTTTGAATAATTCATAAAATAAGTCACATTTGGTCCCTGCGATCAGAATGTTTCAAGGAAGTGGGTAGTTCACACCGCGGGGCTTGCTACCCGAGACTACTGCAATTAGCTTATGCATGCGCATGAGTACAGGCTACTTGGAGCCTCTTGTTGTTCTGTGTAAATTTGGTGGCCATAGCAAAAGCGGTTTCAAAGTTACATAGTGGTGGCGGGGGGGGCTTCTGGAGCTCCCCCCCCCCCCCCTCCTTCCGCCTCCGCCCGGTCCCAGACGATCAAAAAAAGCCCAGTCTGGATTGGGTTAATGTGGCATAAGGAGTTGTCACTCAATACATGTAGAAATATAACTAAGTCAAACCCTGTTAATACGGACACCGAAGGGACCACCCGTGCGAAATGATTTCCGACAATTCTCGAGAAAAACAAAATTCTCACTAATTCTCAGAATGTCTCAGGATTTCTAAAGAAATCTTGGTACATTTTGGTGCGACCGAAACTTCCCGGAAATTCTTGGGAAATTTCGAGATGACCTCTAGAAGGATTTAACACCTCGGTTATTGCCGAGAATTCTCGGGATTTGGCAGAAAATGTGTGAAAACTAGAAATAAGCTTGCTCAAAAGAAGGGGTTCTCAGGATTTCTTGGGAAATCCCAGGAATAACTTGGGACGCTATTCACTATTTACTGAAAACACGTTTGATTTTGACTTCAGTCTACAGGAGTGATTGTCAGTTAAGCTTACGTTCACTACGAAAGTATAGAGGCCGAAGTTAATCATCAACCTTTCTGGAAAGGCATGTTATTTTTTTCACAACCAGCAGGAGTGCAAGATTTTTTTTTCAACCTTCAAACCCTTGCACGATTTTTTTTTTCCAAAATGACTATGCCCTCTTTTTGTCTTGTTCTACTAGGACCATTTCAACCGCGCAAATGTTCTTTTGTTGTAGTGTCCCAACAGAACACGTTTGTATTAAGTATATTTATTTCATAATAATTAAGATTTTCTATTGAAATTTGGCGTATGAAAACCCTATTCAGGGTTCGCAGCCAATCAAAAATAGTGTTTCGTCCAGTCACAAATGTTACGTAATGTAATAGGACACCTAACACGTGCAGTGTTAATCTCTCTCGCTTGCGCAAAGCCTCGCTCGTTCGATTTCTGATGTAAACCAACTTGTGCGTAAATACCGTACGCCCGCACTGCCCATGAAGTAATCTATATGTTTAAACGCCCCATGGCAGTTGAAACAGCTATAAAGTTAAACAATTATCACCACAGTCTCTTAATTTAATACTATGGCAGCTATAGAGATGAAGGGCATCAGAGTTGGTTCAAATTGAAATATCTATTCAGGCAGTAGAAATTGTTTTTTGTATAAAATGAGATGCCTGAAATGCAGTTTGCAGACTGTCCAACCTTTTAAGCTTAAATCTCTATATAAATTGGAATTGAGACGGATTGGCGAGCGCCAAAGGCGCGAGCCGCTGGGGGGTCTGGGGGCATGCCCCCCCAGAAAATTTTGAAATCTTGATGTTCTAAAACTCCATTTCTAGTGTTCTGAGACGACAATTTCTGTCAAAAATAATATATTATCAAGTGCTGTAATGAGATGATCTGTGTGAACGTGCCTTGTCAAATTTCCCACTTGAACCAGATACCACCGACTTCCACACACCTTCGTGACAACACCTGGAACCCACTTCACTAACTCCGGCTTGAACCCTCTGACAGCACTGCGAATTCGAACAGGATCATTCACCTTGAATACTCTCTCGACCCGTGACTTGTCATGATTCTGCTTTTGTTTCATCTGTTTGCTCTCAACAGCTTGCGCCAGATTTGGTTTCAGCAAAGTTAATCTGGTTCGCAGTTGTCTCTTCACCATAAGTTCAGCTGGAGTTCGCCCGGCCACACTGTGAGGTGTAGATCGGTACTTGATCAGAAAATTGGCCAGTCTGTGCTTCATTGACATGTCTCTAGTTCCCTGCAGTACATGTTTCTCCAAGGCTTCCTTCACTACACGGACTGATCTCTCCGCTGCGCCATTTGAAGCCAGGTGGTATGGGGGAACCAACGTATGCCTGACACCGTTCTGACTCATGAACTTAGCAAATGCATCTGACGTAAACTGTGGACCGTTGTCGGACACCAATTGTTCCGGCAAGCCATGCTCGGCAAAGATGAGTCTTAATTCATCAATGGTTCGCTCAGTTGTAGTGGAGGTCATATGCTTTACGTCTATCCATTTCGAATGACTGTCAACGAGCACAAGGAAGCAATCTTTCCCCTTCTGGCAGAAGTCAACGTGAACACTCTGAAAAGGTCTTGTTGGCCATTTCCAGGGATGCAAAGGCATTTTGGGTGGCAAACTTCTGACATTCTGACACACTGTACAGCTCTTAACCATCAGTTCGATCTCTCCGTCCAGTCCAGGCCACCACATGAAACTTCGAGCAATGGCTTTCATACTACACACGCCCGGATGTTCTCGGTGCAACTCCTTCAGCAAGTGACTTCTAAACCTCGCAGGAACAATCACTCGAATTCCCCAGAGGAAACATCCTTGCTCACAGGACAGTTCATGCCTTCTATTATGAAATGGTTTCAGCTCGACATCATCACACATCTCAGGTCATCCATTCAAAGTATTCTCATACACCTTGCATAAACATGGATACTTTAGTGTCTCCTGCGCAATGTCCGCGGCCAAAACTGGGAAATCTTCACGAACAGCTCCAATTGTGTAGATTTCACCCTCCATGCCCACATTTGAGTTCTGATGAGGCAATCTCGATAGAGCGTCAGCGTTGGAATGTTCCTCCGACCTGCGATACTCGAGGTCATAATCATATGCCGATAGCACCAGTGCCCATCTTTGCATACGTGCTGCTGCTCAGGTTGGAACTGCAGATCTAGGACCCAAGATTGCTTGCAAGGGCTTGTGGTCGGTCACAAGGGTGCATTTACGGCCATACAGGAATTGATGGAATCTCAACCCAAAAACCAAGGATAAAGCTTCTTTTTCGATTTGGGCATAATTTTTCTCACTGGTTGTTAATGTTCTTGACGCAAATGCAATCGGCCTTTCATGCCCGTCATCCATCACATGACTGATTACTGCACCAATTCCATAAGATGAAGCATCACACGCCAGTCGAAGTTCCCGTTTGGGATCATAATGAAAAAGGAGGGCGTCGCTGGTAAGACTTGTCTTGCACTTTTCATAGGCTTTCTGTGCTTCACAGGTCCACTTCCATTGGGTATCTTTCTTTAACAACTGATGCAAAGGTGAGAGAGTGGTGGCCAACCCTGGCAGGAAACGTGAATAGTACTGTACCATGCCCAAGAAGGACCGCAATTCACTCATATTCGTCGGAACTGGGGCATTTTTAATGGCTGCAATCTTCTCCTGAACTGGGTGCAACCCATCACCATCAACACTTAGGCCAAGATACACAACTTGCTTCGTCAGGAAAATACACTTGCTCAGCTTTAATCGCACATTGTACTTGTGTAGTTTTTCTAATACCTCGGCCAGAATTTCCAAATTCTCTTTAGTGTCAACTCCGCCAATGAGGATATCATCTTGATTACACACACATTTCTCAACCCCTTGTAAAATCTTGTCCATGGTCGCTTGGAAAATCTTTGGCGCAGATTTTACACCATATGGCAACTTCGTGTAGGCGTACAGTCCTTTATGAGTGTTAATACTTAAGTACTTCTGGCTGACCTCATCGACACTCATTTGTGCATAAGCATGTGAAAGATCAAGTTTGATAAATACCTTGGATCCAGCAAGAGTGGAATACAGGTCTTGCGCCGTCGGAAGAGGATACTGTTCGTCATCAACCACTTGATTAATGGTCGCCTTGTAATCACCGCATATTCGCACAGATCCATCAGCCTTTGGCACTACAACTATCGGGCTTGCCCAGTCACTCTGCTCAATTTTAACAATAACACCATTTTCCTCCAGTTTGTTGAGCTCTGCCTCGACAGCCTCTTTTAAAGCATAGGGTACCGGGCGTGCTTTGAAGTAAATCGGCCAAGAACCCTCGCGTAACCGAATGTGGCCCTCCAGTCCCTTCATGCCATCATATCCTTCATTAAAAAGTGTTGCGTGATTTTTTAGAAGGCGATCCAGATTCTCACTCCCCGGTGTGTGCAAGCTAAAAATCTCGCTCCAATCGAGATTTAATTTCTCAAGCCAATTCCTTCCCAGCAAAGTTGGCTTGCCACCATACTCAGCTACGATCATTGAAAGTGTACACTCTTTCCCTTGGTAAACGACTTTGCATTGCATTTGACCACATGTGCCAAAGGTTTCCCCTGTGTAAGTCTTCAACTTTACATCAGTGTCCTGTAGTGGCATGTTCTTAAATGTGTTAAAATTTGTTGTGTTAAAATGTGTTAAAATGTGTCAAATGTGTTGAATTTTGGTCGCATCAAGCGGATCCTCCTGGATAACTTTGATATCTTATCCCGTGATCCCGAGACCAGGGACATCTTCCCACATCGGCCGGTCGTCTCTTCTCGACGCGACCGGAATTTGAGAGACATCCTGGAACATTCTGATGACCACTGCCCCGCCGAACAGCCTGGTACCTTCGCTTGTCTACGTCCCCGGTGCCGTACCTGTCAATATATCACGTCGTACATCCACCTCCGTGGCCCAAATGTTTCAATTACCATCCGTGAACATTTTACATGCCAATCAGAGAACGTGGTATATTGTATCTCCTGCCGTCGATGCTCCCGATTATACATCGGGGAAACCGGTCGCAGTCTGCGTGAACGCTTTGGCGAACACCTTCGAAGCGTTCAAAAAAACACTCCCGGTTTCCCAGTTGCCGAACATTTTAATTCTACTGGCCACTCACTGTCGGACATTGTCGTTAGGGGACTGAGGTTATGTACCGGCACCAACCTCAAAAGGAAACAAGTGGAAATGGAAACCATCTTTAAGTTGGGCACCATGCAACCGCATGGGCTCAACACGGTTTTCCATTTCCTCTGAACTGCGCGCGCTCATACACTATTTGCTTAGCGCGCGCTATTACAATTTTTCAAATAAAACAAGTCGCGTTCAAAACAACGGTCATCAACCTGATGAAGGGCCAAGCCCGAAACGTCGTTGCTAGAAATTTACTTGACACTTTCTTAAAACATTTTATTTTATTTTTCAAATATGTTTATTTCTATTTCAAATTCTTGTTCTTAAATGTCCTTACGTACGTATCTTTGCTCATAATGGAGAAGTCCGCCGCTGTGTCAACCTGCATATCAACATTCATGCCATTTACTTCCAATTTAACAATGTAACCTTTGTTCGCTCCACCACCGCTAGTAGCATATAGACTTGAAAATCCCCAGCTCATCGTCTAAGGCCTGGATTTCATCTTCGCCAGCCGCCAAATTCTGGACTCTTCCTCTGCCTGGCTTACCTGAAGCCCCTCTCCTACATGCTGAAGCTATGTGTCCAACCTGCTTGCACTTGAAGCACATAGCACCCCGAAATCTGCAGGTCCGGAATGAGTGGATGCCATTGCACCGGAAACACTTTTCCCCTTGCTGCTCAGCACCATTCCCGTTGTCGCTTGCACTTACTTTGTTAACCGAGCTTGCCGCTTCCGTACCTGAACTTACGACCATTCTTGAACTAAACTCACGACAATTCGTATCTGCCAATTCCATGGTAATGGCGTTCTTGCAGGCACTTTCAAACGTAAAACCTGGAATGTTCAATAATTTGATTTGGATCTTTTCACCGTTCAGGCCACAAACAAATCTGTCCCTCAATGCACGGTTTAAGAATTCGCCAAAATTGCAATGAATGGACAATTTCTTCAAAGCTACGAAGTAGTCGTTGATTGACTCACCCGGTTGTTGATTCCGCATGCCAAAATGGAAACTTTCGGTTATTTCCAACGGGGCAGGATCATAATGATCTTTGAGACGCTGCACAATATCTAGGAAGGACGAAACATTTGGTTTTACTGGCGATAAGAGATTGCTTAATACAGAATAAACTTCTGGACCGACTTCGGTGAGAAAAATTGCCTTCTTTCGCTCTGCAATGCAATGCAACGGCGTTTCTGAGTCTTCTAGTTTGAAAATTTCGTGGGGGGACATGCTGGCAGACCGCCGTAGGTAGTTTGCGTTTTCGGCGCAACTGTCTGCTATAAAGGTTGGATCCTGAAAATTAAAATGTTGTAAAGACAAAACTAAAATAGCTGGGCCTAGCGTGACTGTTTATTAATAGCAGGAAAGACATTGACGCTGTTATGTTCACTGTCGACAGATAATTTTAGATCCTGTCATGTCCGGTATTTCAGAGAGAAAAGTTAGAGAAATTGAAAGCTTTCGTATATAAAAAGTACATGGTAATATTAATGGATAAAAGAACACATGAAATGCGAGACAAAAAAAGGACGCTAAAATGAGGTCAAAATCAACGGAGCGCAACACTATGGGAAACCGCAAGTGACGGAGTTGACCTTAGTCCATTGGACTGTGCTTTTGAAAGGTTTTCAAAGTCAGTCTAAACTAAAATCTTCGTTGCAAAGGGCTAAATGTACAAAATCTGGAGCAGTTTGAGGGATGGTCTTGGAGATTCGAAGACAGTATTTTTGTTGGGCGTACGTGTGTTGCAAGACAGGCGGATTTCTTCCCGTTCTTGCAGGGATTATTGCGAGAAATAGTCGCGCGGGAAATCGAAGAACTATAGATATTGTTCTAAGATTTGCTATCGAACTTTTAATAAACAGTTTTTGTAAGTTTAATGAATGAAATCAATGGTTTTGAAGGTGAAGTTTCATGGTATCTCATTATATAATTTAATAATCTTGGTTCAAACAGGTCACTGCTGGCTATTTCAGAACTGACAGGATTCGCGGTCTCATGTGGTTCGTAAGGCTACTTGTGACAGGACTGTTTACTACATAAGACATTGTAAGAACCCGTTTCGATTTTTCACAATTTCATCTAAAATTGTATTGCTTTAAATCCCTTTTGTTGCCATAAATATATATATATATATATATATATACAATTATGTATACAATGTGCCCTCCCGGTTGTTACCATAATGGCTTTATGGCAACTCCTGAACTTGGGCACAGGATGTACGGTTACACATTGTTGGATTGCATTGTGGAGTCACGAGAGTGCTCAAACTGCAAGCAGTGAGCGAAGTCGACTTCTAGCTCTGAGGTCGTTCGAGCGCGTAGAAATTCGCAGCCAAGAGCACAGATAGAACAGTATACAACATTCCGTGACTACCGAAAACAATTCGTGATCGCGGCACACTGTTTCCATGTAACTATAATTACTTCGTAACTGCGGTAAGGCAAATTGGTAGTAGCAGTAGGATATACTGGCGGTTGTTGTAGAGTCGAATGGCTAGCCTGCAGGACAGGCTTTATTTTTTTTAAGCGTTTCAGACCAGCGCTAAGCGGGTGGCCACCGCGGAGCGATAGGGGATCTAAGGAAAGTGGTTTTAATGATAACATTTGACAGTGATTTGTGTTTAAAAACACAGGTGCTGTAGCGATATGATGGCTGACAATATGCGGTGAATCTGGCTTTCCACTGTTCGTCGTCTGGTGTGAATGAAATTGGCAGTTGTTAGATCGGTAGATGATTTTTGTCGCAATGGAAAGTCTTCAATTGTCTTTAAAGACTATATAATATTGGTCACTTGGATACGTAAGAATTAGAAAACAGGTGTCATGGGCGTCGTGCCTTCCAGGAGCCATTGTAGTCGAAGTGTATCTGCTGGCTACTGTGTAGGGAGGGGGGGGGGGGAAGCGTAGTGGGTGAAGTAAGAAAGATCTGATTTTTAGAACAGAATGGCCTGTTACAGAGACGTTCGTTTAGACTACGAGCAGTTTGTTTTCTTTGAGTGGTAAACTACATGGAGTGTAAAAGTGGCAATTTATCTGATTTAATTTTATGGTCATGTTATTGATTTAAAAAAAAAAAAGAAAATGGCGTGCAGATAGGCTTCCGGTCAGACCGTGGCGGGGTTGTTTGAGTGACGTTATTAAGAGTAGTGTAACGATAGCATGTTTGAACTTTGGAAGGGAAGAGCATGATTTTAATGTAGTTTTTTTTAACTTGGGTGTCTTTCGATATTTTTGTTCAAGTTGCGTGTGTTGCTATAGAGCGATTTTCTACTACAAGTTAGCAAACGATATAACGTTTATTGTTTTAAAACGTCGCTGTCGATGTTTTTTTAAGTGAACATTTGCGTGTTAAAGGGTGATAAAAAGCGTGCGCTTTTTAATATTGTTTGCATAAAGAAAAACCGGCTAGTTCTGTAAGATTTATTTAGCAGTTGGAAATTGTAACAATATTCTATGGTGACTTGATAAATAATAAATCGGGTATTTGTGTTTAAATGAAGATGAATTGGGATTTAAAGAGATTACTTGTCGTTCCGTGCGTGTTTATTGATTTAAAATAGTTACATCTTATCAGTTTTTAGGTGGGTCTGTCTTTATTCAAGAGGTGTTAATTCGATTTCTAGAGTTGTTACTTTAGAGAGTAATATTTTGAAAACGCGTTTACTATTCTGTATTGTGTAAAATGTGTCGAGTATAGAAAAATTGTATTTTGATTGAATAAGGTTTTGGCGAGTTTAATACAGTGGCTCTTTTGTGGTTAGTAATCCGAGATGAGAAGAGTTAATGACGTGCTAATCAGAGTTAAAAGGATGTAATGCATGTTTGGGGTTTTAAATTTTGATGACTTGTCAACGATTTTCATTTCTAGTGTTCTGAGACGACAATTTCTGTCAAAATGTTCGGCAAATTGATGTCGGTTGTGGTCGCTTTGCGTGGTTTTGTGTGACTCTACATACAAGTACTCGATTTTATTTTATATTTCTTGCTGTTTTTAGTTCATTTGAATATTAGAGTTAATTATACACAATTTATGAGAACAAAGTATGACAACAATGATATAAAATTTGCGTGTTTAAGGGTGGCAAAAAATGTTGGTTTTTTAGTATTGTTTGACCTGACAAAAAGCGGGTAGTTGTGTTGGATATATTGAGGAGTTTGAAAATTGGGAGGATATTGTGTGGTAGTTTGAGTACTAACAAATTGTGCATGTTTGTTTAAATGAAGATCAATTGCGATTTAAGTAGATTTCTTGTCGGAAGTAGCGTTTAAATTGCCTAGTTTAAAATTGTTTCCGATTTCTTTTGTGTTGTTTTGGATGGGTGGGCTAAGTGTATTTCCGGTATGATGTCGTTAGTAAGTATTAAAGATGTATTTTGTACTTACGGTAACGACATCGTTTGTATTTGAGAAATCTGTGAAGTTGACTTTTTGTGGAATTGTTCAATTAATTTTCGTCTTATAAATGTATTTTAATTTTGTTTTAAATTTACGTGCGTGTTTAGTGATTTAAAATAAGTACATGTTATCCGTTTTTAGGCAGATCTATTTTTGTTCGAGAGGTGTTAATGCATTTTTCTTATGGTAGAATGGTGAATTGATTTTTTGATCTCTAAAGTTGTTGCTGAAGAGAGTTGCGTACTGTTGCATAACCAAACTGTAATAGCAATGATTAATTGTTTTAAAATAGCACAAAAGCGAAATCCATACCCTTGCATAATCAAATCGAAACATTTTTAGTTAGCTGAATAAGCAAAATCTCACCTCTCTTGCATACTATTGCATAATCATGACACCTTAACATTTAATAACTATTGGAAAAGCGGACAAAGATTACAACTCAAAAAGCGAACAAAGATACAGCGTGAGATTTCTTAGCTCGTCGAGCGCGAAAAGTTGACTAGCTTAACTTTAAGCGAGTTGACTTTAAACGAATCGTAAAATTAACTCTTTTCACGAGATTTCCCTTTGGCATTCGCATTCCTCGCTGTTCATCGTACCGGGTAAACAACGTATAGCAGAACCCCGAAGGGGGACTCCCATATGTGGTCGGGCGGGGGTGCTCGTCGTATCTTTTTGGGGTTAAAATTCGGGATCTAGGAATCTTTTAGAATATATGATGAGAAAAAATCTCATTTTCCCAGAAAATGGTATCTTTTAGGGTGTTCCTAGCGAAAGACGAGTCGCTACTGCCCTCCGGTGTTCCTTCTGATGGTAGCTAGAATTCGAGCCCATGTATAGTCAGATCTATTTATTTCCAGCACTCTAGGCGCATTGTTCCATCGCATATTTGGTAAAAAAAATGGTATCTTTTAGCGGTAAAATTCTGGTTGACCACGGCCACTTTAATATCTTTCAGGGTTCCACTTTTTTTTCCTGACGACCACCTCCGCTTGACGACTTATAGGAGACCCCCCCCCCCCCAGCAGAATATTCTTACCAATTTTTCTTTTCACGATATTTCCGGTTGTCACTCGGTAAGCGACTTAAAAGGCAGTGCAAAATAGCATGTTCTTTTGAGAACAAGCCATATCTAGAATATTTGATGTCACTTTTAACGTGATTAGTAATACGAGTGGTGTTAATTAGCCCCACGCAGCTATCAAGCATACTTAATACAAGCTAAAATTAAAGCTTTGACTGAGTCAAACTTCCCATATGACTAAAAAAAGATCGCCAGATTGACCCCTTTTACCTACAGGTTGCAACTGATTTGATTGAAAATTCTAAAAATTGGCATAAATGTTCTGCGATACCTTGCACTGTAGCAGTGAATCTGTTCTGCGGCTTTCGGTCAGGTGGTCGTAAGGAGATACCCTTACTAGTCACACTATATCAAGGCGCGGATGGTTCATTTGGTCCTCTTTGGCCTAGAACATCCAACTGAGTACTGTCCTACGTCCATCATTCAAGGGAATCTCTCTATTCCCAGCAAACAGAGCGCAACCAAGGCAACGAACAATACTAGCAGTTTAATGAAATTAATTACTAAGGCAATGGGGCGTAAAGAAACTTAAGATAACTTTGACGTTCGCGTGATCGCTAAGAGAAAACAGTACGCAACAGTATGCAACAGTACGCAAAAGACGTAAAAATTTTCGCCATTGAACGCTTGCCGCAATTCCATTCAACCGTCATCATTATAAGCCAAAAAATCAACAAAACTATGACGTCTTTCCCATACGATTGCACAATCAAACCGTAATAGCAATGAATAGAAAAAAACGCAAATTTCATGCTATTTTGCTCTGCCATACCGCTCATATTAAAACACAAACTTTCCTGTCCCATTTAACTTTCTTAAAACGTCTCCATTAGTAAAATACACCGTGAAATTCTCAAACTAAGTTTCCCAAGAAAACGCATTTGACCTATTTTAACCCTTTTAAAGCAGCTATAATGGCTTTACGACAAATGATTGAAACTGATAGGTAACGTGAATATCGAAATTTAAGAAGGACAAATACCTTTGCGGTAATGCAATGTGAGATATGACAAGTTCATGACAAGTTCTGACATCCCAATACCCTGGGGAAATTAACAATAGGTCCGGGGATGCTCCCCAAAAATTTTAGTTGCAGTATGTGACGCCCTTCTTGAAATCCTAACCGGTTTAACCAACCATATCCTCAATGCCCTAATATAGCTTCTATAAAGAAGAAAGAAGAACCCCCCAGGACAAAAGTCCACAAAATTTTGTTAACAACTTTTGTCCCTTTTTCTTACTCATTCCGAAATCTCGCCTAATGCGCATGCGCATTAACGAGATAAAAACGACCTATGAAAGCCGGAATTTACGCAACAGAACCAAGGTACAAGTAATAGTGAGTCGCTCTTTCGTGTTAATTGTACCATTTAGTATGTATTCTCGAGCGTAGCACACTAATTTGCATAACTTTGTTCTCGCTCAGATTCCATAACCGTTTAATTCACTGTCTGAATAGTATTTCATTTCCAGAGCTAAAACTTTCCAGTAGGACAGTATAGTAACTAAGGTTCCCTCGCATATAGATTTTATGATCAGATAATACATACTAGGGGCCATTTATAGCCGTCGAAGTTGGCCTACATTTTCTGTTTTATCGATAGCTACAAATGGTGACATAATAAACGTGCCGTTGAAAAAGTTACAAGCAATGATTTCTTAATTTTATAACAGCATTTAAAAGGGCAAGAACAAAACAACATTTGTGCTAAGTTTCGAATTTACGCGATTTCTTTAATGCGTTCATCATCTTCTCAAAGTGGCGTTATAATTCTGCTGTTTTTGAGTGCCGAAAGCCGTCATAATTCCATTTTTCAAACATTGTTTTATTTAATTTCGCCTTTTAAATAAATCGCTGGAACCTAAAACTATTTTTCCTTAAACCAGTTCACCAAAAGGGATGTTTTGGCCAAATAAGAAAAAATTCGATTTTTCGTGAGTGTCTTACTATTCTCGATCTTCTCGGAATGTGACTCTTAAAGATCCGAAATTTCAGCTTTAACGGCCATTGCAGTTCCACAGTACGCAATGATAAGTGAGACAGCAGTTTAAGACACACTGAGAGCTTCAGGTTAAGTGGTAATAATGTTCCCGTACAACACGATAAAAACTATGGCCTCCATTGCTTCCTTCTTTATGTTATTGAGACCGTGGGGTATAGTTTTCGACGATTTCACTCTATCAGAAACGACAAGAGTCAAAAGTCCGAGCGCCCCATGTCTTGGAAGTGAGGAGTGTTTATCATGATAAGACAGCAGTTCAAGATGCACTGAAAGCTTCCGGTCGAGTGGTAATAATATTCCAGCACAACACGATAAATACTATGACCTCCAATGGTTCTTTCTTGCTGTTATTGAGACCGTGGGCTATAGTTTTCGATGATTTCAGTCGATCAGAAATGACAACAGCCAAACGTCCGAGCGCCACAAGTAGTTGGTACAATTCCCGCACGGGACCAACAAAAATAAGTGGCAACTCACCCCCACGGAAGCTACCTGGAATAGAGCCGCACTCCTCAAGCATGGTCCTTCCCCACGAACCTCCTTGTAGTCGGTCCATGGGGGTGAGTTGCCACTTATTTTTGGTGTTCCCATGACAGGCATTGTACCAGTTACTCATGGTTTTGGTCCCGTATTGAATTTTAAAGCGTCGGTTTTAACGGGTAATTTCACCCCTCGGAGCCTTACTGGAGGCATTGGGGGTTGGGTATCACATATTGAAGAAATAATAAACTCCATGTATGTTTTTGAAAATCAGTTAATCAGTATATATATATATATATATATATATATATAAAAGCAGGATAAATATGGTTGACCAAACGAATGACTCCCAGTAAAAGGATGCACGTAGGATACGGTGCTTCTATGTGAATTAGTAGATAAGTGTACGAAGATGTGACATAGAAGCAAACTTCTAACTGTTCGGCTTTTTAATTCAGTCGACGTTTCGGCCTTCGGCCTTCTTCAGGTGGAACTATTTACGGGGATAAAAATTTAAACGGTGTAAACAAAAGCGAGAATCGAACTCTTCACATGTCCTGAAGTTTAATAGCAGACGTTTCGCCCTTCGGGCTTTTTCAGTGCTTATATACAGGATCAAGAATACTTGGAATAAAAATTCTTACCGAAATAAGTTCCTTAATATATAATAATTCTTCTTCTAACATAACAAAAGTTACAATTAAAACTATAGAAAAGTTACGTAATAGAGTAAAGCTGACAAGTTATAAAAAAACTAAAAATAAGCTAAAAACTAAAAAACATGACAATGTAATGGTGTTGTGCAATTGTAAATGCATAACAGGCTCCCTAATTAGGGCCCTCGAATTATCACAAGGCCAATGTAGTAACAGGGTCCCCAAGCAGGGCCCCTTAACAATAGTAGTAATAAATTTCCCGCTAGGGGCATCTGAACGACAAGCCAACGCGAAAATAACGGGTTCCCCGAACAGAGCTCCTGAATGCCAAGACAATTGCAAACAGCAAGTAACATAAACGATTAATCAGCTAAAAATTACAATGATAAAAATGATAAAAAGAGACCGAATGATAAAATGAGACGGCATGAAAGGTCTTAAGTTAGTTATATATAATTCTATTCTTTGAATTGAACTCCGATTTTTTGTTTAGGCCGTGTGGCATCAGGGTGCAAAGCTGTGCACTCCAAAACGCTTCACTAGTTAACAAACGCTCATCAACACTATTTTCGTTATTTGAATTAAAGATTTGTTCCACAATAACGGATTCAAAGTCAGACATTTCATGTTCATCTTTGTTAAAATGAATGGCAACCTCACACGTGTTTTTATTCGTGATCATGGCCGATTTATGGTTGCGAAATCTGACCTTGAACTCGTTACTGGTGGATCCTACATATTGTAAATTGCATTTGTTACAAGTGATGAGGTAAATAACATTCTTGGATTTACAATTAACATTTTGTCTGATAGGATATTTTCTACTGGTTTTAGTGCTCATGAAAAAATCAGTTTCCAGCAAGAAATTCCGGCAAAGATTACATTTTCTATAACATTTAAAGCATCACTAGGTCATTCCCCTCAGCTACTTTGGTACGTTAGGGCGCGGCTAGAATTTCTTTAATGTTGATAGATCTTCTAAGGATGGAATAATTGAACCCTTGGGAAAAATTCCAGCTAAAGTAGGCGAATTATAAATAAGATGACTGTGGGAGCTCAAAATTTTGCCAATGCTGGGCAACCGCGGATTATAGTCAACAACTAAGGGAAACACAATTTATCATTTTATTATTGTTTACACAATTTATCCTTATTAAGCGCAAGCGTCCAGTATCCTTGGATCCTTTTCACAAGTGGCATCTTCGTTGGATATCCATATATATATATATATATATATATATATATATATATATATTATTCTTCAAAATATGGAAATAAAGACAATAAACTCATTGCCGATATTTCGTCTTTATTATAAAAGACTTCGTCAGGGCAACTGACTAAGCGTGACCGACCGTTACAAAATATACATCAAGTAGCGTAAGACGCGAGACATGTATAACAACCTTGCACGCGCTAAGCGCGCGCTACAAAATTAAAGCTATGTTATGTGTATATCTTAATTAAAACAAGTCCCTTCGAGGGTTTCTGCTGCAAAAAAAGTCATCGCTATTTAACCCCGAAGGGATAATAGTTCGAAGGCGATAAGCCCACTGGGCCTCTCTTTCCCTAAGCGTTTCCTCCGTAGTGCATTTATCAATTAGCTGAATCCTGATATTACTTAAACCTTGATGATCAGCCTGATTAAAATGCCTATAGATACAATCATCCTTAATCTTACCATCAGCATTAAGCTTGTTGTGATTTACCAATCTAGACTTATGGTTGTTAAACCTAATTCTAAATTTAGTGATGGTAGATCCTACATATTGCATTTCACAAACGGTGCATGAAAGAAGATAGACTACATGACTAGAATTACAATCTATGCTAGAATTAATTACATAATTTCTACCCGTAACTCCACTCTTGAAATTAGTTCCTAAGACAAGAAAATCACAAACCCTTCATCTACTAACTCCACACTTAAAGCAGCCCCTTTTAATATCCAAAGACCCTAATGCCGAATGAACTAAAATATCCTTTAAACATTTAGGCCGCCTAAATGCCACCATGGGCACATGTTCTATAGCTCCCCGACAACGCCTAGAAGACTGCAAGACGGGATGTAGTTTATGCAATATTTCCCCGATGTTCGGAAGTGCCGGATGAAATGTCACTACAAAAGGAAGTCGTTTATTACTACTAGGCCCTTTATCTTTAAGAGTGTCCCTCCTAGGAATCCTGCGCGCCCTAGCAATTTCACTTTCCACAAAATGCTTGTTATAACCCCTTCTAACCAAATACCCACACAGTTCCCCCGCCCGTTTATCAAAAAAGCATCTTTAGAGCAGATACGGCGAATTCTTAGAGCCTGTCCAAAGGGAATACCCTTCTTACATGAGTGTGGATGACAAGAGGTGTGGAACAAATACTGGTGTTTATCCGTGGGCTTGCTATACAAATCCGTAGAAATTACCCCATTATCAAGCAAGACGTTAACATCAATCCGTTATTGAATCCGTTATTGTGGAACAAATCTTTAATTCAAATAACGAAAATAGTGTTGATGAGCGTTTGTTAACTAGTGAAGCGTTTTGGAGTGCACAGCTTTGCACCCTGATGCCACACGGCCTAAACAAAAAATCGGAGTTCAATTCAAAGAATAGAATTATATATAACTAACTTAAGACCTTTCATGCCGTCTCATTTTATCATTCGGTCTCTTTTTATCATTTTTATCATTGTAATTTTTAGCTGATTAATCGTTTATGTTACTTGCTGTTTGCAATTGTCTTGGCATTCAGGAGCTCTGTTCGGGGAACCCGTTATTTTCGCGTTGGCTTGTCGTTCAGATGCCCCTAGCGGGAAATTTATTACTACTATTGTTAAGGGGCCCTGCTTGGGGACCCTGTTACTACATTGGCCTTGTGATAATTCGAGGGCCCTAATTAGGGAGCCTGTTATGCATTTACAATTGCACAACACCATTACATTGTCATGTTTTTTAGTTTTTAGCTTATTTTTAGTTTTTTTATAACTTGTCAGCTTTACTCTATTACGTAACTTTTCTATAGTTTTAATTGTAACTTTTGTTATGTTAAAAGAAGAATTATTATATATTAAGGAACTTATTTCGGTAAGAATTTTTATTCCAAGCATTCTTGATCCTGTATATAAGCACTGAAAAAGCCCGAAGGGCGAAACGTCTGTTATTAAACTTCAGGACATGTGAAGAGTTCGATTCTCGCTTTTGTTTAGATCTTCACTCGAATGGTAAAATTAGCTTTCACTCTAATCTTATGAAGATATCCGAATACTTTAATTTCAGAAATTTTAACCTCGATTTATTAAACACCGCTGAAGTCAAACACTGTACAAATTTAATGAAACAGAAATATATTTCTTATTGGCAACATATACTTCAGCATTCTCAAAAACTAGAATTTTATAAGACCTTCAAGAACGAATACACCCCCTCAAATTATCTAGGCCTGACTAGACGAGCATCTGATAGGAGGACATTAACTAAATTACGTATAAGTAATCATAAACTTATGATCGAACTGGGCAGATACAACAAAATCCCAAGAGACAAAAGGCTTTGCCCAGTTTGTGGTTCACATGAAATCGAAGACGAAATCCATTTTCTTTTCTATTGCTCAAAATACGCAACAATAAGGGATAATTTTTACAATAAAATACAGACTTTTATACCAAATATTAGCCATTTACCTGTAACTGAATTGATCATAGAATTAATGAATTCTTCCATTTACTTTCTAAATATGCAATTAATTAAATTTATTTCATCTTGTTTTGATTCTCGAGATAAAATTGTCACCAATGTAATTTAATTATTCATTTTTGTTTTTCTTTCCTTTTGTTAGTTAGTTGTAAGCTTTTGCAATATTGTAAAATCTACAGTCATGCAAATAAAGCTAAATGTTGTTGTTTACACCGTTTAAATTTTTATCCCCGTAAATAGTTCCACCTGAAGAAGGCCGAAGGCCGAAACGTCGACTGAATTAAAAAGCCGAACAGTTAGAAGTTTGCTTCTATGTCACATCTTCGTACACTTATCTACTAATTCACATAGAAGCACCGTATCCTACGTGCATCCTTTTACTGGGAGTCATTCGTTTGGTCAACCATATTTATCCTGCTTTTTTATATATATATATTTATATATATATATATATATATATATATATATATATATATATATATATATATACTGATTAACTGATTTTCAAAAACATACATGGAGTTTATTATTTCTTCAATATGTGATACCCAACCCCCAATGCCTCCAGTAAGGCTCCGAGGGGTGAAATTACCCGTTAAAACCGACGCTTTAAAATTCAATACGGGACCAAAACCATGAGTAACTGGTACAATGCCTGTCATGGGAACACCAAAAATAAGTGGCAACTCACCCCCATGGACCGACTACAAGGAGGTTCGTGGGGAAGGACCATGCTTGAGGAGTGCGGCTCTATTCCATGTAGCTTCCGTGGGGGTGAGTTGCCACTTATTTTTGTTGGTCCCGTGCGGGAATTGTACCAACTACTTGTGGCGCTCGGACGTTTGGCTGTTGTCATTTCTGATCGACTGAAATCATCGAAAACTATAGCCCACGGTCTCAATAACAGCAAGAAAGAACCATTGGAGGTCATAGTATTTATCATGTTGTGCTGATGTTAACGTCTTGCTTGATAATGGGGTAATTTCTACGGATTTGTATAGCAAGCCCACGGATAAACACCAGTATTTGTTCCACACCTCTTGTCATCCACACTCATGTAAGAAGGGTATTCCCTTTGGACAGGCTCTAAGAATTCGCCGTATCTGCTCTAAAGATGCTTTTTTGATAAACGGGCGGGGGAACTGTGTGGGTATTTGGTTAGAAGGGGTTATAACAAGCATTTTGTGGAAAGTAAAATTGCTAGGGCGCGCAGGATTCCTAGGAGGGACACTCTTAAAGATAAAGGGCCTAGTAGTAATAAACGACTTCCTTTTGTAGTGACATTTCATCCGGCACTTCCGAACATCGGGGAAATATTGCATAAACTACATCCCGTCTTGCAGTCTTCTAGGCGTTGTCGGGGAGCTATAGAACATGTGCCCATGGTGGCATTTAGGCGGCCTAAATGTTTAAAGGATATTTTAGTTCATTCGGCATTAGGGTCTTTGGATATTAAAAGGGGCTGCTTTAAGTGTGGAGTTAGTAGATGTAGGGTTTGTGATTTTCTTGTCTTAGGAACTAATTTCAAGAGTGGAGTTACGGGTAGAAATTATGTAATTAATTCTAGCATGGATTGTAATTCTAGTCATGTAGTCTATCTTCTTTCATGCACCGTTTGTGAAATGCAATATGTAGGATCTACCATCACTAAATTTAGAATTAGGTTTAACAACCATAAGTCTAGATTGGTAAATCACAACAAGCTTAATGCTGATGGTAAGATTAAGGATGATTGTATCTATAGGCATTTTAATCAGGCTGATCATCAAGGTTTAAGTAATATCAGGATTCAGCTAATTGATAAATGCACTACGGAGGAAACGCTTAGGGAAAGAGAGGCCCAGTGGGCTTATCGCCTTCGAACTATTATCCCTTCGGGGTTAAATAGCGATGACTTTTTGTGCAGCAGAAACCCTCGAAGGGACTTGTTTTAATTTAGATATACACATAACATAGCTTTAATTTTGTAGCGCGCGCTTAGCGCGTGCAAGGTTGTTATACATGTCTCGCGTCTTACGCTACTTGATGTATATTTTGTAACGGTCGGTCACGCTTAGTCAGTTGCCCTGACGAAGTCTTTTATAATAAAGACGAAATATCGGCAATGAGTTTATTGTCTTTATTTCCATATTTTGAAGAATAATATATATATATATATATATATATATGGATATCCAACGAAGATGCCACTTGTGAAAAGGATCCAAGGATACTGGACGCTTGCACTTAATAAAGATAAATTGTGTAAACAGTAATAAAATGATAAATTGTGTTTCCCTTAGTTGTTGACTATAATCCGCGGTTGCCCAGCATTGGCAAAATTTTGAGCTCCCACAGTCATCTTATTTATAATTCGCCTACCATTTTGCCGTGTGTCTGTTCAGTTATAGATCACAGATGATGTCAAAATATGGTAAGAACAAAAAAGTGGCACACGAGCCGCAGGCGAGTGTGTCACTGATGTTCTTACCACATTTTGATGTCTTCTGTGATCTATAACTGATCAGACATACGGCAAAATGGAATCTATTTGTTTTATACAATGAACAGAAAAGTTAAAATAGTAAAATTACGAACTTGCCTCGTAGCGCTCGACTGTTCGAAGATTTGTTCCAGTTTAGGTATTTTTGAAGTCGCCAAGAACACTTCTCGTCTTGGTTTCTTCTTTTTCTTGCTCATAAACAGCTCCTGCTAAACATTTTTCAAGGCTTTCACTTGCTCAATCCAGAATAATCTCGCAAACATTTTCAAAACTGTGCGCCATGTTGGACAAAACAAAGCAAACAATTTTTCAATGACGTCAGCCGTGCGTCTGTACTCTGATAGATCATAGCCAACGACCAATCACAGAGCCCGTAGTATTCAGTTCATTGTATAAATATATATATATATATATATATATATATATATATATATATATATATTCTGCCTATCACGACTGCGATTATTTCATCGGTTTACGTTACTTTACGCGCTAGCTTGAAGCATAGTCGAAATGGAATACTTTTAAAACTGTGATATATATATACATATGTGTGATATAATGCATCGACCATAAGTCCACGAATATTAACAGCTAAAATGAAAACGAAACTTACAAACTTTGCAGACTCGTCAGATCGATGAATACTGTTTCTGGCAGCTCCACTATTTCATTCCATCTTAGATCCCTAGAGGTATACAAAGGCAAAGGAAACTTTAACTCTATTCAGATCAGGCTTTCTACGGTTTTCTGTGGCCTGGCTCTGATGTCTGGTCTTTTTCTAGAATATCAAAGTTAAGGCCGATTCAGTAGCCACGCTGCTCTTTAGAACCTCTAATTTCATTGGACCTGTATACCACTCAGCTCTATTGTTTTTAGGTCTAGGGTCTATTGTTAGCAATTGTTGTGTTGTTTGTTCTATTGTTTTCTCAGCTAATCAGAGAAGACTTTGTAAGAGCTGCGTACCACCCCGGCCGATTTACAGGGTACAACTTTGTCGCATGCGATTTTTTGTAGCGCGCGCTGCTTGCGTCAGGCGAAAATTGTTTAGAATTCGCATCATTTAACATTGTATGTGGCTACGATTGCCGTAGGGTTTTAAAACATGTTTCAAAATCCTACAACTTGTTTCGTGTTGCACGCAACAGTTGTGAGCGAGTTGTAGGCTGATTTAGACGATGCGATTCGTGTTGTATGTATGGCGTGAGCAGGTTGCATCCAACAGTTGTGAGCGAGTTGTAGGCTGATTTAGACGATGCGATTCGTGTTGTATGTATGGCGTGAGTAGGTTGCATGCGATAGTTGTAGGCAAAATTTGTGCCGCCTAAATCAGCCTTTATAGTTATGAATCTCAAAAACTGCCGAATTTTAAGTGGATTACGTCACTTGATGACGTCATATGACGCGGGAATTATGTCATCATTCCAAATCATGGATCAGCCATCTTGGATTTCCATGATGTTAGAAAAGCGCGAAAATTTGATACTTATTGATAAATTATAGTGTTGATCTCGTCGGCTTCAATCTGTGGCGCCCATACAGGAACATAACCAAGAAAAAATATGGAAGCTCCGCCCAGAGGTTCAACCCATTATCCTTACACATACCACAGAAATTAATCCAAGTAAGGGTATTCTGTCAAGAAATCAAAGCCCGAACGATCTTTACGTTATTCATTTTTAGCCATTTTTATTCCGTGACTGCTCCTTTTACTCAAACGGTGCCAACTTATGTTAGCAAATCTATTGGTCACTCCATGGACCTTTATAAAATAACTGAAATACTACTCGCGTTCTGATTGGCCAATAACCTATTGACTATTGTGCTGGTAAACTCATTTATCGCATCACCACTCGTGAGGACAAAGATTTTTACGACTCGAGTTTAGTTGTCTTATTTTATATTATGATCTGTTAGAAAATGAGAACAGAAAATCTGTTTCTTGTAAACAATAAGTTGCTGCTTAAACCTGAGACAAAAATTTCTCACGAGTAAAAAACAAGCAGTAGTTCGGAGGGAAAGTCTAGGATTACAAGGAAGTTAATATATTATCATTATATTAAATTTGATTTCGTAACAGGTGGTCAAGAAATCAAAATTTTTAGTTTAAGTTTCTTTGCTTCTATTCTTTTTGGCGATAATAAAGCAAGCTTAAAGCAAGTTACTACAATAATCATGAAAACATGACATATCAGTCGGGACAGTACCCCTTTAAGTTTCATGCAATAACAGGCAATTGTTTTTCCCAACTGAAACGCGTTTTTTGATTGGACAAGAACGAGTGACGTGACATGGTTCAAAACAGTCTAACTTCTAACAGCGAACAAAACTCACTAACATCCTTGAGAAACAACAACTTGAACTTTCGACTTGCACGTGATCAGATCGTGCTCCTCGATCGAAACCGCGGCAAATTTGTGTTCCAGCCGCGTCAAGCACACATTTTTTTCTCATAAGTTTTCCAATTTTTCATTTTTTCTTTCAGTTGTTTTATTTTACTCATAACAACAGATATACAAATTTTTACTAGAACACACTAAACAAGGAAAACTACAGATAATAATACTTATAAAATATAAATTAACATTGGAGCCCAGAGGCTAAATTAACCCTATTCAGACTGGGCTTTTTTTGGCAATCTGTGACTGGGGGGGGCTCCTCGGACCCCCCCTTCATATCTCTGGAACCAGTAAGGCTAGGACCATGAAATTTTGACACAATGTTCACCTCCATACAAGGAAACCTCACACCCAGTTTTGATCTGCCATACCCAATTATGACGTCACAATGACGTCATTTTTGTTTTTCCGACGTTTCTTTGATATTTTTCCATCCAGATACTTAAAATATCAAATATAACTGTAAAATCATCCCTTTAATATTAAAACATAATAAATACAAACAAGGACACACTTGTAAGGCGAGAAAAAGCAAAAAAAGGCGATAAAACTATAATTTTGAAATTATTGTCCGCCATCTTGGATCCGCCATCTTGGATCCGCCATCTTGGATTTCCTTTTTTTTTGTTTAAATTAAAATTTTAAAAAAATCTAAAAGAAAAAAGGATCAGAATGTATAAAACACGTATCAAGCTAATGTCTATTATCCAAACAATGAACTTATAAGCGTTATTTAATAAATAGTACAAATTTTTTGTCTATACGTAAAAGAGAGCAAAAATTTACCTACCCCTCCCCCAAATATTTGATGTTAAAAATTTTTGATGTCTTTCAAGAAATAGTCCCAAGAAGAAACTATTCTAACAAGAAAATGCACTATAAGTCAAAGAACAAGATCTTAAAATAAAAAATTCACCATATTTTAATGTTTTTAAAACCTATGTGTCAAAAACCGGTTGCCATGGCAACATGGTTAATCACACTGACATGTTATGGATACCAAAATGTCCCTAGATAAATTTTAGGAAAAGTCAGAAAATTTCAGCCTCATAGCTATTTCGGTGTAAGAGTTATCACAATTTTACTGGAGGGGGGGTTCGAAAAGCCCCCCCCCCCCCCCAGTCTGAATAGGGTTAAACAAAGAGTTTTCAGGTTAGCCTCCAGCCATTTTTATTTTAATACTTGAATAAAGGCTTAAGGAAATCTAAGAAAGAGTATTGAAGTGAACTTAATAATTTTATGGAAATAGGAAGAAATTTGAAACAAAATATATAAAGCAACTCAGTTATTTTATACATTGTTGTGACAGTAAATAATGCTTCAACTTTTTGGAGATCTCATCTCAGTTATGGTCGCACAATAATTTTTTTTTCTATTTTTGACTTGGGAGGTATAACAAAATACTTAATGACTGGCCCCACGGGAAACAGTGAGTTTATAAATGTGCCTACAAGTCCTAAAATATCTTCTTAACCCTCGGACGTACATGCAAACCTATACCCCCATCGTGGTACAAGGAGGGGATTGCCTTGGGTTTTTGCGGTGTTACAATGTTTCGAAAATATTTTATATCTTATAGATACCCTGTGATGTGCTCTACAAGATCAGGTAGATATTATGGGTTGTAGCACTGCTGGGGTCCGTGACGTCATCTAAAATGGCCAACAATATGGCTGCTTTCTTGGATTTTGCTAAAAATTCAACTTTATCGGGAAAATGCGGAAATTGCAACTATTTTTTTGCTAGAGTTGCTAAACATGATACAATTAAAAATGTTGCTGTTTTTGGTAACATAATATGTATTTTTTACCGAAGAAAGCTGAAATACACGCATTTTTATTCAAAAATGGCTTGACTTCATGCTACTTATGAGTCATATCTTGTTACCATAGCAACCGGTTGTCGCCAAACTTTACCGAAATGTGTCAAAAGGATAAACGAACAGCTACTAAAGACAGCGTATGCCAACAATAAATGTTCTTCAAAAAATCCCAGAAAATATTTAGGGGGGGGAGGGGTGCCATCCACACCCCTACTTGATTTAGTTTGTCCAACTAAGAATTCAACTGTGACAATGCGATCTTTGTATCTTTTAAAATAGCTGTTGTTGTCATCATGTTATTAACTGATTAACGTATTTAACATATAGATATTGAGATACTGACATGTTCTGAGGCATAAGATTGCAGAATCTGGGAAATAACCGAAACGAAATCAAGACAAATAGTAGAGTACAGAATTAAAGGATTTTGCCCGATTCCACGGCGATGGCGTGAATTTGATTATGTCAACTTTCTCAATCGCGCGAACATTGCAGTTGTTAGCATTGACTAAACATTTCTTCAAATTGAGACACCCAATAAACACAAAAGAGTCAGCGATTTTCGCCGAATATCAACATTTGAATTTGGAGAAGAACAAAAATGACCGTTTTTAACGTCATAGAGAAACAAAAATGACGTATTTGCCTTCAGTTTTTTTTATTGAAATTTTTTTATTGAAATCATCGTTGCAAAACCAAAAGTCAACGTTCGCAACAAAATTCAGTCTTAGTCCTACCTCAGAAGTGATTTTTTTATACTCTTATTCATTGCTCTGGCCGAGCTACAGCCTCTCGTTCTAGTGCATCCTGGCCTTGCCTCGATTTTCAACATCACGACCGCACTGCATGCAGGGAAATAGTCCACAGCCACTCCGACCTACCACCGAAACTTCGCGCTTGTTGTGTTCTTCAGTGGTCGCAAATTCCAAAAAAATGTCGTGGTGGGTCAAGAAATTTATCAGTAGTGGAGTCCCAAGGCTACTTCGTTTCGGAGCAGCCATTTTTCCAGTTCTACAATCAACAAGCCAAATTCGCAAACTTTGAGAAAGTGAACTTTTAGCTACCTTCACGCTTAATGATGCTTATCAGACAGCTACTAAAGATAAAAAATGGCTGTAAACTTACCAAAAATCGCATACAAACCATATTTGAGCCGTTATTATAGCGCAACGAAGCAAAAACACTAAGTCAGAATGACGTTTCTAGAAAACTCGAGCCTTCAGTGTTTCAGAACAGCAACACTTTCCATGGTAACCCCAAATATGGAGTCACGAAATCCTATGGATCTTTTATATTGTCACGACTATTATATCCTTATAATATTTAAAAGGAACTCAAACCAAAAACTATTCATATTTAGTGTCATTTAGAATTAAGTTTTCTAAGTAAATACCCCGTAGATGTGAAATCATTGTTAAAACGTTTGTTTATTCAGACTTGTTTATAAGACACTTCTCGTTATTACTTTTAGCTCGAAAGTTCCAATCGTTATTGCGTTTTCGAAATTGGAAAAGAAAGCTGTTTAAACATTAGTCTCCTCAACTTTGCGTTCATTATCAACTCATTGTAAACATGACCTAAAATCAGGAAATTAGTAATAATTACTTTAGTCCAACGCAATATTCTGAAGGGACTTAGGTGTTTTCAGTTGCATTGAATATCCTTTGCAAAAGCGTATTTTAATAATAGTCATCTTTAGTTAGTTATTTACTCTGCTGTAAAATTAATTTTAGTTGAAAGGCTTACCGAACTTTATTTGAACTGTATTAGCATATCGAGAGCACATAAAAGCAAGCTTGCTTTTCCCCCCACCAAATATCACAGTTCAACCGACGTTCAATCGTTTTTCCAGTCCAGCGCATCGACGCGCGTTATCGAGATTTATCTCTGCAGAACACGCTTAAAACCTATCGTTACAGTGCTGGCTATCGTTACAATATGCAGAAAATCACTCAAAAACGTGAAACGTCAGTGACGACCATGAGTTAAGGTATGATGATGATGATGATGATGATGATGATGATTTGTTTATTTATCACTCTCGCAGCCTATGGCTGAATTACAGTGTAGGTCAATAATAAATATATACTAACAAATAGATAGTTTCACAGTAAGTTACTCTATAATTTAATATGATAATAAATTACTCTATAACACACACACACACACACACACACACACACACACGCATGAATGAATGAAGAAATAACCGAGGACTAGATGACAAGCGCTCTATGCGCATATTTTACGCTGACAAAACTGCCAAATCGGTCGGTTTTTGCCGCTATAGTGGTATGCGCTTTTGGTCTCAGATTATAGCGAGGGGACTGTCCAGTGATCTGCGAGTGTATAAGAGGGTGCAGGGGGTTTCCGGGGGCGATTTTACTTACAAACTTGGCGCATGCCATGTCCCTGCGCTCCTCTAGAGTGAGGATCCCAGCCTTAGCCATCGCGCTTGCATATGGTAGGAAAGGAAATATGATTGCTAGAGCGCGCTTCTGAACCCTTTCAAGATCCTGTGACAAGTATTTAAAAAGGTTGGCGAACACAACACAAGCGTATTCTAAAATAGAACGCACAAGAGAACAATGGATGCCGACCAGGTCTACTGGCAAGACACGACATTTCTTGAGTTGTCTAATTGCGTAAAGGCGTTTGTTAGCCTTCTTCACTACGTACCCGCAGTGGACAGCCCATGAAAGATCATCAGAGATGTACACTCCGAGTAACTTGAATGACGTCACTTCTTCGATATAGGTACCGCCGGTGGCAATGGGTTGAGGTTCGCAGCTATTGTAGTGAAGAAAGCTAACACGCATCTCCTTACACTTTTTCGGATTAAGCTGCATGTTGTTGTTACTAGCAAATTCTTGAACATCCGATACAATACAGGGTACCCCAAAACGCAACTTTGTTCAAGAAGATGTACTTCTGGAAACGACTCGCTATATTTTAAACACAGTAATCGTTTTTCTTCAAATACATACGTTTTTGTGATTTCTAGTGATTAAACTTTCAGAAGATATCTTGTTTGTTGTGGTTTTAATGAAGCATAGAGCAGTAAATACGAACAAAAGCAAAGTGGTGTTTTGGGTTACCCTGATGCCTTAACGCAACTCAACCAAGAATCCGAACAGAGGGTTTTACATTTGTACATACAATGTATGTCATTTTAAAGACTACGAGACGAGTCACTTGATTCACTGACAGTATTTGGACGTTTAAATTAAACGCTTAATTGAGAAAGTAGAAAGTAAATAAATAATATACGCGTTTTTCACCTTTTTTTTTGGGAGGGGGGATAGAATGTTATCAAAAGCAGCTAAATGTTTAATTATAGCACAAAATGTTCTCACTTTTTGCATTTTTCATGACCTCACAGATCCCCAGCAGTGCTATTATCCACAATATTTATCTTGCGTAGCACATCACAGGCTATCTATTAAAGGTTAAATATTCTCCTTGTACACGGCTGGAGTACAGATTTGCGCGCACGTGCAAGGATTAACCAGTAAAAGTTTTAAAATGTGTGGCCATTTATTAGCTAGGACTTAATTATTGGTACTTACAAAGTCCAAAGAGCAGCCATGTGACGAAATGCTTCAACTGGCAGATTTGTTATCTTCATTCTTTGTAAGTTCCTTTTATTATTTCAAAAAAAAAAATATATATATATACATATGCCCCTAGTTACAATAACGTTGTCATAGAAAAATGAAAAATGAAAAATGAAAAAAGCCAGATATGAATTAATTAGCTTTATCATCACAGCGACACTCGGCACGATTAAGCGTGCAGCGGCTATTGCTAATTGAAATTAAGCGTGCAGTGGCTAATGTTATTTGTATGTCTAATTAATTCCTATTGGCCTTTTCATTTTTCGTTTTTTACATTTTTTATTTTTCTATGACAACGTTATTGCATTTAGGTGTATAGAGCAGTTTTAAATTGAGTGTCCAAAGTAATTACACAATTGCTTTGGTTTTGCATTGCTACGCTTTGTGATTGGCTAAAAAAATCTCGCGCCACTTTCTCGTCCAATCAGAAGTAAAACCAAAACCAATCGTGACTTGCTTGCACGCGTTTTCTCGCGCTTGGCGCCGCCGACATGTATTTGCTTCGAGCTCTGATTGGTTCATTGGATTGTTTACAACTGCTGTGATTGGTCAGAGTAATTACTTTCGTTTTGGTTTTACGACGCTGAAATTAAAACTGCTCTATATATATGTTAGTGAGAATATGAAATGATTAATAAGCAACGATGAGCTTTAGCGCCGAGTTCGCGAAAATGGTTTCTTTTTGTATAAATATCAAGGAAATACAAGAATTGCTCTATTTACAAAAAAAGGAGATGTCTTCAGCGCGTAAGTGAAGATACTAGCTTTATCATTCACACGCGAAGATATCGATGTTGTCATAGTTACTATCAAATCAGCCATCACATTTGAGCTTTCCGTTTACGCGCGCGGCCGCTGTAGCTTGGAATTTCAGATAAATACAATGGTTGTAAGAATGTTGCAATATCAGGAATGGAAAAGGAAGAACAACCAGGAAACAATTTGTTTCTGTCACTGATAGTGTCGTTGATCAAAGGGAAAGAGAATACAAACATCAAGAAAATATCAACTGCGACATAAAAGTAGTGAAGAAATTCTTCGATGTTTGGAATAACGCAACGAAACCAAAGAAATAGAGAAAATGCAATGAATATACGATGGTGAAGCCAATCGAAAGGAACTTGACCACTTCGCAGTGCATCGGCACACAGTTTAATTTTGCTTCATCCAACTCACCTGCTGTGGGCTTCAACATGGCAATTTTATAAATGGAGGGGTCTTTAACAGCAAGTTGGCGTCCACAAAAAAATACAGTGAAAAGACCGTAAGGCCCAAAACGCAGGTTTATGCGAATAATTGAAAGTCCGGGTGGCAGTCATGCAAAAAGACTTTCTTCGTTTAATATAGCTAATTGTTTTTCGAACATTTTCAAGCTGAATTGAAACTGAATTGAACATTTCACGTGATTTTTCTCGTTGTATTTCTCGTTTACTTTAATATGTTTGTAGAAACGTTTACTTTCTTCTTGATATACTAACATGTCTGACATTCTTGGGCTCATTTGACTCTCTTCGCATGTTATGATATTTAATATTTCGGACTACGGTCGATGACGTTATTCTGCATATTCCCTATTTTCCCCTATAAAAAAATGTTTATGGGAACAAAATCAGGCGGCACGGTGCATTACTGGTGCATCATACTCTAAAAGCTCTGCCGACATTCGTCACGAACTCAGCTGGTCAGTAGTCTTCAAAATGCGCGGGACAAAATTATCATAGGCAGTACGATCCTCTCCAGACCAGCCTGTAGGATGGATCTGGGCACCAGTTTAAGCTTAGCTGATAAATACTCTTTTAAAAGTACCTTTTCATTGTTTTGGAACAAGCAAAGCAATGAGTCGGTACAATGTTTGGTTAGTTTTTATACTACTTTTAGAAATTCAGTTAAGATTTTGCCAAAGTCATCCGTTAAAATCTGAATAAATTACCTTTTCTCAGTAGTTTTGGAGTATCTTGTCTTACTACTTTAGTTATAGTGGAGCACTTGCCAGGCCGAAGGCCTGGCTGCGCAGCACCATACTCATCGAACCTGTGTCCGTCATTTTTCATGGTCATGGCTAGCGGAATGTTTCGTGGGCGCGCCTCCGTGACATGTGTCAGTCGCGCAAGTGTGGCGCGGCTACACAGTCGTCAGCTCTGTAAACATTAAAAAAGTTGGATCTTTCGCAGTGTTTAGTGGAGCAGTAAAGTTGTTACTTCCCTGCATTTTTTCGCGGTTTGCTACTCAAGACAGGGATACTAATTAAGGGATACTCAGAAGCCGCTTTAGTGGAAAAAGAAGAGCTTTCGGGGATAAAATCTTGCTTCGAGGAACCCTCATACGTTTTTATCAATGCAGGAGCAATGCGGGGGATGCCTTGTTTTTATTACGGATTTCAGAACCGAAGAAGCGGAGTTTTAATGAATTTCCAAGCAGTTCAGTGACTTAAAG
Source organism: Cladopsammia gracilis (assembly GCA_022457155.1). Lineage (NCBI taxonomy): Eukaryota > Metazoa > Cnidaria > Anthozoa > Scleractinia > Dendrophylliidae > Cladopsammia > Cladopsammia gracilis. Next base: position 170,335 of record JAJGOT010000179.1, read on the forward strand.
GTAAAATAAATCACATTTTTCGATGGGAATTTATGTTGATATCAATTTTTGATTGACTTTTCCTTTGTGTTTTGGAGACATTTTTATGAAAGGTGCTCAAATTAAGTCGTGCTGTTATCTTGAATTTCATCGAGGACAGCTTTGCTTTGATGCGCTGTAAATCGTACGTGTTTTACTTTTATACATAAACTAATGAAGATTTGAATAAAATTTTTCGAAAGAAGATTGTGTTGTCCATTTTTATGTGTTTGTTCATTCATTAAGTAAAGTAAAGTCGCGCACCCGAGCCAGAAGGCTCATAACGGCCGGAGCTTAAACCCGGTTTCTATAGCATGAAGCGACTAGGAATATTGCTACTCCCCCCTGGATGGGATGCTAGTCCATCGCAGGGTTACCCCCAGCATTTTGTCGCCGGTACCCATTTATACACCTGGGTGGAGAGAGACAGTGTGGAGTAAAGTTTCTTGTCTAAGGAAACAACACGACGATGGAGACCATGCTTCGAACCACCGACCTTCAGGTTGAAAGTCCGACGCGCTAACCACTACACCACCGTGCCGCCCACCTTGTTCATTCATTAGATAGATTGAAAAGCAATTCTATAAACAAAACAAGACTTTGATTTTATAGTACAGTTCTATCTTCACTCGCATCGCCTTATGCAAATATGTTTGTGTATTTTTGCAATTTTGATTTCCAAATCAGTTTCTCGGGCAATTTTTGGCAAACAAAAACTGTATTTTATTCGAAAAGTAGTCGTACCTGTAATTCTAGACGGAGAAAAGTTGTTTTTGTGAACTTTTCTACGGTCTAAATGTACTGTGCAGACGGTCGGGTAATAAGCTTACTGTTTTTTGAGAATTGCTAAAATTGAAAACTAGCCCGGTCGTCAATCTTAATTCTTGTGCTTCCGACCTTTCACCTTAGTTAAGTTTCACCTTAGTTAAGCTTGTTCATAGTGCTTCACTGTTAGGGTCTGCCTATCTATATATATTTATGGGTTGTGTTATTGAACAATGCGGTGCTATTCCCAAAGGTGGTCTTTAGTTTTTATTTTTTTCTCGAAACCAAGAACTTTACACGTGAGATGCAGTCTTGAAATGTGTGCGATGGAATATTTTAGACTTCCAAACGTAAACTACAGGTCGTGTTGTATGGTACTATGACTAGACAAAGTTGTCATTGCTTGAATTATATTAAAGACGTATTTGTTTTACTGACAAACTGCCATCCGCCTAAACCACCTTGGACACCTTATGGAGACTTATATAACGGAGTAACTGGTTAGCTTTCAGTTGAGGTTGGAGCTAGCAGTTTATATAGTTAAATTTAGGCCTAAACAACGGTACGGTAGGTTATGTAAGTCTAAGTCTAGCTGAGGTCACAGGTTCAATCCTGAGTGGGGATTAATTTTAGATTTTCTTTTTTACACTTATTATACATTTATTATACACTTACACTTTTATTGAAAATAAAAATCTAAGTGTCGACATTACGTTATATAATTCTCAATAAGTGTCCGATGTAGTTTAGGCGGATGGGATCTAATGCTGACCCTCCAGTACTACCCTGTAATGGTGGACATATTGTACTTGTTCCCAGAACTCCATTGGTCTATGCCTTTTCCGACAACGTTTCTTCAATTAGGTATACATGATTTCGGCTAATGTATTAATTCTTATCACATCTACTCACAAGCTCACTTAAACGTGTATTTGAACTCACAATTGACCGCCCCAACATAATAATTTATAATATTTTAATAATTCATATTGCGCAAAATTCATGAAAATGATAAGGCCTTGGTAGCTAATTTGGTTAGAGCATCGCCCTGACAATGCGAAGTTGACGAGTTCAAATCCCGTCCACTGCTCTGAATAAATTTTCAGGCTAAGTCGCATTTTTTTTTTATTGCATACATCACTGCGAGGTTGATTTCTTTCTTTCATTTCATTTTCACAGTTCACATTTTTTTTTATCATATATTCACTCGCATATTATGTAATTATTGTATTATGCAACACTTATTGTTCTCTTTATGTATAGTTTAAAAAACGAGCAGTAGTGTATTATCAGGTTTAAAAACTCGAGGCGAAGCCGAGAGTTTTTACACCTGATAATACACGTGCTGCGAGTTTTTTGAACGGCTTCAAAAACGTTCTTTCAAAAGCGTGTCCCTTCGGAATTAAAACATTTGCGCTTTTGTGCAAAGAGGAAATTAGCATACGAGAAAAACAAGTAGGCTAGACTCAGCATACAACACATGTGCCACGTCTTCGACGAAGTGACTATTGCTTCCCGGCTCCTGTCGAAAGTTTTGGGATTTTATAGTTCTGAGGGAAAACATCTACTGAAAAATGCTATACTAAAGTTGTCAGGTACTGTAGATTAAACGGCTGACAATTTTTTTTTTTCAGAGGTAGAGAACGAGTAGAAATAAGCAGCTTGCATCTGCGAACCAGTCTCTTACCTGGCAATTTACACGAGGGCGTTGGTGTCATTCAAATAACGGCTCACTTGTTAAACTGTCGGTTGTTTATTTTGTTGAGAAGATTCCAAATAGAATGGCGAAAGACCAGATTTCGTAAAACAGTACTGCACAAAAATATTAAAGTCACCATTTGTTGCACTAAGAATCCTGAACAATTACTACCCATATCAGTAATCTTTATATAAAGATTACGTGTGATCTTAATATAAATATCACGGTCATTTTAAAATCATTCTCATTAAAAATTCAGCGACAATTGCATTGTTTGCCCATTCAGCCCCGAACTCCCCTGTGACTGAAATCAAAGCCGCCACCAGGCTTTTCATAATGACCGTAGATTACCAGGTATAAATGCTCATACACGTGATCGATTTGCGTCGTGTGATTGGCTGATATGCTCATGAATTATTAATGAGTTTTTGAAATGCATATAAATATAAAGCTAAGAAATTCATACTGAAATGTACCCTGTTGTAACTGAAGATGCAATGACAATGTCGAAACATGTTTTACAAATTCAAACATGTCGTTTTATATTTAATATTATTGTGAGAAACCTTTCTGTATGAAAATGAAATAAAGTTTGTTAACGTTTTGGCGTGGCCGTAAACTTAGAGAGTTTAAACACAGTGAAGCACATCCTTGTCACTTTTAAAAAAAGATTTTCAATCAGTCGATATCCCTTACTTTTTCTTCGTTTTTACTTTTCTTTTCCTCGAACCTGATTTTCAAAATTAAAGCCACTAAAACGTCAGTGAAATCACAGTGAGACTTTACATGAATAAAACATCAATGAAAGTTTGAGACAGTTACCTTTGCTTTATACCATTACGTTGTTTGTGTATTCTACCCGAGTCGCGTGGCCATTCTGAATAATAAGACGCGGTCGGCTATTACGAGGCCTGGAACCGAATTATTAAGGTTCGGAGATAAATCGACGTTTTTCGATCACGCACCGAGATTAATAAACTTCTAGCTAGCTTTCGTCGAGTGTCCACCGCCTTCAGGACGTTAGGAAAGTAGATTTAAAAAAAAACAGGAAGTAGCAATGCACGTTCCAGGAATAAAAAAATGTTTTAATCGGACCTCGGTTAACATGCAGAACGCGATTATTGTGATCGCTCGCACAAGATTAAATCTGTTATTAGACCTGCTTGTTAGCGTTCTTATCTTGCTTCTGTTATACTAAAAAATCGAATTTCAAGATAACCAATCTACTTGTTCAAATTCAAAACGTTGCAAGTAGAATGTTATCGCGACAGTTGATTTGTACTCCACTGTGACAGAAGAAATTTAATTTCATTTATGTTCTTTACTCAACTGCAAGGTCTTGTGATTTTAAAACGGCAACATACCAAAATATTGATCCCTCAGACGAGACATTTGCTCCGGGCGTGCGAGCTCTTGTTTTGCTTTTGGATTTTCACATTCTCGTCCCCAGAGCTCCACGGATTTTTTTAAATTGCGTCTCGTGTAGCTCTGGTAACGGACAAAAATTTGAATTTTTTGATTGGCCTTTTTAAAACGAATGCACAACAAGGTAACAAATTTTACGCTTCTACGCGTAAGGTTTTACTTCCGGTTGAATTTCAAATGTTTAAGTCCTATGACGATTACATCAACAAAGCCAACGTTTTAATTTCAACGCATTCAACGACCAATGTCACCCAGTTTTGTTTGGTTTAGCAGGTAAAGATACGGCTGCTAAATTTCAAAGTATAACGGGATCTGATTGTCGCTAAATATGAGCGATTCGTTTCCGAAAATAATCAGTATGTGTCTTGGAAGACGAAGCTATAAGCGGTCACGAATACTAAAGAAGTATGTTGCTTGCAACAGGGACGAGTTTTAATTAAAGGAGAGGCAGAAATCCTGAAGAAAGCCCAAGGGTGAAAAGAAATATTACCACTAGGTTACCTATTTTAAATAATAACAACACAACAACGCTATCAGCACTCTCGTAAGCCAGATATATTTCCTTTATTAGGTAGTACTCTTTGCTACAACTTGAAATATATATATAAAATCTAGGGAAATGAGGGTCACTTGAAGCCCAATTAAAATAACATGAAACGAATACAAAACGAAAATTCCTCGATATGTTTTACCACTGTTCGATGAAATAAGCCTAATCAATGACCACAGCTTGTCCATCAACAAACTTAACTGTCCCATCAACTGATTTGGTCGGATATGATAGCGTTCAGTGGCAAAACGATAAATACACAGCTCCCAAACGAAAGAAATCGGTTGACTTATCGAGGCTTTTCTAAAACCAGTAGGCAAAATACTAAGACAATCTTTCTTCTAAATAACAGCTGCACGCAAAACTTTTCTTCTTTCTTTTTCAGCGCGATGTTTTCCTGTAATTGTTGTCTTGTACAGTCCTTTCGAACGCCATTCCACACACACAACATTCTCGTCTCCAGAGCTCAAACAAACGAAACGAGAGCTCTGGGGACGAGAATGCACACGCGAAAGGTTTTATTATTTCCGGTTTCGGGTATTGAGCAAGCGCAATAGTACATTAATGCATTTGGCATGCGCTAACGGATGTCGTCGATTTTACGACATCCGGAAAGCTTTGGTCCCAGAGCCTTCGTTTTCTCCGAAGAACGAGGGCTCTGGGGACGAGGATGGAATTTCTATTGTTTTGGCTTTTGTTTTTTTTTTTTTACGGTATGTATAACTAATGTATGTTGTTATACGGAAATATTTCCGATATCAATACTATCTTGTTTATGTAACCTTGAAGCGCGGTGTTTCCTTGATATAGCCGTGATTTCCGCTTTCCTTCTGATTTCCCTCGTTCTTACCGCAAGGCCATGCACTGACAGACGAGCAAGCGAACGTAAACACGATGCCGACCAAAGGAAGCCAAAATGCACTCAGTCGAAGCATCGTGCGGCTGAAAAGTGCAAAACGACGGAGGTTTATTTGCTAGAACCAAAGCAAATTTCCGACCAAAATGTTTACTAGATTCCAGTTTTTCTAAAGCCGAGTGTGGATGTTGACATTGCGCCTGTTAAAATGAGTTAGAACAGGATAGAACGCTTAAAGCGATGACCGCGCGGTCGAACTCAATACAAGCGTTTACACGAAATTCCTCACTTCAAGGTCAAAATGACGGTACCTTTTTTAAAGTTATTAAAATAGTTTAACGTTTTAAGATAGAATAATAACCATAGTACTGAAATCAGAGTTGCGGATTTCAGAAAAGCATGGCAAAAAATTGGGTGACATTTGCCTCTAATTTTTTTTAATCGTCCCCATACCCCCAATTTGACCCTTAAAATCACTGTGAAAAAGCCATTTTTTAAGGGAAAATCAAAATTTCGCCCATTTATGAATTACTTTTCGGAAATCCACACGCGGATTCCAGTAATTTGCTTATTATTCTATCTGGAAACGGTAAAATGTTTTAATAACTTAAAAAAAAAAGTCCGGTCATTTTGACCTTGAAGTGACCAATGTCAAGTAAAAGCTTATATGAAGTTCAACCGCGCGGTCTTCGCTTTTAGCGGTATAACTCATTTTAACAGGCAAAATGTCAACATCCACACTCGGTTTTAAAGAGACTGAGATCTTGTGAACATTTTGGTGGGAAATATGATTTAGTTGGAGCGAAAATAATCCCGTCATTTTGCCATTTTTTCAGTGCACTATGCTTCGCCTGAGCCAATTTTGGCTTCTATTAGTCTGTATCTATTCGCATGCTCTTCTGTCAATGTATGGCTTGGCAATTTATGAATAACTTTTCGGAAATCCACACTCGGATTCCAGTAATATGGTTGTTATTCTATCTAGAAACGTTAAAATATTTTAATAACTGTTAAAAAAAGTCCCGTCATTTTTAGCGGAACACTTGCCGGGCCGAAGGCCCGGCTGCGCAGCCCCATACTCATAGAACCCATGCCCGTCATTTTTCATGGTCATGGCTAGCGGAATGTTTCGCGGGCGCGCGTGTGCCCGCCCTCCGCCGCCGTCGCGCAGGACTAGCTCGCGGGCGCGTATGACGTCGCAAAACATGCGCGTACGACGTCATGTTGAAACCAAAGCGAGGCTTTGTTTTTCGCGCAGTAACACAGCCGTATGTCACGTCAGCTAGAAAAACACTTTGATGTTTTGCTGTGAATTTACTAAGCGGAGAAAACCGTTTAAATTAACGCGTTATTTCCCTGAATATTTCGCGGTTTGCTACTCAAGACAAGGATACTAATTAAGGGATACTCAGAAGCCGCTTTAGTGGAAAAAGACGAGCTTTTAGGGATAAAATCTTGCTTCGAGGAACTTCATGTATTACGTTTTTATCAATGCGGGAGATGTTTGTTTTCTACGGATTTCAGAACCAGAAGCGGAGATTTGAATTTCCAAGCAAGCGAGGGACTTAAAGGTAAAACAGATTACAGTTTTCGATGAGAATTTATGTTGATATCAATCTGAGTGACTTTTTATTGGTGTTATTGTTAGATTTGGAGAATTGATTTTAAAACGTGCTTAAATTCAATTGTATCGATCTCTTGAATTTCATCGAAGAAAGCTTGAACTCGATGAGCTATAATTAAATGGTACGCGTTTTGCTTTTAAGCGTAAACTAATGGAGATTTGAATAAATTTTTTTGAAAGAAGATTGTGTTGTCCATTTTTATGTGTTTGTTCATTCATTAGATAGTTTGAAAAGCGATTTTATGTAAACAAAACAAGACTTTGATTTTATAGTACAGTTCTATCTTCACTCGCATCGCCTTATGCAAATATGTTTGTGTATTTTTGCAATTTTTGATTTTCAAATCAGTTTCTCGGGCAATTTTTGACAAACAAAAACTGTATTTAATTCGGAGAGTAGTGGTACTAGTTATTCTAGACAGAGAAAAGTTGTTTTTGTGAACTTTTGTACGGTCTATAAAAATGTACTGTGCAGACGGTCGCGTAATACTGTTTTTGAAAATTGCTAAAATTGAAAATAGCCTGTTCGTCAATCTTAATTCTTGTACTTCCAACCTTTCACCTTAGTTAAGTTTCACCTTAGTTAAGCTTGTTCAAAGTGCGACGCTGTTAGGCTCGGGCTATCTATCTATCTATATATATATATATATATATATATATATATATATATATATATATATATTACGTTGAAGTGAGCAATTTCGTATAAAGCCTTGTATGGAGTTCGACCGCGCAGTCATCGCTTTAAGCGTTCTAACTCATTTTAACAGACGCAATGTCAACATCCACACTAGGTTTTGGAAAGATTGGAAACTAGTAAACATTTCGGTGGGAAATTTGCTTTGGTTCGAGTGAAAAAACCTCCGTCATTTTGCACTTTTCCGTTTAACCCGATACATTAGTTATGCATACCGTTCTTAAAACTAAAACAAAAGCCAAAACAATAGAAATCCAAAAGCAAAAAAGCAAGCATACATACATAATTATGAGCAACAGTTCATTTTGGTAACGTGCACGCCCGGAGCAAATGTCTCGTCTGAGGGATCAGTATTTTGGAATGAACTCAGAAATGCGCGAAATTTTGATTTTCCTTTCAAAAAATGACATTTTTGCTATGATTTTAGGGTCAAATTGGGAGCCTGGTGGCGAGTGAAAATACTATGTAGGCAAATGTCACCCAATATTTTGTGATGGTTCAAAACAAGTATAACAATGGTAATTTTGGTCACCAGAAGTTTTTCGCTCAGTGGAAACTAATTTTCATACTTTTTAGCTACTCTGAAGGTCTTCTACCTCTTCTATCAAAATTTGGTTATTAGCTGTGTCTGAGTATGATCAACAAAACGCCAGAAAAGTAATAACCGTAGTCCAGTTTTTTTTAGCAGCGATTATTCTTTTAAACATGTATCTTGTTCTCCGTGACAAGTTTACGAATGTTCAAATATTTTGACAATTTCTCTCATTAAATAGATAACAAATATCAGACAGTAAATTTACTTTAAGAAAAATGGGTAAATAGGCTTACAATTTAGTAGTCGTCGTTGGAATGCAATTCCATATTTCATTTGTTACATTGATTCCACTGCAGTCATGACTGTTCGTTACTTCGCCTGTTGGTGTTATCGTACCTTTACTACGACACCAAAGTCCGCAATCTGCACAAAAAATACGTTAAAAATATCACGGTATAAATCTGGTGATTAGAGAGGAGTAGATGAGGTGGGAACAAATGACTTCTTTTTCACCTAGGCCATGTTAGATTATGATTAAATGACAATAATAATATATGGGTTTTATAGTGACTAGAGTCAGGTCATCAAATGAAGAATGATCCTCGCAGTTGTGAACGCAATTTAAGCAATTGCGAAAAGAAGCCTGAAAAAAATTCAGGACTTCAACGGGGTTCGAACCCGTGACCTCGCGATACCGGTGCGATGCTCTACCAACTGAGCTATGAAGCCACTGACGTTGGGAGCAGGTCAATTGTAGGTGAGAGGAGTGAATGTGAAATGATATATATGAAATAAATCATATATGAACTGCGGAAATGAAATCAAATGAAGAATGATCCTCGCAGTTGTGAACGCAATTTAAGCAATTGCGAAAAGAAGCCTGAAAAAAATTCAGGACTTCAACGGGGTTCGAACCCGTGACCTCGCGATACCGGTGCGATGCTCTACCAACTGAGCTATGAAGCCACTGACGTTGGGAGCAGGTCAATTGTAGGTGAGAGGAGTGAATGTGAAATGATATATATGAAATAAATCATATATGAACTGCGGAAATGAAATCAAATGAAGAATGATCCTCGCAGTTGTGAACGCAATTTAAGCAATTGCGAAAAGAAGCCTGAAAAAAATTCAGGACTTCAACGGGGTTCGAACCCGTGACCTCGCGATACCGGTGCGATGCTCTACTAACTGAGCTATGAAGCCACTGACGTTGGGAGCAGGTCAATTGTAGGTGAGAGGAGTGAATGTGAAATGATATATATGAAATAAATCATATATGAACTGCGGAAATGAAATCAAATGAAGAATGATCCTCGCAGTTGTGAACCCTGTTGAAGTCCTGAATTTTTTTCAGGCTTCTTTTCGCAATTGCTTAAATTGCGTTCATATATCATTTCAGAGTCAGGTCAAGTTGCGGGATATTGGCCAAGTCTTTTTCGACGTATTTATGGGCCATAGCCGAAGGCATAATACATAATAAGGGAAAGATTTGCTAAAGCTTACATGAAATTACATATGTATAGATCACCTTCTATGGGAATACAGCAAAATGGACAAGAACTAGAGCAAAAATATATTTGAAAAACGAATTTTCTTAAGAAGCAAAACCATTTTTTTTAATAAAATTAACAAAATTCAAGACCATTGTTTTTGACAAAGTTAATGCGAGTTATAGTGGTTAATTATTATTAATTATAACTGATTATATCGAAAATTATCATATTTAGCTAAAACTAATAATTTCATATAAACTCTTGGAGTAGATAGTGAACAAGGATTCTGGCACATTTTCGAAAACGTAGTAAGTTAACACAAAACAGAAATTGGCGTCAGTTTATGTTCAATTTTAGCAAATAATCAAAATTGGATGAGATGATTGATTTTCTGTTCGTTTACACACTTTGCAACAAAAAAAGTCAATCCAATGATTAATGTTAAATTTAACAAAAGTCAGGGAAATTAATGATTTGAACAATTGCGCACAAATTTGAAATTGTGTTCAAAATGGGGAGGAATTTGATTGAAAAGTTATTACGTGTGCAAACGAACAGAAAATTGGGGAACGTCAATCATGTTATTTTTTTGTTGAATTTTAACATAAAATAAAATAAATTTTGAATTGTGTTAAGTTGCTACGTTTTCGAAAATGTGCCAGAATCCTTGTTCACTATCTACTAATTTTTTTCCCCTCATATTCAGCAGAAAAAATCTAATGTTAGTGGTTTAAATCAGATAAAAAAAATTCTGTTGCCGAGTCAGTTGCACTCCGACAAAATCTGGCGATGGCAACTCTCTCAAAAATCTCACTGAAAAATTCATTTCCAAAGAAATGAATTTTATCTCAATCTCCGATGACCAATAGCCAAAGTGTTCACTCCATCATCCATAACAACTCTCTTGTCATCATCAGCACTCAAAGCCATTTTCCAAATTTGCTCAGTGAAAATCTCATGCAGATGTGATCGGAGAGAAACATTTTTCATTGGAGGAAATTTTTCCCCATGAAGAACGCGCACAAAATCTTCATGTGAAATCCTATTTTCCACCACATTCTTTTTTGTTCCCTTTGCTTTTTTAATTCCTTCTCCCTCATCCATCTTGATGGAATAACATTTTGATCTCAATCCAACAAATTCACGAATGATTTTTCCTTTTGCTTCATCTTTGAACATTCCTAAAGTTTTCTTGTTCTTCCCAACAGGAAAGCCATTTTTTACAGCGAAATGCTCTTTCGGATATCCAGATGTGTCAAACCATTTCTCAACATCTCCAGCAGTGTCAGCGAAGAAATCATCCGTCTCAATTTCCAAAATTAGTGAATCTGTGTCAGAATAGAGAACTTTGACTTTCTCCCACTTTTTCTTCACATAACCATAATGAAATTTGAACATGTGAATTTTGGAGAGATCAAGAATTGCTGCTCCAACAAAGATTGGTTTGTTCAAATTAACTTTTGTTTTTCTCATGTGAATAGCAGCCACTTTATCTCCAAATTTGGTTGCGTGTTTAAAGTTGATCTTTTTCACCAACTTTGCTTTTTTCTTCCTATCATTCACCAGTTTCATGTTAATTCTGTTCCGCACATTTTCCATGGTTTTCCCATAAACAGCATTGCTTGCCAGTTTGAAAAGTTCTTTCTCAAAATCATTTTTGGCGGCTGTTCTCAGTTTCGTATTCCATTCAATGAAAGGTTTCATGAAAGCTTCTTCTCGAAATCCAATTCCTCTCCAAATCTTTTTCAGTTTCATTCCCAGGGAAAGAAAGAGTTTTAAACTCCTTCCATCCAAAACCATTTTCTCTTTATCTTTGAGATTGGGAATTAACTTACAGAATCCATTTACCTCCAGCAATTCCGGCGCCAAAGGAAAATCATTGTGGAAATCATGTAATTCATCTGGATATTCCAAGTCAACTTCCAGGACACATCCAAGACCTGTCGCATCACCGCATCATCGCATCACCTGTCCCATTTTTTCAAAACCTTTTCACTCAACCATTCAAATCCACCCACAGGGAGTGGTTGCATCATCGCAGTTGGATAAAGAGAATTTGCATCGAGATAAACGATGAACTTTGATGGTTGGGAAGAATCAAAATCTTTCATGAATTTGTTGTTTGCTCGAGAAAATCTGTGAAAGACTGTGGAAACTCCTCCACGAATTTGCCTTTCAAAAAACCGAAACATTTCTATATCTCCTTCACAAATCAATTCCAACTCAACTCCTGTCATCTTCAACATAGCATCCCAAAAGAAAGAGGGAGCAGTCAAAAACCATGCGGGGTCCAACAGATAGTTTTCCAACAAAACTTTCCTAAAATTTTCCACCACATCTGCCAGGAGAAAAACATCCGTCTTCAAATAGAGATCATGATATTCTCCCATGTTAGACATCCCAAATTTTCTCCAGACATTTTCAGCGTGAGCAAAATCTTCATCTGAAATTTCTTCTCCAGACAACTGGGAGAAAAAAGCATCTTTCCCAGGAAGTTCACAATTAAATTTCTCAAATGAATCCATGAATTCATAGGGAAAAACTCCTTTTCTGGAAAGCAAATCAACATCCTCTGGGAAAAATCTTTTCAAGCAATGCAAATCATTTTTCCCCAAATTTCCAACAAGATCTGCCAAAGAAAAATTCATAAATTTCAGGGAGTCAACAAAGCGAATTTCATGTTTCAAATCATGTTTTTTCCCCTTTTCATCTTCAAATGTTCCCCAAACAATTTTCAAGGAGAAAGAAACATATTTTTCATCATTGTTTGGGATTGCATCAATCTCCCCAAATTCATTTCCCATGTTTTTGATGAAAAGATGGGAATCATATCCATCCAAATTGTGAATGAAGACTGGAGTGAAATCTGGCACTTTCGCTTTCAAATTACAATATTCATGAGCAGCTCCGCGAAATTCCCCAGTCAGGTGACAATGATCAGCAACTTTTTTTTCTCAATCTTTTTCCCGCAAAGCCAACAAATATCAGTTTTCTCAAATGCTTCCTTTTCTCCTTTTTTCCAAAGAATTCTCTTCCAATTTTTTCTCACTAGTGGTGTTCTCACATCATTCAGAATCCATTTCACATGATTAACTAATTTCTCCAGAAACTCTCTCCCAACATCATCTCCTTCTTTCCCATGAAAGAAAACTGGAGAAAAATCAACCCCAACTCGACCCACAGGAAGAAAACAAAAGCTGCAGGGAACATGATGCTGAATTTGCTTTGTTTTTTCCCCAATTTGCTTGGTTGTTGCGCATGCCACTTTCTTGAATTTTATGATTGATTCTGCTGGAGGGAGAACAGCTTTCACTCCATCATCCGTGCAAAATTCTTGATGAACATCGAGTGATTCTTTGGAGTTGAATGAATTGAGACAACCATCACAAACATGCCTTTGGTTTTTGTTTTTGGAATCTTCTCCAAACCACAAACAATTCAAATTATTCACCAAAGCGAAATGTTCATTTTCATCGTTTTTTAATTTGAAAAGAATCAGATGATTCTCTTTCTTTTTCTTCGTTTTTCTCAAAGTTGTGATTTGTTTCCCCTCAACAATCCCCAAGACATTCACAGAAATGTTATTTTGTCTTTCAAATCGATCAATGTCTCGCCATGAAATGGGGAATGAAATTCCTTCCCAATTGAATTCCTCGCATTGTTTTCTCAACAAAGGAGTTATTCTTTGTGGATTTTTCTCCACAGGATTTTTCCATCTTCCCATGCACCACTTGAAGCACTCTTCATCATTTTCATTTTGCATGTTTGTCAAAGCTTTTTTAGCAGCAAGCCAATCAGGAAGTGGAATGAATTTTCCAACAGTCATTTCATCCAGATGAATTTCTAATCTTTCAACTCGCAAGAATCTCCAGTTGCTTCTTCCCCTTTGGAAATTCCGCATGTTTTCCAACATCCATTCATTCATTTTTTTCAGCAATTGTTCCAAGTCAGTTCCTTCAAAAACTTCTTCAACCGGGGAAGAAAAGAAGGCGTCATTTTCAATGGATGTTTCCTCTGCCAAATTATGAGAAATCATTCTGCAAACCAAAACCATTTTCACTTTGAACCCAAAATATTTCTTCAGAATTTCAATCACATTTCCTTTCACGTTCTTCAATAATCCTTCTGCGGAATATCCTTCTTTTCCCTGGACAACAAAAGTCGATCCACCCAGCCCCACTTTTTCTTCAATATCAAATTCAGGTTTCTTCAACATCTCCCCAATTTTCGCATTCAACTTCAACAGTTTTTCCCGGGCTCTTTCCTTCAGATTCCAATCAACTCTTTTCTTTATCTTTCCAAACCAGGAATTCATTGAATCAATGGATGACTCAACAACTGTCGATACTCTTTCTGGAAGAATTTTTTGAATAGCTGATTTCACCGCAGGAAAAGATGTTTTCTTGATGATTTTTCTCTGTGGGTTTTGCAGCTCTTTTTCCAGATCAGCTTTTTTCATCCGGGAGAATCCCACCATTCCTTCCGAACGTGCATGATCTCTTAATTCTTTTAAAGTTGGCGTTTTGAATAAAAAAGAAAAAAAATTGTTTCATTCAAAATGAAGTTTTCAATCCAGGAAGAAGGAAAAGAAAAGCAGATTTTTTCACATTCAAAGAAGCATCAGAAATAACTGGCATTCCGAATTCCACCCTTTGGAGGTTCATCAAAAACAATTCAGAATACAAAAAGTTTACCAGAAAATCAGACACAAAAGTTTTCTTCATTCAGGAAGAAATGACAGATGAACCCTTTTTCCAAGTTGATGGAGAAGATATTTTTGATTATGATGAAATAGAAAAGTTTGGAATTTCAAACACAGTTTTCCTCAACCAAATCCTCATTTCCTTGATTCGGGGGAAATCACTCACTTTATCACATGGAAATCTCCTGAATTTGATTTTCTCATTGATGCATTGAGGAAAAATCAAAGGACTGAAAAAATCATTCAAAAAAACAAAGAGAAATCAAGACCAAAATCAGCCAGAAATCACACTTCAGTTTTTGCAAATCACAAAGACTTGGTGGACCTCATTGAAAAAGTTTGAATTTTTTGTCCACAAAAAAGAAATCCACTCCTCAGAAAGAGGCAGAAAAAATCAAAGAAGAAACGGACTGGGAAAAAGCGTGTGAAATGGAAAGAAACTTTCAAAAAGCTGTGGATATGGCAACTGTTTTTCTCCCAGTCCGAACGGAAGAGGATCGCAAGTTCATGGAAAAATGGATTTTCGCGATTTAATTCATTTTTGTTTATCTCACCCAAGAAAATGAATCCCGCGAAAATATCTATCCCCGACTGCTCTCTCGACAACCCCGTGAAAAAATCTTCTGGCAAAATCTCTTTCTGTCTCCTCCCATGCCTCCACAATGACAAACGGCTCCAAGTGAAACTGCAAACTAAATTCAAGATTTTCGCTCATCAAGGTGAATCGTTTTCCCTGGGAATCACTCTTCCAGAAGAAAACATTAAATTTTTCAAAGATCTGGAAAAGCATCACAATTCTGCTGCGATGAAAAAGAAGCAGGCAATGAAAGAGATTGGTCCGTCTTTTGCCCGATTTCAGGAGGGAGATTTCGTTCTAGTGAAAACCGACAAATCCGAGCAGGAAAAGATTTATGCCAAAATTTATCCCTCCAAACTCCCCAACTCGGATTTCTCTTGTCGTTTTTGGGAGTTGTGTGATGATGGGAAGAAAAAACCCATCCGGAAGCAAAAAGAGCTCATTGGCATGCCTCTCCGCGGGCAAGTTGTCTTTTCCATTAAACATCTTTTCTGCGGAAATGTGAAAGCGATCACATGCATTGTGGACGAAGTTTTGGTGGAAGAAATGGTGCAGGCTGCCTCGGCATTCGATGAGTTCGAAGACAGGAATGAGGAGGATGAAGTTTGATATAACATCCCAGATGTTAAATTAAATTCAGATTTTTCTGGGGGCCATTTGTCATTTGTCTTTACCTGGGGTAAAAATGGATTTTCTGCTGCGCAGAAAATAAAATTGGTAAATTGAGGGTGAGCTTTTCCAGCTTTTTTTCAAATCGTCGGTTTCGGATTTTTTCGGGGGCGAATTCATTCTTTAAATTATTTCAAAAATAAAAAAAAATATATATATATTTCCAGAATTTTTCTGGGAGTGGACAAATAATTGTTCATCCACCATTGACATTCGTTTCCTGAATATTTTTACCCAAATGCCACAGAATTCTTTCCAGAGGTTGATGAAAAAATGTCACCCCCCTGTCAACCCCCTGTCAACTCCCCTACCCACATGTCCCAATAGCGACACTCCTACAAGCGATTTAAAAAATCATGTCAACATCTCAAAAAAAATAGAATTTTCCGGGAGTTGACAAAAAAAATGTCAACCAAAAAAATGCTAATCTCAAAATTAGCATCTTTTCCCTGATTTGGGCGTAAATTGAAAAATCTGATTTTCAATCAGATTTTTCAGTGGATTTTTCTCCTGATTTTCCCCGGATTTTTTTCCCTCGTGAAATCTGGGGAAAGCAATTCTGGGGAAAAATTCAAAAATCCGATTCCGGAAAATAATTTCAAAATTCAATTCCGGAAAATTATTTTCAGAATCCGATTCTGGAAATTATTTCTCCCAGATTTCCCCAGAATTTATTTTTTCCACCAGATTTCAGCGGAATATTTTTTCCACCAGATTTCAGCGGAATATTTTTTCCACCAGATTTCAGCGGAATATTTTTTCCACTCGATTTCAGCGGAATATTTTTTCCACCAGATTTCCCCAGAATTTATTTTTTTCACCAGATTTCCGCGGAATATTTTCCACCAGATTTCAGTGGAAGTTGCAGCGGATGGTTTTTGTCAATCAGATTTTTTCAGAAAAATATTTTTGGAGAAGAAGATTTTTTTCAAACTTAAAAATATTTTCCAGAATTTTTCCGGAGTGGACGGACAATTTCCCATCCACCATTGGCATTTTGTTCCTGAATATTTCTCCCCAAATTCTACAGAATTCTTTCCGGGGGGTGATGAAAACAATGTCAATCTCCATACCCCCATGTCCAGATAGCGACACTACATCCATCGATTTAAAAAATCATGTCAACATCTCAGAATTTTCCGGGAGTTGACGAAAAAAATGTCAATCTAAAAAATGTCAATCTCAAAATTGGCATCTTTTCCCTAATTTGGGCACAAATGAAAAATCTGATTTTGAAATCAGATTTTTTCAGTGGATTTGGCCGTGAATTTTCTCCTGATTTTTCTCCTGATTTTCCCCGGATTTTTTCCTCAAATTTTGTCACATATTTTCAGTGAATTTTCTCCTGATTTTTCTCCTGATTTTCCCCGGATTTTTTTCCCTCGATTTGATCGCACATTTTCAGGGGATTTTTTCCCAAATCATTTCTCAAAAAAGTTGACAAAAAATGTCACCCCTTAAAATGTGGGTGTTAGTTTCATATGGAAGAATTGTTGGAGAACCAGCCAAATCAGAAGCTGAAATGGCAAAAAGGCTTGGCGTTTCCAGACAATATCTGAATAGACAACTCAAGAAAGGCAAAAATCATTTCACGTTCAAGGGGATGCCGGTTTTTGTCCGGAGACGAATGGAATTTGCCGCAGCGGGAAAAGAATTTGAAACCAAAAATCAGATGGCTGATGCGCTTGGAGTTCCTCGCGCCGCTGTCGATCGCCCTCTCAAAAATTCCGCAACTGGCGTCGTTCAAACCTCGGATGGAAAAGAGGTGACAGTTTCCCAGATTGCGGGTTCAACCATCCCTGCTTACCCCAGACCTCTTCCTGCAATCCGCGTTATTTCAGAACTTGGTGGACCTCAAGAATTTTCTTCCATTGCCGCGGCATCGAGAGAATTGAAGATTGACCCAAAAACCATTCCCAATGCCCTCAGAAGTGGGAGAGATTCATTCGCCAGAAAATTCGATGGGACGCAATTCAAAGTTGAGATTCCTGGGGAAAAAATGTCACCTCAAGCGGTTTGCGATCAAGAACTGAAGAAGCTGAATAACGCGTGCTTGGCGGCAGTGGCGGAGGACAATCAGGAAAAAGTGGAAGAGATACCTGAAATGATGAATGAACTCAAAGTTTTCCCCAGAGCCAAGCCGCGATTCAGCGGAAAACCAAGAGATGCGATGGCAACTTATTCGAAAGAAACGCGGCACTTTGACCGCGAAGAACAGGTACTTGACGATGCGGAAAAAATGGCAGTTTGGGCGGAGGAAAATCCTCCTGAGAAGAAAGTGCCTCCTGTTCCCCAACCGCGGAAGAAAGTGCCTCCTGTTCCCCAACCGCGAAAGAAAGTGGTTCCGCCCATTCCCCAACCGCGAAAGAAAGTGGTTCCGCCTGTTCCCCAACCGCGAACGAAAGTGCCTCCTGTTCCCCAACCGCTGCCTGTTCCGGATGAAAAAAAAGCGGTTGCAGAGGATGAAGAAGAACCCCCTCAGTTGACTGAAGAGGATATAGATAGATATCTCCGCCAGATAAATAATGAGCTCAGGCGGGAGGAGGTGAAGCGCATGCTCCAACGGGGCGAGAATTTGGAGAAGATGAGGTTTAAATATTATAAATGGTTTTTGGATCCAGATGTGAACATAGAACTGGAAGGGACAAAGATGGTGATATTCCACCCCGATACAGGCGTAGATATCCCTGTGAGCAACTACAAGGATATTGCCAAATATTTTAGCAGTCGGGGGTATCTAGATTTTCTCGATGAAGCTGAGTTTAACTCAAATATCCATCGAGGGAAATGCGGGTTTATAGCCACAACGAGCAATTATGAAATTGAAGAATGGATTCGTTTTATTTTCATCAAGGACCCCCAGTATAAATGATTTTTCATTTCCCGCTGGAAATGAAAAATCGCTCCCAGCTCGCTTCGCTCATTCAAATCGACTTTCCCATTCCTTCTCAAACTTCTCCAAATCCAACCCCAAATCAATCACAATCCCATCAATCGCTTCCATTGAAGACAAAAATTCAGTTCGATCAAAATTTCCTCCCCGCAAAGCGAAGCGCAAATCACTCAATGTTTTTTCATAGGTGGTGAAAGCAAACTTTGCCATCTCAATTTTGCTTTTCAGGTTCTTCATTTCATTGGCGGTTTTGACGACCAATCCCAACCCTGAAATCACTCCCAACACGATTGGATTGAGAGTTGCTGCCCCAGCAATCGTCCCGATTGCAACCAAACCGGAAGAGGTCAAATTCATGAGCAGATTCATTTTCTTGAATCGGCCATGCGCTCGTTTAAAGCACCAGAATCTTTTGTGATAAAATCGAAAAAGTTTTTTGATCTCTTCCAGTTCTTCTTCCCGAATTGCGGGTTCGATGTGATTGAAAGCAAAGATGCTTTGTTTTCTCATTTTTTCAGGGAGAAATCATTTTTCAATCAGAATTTTCGCTTTTGCTCTTTGAATGGCATTTCCATCCGAGAGAGCCAGATAGAAAGCTTCTTCCTTCCCAACATTTTGATTGAAGGTGAACTGCAGTGCACCAAATGAATTGGTGGAAGGTCTGACTGCGTTCCGAGTGATGCGATCTTCTTTAACAAGACTTGTCATGATGATGGTTGATCCACTCACTGGGTTGGGACCGCGTTGAAGAATGAAAACCGTGACATCCAAAATCCGGAAGTCAGATCCAAATTGTTGCCAGTAATTTGTTTCATCTTCCTCTTCATTTGGGAAGATCAAACAATCATTGTGTTTTCCTTTCTCAAATCTTGCAAAAATGAAGTGTTTTGAAGGGCGAAGCGGCAAATTCAACACTGCGTGGCCATTCAAATCCAAGTCAGTCTCCGTGACCATCGCTCCGCTCTCAAAAACGAAAGGGGAATCGAAGACGCTGCTTTCAACATCAGGTTGAGAACCAGCAATGCCATATATCAACTTTGCGGGTCTTTCTGCAGCTGACTCGGCAGTTCCCCGCCACTTCAGATCCAGGAAAATGTATTCTGGTGGAGTGATCTTCCATTTATGCATATGGATGATGGATCTGGAATACCCCGAAAACTTCTTAGTTGATTGTTGATTGATATTCAGACTTGTGCTCACAACGTCGATGCTCACACCATCCATTGACGCGGGGAAGAATTCAATGCAAATCGTGTATTCGCCGTCTGGGAGTTTGAACATATTGAATCCAAGTCTCCCAGAGTATTCATTGAAATGATTTTTTGTAATTTTTAAGTCATAAGCCTTCTTGTTGAAATGATGCGGTGAATTTGAAAAATCACTGATCGCCGTTACTGTCATATTATGTTCAGAGCTGGATTCATCCACATTTTCCATCAGATAGCGGAATGCGTCCTTTGGGTGAGAGGTTGACGTGATATGCGATTCATTTACGTATTTTTTAAGCTTCTCTTCTAATTCTATCGTGTGGACTACCACACCTCCTATCTGGTTATCCACATAAGATTTTGACGTGGGTTGATGCTTCAGAGTTGGCGTTGCAATATTGTTTATTTGTTGCGAATTCATATCCAGGTTTCCGGTCATTGTTCCGCCTTCCAACGAAAGCTTTTACGCGGATTGGGCATCCGCATATCGCATGTTTGCGCCTTGGTCAGCAACTTCGGGATCTTTCACGTTAAAAATGGTGTGATTTCCCATGTCCAAAGCCGTCTCCATTGGAAACGTCTCTTTGCGGGATACGAAGATATTCTTGACGTCATTATAAGAAACCAGGTTGTTATAATGCGCTCCCAAATCATGATACGTCTGCTGTTTTGAGTTTTTCACGTTGAAAAGTTCTTTCAAATCAATATCCTTCGTGACTTCATGAGTGTGAGCTGGAGCATCAGGGTGGAATTTCTTCAATGTGATCACGTTCACCGCTGACAAATCCTGGTTTTCATCAGTGTCCAGATTGACGATCAGTTTGCGATTCATTTCAATTCCGCCGGGGTTGATGAGTTTTTGCCCCCTGAGATCAAGATCCCCAGTCATATGCGAGGAACCATCCACCTGGAGAGAATCTGCCCGCAATTGCGTTGCAAGCGTGTCAACTTGATGCTTTGTGATTGCATCCGAATTCCCCGTTCCTTCAGCGACATTGGTCATTTTTTTGTTTTGAAGATCGAAGTCCCCTGAAGGCGTCAGCTTGAAACCAACGCCTGGCAATCCATCTTTTCCATCTCGTCCCGCGCCATGCGCGCGAGTGCTTGTTTCAGAAAGCAGTCCATTTGAATAACTCATTTTAAATGCTTTCATCAAAATTTTTGGCAATGAATTTCCTCGGCTTATCCACATACAGAAAAGAGAAGGGCTGCGCCGTTGCTTTCCGATAATCTTCTTTGCTGACATTATTATCCCGGCATATCTCACCAATTTCTTTGTTGCTGGGGAATTCGAAGATGCAAAAATGCGAACAATTCACACGGATATCTTTTGGTGTTCTGAAATAACTTTGCGAAAGATAAATCACAGAGCAATTGCGGTGTCTGCCCTGAATGAAATAATCAATCAATGGCTTTTGGTTCTTTTCGGAAACAAAATCATCGAAAACAACGAGTTTTTGATTCTCCCCTGTCAATTCAGAAACTGGGATGATTTCATCCGGGGATGCTTCCACAACATCGTACCCCGCTTCTTTGCTGATGGGGCGAAATGTTTTCAGCAGATGCTGATATTTGGTTTGGTCAAGATTTTTCGCATAGAGGAAAATTTTATCGTAGAAGAGGAAGCGGAAAATCATATCCAGGAGAACATTTGTTTTCCCCGATCCTGAAGGGCCACAGATCAACATTCTGAAAGTTCGATCCGGCATGAAAGGGTGAAGTTGTTTGAAATTTGTGATTGGGTCCTGGCAATCATAATTTGGGATTTTCATTTTATTGATGAACATTATGTTCTACATCTTGTTTTTCATCCCAAATTTGTGTTTCTGGGATATAAAATGAGTTTATTGAAATGGCAAGAAATGGCCAAAAGCAAATCTGCTTTGGGCAAAAAAATCAACTTTGTTCACAATGCTATCACCCAGAAAAAGTTGGGTGAAGAGACAAGTCAAATCGGACTTGACAAAATGTTCAAACCAGTCACATCGAAACTGGATGAGGTGATTGCGTCGAATTTGGACCACTTCCCCGGGCGCAACCCGCACGAAGGAAGAAAGCCAAACCAGCAGAAATTGATTATCTCCCCGAAGTTGATCCATTTG
Organism: Cladopsammia gracilis; assembly: GCA_022457155.1. Lineage (NCBI taxonomy): Eukaryota > Metazoa > Cnidaria > Anthozoa > Scleractinia > Dendrophylliidae > Cladopsammia > Cladopsammia gracilis. The sequence continues at coordinate 192,148 of JAJGOT010000179.1, forward strand.
AAGATATGGATGTCGAAGGCTTGTTTGATGAGGCCGTTCCATCCCAAACAAAGAAACAAATTCCACCGGCTCCTCCAACATATGAAGAAGTTGTGCAAGAGGTAGGGGAAGATCCACCTGAATATGAAGAAGACTACTTTCCCGATTATGCTTTGGAACCGGGTGATGAAGAGGAAGAGGAAAAAGGAGATGAAGCCAATCAGATATTGGATAGCTTGGACCTCACGAATTATGATACTGTGGAGAAAACTCTCAGTGAACCAAATGCCTCATCAGCGAGGGAAAGCCATTATCTCAAGAATCTTGTGGCCATTGCAATCTTCAGAAGAAATCAGTTGAAGGGCTACAAATCAGCTTGGACCAAAAAATTCAAGAATGGGGAAATAACGCAAGAGACAACGAATTTGCAACATAGCAGAATAGACCGCTCATCCCGAATTTTGAGTGAATACATCAAACATTATCAAGCGAAACAAAAGACATTGACAGGTTCGGGAATCAGGAGAAAAAAAGGTGGATCCATCCGTTTTTTCTCTAACCCCAAAGAGTTACTTCAGAAACTGGAGGTCATCATTGGCTCCATCCTTGCTGGGAATACAAAGGTTGGCATCAGAAACACTGGGGTTGGCATTCTCGATCTTCTCCTGAAAGAGGGAGTCATCAATCGTTCCCAACTTGAAAAGCTTTTCAGAAAGTATTTCAAATCATAAAATGGAAATCGAAAGAGAAATTGTCCTGTCATCCTTTTCCGTCAAGACTGGCGGCAACAAACCAGAAAATTTCACAACAAAATTCAATCGGCCCATTGTTTTAGATCGAAATTCCCAATATGTTGTTGGGTTGAATCGAGTCATCAATATGAGTTTTACGTGGTATAACATCAATGCTGACCGCCAGAATCAACTGATCATGTTCAGCTCAGACGGTGGGAAAACATTTTCCGATATCACCTTCCCAGCTGGAGTTTGGGAATATGAGGGGATGAGGTCCTTTATTCAAGAAGCGACAGTGGTGAAAGAATCTGGAAAAGCTGACATTTTCCCAATCAATCTTGCTTTCTCTCCCACAACCTTCAGAGTAACAATCACACTGGCAGAAAATTATCAACTGGATTTCACTCAATCCAACTTCGGCGATCTCGTTGGTTTCGATAAAAAGATTCTGAAAGACAAAGTCAACATTGGTCCCAGAGTTCCAAACCTTAGTCAAGATACTGATATGTTGAACGTTCATTGTGATCTGACAAGTGATTCGCTTGTTGATGGAGAAGAGAGTGATATCATCTTCTCCTTTTCAACATCTGTTCTGAGGCCATCATATAGTTTCACCCTTGAACCCATGAGAGTAACATTCAGCCCTGTGAATAAAAACACAATAAGCACCATTCGGATTTATATCACCGATGGGAAAAGAAGGGTTGTTGATTTGAATGGAGCCGATACAGCGTTCTCGCTTATCTTGAAGAAGGTAATAAAATGAAAAGTTATGAATTTACTCTTTTTTTCCACCCCAAATCGGGACGGTTTGTCCTCCGACACAAAGGAACAGGTGTCATTGTGGACAATATTTTCAAACCAATGAGGAAGGTCGCATCCGCAGTTTTCAACAAATTCGCGAAACCCATTGCGAAAAAAGCATTGGAATCAGGTATTTCTCACGCTGGGGATAAACTCGGCAAAAAAGCAGTTGAAAAATCTGGTGATTTGATCATGAAAAAACTGGGAAATATGAGAAAGGGGAAACCACCTAGCAAAAAACAACCAGCGAGCCGAGCTCGACCACAATCAGCCCCTGCCTCCGGAGAAAGTTCTGATGCTATATTGAACAGGTTGATCTCTGAGCAGGGTGTAAAGGCGCAGCCCGCGCGAGTGAAAAAGAAATAAAAGAATATAAAATGGCTTTTCGATCGAATGAATATCTTCAAAGAAATGAATTAGTACGCTTCCAGCTGGATGACACAATCAGAGCTCCAGGTAATGGAGCACATCAAAAGAAAAAGAAAAATGATTATAAATTCACAATAAATGACAGATCGGCATTCTATGATTGGTATAATGCTTATTTCGAGGTGCAATTTCAGCTCCAGAAATTAGCAGATGGAACGAGATATAACGCTGAAAGAATAACCGTAATCAATGGTGCTCATTCCCTGATTAAGCACATGATGATCCGATCCGCAGGAAAGATTGTTTATGATACGGATAATCTGCATAAAGTCTGTTTCACAAAGAATTTGTTAGAATACTCCGATGACTTCAGCAGGTCAGTCGCCAAGAACAGTTTCTGGTATTTGGATACTGATGCAACAACCGCTGATACTAATACCGGATTTGAGGCTCGGCGAGTGATTACTCGAAATCTTCAAAACACTAATACGATTATTCCCCTGAATCGTTTTTCCTTTTTCGAAGAGTTGGAAGATAAGATGCTTGTGCCTATGCAACTGCAATTCGAGTTGACATTGAATGATGATGAGGAACTCATTCATATGGCAAACGGCGTTGATGCTGGAAGAGTTGTTGTTTGGGTGCCAAGACTGACTCCCAAAGATTCACTTTATGACAAATTTGTCAGCTCATTCCTGAAAGAAACGCAATGGAAATATCTGAGGGAAATGTATCAGCAATCTGCTCCCGCAACATCATCAGGATTCTTCCAGATCTCAGCGAGCATTGACAATGTGAGGCATATTTTTGTCTGGCTGAAAAGAACCGCTCCGCCCAATGGCGACCAGGCAGAAGATAACCCATATCTGATGGACACTTTCAAGCTGAATGCGGCAGATGCAAACTCATCCTTGTTGAACTGTCGATTAGAATATGGAAACGGAGTTTTCTACCCGGAAACAGAGTATGACAGTGAAAGCAAAGTGAGGATTTTCCAGGATGTCATGGCTTACGCAATGAGGAAAAATGACTACAACACTGGAACGCAGCTGAATCTCGCCAATTTCAATTCTCTTTTCCCATTGATCTATTTCGATCTGACTTATCAAACTGAAAAACCAACAAGAGATCCCAAGCAGTTGATATTTAGATATCGATTGAACGCAGATGCAGCTGCAAACTTCAATGTACATGCGGTGGTTCTCTATGAAGAAGAAGTGAAAATTGATAAGATTGGAAATGAATTAGTTATCGTGTGAAGTGTGATCTGAAAACATATGTTATCATTTAAAATGACAACATATCACCCATATAAAGTAAATCTGTCGGAAGGGCAAAAAAGCAAGCTTGGAAGAGCATTCCGAACAAAAAGCCCTATCACTCTGAGATTGGGTGGCAAACAAACAAGCGGAAATGATGAACTGATGCTCACGGCAAATCAAATAAGACGAATCGGCAAAGCTGCGGCTTTGGGAAAGGGAGTTGAGATAAAGATATCGAAAACGCAAATCAGAAAAGTGATGCGGCAGGGTGGAAGTCTTTTCTCTGCTATTGTTCCCCTGGCTCGTTCCCTGGCACCCACCCTGGCTAAAACACTTGGGTTGTCAGCATTGGTTGGTTTGGCGAGTGAAGGAGCGAGTCAAGTTGTGAAAAAGATAAGTGGGAAAGGTGGGCAAGTGGGCGGATTTCTCATTTCCCAAGATAAAATTCAAAAACTGATTGACAATAAAGATTTGTTGACAAATAAACAGAAACAGGACATTTTGACTGCCCTTAAATCAAGAGGACAGTTGGTGATCAAACCATCCGCAAAACAGTCTGGTGGATTGTTGGGAACTGTGCTGGCTTCCATTGGAATTCCACTGGCGCTGGACATGGTGAAAAATTTGTTTGGGAAAGGCGCGGCGCAGCCGCGACCTCGACTGAAAGGAGAGGGAGCACCAATAGTTGGACGTCCAAAAGGAAAAGGCGCTCCAAGAGTTGGACGCCCAAAAGGAAAGGGAGCGCCAAGATTGGGGGCGCATCCGTTTCAACCACCCCCATTCATCGGAACCTGGAGACGGAAAACTGTTGGGATGGGAAAAACAAAATCGAAAAAAGGAGCGGGACTTCTGCTGGGATCGAAAAGTCCATTCAACAACATCCCAGTTCTCGGAGCGATTTTGTGAAGCCGAAACCGAAGTTCGTGAACAAACCCCTAACCAACGTTGATCTCATGAAGTGGATTGATTTTCTGGAAATTCCCAATTTCAAAGGGATTTTCGCCAGGGATGAAGTGAGGCCCCTGCATCATCAATCTTGATTCACTTGAAAATGCAGGAACTCACTGGGTGTGCTGCGCCCCTGGTCGCTTCGCTCCCAGGCACTTCGTTCCCGGACAGAAATTCACGTGGTATTTCGACTCTTTTGGGATGGGATTTCCCCAGGAATTCAAAAGTTCCAAACCAGTGATTTGGAACAGCAGTCAGTTTCAAAACATCAACAGTGTCCTTTGCGGGTATTATTGCTTGTTTTTCCTCCATCAATGGTCGCAGGGGAAAGATTTCTATGATATTCTCAACCCTCTCAGTCTGACTGATACGATGGGGAATGAAAAATTCATAAAAGAATATTTCGATTGAAAATGAAATCATATTGCGTGAAGGAAAAAAAACAAACTGAATGCGTGAAACCAACTGGTTTCCAGACCGCAAAAAATGGAAGAAAGATGTGGTTTTGCCATTGCGCTTCCTGCGGAATCAAAAAAACAAGATTTGTGAAAAGTTCGGGAAACTGAATCTGCCCTCACAAGGTGAGGGCATTGGTGAACTTGCACTGACTGGCGTGGCTCATGCACTGCCTTGGTTAGGGAAAAAATCAGTTGAAATGGGTCGTTATGGAGCCAGTGAATTATTGCGCAATAACAACGCTCAGAAAAAAGCATTGGATTTTGCCCTGGACAAGATGAAACCATTTCTCGCCAAAACCTCTTCCGATATGCTGAATGAGCTGTCCACGGCGATTAGGCCAAACAGAAAATATAAGACAGATCGAGCAGATTTGGATGGCAGCGGGTTGGATGTTCATAAATTAATTGGGAAGCTGCCAAGACCAAAGAAAGGTTTCACCCTCCCAGGCCATAATTATACCGGCCCCTGGAACCCGCTCGAAAAACAAGTCCGATTCGATGAAAAGGGAAAGATTCTCGAAATTATACAGCAACCCACGGGAAAAACAGATGCAGTTGCTATGCAGCACGATGTTAATTATTCAGTCTGCGCAAAACAATCAAATCCACGCAAATGCAAAAATAAAGCAGACAGGAAAATGGTTGCCGCTTTAGATGCGATTCCCTGGAAAGAAAGACAGTGGGGTCATGCTTTGGCGCGAAACGTGATTGATGCAAAACAGAAACTTGGTTTGGTTGTCCCAAAAAACGGGAAAAGATTTTGAGTGAAGGCTGGGCTCAAAATCTGGCAAACGAACTTCACCAGCCAATCAGGCGACGCTTCCCAAAGAGGAGAGTCATTTCATATGGGATTGACAACATCTGGGCGGCTGATCTGGTCGAGATGGGGAAATTTTCGAGGTGGAATAAAGGGATCAGATATCTCCTGATGGTGATCGATGTTTTCTCAAAGTTCGGTTGGATTCGCCCCCTGAAAGACAAGCGAGGGCAAACAGTGGCTGATGCTTTTAAAGACATATTTAAAACGAAGCGAAAACCGAAGATGCTTTGGACTGACAAAGGATCTGAATTTTTCAATGCAATAATGAAAAATCTGCTTGATAAGAATGGGGTAAAATTGTATACAACAGAAAATGAAGAAAAAGCATCTGTTGTTGAGCGCTGGAACAGATCTTTCAAGGAGAAACTCTTTAAAATGTTTTCTGCTAACAATAATACAATATACTGGGACCAACTGGGCAGGTTAGTGGAGCAATATAATCATCGTTTTCATTCGAGCATTCGGATGACTCCCGCAGAGGCGAGCAAACAGGAAAATGAGAAAAAGGTTTTCGCTAATTTATACGGAGATTTAATTTATGCTAAACACAACCCGGCAAAATTCAGGGTTGGCGACAGAGTCCGAATATCAAAATATAAACGAAAAATATTTGACAAAGGTTTCACCCCGAACTGGTCGGAAGAGATATTTGTGATTGACGAAATATTAAACACAAACCCTGTAACGTATAAATTAGTCGATCTGTTGGGAGAATCAATCACCGGATCATTTTACGAGGCTGAACTTCAAAGAACAACACAAAATGTGTTTCGAATTGAAAAGGTTATTCGCCGTGATAATAAGCGAAAACTCGCGCTTGTAAAATGGAAAGGTTATTCTGGCAAATTTAATTCTTGGGTTCCACTGAGTGATGTGGAAAAGCTATCTTAACCATCGTTTCTTGTGATGATTCACTTCCCAAACATATGACGTCAAAACATTCCACACTTCCCTATCAACAGGCTGAGCCAAAAATAATTTTTGTGTTGAGCTTCAGCGACTCGGGTTGATAGGGAAGTGTGGAATGTAATCTATTGTCTTTCACGTGAAAATTTATTGTAGGCAGATAAGTAGCACGCGCCGGACAAAAGAAACCAAAAAAGACAATGGACCTGCAAGCGTGTGTGTGCACGTGGAGTGGCGGGTTATTCTGAGAAAATTTATTCAGCTTTCCGAGAATGCCACCTGGCGATTTCAAATCAAATATTGCGTTGACGTGTCAGAATATGAATGTTTTACATTAATATTCACAAAGTCTGTTATTTCAAAACACCGCTTCGCTTCACTTCGCTTCACTTCGCTTCGTTCGCTTTGTTTTCTTTCCATTCCCGGTGGATTTCCCCGAGAAGGCAACTTTGCTTTTGGAGTTCATTTTTGAGAATTTTGTGTTCCTCGTGGAGACCCACAAATGATTCAAGGAGGAGTTCAACTGTGTCTTCGATTCGCTCAGCTTCGCTTTCTTCCGCCATCTCCGAATCAGAAACAATAAAATCCTCGTCTGAAGGCGAAGCGGTCTCATCGTCGCTTCTTGTTTCTTCCTCTGAGCATGTGGAACAATTTTCATGATCGCTGGCTTCACTCGCTTCGCTTCGCTCGGCTTCATAGTTGGCTTCGCTTTCAAGATCCATTTTATTTCCAATTTAATTTTTTGAAGATGGTTTGGATTATTTCTTCTTGTTCCTCCCGTCTTGATGAGAGTTTGAGCAGTTTGAAATCATCTTCATTGGGGTTGAAAACGTTCTTCTTCAACAGGGCGAAAATAACTTGATGGCAATTAAGAAACTTTTTTCTGCTGAGATGAAGGTCATCATATGCCAGTGAAAAATATTTAAAATCGTCAATGAGAAACTTCTCCAGGTGCTCATAGTCATTGCCGTCGTGACCTGTTATATGATTGAAAATTTCATGTGCGTTGTCATTGACTTTTTTTTTCCATTTGGAAGCTTTGGCAAATTCCCTGACTTTTTTTCTTGTGATTTCGTCACGGGGAATTTGGGAGAGAATTTCTTTTTGATAAAATTCAAGATCTTTGAGTGGAATTTGATTTTTGCCCTGATTTTGGCGGATGATATCTTTGAAATGTTCCAGCCTGGGATTTTTGTGAGACTGCCATGTTGTGCGGGTTTCTTGAATAATTTCAGGAGTGTCATCGATTTCTTCTTCTTTGGAATCAGACATTTTCTTTTCTTTTCCCAAAATTCCCCCCCCCCCCCAATAATAATTTGGGGAAAAATTCCACTCCAGATTTTCCCAGAGTGGAATTTTTTTTCCAGATTTTACCATCGCCGGCGACAGATTTTTCCTGGAATGAAATTTTCTGACGTCGTCCAGAGTGAAATTTTCTCACCACATTAGATTTTTTCTGCTGAATATGAGGGGAAAAAATTAGTAGATAGTGAACAAGGATTCTGGCACATTTTCGAAAACGTAGTAAGTTAACACAAAACAGAAATTGGCGTCAGTTTATGTTCAATTTTAGCGAATAATCAAAATTGGATGAGATGATTGATTTTCTGTTCGTTTACACACTTTGCAACAAAAAAAGTCAATCCAATGATTTATGTTAAATTTAACAAAAGTCAGGGAAATTAATGATTTGAACAATTGCGCACAAATTTGAAATTGTGTTCAAAATGGGGAGGAATTTGATTGAAAAGTTATTACGTGTGCAAACGAACAGAAAATTGGAGAACGTCAATCATGTTAATTTTTTGTTGAATTTTAACATAAAATAAAATAAATTTTGAATTGTGTTAAGTTGCTACGTTTTCGAAAATGTGCCAGAATCCTTGTTCACTGTCTACTTCTTGGTCTTCGGCCATCGTAGCTTGATTAAAAATATTAAACAAACAGCGGTGATAAACATTTTAAAAACATGCCTTTTATGAACTTAACGTTTCGTATGCTAGTCGACATACATTTTCAAAAGTATAACCGTTAAAATATGGGAAGCTATTTATACTGTATCAGTGGGGTCTGGAACCTAGACGGAAAAGTAGTAGTAGAAGGCTGAACTTAACCCCGCGAATGTATAGGTAGGTATAGTTTGGTATAGGTATAGGTATAGGTATAGGTAACTTATTAATATGTATTACCAATTACCTATACCTTTTGTGTTAATAAATGACTAGGGATAGTGCCTAGGTAAATCATTCATTTGCATAAGTGGATTAGGTGCCTATGGATTAGGTGCCTAGGTGCCTAGTCAATGACGTCACAATATGCCTTCCTGCATACTAATTTGGAATAGGTAAGTAATTATTTTCCTATACTTATACCAACACAATATGAACAGTAGCACGCCGGGCCAGCAGCACGCACAAAGCCGCCATTAGGGAACTTCTTTTGTGTTTTTAATCTGATGGAGCTCAAACTTTGCAACACAACAGACATTGCAAATCCAAACAATCGTATCGTTTTTGTTTTTCGATTTTAACGGTTTTTGGCGGGAAAATGACGTCATACAACTAGCAGCAAAATTTTATTTTCATCGTGTGACAAAACTAATGTATGATTTTGAAAAAATATGTTGACACGAATTTAAATATGAAAAAATAATTTTAAAATGATTGTTGATTAAAAAGATATTGCATATTGAAATTTGCCAAATTTCTAAAAATAGTAACAAAATGGCGGGAATTTCAAAATTCAGATCTTTATATCTTTTTAACCAATTGAGCTTTTTCAATAATTTTTTCATATTTTAATTTGCCTCAACATGTTCTTTCAAAACCATGCATCAGTTTAGTCATAAGGTGAAAATAAATTTTTGCTGCTAGTAGTATGACGCCATTTTCCCGCCAAAAACCGTTAAAATCGAAAAACAAAAACGATACGATTGTTTGGATTTGCCATGTCTGTTGTGTTGCAAAATTTGAGCTCCATCGGATTTAAAACACAAAAGTAAATCTCAATTCTCGTGTCAATTTCCGTTTACTTAAACGTTTTAGAGACATGTTTAGTGGAACTTATATCAACGATTGGAAGTTGTTTTCGCGCATTCGCGTTTTTTTTTCTGAACTGTTTTCATAGTATTGTTTCAAAAGCATTTGTTTTCAATTAGAATCTAGGGACAATTCCTTTTTTATCGTTGACTGATCAAACACTCAATTCTCGTTTCATTGTTGTTGGTCGAGCGAAGACTGGGTAATCCAAAATGGTGAATGGAGCCTTGAAATCAAAACAAACGCTTGTTTCCCTCGAATTTTTTTAAACATTTCAACTCGCTTTCATCTTGTTTATTCCCAAATCAACTTGATAGACTATTTGTTAGTGAAATGAAGATAGATTTTCGCTCGAGTAACGTTATGATAAGAACTTATTTATCGATTGCGATTTTAGTTAAACTTTACTAAGAGTAAGTAATAATAATTAATTGTAGGATGTTCAAACGGGTTCTGGACAACCTCCAGCGAAAAAACCTCGAAAAGAATATCGATGCGACAACTGTGGGAAAACCTTTCCACGTTTGGATAATCTAAAGACCCGCCAACGCGTCCCCACTGGCGAGAAACCGTACGAATGCCAGCGTTGCGACAAGAAATTCACTCAGAAAGCGAGTCTCAACCGTCATCTTAAAGCGCACGAGAAGCGAGCCGCCAAGCGCACCTTCCCCTGCGCTACGTGTGGAGAAACCTTTCACAACCGCGCACCTTACAACGCCCATATTCGCACCGCGCATCAATCTTCACAACAACCTTCCACCCCCACCACTCGTAAGCGTACCGCCGCGAAAACATCAGACGCTCCCGCTGCGAAGAAAGCCCCGAGTTCTACCCCAGAACAAACCCCAACAGCTATGCTTTAATGCTTTAATAAAATACTCCTAAATCAGTAAAAACTATACTAGCTAGCGCTGAAGACGCTGAAGACGCCGCTGTCAGCTCGAACTGGCAAGAAGATTCAGTCCTTATCCCTTCTAACCTGGTTCCTAGCAGTGAAGAAAACATTATCGACATGTACCGGCAACACTGGTCACAGATCCGCACCAGATTTAGCCGACGAAATCGATTACAAGACTGGTACAATTTTCGCCTGTCCACCATCAGTCCTGCCGCACTGCGTGAACAGTTCACCCGTATCTTCGCTGATCAAACGAGCGTTTTCAAGGTGAATTTCGCTTTTGGGTTTGTCTTGCGAAACACTGAAACTGGCGCCCTCCAGTACCACCATCCCTCCGCCAATAACAACCTGGTGTTGGAGCAACCGTTCCTGGTCGCCACTCCAAACGATTTAGACCGCGCGATACAAGAGATCAGTGACATCGATTTCCTGGAGTGGATTCGCCAGCAGAGGCCGAACAGTAAATGGGTCGAGGATCTCACCACCAACATCACCTGGTTTGTTTGGAAAATCCGCGATCACCCGATCGGTCGAGGGAAATATCTACCCGGTTACATCGTCGACAACTATGGTATTGACGCGTTAGAAAGCAATGCGAAAACCGGTAAATCATATGAAGATAACCTGTGTTTCTTCCGCTGCTTGGCACTCGACAACGGTTGTCATACTAAGAATCTGGAGGGAGACACGCAGTACTATTACGAAAAGTACCGAGAAGCTGGCTTGTCAAAAAAGAAGTTTCATGGGGTGAAATTAACTGAACTAGACGAACTAGAAAGGCTGTACGAGTTGAACCTTCAAGTGTACAGTCTCGCACCTACTCAAGCACACGGCTCCATTGAGGAAGATGACGAGGAAGAAACACCTGACATCGCTGCTGCACTCATTCGCCGCTCTCACCGCCATTACACAAGCACTCTTTACTTGAACTTGTACGAAAACCACTTTTCGTATATCAAAGATCTCGCCCGCTACAGTAAATCGTTCTGTTGTTCTCGCTGCGGCAAGTATTGGAAGACTGGGTTCAGGCTCAATCGACACGAGAAGACCTGTGACGGCAAAGTACAGTTGAAATACCCGGGCGGAGCTTACCATGTACCTAAAACCATCTTTCAGGAACTCGAAGAAGAAGGTATTATCGTCCCAGAAGAAGCACGGTACTTCCCGTTCCGCGCCACCTTTGACTTTGAGTATTACTTCGATAAAGAAAAAGCTGAAGAATTAAAGAACACCGAGAAATTGACCTGGCAGTCATCGCATGTGCCTTTGAGTGTCAGCGTGTGCAGTAACGTGCCTGGTTACCAAGCGCCTAAATGCTTGGTGTCTGAGGGTGATCCTAATGAGTTTATTATAGAGTTTATCCAGTACCTTGTTTCTATCAGCACCGAAAGTTCCTCTCTGTTGCGGGAGAAGTTTGCTCCTGTGTTTGAAGCATTAAAGACTGCAAGAACCTCTGAAACAACAGACGATCAGTTAGCGCAAATGCTCGTAGATTTGCAAGATGAAGACCAGACTGGGGAAGGTGAGAGATTGGAGAGTGGGGGAGAAGAAGGAAGCGAAGAAATTGAAAGTAGAGGGATCGATTTAATGGCAAGTGATGATGAAGGGGACGAGGAGGACATTGAGCCTGAAAACGAGGAAGATCGCGCATTTCTTAATGATGAAATTGAAGAACAGGAAGATGTGTCCTTTTATAGAAGATTAAACGTGGACTTTGACCAAGGCGTAAGACAAGAACAGAGGCAAAGGCGAGAAGAGCTGGCGGAACTCGAAGATTTATTGTTTGGAGAAGAACAAACCAGTGACCATAAAGTACTGAACAAGCTGGAAGAAAAACTGACAGAGTACCTTAGAGAACTTCCCGTCCTCGGCTTCAACTCGGGCAAGTACGATCTAAATGCTGTCAAAGAATTTCTGTTCCCGTACCTGATCGAACATCATCCCATCAAGTTCACTGTCAAGAGAAACAGCAATCATATGTGTCTCAAGACGGAATACCTCAAGTTTCTCGACATTACCAACTATTTAGCTCCTGGGTTCAGTTATGACCAGTTCTTAAAGGCTTACGAATGTCCTCAAACGAAAGGTTATTTCCCGTACGAGTGGCTTGACAACCTGGAAAAGCTAGAAGAAACATCATTACCTTCCCACGAAGCTTTCTACTCAAGCCTGAAGAACGCCAACATAACAGACGAAGAGTACGCCTATTGCCAACAAGTCTGGGAAGAAAACGAGATGAACAGCTTTAAAGATTTTCTAGTTTGGTACAATAATCTCGATGTTGTTCCATTCCTCGAAGCGGTAGAGAAAATGAGTCAGTTCTGGCAAGAGAGAAATATCGACATGTTTAAAGAAGGCATTTCTGTTCCTGGTCTCACCTTAAAGTATCTCTTCTCTTACCTGTCGCTGAAACGTATTTCAGTCTCTTCGACCAAGCAAACAGTGACATGTATCACCTTATCCGGGACAATAACACAGGCGGGCCTAGTATAATTTTCCACCGCTACCACGAAGCTGGCAAAACGAAAATCAGGGAAGCGGAAAAAGGCCAGGCTGCTAAGCTGTGCCAGAAGATCGTGGGGTATGATGCAAATGCTTTATACCTGTGGGCTGTGATGCAGAACATACCCACTGGAAGCTACACAAGAAGAGTGGCAGAGAACCAGTTTAAACCAAAAGGGTCTGTTCGTATGGCGATCGAACGGCTGGAATGGGTGGCGCACCAAGAGAGAATCCATATTCGCCATCAACTCAACAACACCGAGAAGCGTATCGATGATCGCAGACTCCCTGTGGACGGATTCAACGCACAGACACAAACCGTGTACCAATTTCATGGCTGCTATTGGCACGGGCATAACTGTTCGCTCAACCGTGGTAAAGATTTCAACGAAAAGCGTAAGAAGCCCATGTGTGAACTACTCGAAGAAACAAGAGCCAACACCGAGTATATCAAGAGCAAAGGTTACAACGTGGTAGAGATGTGGGAGTGCGAATGGCGACAGATGAAGAATACAAATCGTGAACTGCAGCGATTCATCGCTACCGAAGTAAAAAGAAAGTTGGATCAAGTGAAAACGATGAGCCCCGAGCGAATTTTGAGCGAGGTGCGAAATGAGCGTTTGTTTGGCTGTGTGGAAGTAGATATTCGCGTGCCGGATCACCTCAAGGACAAGTTCAGCGAGATGTGCCCCATCTTTAAAAACACCAACATCAGCCGTGACGATATTGGGGAGTTCATGAAAACTTATGCTGAGGAAAACAACATCATGGCGGAACCCCGACGCAGCCTGATCGGGAGCATGAAAGGCGAGAAAATTCTGTTTGCCACGCCTCTCCTCAAATGGTATCTCGAGCATGGTCTGGAGGTTACAAAAGTGTACCAAGTCATTGAATATACTCCTGAACCCTGCTTCAAACCGTTTGGTGACGCAGTATCTGACGCGAGACGAGCAGGAGACGCAGACCCTAACAAAGCCATTATCGCGGATACAATGAAACTGGTAAGTTGTTGTTTTGTTATGGGAAATAAGGGGTGGGAACAATATACATATTTCACGGATAGACAACTGATTTTTTATTCTTTATTATTATTTCTAGTGTGGAAATAGCGCTTACGGAAAATGTATAACAAACCAAATGAAGCATATGAACGTGGAATTTTGCAGTGACGCGGAAGCCAGTCGAAAAGTGAACACCCCTCTCTTCAGGAAATTGGACAATATTACCGAAGATACGTATGAGGTTCAGTCCTGCAAGAAAACCATAAATTTAAATTTACCTATTCAAGTCGGTTTTTTTGTGTATCAATACGCAAAACTTCGCATGTTAGAATTTTATTATGATTTTTTAGACAAGTATTTGGACCGTTCAGATTTTCAAATGTGCGAAATGGATACTGATAGTGCGTATATCGCAATTTCTGGAGAAAGCGTTGAAAGTCTGGTTAGACCAGAGTTAAGAGAAGAATTCGCACTAGATAAGTGTAACTGGTTCCCAAGGACCGACACCCCCGCGCACAAGGCGTATGACAAGCGAACCCCCGGCTTGTTTAAAGTGGAATGGGAGGGGCAAGGAATCGTGGGATTGTGTTCAAAGACTTATTATTGTTTTGGGGCGAAAGATAAGTTTTCCTGTAAAGGTGTTAACAAGAAAACAAACGAAATTAAGAAAGAAAAATATCTCAATGTACTGTTGACCAAACAGAATAGTGCTGGTGTTAACCGAGGTTTCCGAGTAGTCAACAACACGATGTATACTTATACTCAAGTCAGAGATGCGTTCTCTTATTTTTATCCCAAACGTAAAGTTTTGGCTGACGGAGTCAGTACAACTCCACTCGATATTTAATTTGTACATAGATTTTTCTCGCTTGTAAATAATTTTTCGCGTTTTGTAAATAGTTGTAAATATAGATTGTATAAGAATTTCATTTTTTTAGACATAGTATTTTTCATATAGTTGTTTTGTACATAGGAAAATAATTTTGTAAATAAACAAAGTTGGCAGAATTTTAATCATGACTTGTTGTCTGTCTAGTCGCGCGCGCGACCTCCACGCGTGAGCCTCCCGCGCGCGATCCCAGGGAAAATACAACGTTAAAAAGTGTCCCTTTTGGCCCTCGAGGCCCCCGTGGCCCTTAATTGCTTGATAAATTAGCGATAAATTTCGTGTTTCAAACAGTTTTGATCAGTTGAAACCAAACTTTTCTCGAGTGAACATGGTGCAGCGAAAGTGTAAACATTGTCCCATTCCTGATTGTCATGCGAAATTTTTAGTGCGATTAGCAAATCATTTAGCTCAAGTTCATAACTTAACTGAACTCGAACGGAGATATTGGCTCCAATTTGCTAAATTACAAAACACCAACATGGTTCGTGTGTATGGGAAAGAGGCTGAACCTAAAACTATTTTTCTATAAATCAAAGTGTTTGCAGTTTAATCAGTCAGTTGTGATCATGGATCCGAGGTGGAAACATCTGTTCCCCGCATTGGTAGCCGGACCAACGTGTTGCGGAAAAAGTCAATTTGTTAAACGGTTTCTTGAATCAGGAGAAGACGTGATTGATGGGGCGCCTGAAAATATTATATGGTGTTACGGGATTTATACGATGAAATGTTGCGAACTATTCCTAACATCACTTTTGTGGAGGGAGTCCCGAGTGACTTGGAATCTATGATAAATCCGTCGATTCGAAACCTTGTGGTTATTGACGACTTAATGCAAGAACTTAGTAATGATCACAGAATTACTAGTTTGTTTACCAAGGGTTGCCATCATCGCAATCTGAGTGTCATCTTTATTTTGCAAAACATCTTTCACCGCGGAAAAGAAATAAGAGATATGAGCTTAAACTGTCATTATCTAGTACTGTTTAAATCTCCACGCGATAGCAGTCAAGTGACTCATTTAGCAAAACAGATGTTTCCCGGTCATACAAAATATATGCAAGAAGCCTTCCAAGATGCAACCAAAAGACCTTATGGGTACTTATTATGCGATCTTAAGCCGGAAACGCCTGTCGACTTCCGGTTGCGAACTAGCATCTTCCCTGGGGACACCCAGTACGCTTACATCCAAAAGGTATAAAAAGGCTGCATCACAGTGATATAAGTCAGTTGAGCATGGCCCAGCGACTGAGAAAGAACCACGACTTTCTTAAACTCCTTGCCAAGTGTACTCCAGCGCAGCGTAAAGCGATTTTGAAAGTAGCCGACGACGCTTTAGTAAGAACCATTTGTGAGTGCGTTCTCAACGTGTTAAAAGAAACTGTGCCTGTCAGTAAACCCGCCAAGAGAAAACTTTTAACCCACAAGAAATCCTTGATTGCTTTAGCCGAAAAAAGTACGCCCCTTGCTAAGAAAAAGAAAATCTTGGTCCAACACGGAGGAAACTTTTTAAGTGTTTTGTTACCACCCGTTCTTCGTGTATTAAGCTCCATTCTTACCTAAATTAATCATACCAAGCGCATGGTTCTCGTTCCCGAGAACACCCTGGAACGATTGCAACAACGCCAGCAGATATTAACCCCACCTGTGACTCAAACTTTAAAAAACTTAGACAGTGAAATGGGACAGATTTTATCCAGTAAAGAGCTAGATGATGACGAAAAAGCGAGACTGTACAATCAGGTGTTACAGCGCTATCTGACTTATTACGATCAGAGAAAAGGGCAACCACTTCAAGTTAAACTAACAGCCCCCAAGCCCGTGGAAACTTCCAAACCAGACAAAACTGAAGAAACAGCCACCGAAGTGGAAACTATACCCACGGCGATAGAAGAAGAAGTCATGAAAAGTGTACCTAAGATGTACAAAGCTGGGGCTAGACAACTCTTGGATAAAATAAAAGAAAACTGAGATGTGTTAAAGTGGAATGAAAAAGGAGAGTTGCTGTACGAAAACAAACCGATACCCGGGTCTCACGTAGTAGATTTTGTCAACGATATAGTACGCCACCGAAAAGGATTTCAGCCTGTTGGGTGGTCAGTGTTTGCGAGAGGTCTGGCGCGAATGAACGTCCCTGAAAACTTAGTGCGCAATCCCCAAAGACAGAGCACCATCCGGGAGTTTAAAGCAAGAGTGAGAGATGAGACACCGAATAGTCCCTCTCGTTGGCTTCCTTCCTCACCTCCTTCCTCCTCACCCGCGAAAAAGCAAAAGCGAAGGATCGCAAGTCCACGCCCTCAAGCCGTTCGCTGGTTACGATTATAACAAGAGACATTTTTTTTCATTGTAATCACTTCTTTATTTTAATCACTCAATAAAGTACACTGAAAGGAAATTGCATGGTGTGTTTACTGAACTTTGTGTTGTGCTTTTGATCCTTGTTTGTTTACATGGGTATGATACTTTTTTAGACTTAAAGGGAAATGTTTTTCGATAAAGCGTTTTACAAGAAAATCATTTCGGTGTTTATTGCTAGAAAACCTATGTACAATGGTGTTCATGCTAACACGGCGACAGCGAAATAAGGCATAGTACAAGCTATAATGCCCGCACACTTTTGAGTTTATGCTTTGTAATGTCACAGAGTTAAACGTCCACTGGCTAGAATTACTTTTCAAGAAATTAGTAAATGTTCCAGTATAATTGCTTAGTGGTAATCCGTAAGAATCGAAAAATTCTCCCTCGCGATCCTTGGTGAAATAAAACGCAACCCAGTGGGATCCGGGCTTGTCACTTGTATCCATATTGGCAATGAACAGGGCTGGGTAGGATGAAACACTGTTTGGCAGTTTATCTGAAGGATACACTCCTTGAAACACGCCTCGAGTATATTTATCCTTTCTCAAAATAAGCGTCAGTTGAACGGTATCCATTCTAGTTTGTGAAGTCGAACAAAACGTTTCGATTAGCGTCAATCTCAATCACGTTTTGAAACTCGGCGTAGACGATGAGGTTCACTGTGTTGGCAAGTGGCTGACTAAAATGAAGCTCGACTCGAAGGTTGCCTTGTTTTATAAGCTCAAAATGTTCACCCGTGCAGTGATCTGGGGATAAGTCAATACAGAAAGCGGTGTAACCAGAACCATAATCGCTTCTATTTATCTGATTGCCTGTATCCTGGGCTAGCTTTCCACTTCCGGAAAAAAGGCTTTGAAATCCAGCTATAATATTCTGACCACCGGCCTCGTCAAATTTGAGAAACAATGGTTTTCGAGGAATTTGTTCCCCATCCACGTACACACCTACTTGAGTTAAGTTGTGATGTTTGAAGTTAAAGGGATTGGAGGTGTAAGTACCGTTAAATGCTTCTGTATCCACCAATACTAGTACCAGGCGCTTCGGAATGTGACCCAGGAAAAGATTACCTGGGGTGAAATTACTGAATGCTTGTGGTATGGAAAGAACTTTGCAGTCAACTCGGCGAATCGGATATTTGGCAGTTGTTTGCTTTAGCGCAGCGGCATGTCCCAAACTAATGGAAGAGGCTACTTTAACTTTGCGAACGTACAGGATTGCTTCTGTGATAACCACCTTGAAGTTGGCACCGCCAGCTGATGACAGCAAGCACAACGAATTCTTGGCTCTGTTGAGCTTGATTCTCAGATTGACTCCGTTCAGTATTAACCGGTCTTGAAAGAAAATATCGCTGTGTATCGGTCCCATCATGTCCACCGTATTACTCTGTTTCGTGAATTCATAGCGAGCTTTTAAACCCATGTTTGCATCGACATCTTCAGCCACTGGATTAACTGCATCCATCTTTCCAGGGGTATCTTTGTAAAACATAGCCATGGACAATTGACTTGTTTTGGCCTCTTCCCCGTAGTTCAGCAACGTTTCAATCATGGCGCGATAAGGGTAGGCATTGGTTGATGGGGAAATAAGTCGCTCGTTCAAAGACACATCCACTTGTGAAAACAAGGAATGGAGAAAAAGGTTCACGGGCCCTACTTCCGTGTTTAGGTCTAAAGCGGTACCGTTTGCTTTAGTAATCTTGGCTTTAACAAACAACTGGGTTCGTGCTAGGTCTAAATATTCTTCCCCAGTTCCCGAGACATTAAATTCGATCGGACCACTGTCAGTAATGTTACTAAGGGGATGATATTCAATCCATTGTCCCTTGGTGATAGATGTTTGTGTAGCCGGAATCGTGAAAAGATCGAGTTCCGATTTCGTACACTCTTGAGATTCGTGATGAACAAAAGCCATGCTTACTTTGAAAAAACATATTCCAAATTTTGTCCGGGCTTCTTCTGCTGCGGAGATGTTTTCCGTTTCTTGCCTGGTGGCGAACTGTTTTTTTCTAGGCTGTGCTTTCCTTTTTGTAGCTTTTTGACCCGCACCTGACTGCGCTTGCTAGGGATTCTGGGAAGCTAGTTCACTGATAGCTTGTTTGGCTCGTTTGGCAACCACCGTTTTTAATTGTTTTTCATCCATCACATCTTGAGCAATATTGACACCGGTTTGCAACGATTTTTTACCAAGTATTCTAGCACCCTGTTTCAGGTGAGGCACCGCCCAGCGAAAAAGACCTCTAAATATGGAACCTAAGCCATATCCTCGCTGGAATCGAGCTCCATGAAAGGCTGGTAAATTTCCACCTTTTTGTTTGGCTTGATCTAAATAATATTGTTCGTACAACTTGTGATTTGGCGTATGAATTTTCTTCATGTCACTCTTTAAAAGTACGGAGGTTGACTCTGACGAAAATGAAGTGTTAGCAATACTCTCCCAAACTCAAATGGTACAGACTCTCCGGTGTCCCGCTTTATATTGACTTCGATCGTCTCGAACTGCTTTCTGCTGACAGGTACGTATTGCGGGCGCACGAATGATTTGCTGATTCGTTCCCCATCTTTCCCTTCCACGGGAATAATTCGAAGCAAGGGAACTAGTGTGTTTCCGACATATTGCGGTTGAATAATATCGCAATAAATGTAAAGATCGTGAAAACAGTGTTCCAAATCCACTTCTCTAGGTCCCTGGGTTGTCTTTGAAATCACTTGTTCCGGTGAAAATCCCAGCATATATCCGAATTTTTCAAAATTCACTTCGGAGTTATTTTGCACATGAACGGTCACCTTTCTACTGATAGTATCAAGGAAAATGACACATCATTGTTGTAACGGTGTTCGTTATCGATCGACTCTTTCATTTTTGCAAGGATATCTTGATATCTTGAATGATAGGATAATGGCCTGGTGAAATTATCAGGGTGTCCCACATACCGTGGAGTTTTTCATTCCGAACGAAAAATCTAAAGTCTTGAACATTATTCCAGCTATGTGGATAGTGGATTTCGGTTAACGCCACTTCCCATTCACCTGTCAGATTAATGGTCTGTGGTAATCCA
This sequence comes from Cladopsammia gracilis, assembly GCA_022457155.1. Taxonomy (NCBI): domain Eukaryota; kingdom Metazoa; phylum Cnidaria; class Anthozoa; order Scleractinia; family Dendrophylliidae; genus Cladopsammia; species Cladopsammia gracilis. Next base: position 212,166 of record JAJGOT010000179.1, read on the forward strand.
ACCCGATACTCTGTTAATGTGTTATTTGGAAATTTGTCCAGACTACTATTACTGGGGAGATGTAGATAAAACTGTGTTACCTCCATGATGACTAGAAGTCAAATGATATTGTTACATAGGGAGGGCTTATTTTATAATTTACCACGCTACAACTATTTCATATAAAATCATTCCTTTATTCACGCAATGCCTTTTACAACTTTGAAATGTTACTTTCCGGTACCCAACTATTAAATTTATCTGGGTAACCTTTCCATTTTACAAAATATTCAACTAAGCCTTTACGCTTTCTCTTGCGTAAGATCTTTTCCACACGATAAACATCGTCATTCTTGATAATTTTCTGTAGTTCAGATTCGTAAAATGTTCCATCTAAGATCTCCCCTGCATCATCTTTCAGTTTATAGACTGGTACTTGACGCGACATTCGTTTGTACACAGTAAAAATTTCTTCGGTAAAGTTATTTTCAAAGAGTCGCTTCGCTTTGCTGATTCTTACACGATCCCCCACTGCAAATTTGAAGCGAACAAGCTTGTGTACATCATCTCCATACAACGTTTCCCATACTTTGGTTTCGTTGGCCTTGGTAACCTGGCTTGGTTTCATTTTAATACTGCGATGGTAGGTATGATTGTAAGATGATACTAACTGTGGTACCACATCTATATACGTAGGTGTGTTTTTAGCAGTAAAAAATTTGTACATTTTTCCCTTAAAAGAACGGTTGAATCTCTCAACCACCGACGCCTTTAATCCCGAGTTAGTTGTGAAAAAATCAATGTTGTTGTCACGAAGAAACTTCAGGAACACACGATTAAGAAACTCCGTGCCTTGATCCGTTTGAAGTTTAAGCGGTTTGCGACCAGAAGATAGAATCGTTCGAAAGGCCTTGACTAGCTCTTGACCCTGTTTTGTCTTCAAAGGAAGGACCCAAGCATACTTGCTAAAGACATCTAGACAAGTGAGGAGGTATTTGTAACCCTTGTTATATCGTCTTAGACTTTGAACATCCACCAAATCAGCTTGGAATTGAGCATTTATGCCGGGAACAATGACTCTACTTCTCTTGTAATGTCAACGCGCGGGTTTATGAAGCGTATAAACGTCTTGCTGACTCAACCAATCCTCAACTTGTTTACGAGAAATCTTGCTCTTTCCTTTCTCGTTGACCGCCCTGTAAACAGCAACCAAACCACCGAAACTTGCGGGATGACTCGGATCGAGGTAAATGCTGGCGAGAGTTTTCTCCATCGCACAACTCAGAGTTTTGTACAATGACTTTGCCACCACAACAAGCAAATACGCAACGAATGCGATTAAAAATTCTCTCTAGTGCAAGGGAGGGTGAAGGTGGACAGCAACCCATCACTAGTGACTTCTCTGACGATCGGAACTCAAATGACTATTCTTTCCACAGTGCTCACTTATATGTCTATTCTCCTATCTGGGTGAAAGTGGGAACGAGAAACTGGAATAATCGTTCCCAGTCCTCCTCGGTCAATCCTAATTGTTCGGCAAAATTTATAAATACCAATAATCTTCCCCAATTAACTTGCGTGAATACTTCAGAATGAAGTTGTTTTAACTTGCTCAGTTTCGACCCCGGTAGATCGCAAAATCCCTCCTTCGATAACATAATTTCAGGTGTAGTAAAACTTATACTTTGTGCTACAAGGCGGTATAGGTCAAAACGAAATCGAAGCGAGGAAGGTCTTATACCCATGTTAACTGAGAAAGAGACAAACACACACTGACTCAAATAAACATGCTTTATTACTTTTATAGACACAATTTGTTTTGAATAGCATTAATTACAACGTCAAGGTCCATTGGTTGTTCTTCTTTTCTAACAACAGTCTCAGGGCATTGAACTTCAACTTGGCTGTCAATTTCCATAGCACTGGGATCTTTGCACTTCAATCCACAAGGTCCGTAGTGAATAGTATACAGGATACGACTTTTAAGATCTTCTCCACAATCTTCGAGTTCCAAGGAGGTAAGGTACATACTGGTCCAAGGCAGCTTTGATAATTCGGTCACGTACGCTTCCCACGACTTGGCTAACTTGAAACCAAGAGCGCTGCACACGCTTTCGGCGGTTTTCATGACGATGTTGAGATCGATGTTTTCCACCACATCTTTTCGGTAATACATCCACGCATCTTCGCTATCCATCATGAGACACGAGTGTTGCCTTTGACTTGGGTGTTGAATAGCACAACCATAACAGCGATTCACTTTTGCTTCTTGGATGAGAGAATCAAGCATTGCGGCGTACGTAAGCTGGAACACATGGCCGATAAGGCTAGCGATCTTTTGCCTTTGGACTTTTTCAACTTCATCGACTGTCAGAAGAGGTTTAGGGCTCAATTCGACTTGAATGTTTGAAAACATCATGGAAAAAATACGCTTTGCTCAAGTTGACTCAGAAATGATAATGCTTTCAAAAAATCTGCGCTATTTATTCAAACAGACAATACAAATCTTAAGATCCAATCACGGTGTGAATAGAGCGGGCAAGTTTGGGCCGGTCTATTGTTCCTATTGTTTTAAAAAGGCCGTGGAAGGTAATTATTTACAAATGAATGATTTACCTAGGCACTATCCCTAGTCATTTATTAACACAAAAGGTATGGGTAATTGACTAGGCACTTATTAGTATGCGGGAAATCCAAATTAGTATGCGGGAAGGCATTTTGTGACGTCATTGACTAGGCACCTAGGCACCTAATCCATAGGCACCTAATCCACTTATGCAAATGAATGATTTACCTAGGCACTATCCCTAGTCATTTATTAACACAAAAGGTATAGGTAATTGGTAATACATATTAATAAGTTACCTATACCTATACCTATACCAAACTGTACCTACCTATACATTCGCGGGGTTAAGTTCAGCCTTCTACTACTACTCGGAAAAAAAACGTTAAAAAATAAAATAAAATAAAATGCATGTTTTTAAAATGTTTATCACCGCTGTTTGTTGAATATTTTTCATAATTTCATTTTTAGATAAAAAATATATTTTACATACCTTCTTTCATGTTTTGTCTTAATCTTATATTGTTTTGTTCCTCGGCTATTTGAATTGTAACGTTTATCTCATCTTATATTTTTGAAATGTAACGTTTTTTCATTGTTATCTAATAATATAATATTTTGTTTCTTGGCAATTTTACATGTAATTGTAACGTTTTTTTCTTGCAGTCATTTCTATTCCCTGAAAATTTCAGGCCGTACGTGACGAAATATTGGACAGAATATACATAACATACATTTTGTTTGTCTACAAACTTACCCAAAACAATAACTGGAACAACTCTTGAGTCATTTCCAGCGATATTTTTCGCTTGGAAAGTATAGTTGCCAGTCTGCTTTATTTTTCTCCCTACTATTCCCGAGCCACCCTCCAAGTCCAAGACCATAGATGAGTTTGCTAATGTCATGTTAATTGGTGGGGTACCTTCAAACGAGCACCACACATAATGGTCTGATACTGTTCGTACTACTGACAACATCCTTATCTTCGGTTTATCTGAAAATCAAAAATTAATACAATAGGTTATTTTTCTATTTTAAAATGATAATGTAAAATTATTCTCAATAACATTGTTGATAACGAGAAAAAAAATCGTTTTCGAGACCATTTTGTAGACGTGTTGATATATATATATTAATCAAATCGACATATGACGTGCTTATGTCGTGTAACTAACGATGGCCATGCGCAGCATCTTGATCCCCAACTTTAAAAATGCCTATGAAACGAATTTTCCGACCCATTTTTTATACTAAAAAAATTGAAGTACATGTTCCACTGATTCATAATTTTTCAATTTAAGTTATGGTCAAGCGCGCAATCTATTTTTTCTTACCCCAAAATTAGCCTATTTGAGCGAAAAATATGGGATAACCAACGCGCTGCGCGCTGCCAAAATATGCAAATTAGGACTTGTGACGTCAACAGTTGTGCAGAACTTCGTAATCAACATGGTATAGTCAAAAGTCATCCAACTGGGCAAAACTGCTAAAAAAATATAGCTAAAAAATTGGTTTGTTTAGGAAAAATACTGAGAAGCGTCTGAAAGCGACACCACATATTTGCACAACTGATGACGACACCTTGTCCACTTTTGTTTCACTTCAAGTATTAATACTGATCTTGGTCTGGAAACCCAGATCCGGCTATTCTCAACGGTTTCTTGCAGTGATAGTGCATTCTATGTTTCTTTTTATACTAGCTCCAGGCCCCAGGACACGAAAAGTTCATTTTTGACCAACTTTGGACGTCCAAAAAATACTTTTCATTGCTTGACCATAACTTAAATTGGAAAATTATGAATCAGTGAAACATACACTTCAATTTTTTAATACAAAAAACGGGTCGAAAATTTACTTTCATAGGCACTTTAAATTATTATTTTTCATGTAGTAACCATTTTGCTAACTTTTCTTTTTCAAGATATGTCCGCGAACATGGAACCTATTGAAAAAAAAAAGCCACCAAGATAAGCGGGCTGAAAAAAAATTATTTCCTCAGCAACCTTAGACATTACGTTTATGTATTAGTAAAGAGACAACGGACGACCAGACAAACGATTCCCCCTCTACGCTAAAAGTAACATAGAATTCAACTAGAAAAGTTTATGAAACACGTTGGGGTTGATGGATTTTCTCAAGCTGCTTGTTATACGGTGACTGTTAATTGTTATGCAACAAAAGATGAAACAATTTCGAAGTTTCTGACCATCTATATTGGGAAACGTCTTTTCGTTTGGTCACAAAACAAACCCATAAAAATAAAATATAAAACGTTTTTTGGTAATCTGAGTACATTTTGATGTCAGTAGTTCAAACTGCATTATTTAGAAACCAACTAGATCTACAGTTCACCTTTAGTTGAGCTTGAAGCATAGGCTCCCTTAAAGTTGCGCAGAGTAAATGGATAGTCTTTTTCCAACTCTACCAACATAAATCTACCACTTGTTTGTACGGTGAAAGGCTGTCTTACTCCAGTAAAAATTCCCAGTAAGGTATCACTTGTACTACGTCCATCATACACTTTAATCTGGGCTTTATTCCACGAGTCAGCAGATAGCTGAAATATTGTAAAATTCAACTTTACTGTGTGGTTAGGTGGTGCTGTGATGATCCAGCTACAATAATAGTGGTTCTCGGATGAGCTGGAGCTGATGAGCCCGCTGGAGCCGTTAACGGCGAAAAGGCATGGTGCGCACTGCACATCTGTTAATAAAAGTTCAAATAATTATTAATGATAAATCCGTAATCAAAGATATTACAGGGCTCTAAGAGCCATCTCGTAAATACGAAACAACGTAAGGCTTTAAAAATTTAGTTGTTCTTGATGCTTTCAATTTGTAATTAAGTTTCAAACTTTTGATAATCCTTTAACTTCGAACAATTATCCATTCTTTCAGCCAGCAAGGTAGTAAACCGTACAAAACCGCTGTAATCAGCAGTTAAGGTGGCTCGATATAGTTTTTTGGCGCGCAGATTGGCTTCTAATTTACCCGCGGGACTTTTGAAAATTTGAGTCAAGAAAAAAGATAAACAAACATGGCCGCAGCACTCCTGTCGCGATTTATTTTGCGCCGGCCCGGTAGACTGTATTTTTCACGTGTATGCAAGCTAGGTTCATATTCTTCTTTCTTTAGTGGTAACGTGTTTTACCGAGAAAAAGAAAACAGGGCGTCAAAGGTCACAAGAATGCAGTGAAGAATGGTTTCGCGATCGACAACTCAGCCCCGTATCGACGCAATTTTCCTCTGAATACGAGAGAGTTATTTTGGGCTGTTTTTAGGGGCAGTGTATTTTCTTAATCTAGCCTCTAAGAGTAATGCAAATTGTGTTGGAAAAGACAGTTCATCTTCCAATAAGGACAAACAGCAGCAGAGTGTGTGCGCTACGAAGTTCCCACCCACTGCGTGACATTTGCGGTCGATTCTCGTCATCAAAGAAGGAAATAAGAAAATGCAAAACAAAAAAAGTTATCCACCTACAAACCACCACAGGAAAAAAAGCAAAAGGAAGCTGACATTTCATGGCTTTTAATTAAGCAGCAAATCAGAAATACTCAAATGAGAAAATTGGGAAATCGTCGAGCTGGCGTTCAACAAAAGACACAACAACTCGGCTACAGTGATTATCAATTTGTAGTTTTTAACACAGAGACAACTTCTTTAGGTCAAATCGTAGCTATAACTAAACAGGTAAACACTTACAATCACTGTGTGCTACCAAAATGCAACGTCAGCTACTACGCTTCTCGATTCAACAAACTGTCCGTCAAGGTAAACGTTCCAGTTCAGAATGTTCATCTGAGCGAATGCATTCAAATTTCATCACCCTACCCTCCAGTAATGCTAGTGCAAATTGCCAAAATGTTTTGATCGGCCACAATTCATCTGCTGTGACACTCTCACATTGCTACTCTGTGCCAGGTATGAGTTCAAATAAACACTTTCATCCATGAAAAATTATATTCGCCAACAGCCCTAACCTTGTAAAAACACTGACTCACAAAAAGTGGACACGAGTCGCTCAGTCCGGGAGAAAAGCCCTGTAGAAGCAATCTTCCATCGATTTTCAAATCTCCTTTTTAATAATGAAGAGCTTTTTAGCACATGATGCTTTGAAAAATGTCTGTGTTCTCCATCGCGTATTATTTCAATCCCGTCGTTGTAAACAAAAGCAATGTAAAACCCGCCTCCTTCGCATTCGAAGACATGGTATTTTTAGACGAACGCTTCCAGCGTGTGCAATTTCAGGGATGACATCTTTTCGCAGAGTAATAATGGGCTGGTAAAGCAAAGTTTCATACAAAAAATTGCAGATTCGGCCTGTGTTACAAGGACTTACAGCATCTTTAGAGAAGCGTTGGTCGCAATTTTGAGCAGAGCGCCGACAGCAGCGATTCCATCCACACCACGAGGAACAAAGCAACCGGCGATTTTAGCCAGAATTATTAATCATTTCGAAGGCAAGTAATGTACCAGCCATTACTAGACACAATACATCCAAAAGATAAAAGTTTCTAGCTCACAAAAAGCTGCACAGCGCGAAAGAGATTTGTCTATAAAAGAATAACTCCGCAACGACCGCAAAATCCGCGTGGCGAGTGGCGTGACAATTGCCGCGCATGCGTAATTGCTGATCTTGTCGTGTCAAAATTTTAAGAATTTCGAAACTTTCGAAGTCCACACTTCCGCTTCCGCTCGGTAATTTTTTTTATTATTTTTTTGCATGTTGACTTTGCTCTTTCCAAAGTGCGTTTTGATCGATTTTCAAAAAATTCTGTCGACAGAATAAATAATTAGCAACGAATTCTAAAAACCGTGTTTTTTTGTTTAGAATTTCTGACAGATTTTTTTTTCAGTTGGTATTCAGGTAGAACACAGGGGTCAAAGGCCGTATGCAAAATTTCAACAGAATTCACCGTGGCATTTTAAAGAAAATTGAAGATATGTCTGTTTTAAGACCCTACTTAAAAGCCCAACGGTGTTGCCATGGCAACGCAAACCTCGATACGTCTATGGCAAATTCATACTGTAATATTATCTTGATTTCGGGGTAAAATGTGATGACGTTCCGCAAAGTATAACTGTAATTGTTTTGCCTCCAAATATATTATACAGGGAAACCAAAATACTATATCGAGCCACCTTAACACATATAAGCAAGGACGAAGAGAGGGAAAGGGGTCATTTTACGAAATTATATTCGCTAGCAGACACGCGCGAGAATCCACGCTTTAGGCACTTCATGCTTTTGCGAGCAGCAGGCAAGGATTTGAGCGAATAAGCCTAAAACAAAGAGCGAAAAAAAAAACAGTAAAATGATAAATGCTATCTTGCCATTTTAATTCCATTTGTAGTTGACAAATCACAAGAAGCCAGAGGTTCGATTTTAGGAACAAAACGACGCTGAACGTCGCACAATTGAAATATTTGTGGCGGATTAGTATCCTCCTAAGCTTGAACCCATTGTTTTGAACGCAGTAAGAAGTTCATTCGCACCAAAACAGTCTGTTCCATGTGTTCTAGCCGTCATCACTGTTACATTTAATGAGCTTTCTGTCATCTCTGTTCAAAATCCAATTAATTCTAAACCAAATAATTGCGTTACTGAAAACCGGGAACATATCTTAATAAGAAACTCAGTGTAAAATAGCGGTATAACATTTTTATCTCCTGTAAGTTAATGTTTAACTTACAGGAGTATTATGTGGGCTAACCTGCTTTCTTTGTGCATTTTTGTTAGCAAAATTTTTGTTAGATACTATTAATAGACTTTTTTAGTGAATTTGTGGGGACATTCTTGTTGCACTTTTGTTAGCACATTTTTGTTAGATACTATGAGAGTCGAGTACCATATTTTTGAAAGCGGTTTAGCGAGCGCATGTTTGTGGCCTGACAAAGCGATATATTCATACGTTGATGATTTAGTTAACTAAGATTTTAGAGAACGTTAGAAGAGAGAGCAATTTATTTGGCCGTATTTTATCAAAAATTCAAGCTCTCGTTATTTTGTTTATTCTGAATTGGAGTGATTCATTTGTAGCGCACGTTTGTGGCCTGACAAAGCCATATATCCACAGCTTGATTTAGTGAACTAAGACTTCAGACAACGTTCCAAGAGATAGAGAGCAATTTATTTGGCTGTATTTTATCAAAAATTCAAGAGGTTTTGTTACATCCTTTTAACCTAAACCACTTATCTCAATAAAGGTTAATAAACAAGTCGATTTTAAATAAATAAATAATAATAATAATAATTATAATAACTTTATTGTTTATATAGCGCAAAATACATTTATATATGATCTAATGCGCTTTACATGAGCATAAAAAATAGATTCTATTCTAACTAATATATACTATAAGTTATATGCGTCATGAAAAAGAAAGAAATATTTCCAGAATTTCTATATAAAATAAAGTAGATATTTTCAAACGAAAGGGTAAGAAATGTAATTGTGAAATATAGATTTGGGTTATTAGAATTCTAAGTTTTTAAGTTTAGGTATTAGTACAAAACGCTTTTTTAGAGGAAAGTATAACAACATATGTTATAATCATGATATTTTTAGAAAATAAGTATTTGATATCAAAGATGAAATATGAAAAACTAAGGAAAGAAGCGGACGCATTTTGCCTGTTTACACGATCGCTGTTTTGAAAAATGCCCCGGCATTCAGTTAGGTAACATTCCTACTGTTTAGTTCTCTTCTGCATAGCAATGCACGTTCACTAGCCGGTAATGAAAGTTTATTTATATGTATTTACTGCTGGCATATTAGCAGCATGAAATTCGGTGGGAGTCTTTCTGGCTTTATCTGGATGGGAAATTTGGAAAAAGTACGAATATTCCCTTTACAATTATTATGTCAGATCAACTTGCAATTCCAGTACTAGGCCTTTGGAAATCGATCGGTCCGGTAGAGATGAATCATTTCTGTAATTCGTGAGCTTGAATTGGCTAATATCCTTTACGATGTGTGCTTAATATTTCCCAATCAGTTGTAAAAATGAACTGATATTGTTTATAGCATTACGTTCCAAAGAAAGGGAAGAGAGAGTTTGAGGTAAGCAGTAGCATTGTTGCTGTACAGTGTGGAATCCATCTTACAACGGGTGCTTGAAAGTGATTAGAAAGAATTTCGCAAACGTTGTATGTACATGTGAATAAACAAGTTTTATTTTATCAAGTGACATCAAGTGAGTAATCAGTAGAAAATTTCTTCTGATTCTTGTACAGTGTATATTTCAGGATTACATGTACTCATTTTGCCGGTTGGCCTTTAATCTTGGTTTGCATTTTTTTTTTCATTTTAAGGCTCAAACATTTAGGTTTCAGTGACTTTTTAAGGCCTCATTTTGGTCTTTTTTTTTTTGGCTACGGGGCCTAGTTTTCCTTATGGATGGTTTAATATATCTGGTATTCCGTCGAACTGTGGAATTGCTTATTTCGCTTCACGATCCATTTATATACAGTAGTATAAAATGAGACATGCATAAGTCGTAAAAAGTATTTTTAAAAAAGCCTTTAGAATAGCTTTCTAAAGTAGGTATACACTAGATCACCCTAGGAATATATGACATGTTTGCTCGATAAAATTGGTCCTTGATAATTTCAGCAGGGTTTCATGTTGACAATAGAACTGATTAGAATTATTTTATCTGTCTATCATCCATGCCTTCATTGTAATAGCTCTCCTGGTGTATATTAAGGTTTCTTTAATTTGGCCTAGATTCGTTTGTTAGATCAGCTGAAGTTTTTATTATCGGTGTGAAAATATTACCGAGCATCAGAAAATTTCTTAGGCCGTGATTTATTGTCTATTTTAATAGACTTAAATAGTCTATGGCGTGCAAGACTTGTGAGAAAGTATTTCTACACGGATGTAGTCTAAGATCCAAGAATGAAAATGCTGAGCATGTCTTTATTGTAATCAATACTTCTTGATGTTTCAGGTTATTTTAGTTAATTATTCTGTTGTGGAGTAGTGTCTTGTGTCTTGTGCTTGACAGAACTTTCGCAGCATGTCGTCTGACCTGAACAACAGGCATTGACAGTCAGTTAACTTCACTTTAATTTGAGAATATTTTCAGCGCTATGCAATGTCTTTTTCTTTCCCTACTGCGTCTCGGTAATTATTTTCCTCCGGCCTGGTGTCGCAGAATTTAAAACATGTTTCAAAATCGCACAACATTTTTCTAAACTAAAGGATAAGGTTTGCTCTGGGACTATACAGTACATCACAAAAGGAAAGATCACATAGCTTGTATATAACACTGACATTTATTGATGACTTAAATTAATAGCTTAAAATTATTATCTTAAAAAGAAACTTAAAAAAAATCTACAATGTCAATTTAATATTTCGACAATAAATTATTTTTGTTGAAGATATTCTTACACATAATTAAAACAACCCAGGTTTAGATAAAAATCACTAACGGAAATGGTTTCTCGGACAAGGACCACCATTTAATAAAAAGACTGCTGGTCTCTTTATGTACCCCCTCTCGCACCACGTAAAAAGATGGTGTCTTGTTCGCATTGCCCCCATTCTATCAGGAGTAGAAACTGAGAGAAAGATAAAAATATTCCTGTGCCGTTTTACTAGCAATGCAAGCTTCATGCCGACAGAATATTAATGTGTCCATTACACTCATTAGATAGGTGGTATGCTGTGTAACTCCCTATCCCTACACAGGGTGGGTCTTCGTCGAGTATACTTGTTATGATCATTTCCCTAAGAGCCACCATCTGTAAAGTGATGCTTGCATTTTTCCTGCAGCAAATGACAATTCAAAGCTAGTAATTAATTGTATGAATGATAACAGTTATAGAAAACGTGCTCAATCTCTGAGCTGGACAACAAATCGAGATTTTGTTACCATGTACATGTGTTACACTCTGTTAAAAATGACGAGAATGCCATTATTTTATAAGTGGTGGTGCATGTCTAGGGAAGAACTGAAACAGTAACATATTGTTTGTTTGAGGCTCTTGTTAGATATTTTGAGAGTAAACCAGGTGGTTGGATCCAAACGAGTTAAAACTACTAACATTTGCTCCAGAAACAAGACAAGAGGAGAGCATCACCATTTTAAATGACGTCCAAACAAATTGATAAAAGAGAAAATTAACTCAAGAAATCACACATTCTAGCCCAAAAACAATATTCTGGCATAATATGACAGCACTGCATGATGGGAAAAAACTTACAGGAGATAGCCCAAAGGGCACTTTGAAATTATGTTGCAAGCCATTTGTCCAGCAACAATATACAAGCCGCAAGCTTTTATTAGTTACGTGTGTCTGTAATTATTTTTTGCGCCTATGACCTAATCTTCAAAACACTTTACAAATAAAAAAGACAAATAAATGGCTACTTATCTATTTATCGTGCAAAACACCACAACAGTGAAAAAAAAACTCCGTGGAACGTTCGAAAATAAAGGCGAAGAACATGAATCTATACATGGATCTAAACATTTCACTGTAACATGTACATAGAAACACTGCTAATTTATTTGCGGTATTGCTCAAAAATTGACGAAACTGCTCCTTTATCTTAAAAGCCTAGCAAGGCTGGTGTAATTGAACGTTTCCAAGAAAGCTTCAATCGATGACCATCGATTCGCGAGTGTGCCCTTTATGCACCGCTGGGAAAACCCAAACAGGTTTTTTTTTTTCGCAAAGTTTAAAATATGATTTAGGAAAGATTGGTTTTCGTTTTCGTACTGTATTTGAGAAAAAGCTAGGTCAGAAAGCATGGAAACGCGTTTTCAGTTGTCTCATACGTCCATTCAAGACCGCGAAAAACCGTCCATGCAAAGGTCAATATTCAATTTTTTTCCATAGTCTTCAAGATGCAGTGATGGATGTTAGTCTACTGTTTCAAATGAATCTCCTCACCTCAGAAGTTTTGGGCGCGCCGCCTGTAAGCTTTCATGAAGGAGCCGAGACCCCTATGTTCAAAACACTAATTTATTCAAATTTCCCTAGTACGCCTATCAACACGGCAAAGTTACAGTTAATGTTAATTTGCTGCTGTCAAATAGATCTCGTCACCTCAGAAGCCTGGACGCTCCGCCTGTAAGCTTACATAACGGAGTAGAGACCTTAAAGACTATTTTTTTTTAAATTTTCGTAGTCTGCAAACTTAGCTATAATTATAGCTAGTCTTTCACCGGATGCATCGACGCACAAGTGACCAATAAAAGCAAATCAAGACAATTGGAACCCAAGAATGGCGATTAAACGCAATAAATATTGACAAATCTATTGCTAAACAGCGCTAAAGATACGCGGCGAAATATTAAAGATTTATTCAAACGCGCAAATTTCCAGGGCGAATTTGAACTCTTAATGTGTGCAATAAAATCGACCCTCTGGCTTGTGTGAGCGTATTCATTTTACAAATAAGCGTATGGATTCCCTATGATCCGGCCCCCGGGACCAAGTGCTTTCTCGCAGGCTACACATTTAAAAACATTTGTTGTCCTGTAGCGTTTGTTCAAGTATTAACCGATATGTACTTGGCAGTGGGGACGTTAACTGGTTAGACTCGTGTTTACCGACGCTCCTAAAAATGTTACATTTTAAAACCGCACGGAGAAACCGTCTTTGTTCTGAAGCAAATCATTTCCAAAACGACTAAAGAAAGACACGGACACACAGGTAAATCATTTTGTTCTTTATTATTTTGTAGCTAAAAGGCGCTCGGGTTCCCTGTGACTTGACCAGCAAATACACAAGTGATTTGAATAGTTAAATTTCAATATTAAACCCGTGTTTGTGTTAAAATAAGCATAGTGTCAAACCCCTATAAAGCGGCAACTCTGAGGTAAACTATCAAGCGGCCAGTTTTTGTGATATCCGGAATCGAGCAAGGTCAAATAAGTGTTATCGACCGAAGTCGAAGGCTACGACGGCTAAGGCTGATAACACTTTCCGAGACCTTGATTATTTCGGATATCACAAAAACGGAATCTAATTATTGTTTTAATATTCATTGTTTTAAAGAAAATAACGACAAACACACTGTCGTACGGAACGCAGTTTACTATTTTCCGACAAGAATAGAATTCACCACCCGTGGACATGACATTGCTCTTGGAAATCATGCATTGAGCGCGCACTCTACAGATTATTCACAAATCTGCCAGGAGATTAGTGAATAATTTGTAAGGTGAGCTGATAGTAGTATAGGTAGCTCACGACCTGACGGACCAATCAGGAGCGAGTACATAAAATTAGCATCTCATTTGCATCTCATTAAGAGCCGGTCAGCCAATCAGAGGCCGAGTGGAAAGGGATGACATCATGGTTTGGCATGAGAGTCAGGCAAAAAAAATTGGGGGGAGGGGTGGGGGGCTTATAGTGACCGGAAGTGACCTTGGGTGGCGCTTGCCTGAGGGTGGGAGACCGCTGACCGGAAGTGACCCCGTTTGGATCGCGGGCTCAGATACCGCTGACCGGAAATAACCTTTTTTGGGATCGCGGGCTCAGGCATCGGAGTGGGTCCCAGATCCCGCTCGGCCAGAGAGACAGAAAAAACCCCAGAAAATAACACAAAAAAATGCCTTTTTAATAGTCACACAACGAAAAGCTAGTTTTACAAGCGGGGACATGGGTTCCATCCCCGACTGGGAGAACGCCCCTTTTTTAGTAGTCACACAACGAAAACAACAGCAAAAAAACTATTTTTACAAGCGGGGACATGGGTACCATCCCCGAATGGGAGAACGCCCCTTTGATAGTCCGTCGGGTCAAAAGTCACGTTGCCCTGGGTTCGTGTCCGGGTTTTTCTTCGCGGTCGCCCCTTTTTAATCGACGAGATCTTCGTCGGGTCGAAGCCAACTGAAACCGTAAGGGAGAGTCTTGAACGTGAATTCGTCGCCGATGACGCGTTTGTCGTACACCGCCCCCCAGAGTTTGTCCCTGCGGACGGTGGTCAATGTCTTGGTGCGCTTGTCTCTCTTGATGAAGTGGGGGTTGGGTACGTTGACCGTGCGCGGTTTGGGGAGAGGCGATTGCAGTTCGAGGAACAGCGTTTGTTTCATGGATTCAAAATGAAGGTGTTGTTGTCCGCGCACGTTGAGGGTGAACCCGCGAATTTTCTCTTCCGTCTTTCCCAAACGCGTCTTGTAGGCGTAATTTTTGGGACCGCAGGATACGAATTCCACGATGACGTCACGATTGCCTTTCTTGTCGTCCAATTCGTCCGTCATCTCGCCGAGGAAATTGCCCAGGGGGATCTCGGGTTCGCCGGGTTTCCATTTGTAGACCACCGAATCCGTGTCGAAATACAGGGCATTGTCTCCCACGCGATCCAGGTGATGGTAGAGGCGTAACCGGGCCCAACAGGTGGTGAAGGCGGCCACGAAGACGTTGGTGGTTTGACCGCCGGGGACGTCGTCGTCGATTTTGTCGTAGGCGATCTCGAGGCACTCGTCGTTCAGGATGCGGAGATCGTGGATGACGATGGTCTCGTCTTTCATGAATTCGTACAGGGAGGCGAGCGCGGTGATTTGTTGGATTTTCCGCTTTTCCGCTTGTTTTCCCGCTCGCCGAATTTTCCCCAGAAGGAATTGAGGGCCAGTTTGCTGGTGGCTTTTTTCCCTTGTTCGATTTCATGTTGTCCCGATTGAGGCGGATCCTTTCCCGTCCCCAATAATCATTCAGGAAGAACGTTTGCTGCTCCGGTGTTTTGAGACTTCCGTCGGTGTTCGGGGGCCACCCGGAGGCTTCCGTTTTTCCTTTGAGCCACACGTTGACGTAGTCCTCGAACAGCCCGGTACGTCGTTGCGCGGGGGGAAAGTGGTACACTTCGTGAATTTGGAGAATGCAGTACCCCTTTTCCACGGCTTTGACGAGCTCGGGGGTGCACCACGTCCCTCGGATGCTCCGTTGACTCGCCGTGTGTTCGCACACCCAGGTTCGCTCGGTCATCCGTTTGGGGATCTCTTCTTCCACGCAGGCTCGACACAGGGGAAACGTGATTTTGCCATGGCAACGGTACGGCAGCACGGGATGAAACAACCCCTCGGGCGGTAAGACGGTGCAGTCGGCGATGCCAAAGTATTGGGCAATGTCTTGCACCGGCTGGGTGACGACGACGGGGTGTCCGACGGGGTATTGGTCGTACTTGTTGACGGTGGGGTACAGTGACGTCACATCCACGTACCGAATTTCTTCCCCTTGCGTTTCGTCGATTTCGTCCCATAACCGCACGGCATTGGTGCGGCCCCCGAAGAAGGCGTCGCGCGGGTTCAGCGAAGGGACGGTGATCGGGCGCGACTCGAGAAAGGCGGCGACGTCGGGTCGTTGACGCAACTGCTCCCACTGACATTCCCAGACCACGACCACGTGGTACCCGCCGACTTCCAATTGCCGCTGTTTTTTCATCGTGGCTTCGTGCATTTCCCATTTGGTGCGATCGGGGTGGAGACGGGTGGTCTTGGTCATGCTCCCCTGGAAACAGACGGGACATCCGTGCCACAAGCACCCGTGAAATTCGTACACGGTGCGGGTCGTCTCGTTGAACCCGTCCACTTGATACCGACGGCCCCCGACTTGGAGAGTGCGTTCGCCCCCGTTGAACGCGTGCGCAATGACCCCTTGGGTTTGTTGGGAATTCTGCCACTCCAACCATTGGTAGGCTTTCAGGGATTGGTGCCCTCTTTTCCCATTCCATCCGCAGGGGGGTTCCAAGGCCAGGGTGCGGGGACGTAAATGTTTCTTGCGGTAATACCGCATGCAGTCCGCGGCGATGGTCACGCATTTCTCCATGGGATTGAAATCGGCTTTGGCGGCAAATTCCCGCTGAAAGATTTCGCAGCCGGCTTTGAGCACTTGCACGTCCGATCGACAGTAGGCCAGCATTTCCTCGTGCAAATTGAACTCGAGATGTTGCACGGTCTTGTACCATTTGTCAAAGTCTTTTCGCACGCCCGGTTTCATGCCCTCGGGGTCGTAATAGCGCGCCTCGGGCCAAGGTCCCACAAAGTCTTGATGGGCCTCGTGTTGAAAAAATGCGGAAAGAAACCTTTCTTGCTTTCCGTCAGATTGAACGTGGCGGCAAAGTCGGAGAGGGGATAGGGGAGGAAACACAGACTGTCCTTGAACGTCAACCGTCCGGCTCTCAGGCTCAAGATTTTCGATCCCACGCAAATTTGATCTTTGACCTCGATGCGATGGTCGTAGAGGTACTGGAGGATGAACATCCCGTCGTAACCTTTGAAATTGTGAAAGATCACGATGACTTCCCGCGGTTCGCCCAACACCTCTGTTTTGGTCAGCAGCCAATCGTAAAATTGCCCGGTGCAATCGCGACCGTAAAACACCAGGGCGGGCACGGTGTCGAGATGGTCTTCCCCTTTGGCGCAGATGAGGATGGGCACGTGCAATTGGTCGTCCTGCGTGCTTTCATAATCCGCATACACGAAATAGGGCGGTAATCGGGGCCGAGTCTCCTCCTCCTCGTCTTCGTCTTCCCCCGACTCGGGCTCGTTGGCGGCCAAGAAGCGGACGGCGTGGGCGGCGTGACGCAGGGCAGGTCTGGCGCGTTTGGCGGGAGGCGGTCCTGCTGCTGCTGCTTCCACCTCCTCCGGGTCTGGATCGTGCACCGGGTCAATGTAGCAACGGTGGGTGGTGACATCCGCGTAATCCTTGCAGGTCTTGCAAAAATATTCCTCGCACTTGTGGGGACGTTGTCGTTTGCGTCGATTTTTCCACCAGTCGAGGGATTTGCAGCAATCCTCGCACGTTTGGAGATTGGCGCAGACGGAGTGTTGCGGGGTGTCGGCCCCTTGTCCGTTGGGCGAAAACACCCGGTGATTCTCGTAGCAACGGTCTCCGTAAAAACAACGTCGACAGTCCGGGCAGGGACGTTGCGTCGGTCGTGGGGGTTTGCTGTCGCCCGGGAGGAGTGCCAGGTTATCGCGGCAGTCTTTCTGTTTGCAGGCCACGCAACGTCGCTTCACGCAGGGATGATGCGCAAAATCCTCGTTGTCGTACCCCTTGTCGCACAAGTGGCAATAGTAACTACGTCCGAGAATGGAGGGAATGGAAGTCAAGCCGTAATAATGATCGTCGTGTTTCAAGAGAAACAGGTAACGTTGGTCGGCGCGTTTCTCGCCCTGTCCAAAGATCACTTGGTAACTCATCTCGGCGCTGAGGACTTTAATGTAATAGTCCGGCAACACGATTTGGAATTGATGGAGGGCTCCCAACCCGCAAGGCCCTTCGGGAACGCGAGCCAAAGCGTGCAAAGCCTTGGCCAATCGGGTTTGACCCGGACCACCTTTTTTCAAGGATTCGTAGCCAAGCTCCGGCGTCCGTCGACGCGGGGGAAGTTCGTCGGCCCACGCTTGCATGGTGACGAGAGCCCGAGCGCAGCACAACTCGTCCCGATTTTTGATTTTGACGACGCACCTTTTCTTTTGGAGAAAGGTCAGGATGGGTACGTTGCCCGGGACGGCTTCCTTTCGACGACCGCTGCCCCGTCCGGGATCCTTCACGGTGGTGATTTGAACTTTCAAACGATCGTCCGCTTTGAATTGTTCGTTGGAGTTCAATTTCTCTGCCATTTTTTGCACGAGGAGGGTGACCCGTTGACTCTGTTCGCGCCATTCCCGCACCGGCACGTGAAACGATTGAAAGGCGTGCAGAAAGCTGGGATGTTGCATGGTAAACAACACGTGATCGTCGTCGGTTAACTGTTCCTCCTCCAATTGGCGATCGATGGCCCGACGCAACGCCTGTTCGAGTTCGTAACCCACATCGTATTGTGGGGGTTGTAAGAGTTCCGTGCGAGCGTGGAGGGTGGCATCGAACACGCGACGACGTAACCCAAACCTTTGCACGCGTCGATCCGTGCCCGGGGTGAGTCGAAACTCGAAGAGGTGGCCCCGGTTGCTCTCTTCCGCGGCTTCCATGGCCTCCAACAAGACGTCGTCGTCCAATTCTTCCTCCTCGAGGTCGGCCATTTTGAAGGGTTTTAACACTCGACGAAGAGGACTAGGAAAAACAACTTGTCCCGATCGGCAAGGTTGAACAGCGTTCTACAGCAACGACACAGATGGAGTTGCCGCGAGTTAAACCGTTGGCGTTTGGCTTCCTTGACGTCACGCACGAATAGGGTGATGGTTTCCCCTCGATAGGTCTGCAATAGGGTCAATGGATCTCTTCTCCTGATGCGAGAGACGCGACAGTGAAAGCACTCCATGCAAAAAAGGTCGTGGTCGGTCGGTACCCGCCCTCTTATTATACTCTCGAGGAAAAAATGACAATGCATGCTGGGGAAGGAACGGGGTACCCATGGGGGGGTATGGGTCTTGATTTTTCACTCGCCCCAAACCCCGGCCGGGAGGTGCGCGGGGATCTATATAAAGGCCGAGGGTATGGCTTCAAACTCACACCCAAAACCCAAAGTCAAGATGATGTCTGTGGATGCTCGTGTCGACATTTTTTCTGTGGATATGGAAGGAGAGAGCGAAAGATCTGAGGGAAAGAAGAAGAAAGAGAAGGAAGAAGATCGAAAGTGTGTCATCTGTTTAGAGGAAAGAAAATTGACTGTGAGAGAGTTTACCAAGAGGGACGGGACGCTGGCCAGACAATTTGTCCGTGTGCGGGCGCACAAGTTCTTTTGTTGTAGCGGGTGGGTACACACCACGTTTATGTTGAAGTGGGTGCAAGAGAACGGGCGACTGGTGACGCTATTCAAGTGCCCTCACTGCCGTGCCCTGGGGTGCGATCTGGAGGAAATGGAAGCTTTTCGGGAAGGAGAACTGTGAAAAAGAACATTTTATTTCAAGAAAACAAAAGAAGAACTGTGAAAAAGAAACATTTATTTCATTTCAAAGAACATTTTAATTTTATTTCAAGGAACAAATTTAAAACGTGTGAATCAAAACACAATAAAACAGTTGTGGTTCAAAGTCTCATTTTGCAGTGTTCTCATTGTCTCATGGGGTGGGCGATAAATAATAATACTCAAAGTGTCAATGCAGTGATTGTAGACAGCCCACGGTGCGCTCGAATAATCCGGCAAGGGCCTCTTTCCATCGGGGGTAATTGTGCACATAGCGGGAACCCACAATGGCACTCTGGGTGTGTAAGCACGCTTGGAAATTTTTGATCAGAATTGGGCCAACTTTCAAAATGGCCGCGCGTGACCTGGGATGTAGTTTAACAAAATCCAATATGGCGGATCAAGGTGAAGCCACCGAAGGAGAACTAATAGTTTCAATAAAAGAGGCACTAAAGCGTGAGAAATCAACATTTGAGCGGAGAATTTCGAATGCCCATAAGCTAAGGGATTTAGACAATACATTCCATGAGCTAAATAAGCTGGTTCAATCGGTTGCGAAAGCGAAGTTTGGAGGTCTTCGTGAGCGACCCAAACACAGACTCGCCGAAATATATCCTGTCCTACAACGCAGCATGATCCGTGCAAAAAAACCGCAATTAATCGCCGTCTTTGTTCAAGGATGAGTAAATTACATCCCTGGATGGTATGTTTTGAACTTCCTATGCCATAGGAAGTTTTTGATCTTTTACATAAGGAAATTCTTGGTCGGACAAGATATGGGATAGAGATGATGAGAAACCAGGATCAGTGACTGTAACATTTTCAAACTTGAGAAGATTATGTCATCTGTTTGATCAATTTGAAGACTGTGGTGGATTCATAAAACAATTTGGTGAAGGAAAAGGGCAAGCAAAGCTTATTGTCAATGAAGAGAAGAAGGGAACCATGACCTACAAGGCTAAAGAGGGGATTTTAAGAGCAAAATTTCATTATGGATACTGGAATTCTTTTGGAGTCAGTCAACATTGAATAGAGGACGCAGATTAACGATCGACCCTTGAAATTGCCAATTGTTTTCCTTTAATGATTGGAGAGACAAAGGTCTCAATGCAGTCTCCTGAATAGTCCATATACATATAACTTTTCTAATACAATATTATAATATTACAGAACTATCTTACAAATTCTTGATAATAATGTTTATAAATGACATTGTTGTTATAATTTTTTCGTTTACAGCAGGTATTATATATAGTATTACTATTTTAGCAACATTGTAAAGATTACCATAATTCAGCCTGTCTTAGGCTGCAAGTTTTCTAATTTTAAATTTTAAATCATCCATCCATCCATCCATCGATCGATCTATCTACTATTCAATATAATAACTAAAAGTTGACTTTGCATGAAATATGCAACTGATCTTTTTGACTGTGTATTTGAATAGACCTGGCAGCCATCAAAATTATATCAACTAATGATGAAAAGGTTGTGGTCATGATTACTGAAGATGTATTAATAATTATATTTCCTATCTGACACATCATCTTACTAGGGATAACATACATCCAGCTTACATGCTAATTATTTCATTGGCAATATCTTAAATATTCTTGGGTTGGTTTGCCAGCACACTGTACAGATTTCTGGATCTCTTGCATGAGTTCATGTCCACAGAAGAAGCAATGTTCAGTGTCAGCTTCTTTAGACATGCCACAGTAGCAGTAATGTTGGGGATCCGTACGAATGCCGGCCGGGTAGGAATGAGAGTATCATGTGACTGATAGTATGCTAAGAGTGAGGGTTGCTCGATGGGGAGCCACAGCTTGCTAATGTGGTCATACCTAAAAACCTGAAAACAACGTTGTTTGTATTGGCTATTTCTAGCAAGGCTTGCAATTTATACATGTTTAGCTTCCCTGCCCTGCATTGTGTTGATACCCAGCCCTGTACCATATTTGTCAAACATTTGCATTGAGTGAGCATAGACTAAATGTCCAATACTCCAGAAGTGCCTGATACATGTTCTGAAGGACCAAGCATAACAACTGCAGTAAAATAATCATGGCATAACTGAGGAAGTTTTGCAAGATTTTCTTCAGTAAGATGGTACATTGAAAAAATTGCAGCACAATCTCTGAGTTAAGTACCAATGAAGACAATTGGCAAGAGTTTAATTAGCAGCTTAGGATCCTTTGAGTAACCCTAAATTGCTTTAACTAAATGCATAAACCCATGCAAGATTAGCCGTGAATCTTTACCTGTCAACCGATAGGTAAAATCCTTGTCTTTACTCCAGTCTTCAAGGAGCCACTTGCCCAATTGTTTTTCTCATTCACCCTGCTTTAACATCATTTTCCATAGCCTTTAAATATCTGGAAATTGCACAGTTTGGGGGCAATTCACTAAGGCTGTTTAGTGTAGCGGGGAGGTTACTAAAAGAAATGGCAACATCAAGGAGCATTCTATGTAAATGCTGCACACCATTCATTGTTCTTTAAGTGAAGTGGTTCTACCACCTCTTTGTCACAAAGCTTTCCAATTAAGGGTCTAAATTCTTGCCTTACCTTTTTCGCAGCAATGAACTGTGTGACTCTACTCCTCTTTGTTTTCTGAGCTAAATGACTTGGGATTTTTGTTGTGAAATAACCTGCTGTGCAATAGCAATTCTTTGACTATACTCTGCCATGGCCTCCATTTACAATTCTGAGACTCAGACCCAGTTAGTGAATTACTATCAGACTTGAGACATCATTTGTTATCTTGGGATAACAAATGTAAATAAATAAATAATGAGAAATAATCAAAAATTATCAAAAATAAAATGATAAAAAATATAATAAAAATAATAGCAATAGTAACAATAATAACTGTGATAATACTTTATTAACAAATTTCTTAAAACAATCTTAAATTTACAATATAACAGTAATAATAATAATAATAATAATAATAAATAATAATAATAATAAAATGATAAAATAAAGTAATAAAAAATAATAAAGAATAATAAAAAATACATTTATTTTTGGTGGAGGAATAATAGTGAGGGCTGTCCTTTTGTCAGTCCACTTGTGACCGAGATGAAGGATTATAAATTAAAGACAAAGTTTATGACCGGTTAATTAAGCAGCATTATATTTTGCAGAAATACCACTCGTTTAAGTTAATCTTATCTTGTCTTGTAGTCTACACGTTTCTTTAAGGTGCAAATTTCCTTCGATTTGGAAATATATTCATTCCTAAGCACAGCCCTCTGTTTGCAGCTGTTTGGTAAACTCCGCGATAGGAAAACGTGTCTTGCCTTTCTTCGAGCGTTTCCGGTTTCTTCTGGAATCACTCCCCATGTAAACTGCTCAATGGTCTCCAAAAACTTGAGAATCTCCGCGAGGAGGAGGTGTCCACCGCAAAAACAAAACGATAGAAACACAGCCAAGGTTGTTATTGTCAGCTCTTTCGTTGTAAAAATAAAGACTGAATCTTTGCCCGCCGGAAATTTTTCCACAAAAACACTCGATTTTTTCAGAAGAGACCAATAACTCACTGTAAAGCGAATGGGGGATGAAGTACAAGCGAAAATATTAGCGACGGAATTATGTAAACATGGGCAAACCGCACATCAAAAGAAAGCTTGAAGATCAAATTGTTTTGTATGTCAGAGGGAAAAGCTTTATTAGTACCCAGTTCGCCGCAAATGGCTGAGATAAAACCACGCTCTTCAGCCAAAATGGCTGCCAAATGACCGCGCGAGAAAATTACTAATAAGAGACTGGGAACTGGGGACATTTGTGTGGCCGGTTTTGACCCAAAAATGTCCAAGCGTGAGAGGGGAAAATTGCCGTTCCCCATCGCGTGAAACGTGCCGGTGCCATAGTTGTACTTGTACCATCGCGATTTCTCCAGATCGTAGGCAAAGATCTGCCGATGCAATTGTTTGGCATATTCCACGGTCCACCCCGTCCCTCCTTTCATCTGTTTTTGGTTGAAGGTAAAGAACCCAAACGCGTAGACGCTGCCGGCCCGTGCGCAATGTGAAAGTTGCGTTTCAAATATTCGACCGTGATGGCGTTGGAAACCCCTTTTCCCAATCGAGTCTGCGCCGTGATAAAGTAACTGTCGGCTCGGTTCAATTCTTCTTCCGTCAAGGGGGTGATGGTTTGACGGCGAGGGTGATGGGGTCCAATCACCACGCCCAAACGAGTCCCGAAATGAAGGGATTGACGTTCCGCCTCGGCGTCCACGCCCGGTTCTCCACCCGTGATGATGGTGTACTCGTTCAAAACGGGAATGTCCATGGCCATCGACATGAGGAGGAGCGCTCGTGAAAAGAAATCAACGCAAAAAAATGAGTCCGAGCCGGGGCAAGCGGGGTCTTTTTATTTAGACCGTCGTCGACTTTGTCCACACGGGACGGTTGGCGGACCAATGGAATCTGTACGTGGACTGACACGTCATCCCGCATTGTCGTCGCATCCAATCCACGAAATGATGGCATTCGACTTGCGGGCAATGATGACGTAGGGGGTCGGCGTGAAAACCGCAACCTTCCACGCGATCCAAACGTTTCATTTTACGAAACGGGGGACACCCGTAAGTTTCGAGATTGAGGTGGGGGATGCCGAGTCGATCCAAGAGATCTTGTTCCACGTGCCCCCCTTTGAAGGCCACCGTATCTCGTTCGTCGGTGCGGAATCGTTCGTACAGAGCTCGGATTTGCACGTCCAACAGTCGGTGGGGGTAAGGCGCGGCGGCGGGGGGTGGTTGAAAGTGGAGTCCGTGAATGTTCCACATGACCCAACGGGCGGTGATCTTTTCCTTGTCCGACAACTGAGCGTACTCGATGGGGAGATGGTAATGGACGACGCCCGAATGCTGTCGCGTCCAATCGCAGTACCCCATTTCGCGGCACAGAAAACATCCCTGGATTTGGAACCCTTCCAGGTCGATGCAAACGCATACCTTTTCCATGTTGCTTGTTTTGTTCGTTTGAATACGTGCGAGGGAAGGGGGTGTGGTTTTTATAGAGACTGGCAGGTGGGGTGGTGGTGGGATTATGTTTTAGCCAATCAAACGAGGCCACGTCACGAGGAGGCCGGCCAATCGGATACGACCACAGGGGGTCGTGGACTTGGAATTTAAGGCGTGACGCATTCTCACTCGCCCTCTCTTCGTTCCAGTTGCAGTGACCTGAAGGAAAGGAAGAAAAGTCATGAGTATGAGTCGAGTGGCCACGCAACCGACTCCTGTCGCTGCACCTAAAAAATGTAAAACCAAGAGCGATGCCGAAGGGAGTAAAAAGAAGAAGAAGAAAGACGAGACATTGAGCCCCGAGGACATGGCGGTCTTGAATGCCCCCGTGGACATCTTGCCACCTCATTCCCCCGAACCTCTCTTGTTGACCGAGGAAGAAGAGAACGAGGCGGATGCGTTTCTGGCGAGCCTTTGCAAAGACCCGGTTCTTTCCACCCTGGTGGACGCGGCCACGCAGACGGACCCTCCACCTCAGTCCCCCGTCGTCGTCACCGACTTGTCCTGCCCCATTCACGAGTGGGAACCCTTGTGCCCGGGCAGTTGCGGGGATTTCTCTTACGAACGTTGCGGTCACGAGGGATGTCTGGTGTTCATTCCCACCCGTCACTTGGACACGATGTTGAAAGAATTGAAAGACCATCTTCACCCCGCCCTGAAAGCCCAGTGGTCTTCCTTGCGTTGCGACTGCGGGTTGAGACCTCGGATGAAACTAAGTTTGTCCCCCAACAATTACCAAAAGGTGTTCCTGACCTGCGGCGTCAACCAGAAAGGCGTGGAACAGTTTGGTAAAGAACGCTGTGGGTATTTCCAGTGGATCCATTGGAAACCCCGCGTCAAGAAAGAGGCGTACCACCCC
Organism: Cladopsammia gracilis; assembly: GCA_022457155.1. Taxonomy (NCBI): domain Eukaryota; kingdom Metazoa; phylum Cnidaria; class Anthozoa; order Scleractinia; family Dendrophylliidae; genus Cladopsammia; species Cladopsammia gracilis. The sequence continues at coordinate 237,405 of JAJGOT010000179.1, forward strand.
GTGCCGTGGACCTCTTGGGAACCGCCCCAGGTCGACAAAGAAAGAGAAAGAGAGCAGAACAGAGGGCCAGAAAGAGAGCCAGAGATTCCCCGGTGGAACAAGTTTTGGCGAGGAGGGTTCGTGGTGGCGGGAACGAAGAACACCATTGCCTATCCCGAAGAATTCAGAAATTTGAGTTCTCGCCCTTACCTGAAGGAGGCGTACGAGGAGATGAAACGGGTCCCAAAATGGAAAAAGATCATTTATTTGGACACCTTGAGCCGGTACCTGAAAGAGGAAGACCCTTCGTTGGAGATGTTGAGAGATGTGCAGTGGTTGAAAGACAAGTACGTGCCCGACGATTCTACCCCCTCTTTGACTATTGGATGCGTCGAGTCACCGAGAGGTTGGCCAGAGCCGCGGAAGAGTCACCCCGTGGCAAGTACAAATACGTGTCAGACGGGATTGAACATTGAACATTGCTTTTCTTCATGTAAAAAAATTATCTTGTTTGGTTGATTAAAAAAAAACATGTTGTCACGAACATTCACGGTGTGGTTGTTGTTGTTGTTAACGATAAAAGTCCCCTTCCCTCTCCCTTTTGTTACGAGTGCCTTGGAACCCCTTACCGGTGAACGACATGGCCCCGCGTGCCAAATCCCAAACAAAGCGAGCCTCGGTCAGTTGGGGTGAGGTTTACGAATCCCCCGAGAAAAAAGGTAGTTTGGGAGGCGTGCAACGATTTGCCCAGCAGACGGGATTGCCTCTGGCGCGGGCCAAACGCGTCTTGGAAGGGCTCTTGAGTTATACCCTGCACAAACCGCGTCGGAAACGGTTTCCCACCACCCCCGTGATCGTGTTTGCCCGCGACGAACAATGGGTGGCCGATTTGGTGGACGTGTCGGCCTTGAAGAAATGGAATAAAGGGTACCGCTACATTTTGACCGTCATCGACGTCTTGTCCAAGTACGCGTGGGCGGTGCCTTTGAAGAACAAGACCGGTAAAGCCGTGACGGAAGCCTTTGCCTCGATTCTGCGAGGGAGTAAAGGACGACAACCCTTGCGGTTGCAAACGGACCAAGGGACAGAATTTTACAACCGACCCTTCCAAACGTTTCTGAAAGAGCGAGGAATTTCGCTCTTTTCCACGCGCGGGGATAGCAAAGCCGCCGTGGTGGAACGATGGAATCGCACGTTGAAGGAACGCATGTACCGCATGTTTACCGCCCTGAATACGCTCCGGTACGAGGATCGGTTGCCGCTGTTGGTCCGAGGGTACAACGCCACCCCGCATCGAAGTATTGGCCTGCCCCCGAACCAAGTGACCCGCGCCAACGAACGCACCGTGTGGGATCGCTTGTACGAGAAACGGCTTCGACGGCGGAAACGTCCGACATTGAAGGTGGGAGATCGCGTTCGACTCAACAAGAAACATCGTCCTTTCCAAAAGGGGTATTTGCCCGGATGGACGGAAGAAGTGATCATCGTGCAACGCGCCCGAGGAGGACCCGTGCCCACCTACAAGATCCAAGAGTGGGACGGGACGCCCGTGGAAGGGACTTTTTACAAAGAAGACGTGCAAAAAGTCGAGGTGCCGGACGATGCCGTGTTTCGGGTGGAAAAAGTGCTTCGACGACGAGGACGGAACGTGTTGGTGCGTTGGAAGGGGTGGCCCAGCAAATACGATAGTTGGATCCCCAAACGGCATATGACCTCGCTATAAAGAGGGGCATCGCACACCCAGACTGGCTACGAAGTCGTCGTCGACGTCATGAATCGCGTGGTGCTCCTGAGCGATGTCTCCCCGGAATTTCCCAACAACACCCCGGATGCATTCAAGGTACGATTGGCGGAACCGCTGGCGTTGAATGGGGATTGGGAAGTGGGGTTGCTGTCCCTCTCCACCCCCGATAGCGGACGGGCATTGACGCACGTCGCCGGGCTCGAGAAGGATGTCATGTTTGTGCTGGCTTACACCCTGGTGGATACCCTCGATCAACCGACCCTTTACAGTTACATGATCAACGGCGATCGTTTGCAAGACGAGCAATTCATCAAGAATGGGGTGGACATGATGGCCTCCATGATTCGACTCTTTGAGCGGGAAGCCTTTGCCCAAACGCAAGCACTGGGACGTCGTTTGGAGAAGGCCCGTCGACCCACCTTTCATTGGGAAGGCCCGTCCTTGGTCGTGGAACATAAACTGTTGGAGCACATCAAACCCGTTCCCACCAACCCCGTACCCGGCATTCGATTGATGGTGAATAAAAAGTTGGCGGTGGGCATGGGGTGGTTGAACGCCGAGGGGACGGCACTGGGGGAAAATCTTCACTATTCCCTCCCGTTTCAAGAATCCAAGCAGTCCTTCTTTTTCATAAAGGACACGGAACTGGGCACGACCAAGATAGACGAGACAACGGAAACGCCCATCCTCTGGCACGCGAACCGAGGGTACCTGTCTCTCTCGCTGACCGTGAATTGGCACTTTGTGAATCTCAACGATGCCTTTGCCGAGTACGTGGGGAGTACGGGACGACGCTTCTTCGTGTACACGGATCTGGTGGAAAGCAATCGGATGGGCGGTCAACTCCACCCCTTGATTCGAGAAGCGCATTTTCCCAAAAGCGGAGAAGGGGTGCAGTTCTTTGAGCCCTTGCACATCCAATGGGTCCCCTTACGACGCCCCTGGATCGATATCGTCGAAGTGCAACTTGCCGACCCGACCGGGACCTTGGCAAAAATGAAAAAAGGCCAAACGGTCGCCACCTTCTCGTTCCGCAAGGTGACGGTATAAAAAAGCCATGCAGCTAGCTCCCTCGTCGATCCTCGAGTGTCGTCATGTTGGGTGGCAGTTTAACGCGTTATCATCCCCCCTCGACGAGAACGGGGACGGGGCAAGGCGGAGGTGCCTTCATGCAAGATTTGATCAAATTGGCCACCCCGTTGCTCGCGTCGTCGTTGCGCGAAGGAAAAGCGTCGCTGGACCGAGGTCAATGGTGGAAACAGGCGGGAAAAGCGGTGTTTGGCGCCTTGGGACGAGGGGTGAAACGAAAAGCCCTGACGAGCAAGCAAGGGATCTATAAAAAAGCGGCGAAACGAGCCCGAGACATTTTCGGCGAGTGAAGACAGAAACATTAAAGAAAACAAAAAACTAGCAGCACCACCATGGTCCACCCCCTGGTCGTGCAATCGCGACCCTGGCATCTGACGGAAAGGGGACGGTATAAAAGTCCCGTCCAACGCGGGGGTTGGATCTCGTCGGACGTGGCGCCTCCCCCGGGGTATTGGTTCACTCGACGACTACGTCAACGTCAACGCGGAGGTTGGAACTCGTCGGACGTCGCACCTCCACCGGGGTATCGGTTCGCCAGATACATAAAAAGGGTCCACTCGCGTCCACGGCAACGCAAACGTCCACGTCCCTGAACGCAACCATGTCGTTGGAATTGTTTACGATTCCCACGGCCGACATTGCTCGGCAGGGGTATCGGATGGTCAAGTACAGTCCGTCCACCACGGGCATCCGACCCATCACCTTCACGGTGCAAGCGTTGGACGATTTTTGCGATTTGGATCGAAGTTATTTGGAACTGGAATTGCGTTTGCCTTCGGCCTCCACCAACGGCCTGGCGGCGGACGCGAATGCCACCTCGGACGCCGACGACACCCGATTCCTGTACGCGGTCAACAACATTGCGCATTCCATCTTCAAACAAATGAACCTGCGTTTCAACGGAGCCCTCATGAGCGAACAGACGGACACGTACGCGTACAAGGCATTCCTAGAAACCATCTTGAATTTTAATAGAGAGGAAGGAGAGACCTTGCTGGCCGCGCAAGGGTGGGTGAATCAATTGGATGTCGTCCCTCGGATCCAAGCCGCCGGCGCCCACGACGACATCCCCACCACGGCCGGATGGTTGCACAATTCGGTGCAAGCTCTGAAAACGGCCTCCGTGCGATTTCGCGGCAACCAGACCGTGACGTTCCTGATCAAGCCGCACCTGGAAGCCTTTCACACGGGACGTCTTCTCACCCCGGGCGTAGAAATGGTCTTGGAACTGTTTTGCCATGCCCCCGATTTTTTCACGTTTGGCACCAAGACGAGTGGCACGGGGGTGAAACGGATGGTGACGTTGAACCACGAGGATCTGAAAGTGACCCTGCATCTGTGCCGAGTGAGTTTGAATCCCACGGTGTACAGCGCGTTGCAAACCGATCGAAAAAGCAAGCGACAGACGGCCAAGTACCCGGTGGTGAGAAGCGAGATCCGGTCCTTTTCGTTTGACGGACGGACCACCAAATTCACGGAAGATAACGTGTTTGTGGGAAAAGTGCCCGATCGGATGACCGTGGCGTTGGTGGACAGTCGAGCGTTCAACGGCGATGTGGAATGGTATCCGTTTGCTTTTCAAAAATTTGGGGTGACCCGCATCAAGCAAGTGGTGGATGGCGAAGAATACCCGTACCCCACCCTGGAATTGAATGGAAATAATAATTTGAAAGATTTGAAAGGCTACCGTCGGTTCCTGGAAGCGTGTGGACGGTTGCAGCACCACGGTTCCTCCATGGTGAGACCGGAGGATTGGGGGCAAGATGGACAATGCACGTTGTTCGCGTTCAACAATGCCCCCTCGGGCGTGGCGGACGACCCCGAGTACCGAAACCCGAAACAAGCTGGCAATTTGCGTGTGGAAATTGATTTCCAGGCTGCTCTGAATACCAATATCACCGTGTTGGTCTGGGGCGAGTTTGAAAATCTATTTGAAGTGGATGGCAACGGCGCTGTCTTGTATAACCTGCACCGTTAGCTGAAGAAAACAAGAAAAGAAGAAGAAGCATGGAATTTGTAGCGCTGAGCGATACCGTGTTACGCTACCTGGCCAGGGACGACGACGCCTTGAAACGCGTGTTTTGGGACGTGGTCCCGTCGGACGGATTGCCGCAACCTCCCACCGTGACGACCCGGGCAGGCTACATCGTGAACACGGACCCGACGGGGGAACCGGGCAAACATTGGCTGGCCGTGTGGACCGAACCGGGACGAGGTTGCGAAGTCTTTGACAGTTACGGGTTGCCCTTGACCACGTACCCGGCCCCGGGAAGGCACGAATGGTTGGCGCAATGGCCCACGGTGTTTCGAAGCGGTATGACCCTACAAGCCCTCCGGAGTCAAACCTGCGGACATTACGCCTTGCTGTTTCTCAAAGCGCGAGTACGAGGGGTCTCGTTTGAAGAGTTTTTGGCCGACTTTTCGCCGCACGACCTGGTATCCAACGACGCCAAAGTGGCGCAACGAGTCAAAGCCTTGATCCAGGAAGAACTGAGCGAAGTGGACAATGCTGTTCCCAATCGTCAATGCAGCGTGAGCTTTCAAGAGAACAAGGAACATTTCCACGTGTAAAACAGAGGAAAGAAAAAAAAAGAAAACAGTTGTTGTTGTTATTATTGTTATGGTTGTTGTTGTTAAAAAAAGAAAATAAAACAAGTGGTTGAAAAAAGTGTTTCCGGTGCAATTTTTAATAATTTAAATAATTAAAAAACAGACCCATTTGACAGCGAATGCTTTGATGGTCTAGTGGTAAAGACGCTGCGTTGTGGCCGCAGAGACCCAGGTTCGAATCCTGGTCATTGCATCTCTCTCTTTTTCTTTTTTCATCATAAAAAGAGCCATCCCTGGCTGGGGAGGGGACTCATTCGAGACGACATGCCGCAAGGGAATCCAACCAAACGACAAAGACGACGACGACGACGCACCACCCGAGGGTATACGGGTAAATCGGGACCCAATCCCTCCTTTTTGACGGTGTTGGGAAAACGCGGGCAGATGAGCGAGACCTTACGACGTAAACGAGAGCAGACGGGCGGGATCTTCACCGTGTTAGCCTCGGCGGCCAAACTGGGGTACCAACTGGGAAAAATGAACTCTTACAAAAAGATGGGCGTGACGGGTGCCGCGGGTCATTATCGCGGTCGATGCAAACCGTGGGAAGTGTGAAAAAAAAAACTAACCATGATCACCAGACAAGATGCGCAACACGTGATTCAAAGCTTGAGAGAATTGGAATGGGGAGAAATTCTACGCCATCCCGAGGATGTCTTGTGGAATCGATGGGATTATCGTCAGTATCGTCGATTGCGCACCTTGGCCGAACGAGGTGACTGGGATGCTCTGGTGACCGCGCTTCAAACTTGCGGGGAAACCCGCGTCAGGGAAAGCGTGGCAACCTCGATAAAACAACGCACCCCTCGATGGTACGACCACTACCTAGCACGATGATTCGTATGCCGAGTAGCGTCATGGTCGGCGGCCCCTCGGGATGCGGCAAAACCCAATTGTCCCCACCCCCGGGATGACCTATTTTAGCAAATGCCCCATCCTTGGGAAGGAAAAGTTATAAAATGCGCGACAAATGCCCCGGGGGAGGGGGAATGAGCGGGCTTGGAATTGACGGAGCCATAATCCACTCTGCAATCAATGTGGGCTCAGCATCCATTGCCTATAAAAAATAACACCATCTTGAAGGTTTCCGTATCGCCCAGTGGCTTCTTCCAAAATACTATCCTCATCTCCATTGGCCATGCTTTGAGAGCGAAAAACGCATCTCCATTCAACACTTTAACCAGTTCTTTTCTTTCCTCCTCGGCAATAGCAACACTTATTTCTCGCCCTCGTCCCCATGACTTTCGGCTTGCTTTTTAAAATTATCACACATCACTGAAAACATATTCCATTCATCTAAACAAATGTGCCGCCATCATCAAAGGCCAGCATCAATATTGATCGACCATTTATCTTTTTTTTTTCAGCAAAGAATTTTATTTTTTCCCAATTTAATACGCCCCGTTATTATTTCATTTTAAATTGCCTTTATTCTATAGAACACATACATTCCATACCACAAAAGTATGTTTCTTCCAAAAGAAATGCTTGCCAAGCCTGTGTTTTTTTTAATGCTTCTCTTAATTGTTTTCAATGTTATGATCGCGTGGATAATGTGAATGATCGGGTTGTGTTTGCGAACAAATTATTCCTGATTTCTCACACCTTCCATTTGTTAAATCCCATTCAAATTTTCAATGAAATGTATCTTTATCCGTACATAAACCGCCTGATTAATTTCAAGCAGTCAACGGCTCACACCAGTGACACATTCACTGCCATTTTACTCCCGTTACGCAGGCTTCAATTTACCGCACGCAGTTAAAAAAATAGTGTTTTGCGAAGTCATTTATTAAGCAACTCATAATGGCCAATCATTTTCAACGGTTGGACCTTGATTTGAAGAGCTGCTACGGGTACGACCTGGAATGGAAATGCCTTCCATAAAAATTACGCGAGGTACTTATCATTGAATTTGAACACAGTTCAATACACCTGCATCATCGAAACGTCAGCTTTCTCGAATTTTTTTACGGTGGCTAATTTACCTTATCGACTCAGTCGATAAAACCAAATTTTCATTGTTGAAAAGGAATTTCCTTACATGACGTGGAAACGAGGTTGCAGTTGTTATGTAGCTGAAGGGGAGAGACCCTGGGAACGATCAAGCAGCATCATAGCAACGACCACGTTCATTTTCACGTCTGGTCAATCTGCATCACTGAATAACCTCCACCAAACCTTCCGCTATCAATCATTTCTGCCCACTAAAACTATTCATGAGATGCAATTCAAGGCCGTGGTTTCTTGATTACGGTCCGTCTGTTCAGTTCACGAACCGTACGCTCCGTACGGATTGACGAACCGTTTGGGGTACACACGGTTCAACGCAATACACGAAAATATACCAAGTCTCCTTAATGAGATGCAATTCACGGACCGTGGTTTCTTGATTACGATTCGTCTGTTCAGTTCACGAACCGTACGCTCCGTACGGATCGACGAACCGTTTGGGGTACATACGGTTCAACGCAATATAAGAAAATATTCTAAGTGCCCTTAATGAGATGCAATTCACGGACCGTGGTTTCTTGATTACGGTCCGTCTGTTCAGTTCACGAACCGTACGCTCCGTACGGATCGACGAACCGTTTGGGGTACACATGGTTCAACGAAATACACGAAAATATTCTAAGTGCCCTTAATGAGATGCAATTCACGGACCGTGGTTTCTTGATTACGGTCCGTCTGTTCAGTTCACGAACCGTACGCTCCGTACGGATCGACGAACCGTTTGGGGTACACATGGTTCAACGAAATACACGAAAATATTCTAAGTGCCCTTAATGAGATGCAATTCACGGACCGTGGTTTCTTGATTACGGTCCGTCTGTTCAGTTCACGAACCGTACGCTCCGTACGGATCGACGAACCGTTTGGGGTACACATGGTTCAACGAAATACACGAAAATATTCTAAGTGCCCTTAATGAGATGCAATTCACGGACCGTGGTTTCTTGATTACGGTCCGTCTGTTCAGTTCACGAACCGTACGCTCCGTACGGATCAACTCTTAACGTCACGGTCGGAAGGAATTCCACGGACCGTAACTTAGCTTTCACGGAACGTGACTGTGCGTGTATATTGGACAACCCTCTGAATTTCAAAACGTTTGTAAAAATTACCCTTTGACGTACACGCATACTTTTACCCCCACCGTGGTTCATGGGCGGGGGGGGGGTGTGTTAATTGCAACTCCTCCCTGGGTGTTTGCGCTTTTACAATATTTCGGAAATATTTTATCTGTAATAGATAGCCTGTGATGTGCTCTACTAACACTTCAAATTTATCGGGAAAATGAGGAAATTGCAAATAGTTTTTGCTAGAGTTGTACAATATGAAACATTAACCATTTTGCTACTTTTGGTAGCAAGAGACAAACAAAAGATAACTGTCATCAAGGAATCATCCGATTTCCCAGACTCTTTGGTATTGATTTTTACTGGTCACAAATCTTTATTTCTAAAGTTCGAAAAAAATCGATGTCTGAAAATCGACTGTAAAAAATTATCCAGTCCATTAAAGCACGATTAAGCTAACCCAGGATTAGCGTCAATTTTGAATCCAGTTAAATAACACAACAATTGAAAATTTTTCAAAGTTTTCTGCCCTTCGATCAGTTTTGACTATCAACAGATAATAAGCCAGTCCAAATTTTATATTGTGTATGCGTTTTAGAACAAATTATCCGATATGTTATGCGTAGTCCGTGGTCCGTCGATCCGGTAATTCGGTAGTCCGTTGTCCATACTGACCACAACGCAGGCTAAAAAATTCAAAATGGCGACGAATGTTTTCCAAACATTACCTTGACAGTTTTCGATGGTGTTTATGGTTCTCCCGTGGTTTTATAACTTATTTGTCTCACTCTTACTGGCAAAAACTGGAGCTATTACAACAAGGTAGCAATGAATATTCTCATAACAAAGTCAACAGCGATGAACTACACGATAAATATCGACGAAGAGCTGAAAATTAGGAGATCGAACTTTTAAAAAATACACTGGATTTGGCCGGATCGCAATGGACCCTAACAATGAGTCTGAAACACTTAAATGACATGTATGTATCAGCCTTTGCTTTTATTATGTCCCTTGTTGTGCCTGAAAGTAAAATTCAGAGTTATTGTAGAGAGGTGTCCCATTGTTTTTTCGCATTAATCAAAGGCTCATTACAGCCAACCCGTGAATTTGAAATGCTAGAGTACCGCAATATTGCGGTAAGCTTATGTTTTCACTCTGTCACGGTTCAATATTTTGTTTAAAATTAAAGGTAAGGATTTTTGACAAACGCAAAAAATAAAAATACAGTACATCACTTTCATAATGTTCAGTCCGAAGAAGAAAGAAAAAACAAAAAACAAAAAAGAACGGCCCGAGCGAGATTCGAACCTGGGCCTCTCGGCTGTAAGTCCGCGCTTTACACCACTCGACCACCGAAACCACTGACTTGAGATGTGATATATTTTATTACTTGAAGATAGATAACCATCAAAACGCATGTCTCAGTTGAAAATTTCTTTTAGATCGATTTTAACGTTGCATTAAAGACTCCAAATGCGAAACATCTTTAAGCTTACTGTTGTTTATATTCGTTTACACCAATTTAGTTATTGTTATCGCTGGGTTCACGCTGTTCTTGTTACAAAACGCATTCGTAACAAAGCATTAAGTCACTAAGTTTACAGCTGATGGAAGGAGTGAGCGAGTGAGTGACTCATTTGCATATCCGTCGCCGTTACCGATAACCCGTTCATTACGCATGCGCGTATATTCACGGGTTAAAAAAATGAAGAAGTAAAGACAGAAACCTTCATTTACAAACTTCATGAAATGTGCTTCAAAAAGCTTTTCTTGCTAATTCTAGCATTGTTTTAAACAGAGTGATGCTTAGCTGAACATTTGGCTCATCCCCGGTATAATATCTCACAGCTGACATCACAATAGCAAAACAATACTGATGATGCAATCCAAAATCTAAATAGGAATAGGATGAACAAAAGAAAATCATAAATTATATTACACCGGGGATGACCCGAACATTTGCTGTCCTTTTCTTGCAATTTTATTAAAATTAAACCACTTTTTTTAATTACCGAAGTTTGATGAAATCGCCAGAAATCGTTGAGTGAGATGCAAAAATTCCTTCATACTAGAAAGCTATTTAGTTGCCCAAAAATTTTATTATATTTTTCGTAAACATAAAGATACTTCTTACGTGTAGTATTAAAACTACGTTGTTAGCTTGTTGCCCATTGGAGATATTAAGATCTAAAATGACCTAATTTTGGCGTCTCGTGAAAATGACCAAACATGCCCTTCACTTTCGGTATTGGGAAAGCAGCAAATCAAAGGAACCGATTCCAATAACACGTTTTGCTACAACACTGATCAATATAGAATATGATTTAGTAGTTTTTATCCCCAAGCTGCTATTTTTGTTGTCTTACCACTCGACTAAATTTAGCTAATTAATATGCATAAATTTGTGCCAAACGGCCATTTTTCGGGGGGGGACCCTAAAACTCAGAGAGAATAAGAAAATTGACCTTATATTTTGGTACATGTATCGACTCATGATCCTCAACCTTTCTGCCAAGTTTGAGCGAAATCGGTGATTTGAGTATTATCACCTCCTGCCTGGTCCTTTGGTGGACACTCTCTTAAGTTGTGGAAATATTACAGGCTTCACAGCCCAACGCGGTTATGCGACAAATAATCCTGTCTCCGAGGCGGCTTTAGCTTCTTCTGGCCCGGCGAACTCTCAACAGGTCTTCGCGGCTTCAAGACAGGACTCTGTTTATTCACAAGCGCCGGTAAACTCTGAAAAAACTGGTGAAACTAAGAAGGCAGAAGGAACTTGGCGGTGAGAATTATAGCTTAATCCTGCTAGTTGCTTTTTATTCGTTGGGTTATAACGAGTTTGTTGTAGCTGTAATATTTATCGGATTGCTGGCGTTTCTTTGCAAGCACATGGCTGGTAATTTATGCAAGGATGCTCATCCGGGCATGCTGGTCTAGTGTTATAACTTAGCCCATTTATGGACTTACTATGCCGGGCTACACCCCTATTATTTTTCCGGATGCGACTGGTCTTCTTATAGTTTTACCTGTGCTTTGCTCATACACTCCTATATTGCATTTGTTTATATTTCTAGGCTGCTTGTCAGAGAACAGAGAGAGGATCTGGATATACGACCAACGGAAGGGGGTGAAACCTTGTGGGTATAGGGTATGGAGTGTTGCTGCTTCTCATCCAAGAGGTGTGGCTGTGTCCATCCAAGAGATGTGGCTATGTGCCCATCCAAGAGGTGTTGCTGTGTGCCCACCGAAGAGGTGTGGCTATGTGCCAACCAAAGAAGTGTGGCTGTGTGCCAACCAAGGAAGTGTGGCTGTGTGCCCACTAAACGGTGTGGCTGTGTGCCCACCAAGGAGGTGTGGCTTTGTGCCGCCAAGGAGGTGTAGCTGTGTGCCCAACGAAGAGGTGTGGCTATGTGCCCACTAAGGGGTGTGGCTGTGTGCCCACCCAAGAGATGTGGCTGTATGTACAACTACAGGTGTGGTTGGGTGCCCACAAAGATGTGTGGCCGTGTCCTTACAAAAGCTGGGGTGGATACCCTCAAAGATGTCTGGTGGTGTGTCCATAGAGGTGTGGATGTGGGCCCATAAAGAGATTTGGCTGTGTCCACAAAGGAGATGTGGCCGTATGCTTACCAGGAGCGTGGCAGTTTGCCACAGAAAGGATAACGCTGCAAATAGCTCTTGTGGCATTAGAGTTGAAGTTAAGAGTAACCCTCTGATAGGGCTGGAAGCTAGGCGTGGTAGGCGCGGAACTCGAAGTCTCTAGTGTGGAACCAGATTATATCGGGAATCTGGGGTCCTGTTTATGGAATAAATGTTGGCTATGCCGCCCCTTAGTCGGAACACAAGGTGTTACAGAGTGTTCTCGTAAAGTTAGTAGCGTCGAAACAAGAAGCAGATAATTGCAAAAGTCATCGAGAGAGCACTGAAGGTGGTTCACCAGAAAAAAAGGCGGAAGAGAGCCTGGAAGGGATTGCCCCTCACCATATCCGAAAGAAAGGGGGAGGAGAGCTTTCAATCTGAAATGCTTCTCTTGCGGTAAGATGGGCCACATAGTCAAGTTATGTCCGTTTGCGCAGGATTCACCGGGATCTAGCGTGGAAAAAGGGACTGTAGCCTAGAGTACTGGATAACCGAGAAGTTGAAGTACTGTAAACGGAATGTAAAGAAAAATAGGACTGGACACTGGATAATCGATAGACTATGTAATATAAATGAGTATGGCAAATGATAATAATAAAGGAAGGAACACTGATATGATAAAGGACAATGACCTTTTCTCCTTACACACGCACGCGCCCACAAAGGCATATGATAATCATGGTTAAGGAAATTACGGTGTATTGGAATTTAAACGGGTTGTTTGTTGCAAAGTGACGTGTTTTGTTTATTTTCGGTAACCCTTGATCGGCGGGATGACCCAGCAAGCGTTTTGTCTTATAAGGCATTCCCTTGTTGCCACGAATTCTCGGGCAAATGAGTCGTTTCCTCCGGGCTTGGGTTTCCATCTAGGGGTACCGTTACTCCTGGCAAAGCATCCTCTCCCTTTTGCCTTATTGCAGCCCGAAAAAATGAAAAGAAAAGGGCAAAGGAAAACGCGGGAACACTGACAATTTGATCCAATCACGGCTTGTCAGAATGCCAAACTTCGCAGTATTAAGTGGGTACTCCTGGATGGAACCCCAAGCTCGGAGGAAGTGACAGAGCCTGCGTTATTCGAGGAGTTTGACAGAGTTCTAGACGGATATAGTAGATGCAAAAGGCCGATTCTGGCTCAAAAAAATCTATCCCCAAACTTCCACAGATCCTCTTTTTTATCCCCCAAAAAATCCCCTCAAAAATCATCCGCCGCATTTACCGCTCTCTCAAAATAACCCCTCAAAAATTCACAGTCAATCTATCCCCAAACTTCCGCAGATCCTCTTTTCTATCCCCTCAAAAATCCACAGTAACCTCCTCCATCCCCTAAATATCTAGCAGTCATTCATCCGCTAAAAATTGCACAGAATTGACTTGAAAAAATCACAACAAAGTTTTTTTGACTGCCCACTCAGTCAAAAAATCAGGTGTTCAATGAATTCTCCAGTGCCCCCAAGCAAGAGCGTAATTCCGTCTTCGCATACGAATCTTTTATCGTCGTTTGCGCTCAAAGCAATCTTGTTTACTGTTTGCGAATACATTTCATGTTTTTGTTGACTTCTGATAACATTCTATGATGTAATGAAACTTTCCCTTGTCATGTGGTCTGTTTTAACCAATCAGAAATTGTATTATGCATAATACACTCTCAACCACTTACAAATTGGCTTACGCGTAAGCCGATTTTTCCAATGACCTATTTTTAGCCATGTTAAATTAATGGCTCACGCGTGAGCCGATTTTTTAGCCAAGCTTTTGAACATCACTCAACGGTACCAACTATTAAATTTGTCGGAATAGCCCTTCCACTTAACCGAAGCTTTCTTTTTCTTATGATCGCGGCGAATATCCTTTTCAATGCGGAAAACATCCTGAGTCGTCGGCTGCAATTCAGGTTCGTAAAATGACCCAATTATTTTTTCTCCTAACAGATCAACTAATTTATACGTTACCGGATTTGTGTTCAATATTTCGTCAATAACAAATATCTCTTCTGACCAGTTCGGTGTGAAACCTTTGTCGAATAATTTCCGCTTATATTTTGAAATTCTCACTCTATCACCGACTTTAAATTTTGCTGGGGCATGTTTAGAATAAAGTAAATCGCCATATAAGTTAGCAAACACCTTGGACTCGTTTTTAATTAAACTTGCCTGTGTGGGAGTCATGGAAATACTAGAATGGAAACTGTGATTATATTGATCCACCAAGTTGTCAAGTTTGTCAAAATAAATTGTGTTATTGTTCGCAGAAAAAAGCTTCCAGAGTTTCGTCTTTATCGATCGGTTCCAGCGCTCAACAACAGATGACTTTTCTTCGTTCTCTGTCGTATATAAAGTTATCCCATTCTTATCAAGCAGATCTTTCATTGTTCTGTTGAAAAACTCACTTCCTTTGTCACACCAAAGCATTTTCGGTTTTCGCTTCGTTTTAAATATATCTTTAAAAGCATAAGCCACTGACTGTCATCGCTTGTCTTTTAGTGGCCGTATCCACCCATATTTTGAGAAGACATCGATCACCATCAGAAGATATTTTATTCCGCGATTCCACTTCGAAAATTTACCCATCTCGACTAAATCTGCGGCCCAGATCTTGTCTACCCCATATGCCATTACTCTTCGCTTTGGAAAGCGCCGTCGGATTGGTTTATGTAATTCATCGCTTAGGCTTCGATCCCAATCCGTACTCGAAACCTTCTGCCGTTTTTTGAATCGGCTTCGCCGCCAGCTCTGCTGGATTTTGAAACCCCAAGCCCAAGTTTTTGCTTCGTGTTAATAATGAATCTTGCCGCTTGGCCCCATTTTGGCATGTCGCCATAGGGGATCTTGTCAAGTTCAGCAACCATTTGCCTGTCGCAGTCACCTTTGTTTGTCTTACCTGTCTTCACTCTGTCATAACAAATGTCATGATAAGCCGAAATTTCATCTACTTTGTTATATGGCAGATCATTCCATTTCAGGACTTCACCTGTTTCAGGATCGTATTCCAGTTGTCTTTTTAAGGGATTGTAGGGGCCCATATATTTATATTTACCAGGCGTGAATCCACCTTTTGGTCGCGGTAATTTTCCAATAAGTGCATGCGCCTCGAACCCAGCTCCGTCAAGATCTTTTCTGTCTGTTTTATATTTTTTATTTGGCCTTATTTGCGTTGATAGTTGATCTAAGGCTTGACTACCGACGTTTTGTATCAGTGGAGTTAGTTTTTCTTATCCATAATTCAAGATATTTTTCTGAGCGGTTTTATTTCTTAGCAACTCACTGGCACCATAGCGACCCATTTCAACTTTCTTTTTTCCGATCCATGGGATAGCATGCGCCATGCCTTCAAGTCCGAGTTCTGCTATTGTCGACCCAATGCCCCCACCTTGTGATGGCTGCGCTAGTTTGACTGTTTAACAAATCTTGTCTTCTTTATTCCGCATGAAGCGCAATGGCAAAACCACATCGGTCTCCCATTTTTTGCAATCATATAACCTGACGGGTCTACACATCCCGTAACTTGTTTCTCTTTAACGCAATATGATGATTCCATTTTTAATTGAAATATTGTTTTATGAATTTCTCATTTTTCATTGGATGTTTTAAATCAAACTTTGAGACAATCATAAAATGATTTTTCATGAATATTATCTAGGAAATATAAACAATAATATCCACATCGCACCGAATTAATGTCTTGAATCCGATGGCCGTAATTATAAATAAACTCCTTTTTTTAGTTTTCTTGCATAATCTACAAATTCAATTGGAGGCGGCAGACAAAATGAATCAAAATAATAAGCGTGTTTGCCACCTACAAATGTTGCGACCCAATGTGTTCCGTTTCCAACAGAATCATCTAAATTAATTATACAACCACCAGAGTTATGAATATGATCTTTTGAGTCTCTTGAAAAGATTCCTTTGAAATTGGGGATTTTAAGAAACCTCGCCCACTCAAGAATATCAAAGTTTGACAATGGAATATCTTTGAACGCGGGTTTGTTCTTCACAGAATCAACCCTATTCCGGGAATGGCGTTGAAGGGGCTGTTCGGTCCTAACAAAAGGCCTTCTCCTTTCAGTCGCGGTCGCTGCGCTCTCGTTCCAGATTTTTTTTTGTCTGCGTCCTTTTCCTTGCTGTTCCCAGGTTCCAAAAAATGGCGGTGGTCTATAAGGATATAAACCTGGTTTTGGTGACACCTGCAATCCCGCAGCAGCTTTCCTCGGAACTTGAAGCCCACTTCCGAATAATTTCGATGCCAGCTCAATAGCCATCGGGATTCCTATCGCTTTTAGTGTTCCAAGAAGGCCACCATTTATTTGTCGCTGTGTTGGTTTGAAATTTATTCCACGGCCAGTCTGAAGTCCTCTTTTAACAGAATCTAATTGGCTTTTAGTTAACTCTTTGACTCTCCCAAGTTGCGGAAGAAAATTATATGGAATTTCAATTCCCTTTCCAAAGATTTTATCTATCCCCAGGCTCCCCAAAGCACTCAATGCGCCAGTCGCCAGATGCGGAGCACCTTTTGAAACCCCTTTTGTTGCGAATGGAAGCAGTTTCGTTCCCAGGGAAATCAATGAAGTCCAAAGACTCCCGCCTTGTCTGACAGCTTTTCTTATTTGTGTTCTCGAGATGGCTATTTCAGCCCCCCGCCGGGCATTAATTGCTTTCTGTATTTTGTTTATTTGGGTTTTAGTCAACAGCAATTCATCATTTCCTTTCAATCCATTTCTCGAAAGTCTCAATGTAATTGGAGCTGAGTTTTTCACAGCTCTTGCAACTTTTGTTTTTTTGTCCTTCTGACAAGTTTACATGGTATGGAATATAAGACGTCATTTCAATATGTTTAATATCGAAATAACTTTTTCAAGCTTTGAACAAAAGCTTATTTGATGCAGTATATAATTCAATTTCTTTTTCATGCAGCACCAAGGCGTTTATTGTGTATTGATTTGCGTTGGCTTCATTCAGTTCATATCTGAACGTCAAAGAAAACACAGCATCTTTCACATCATCTTCTTGGTTTCGGAGATCGAAGTAAATCATTCCATAAAGCTTTTTGAAATTTTTTCGATCTATCAATGGTCCACTCAAAACGTCATTATAACCGGAATTGAATGACATCAAAGCGCGGTAAAGCCTTGATTCTTCATCCGTGGTCATTTCCAATTGGGGATAATAAATTGAGTTGTTCAACTCCAGCTGTGCTCGAGTGAATCGCCGGTTGGCTGCATTAATATTGAATGTCTTGAAAGTGAATATATTATGTGTCTGACTATTATAAGATGCTGTTGGAACAACCCAAATCAACACATGCCTAGGCCTTCGAATTCCATTGGAAATACGGAAATAGCTATTCGTGGCTGTTGATTGCAATATTTCCTGGTGTTCTCTCAAATATGTCCACTTTTTCGGTTTCAGATAATCTTCAAGATATTGTTTCAAGCCTTTGCCATTGAAAATTATTTTGGGACACCACAATCTGAGCTTAGTGAGAATCACTTTTGAATCTGACGCGGCACCTTTTCGGAAAATCAAGTTGTTGTCAGTTTCAAGTTTCAACACAAGAGTTGTCTTTATATTTGGGTGAAGGTTATTTTTGAAAGCAGCGAAATAACTGTATAAATTCAGAGGAATTGAAAATTTGTTGATATGCGCACCGTCAGTAAGGGTTTGTCGCTTGGCAAAACCTTCATTATATGCAGCTACTATTGTTTTATCTGCTAGTTGTAGTCGTCCTTCTGTTGTTCCTGTTGATGTATCAGGATAGAAGAACTGATCCTGCCCAACCGAATCGGCATAGGTTTTCGTATATTTCAAGAGCCCAGATATGCATTATACCAATCAATCGGATTGGCGTCGGAGGAATTATCCACGTTGAAGCGATAATCGCCTTTTGTCTGCCGGTTGCCATTTGCAATGTTGTCATTGAGTGGCGTTTCTAGATCATAATATGTATATTCCTATCTTTTTACGAATTCCGGATTTCTAAAGTTCATCGTCATTTTACTTAAATAATATTTTATTTTTCAGATTAAATCATTGTAAACATCTCTCACATATTGGAAATTGTTGGTGTTTGTTTCCTTTTGTTTCCGGGACCGCTGATTTCGCTGCGCTCGGTTTCGTTGTGAATTTATCATAAATTTTTTCACCAATGACTTGTCCAGTTTTTTCGCCATTTTTTTCAGCCCCTTTTTCAACTAATTTTTCTGCTGCCTTTGAAGCCAACTTCGAAGCTGTTTTGCCGGTTAATTTAGCTGCGAGTTTCGAGAACATGTCAGCAAAACCCGCTCCACCTCCATGGCTTTGCCCCTGCGGATATACGATTTCACCCGTATCAGGATCTCTTTCTCTTCTTTCACCCATTTTAATTCACTTCTTTAATTACTACAGTCAAGGAAATATCAATATCATTCAAATCAACTTCTCGGTCTTCATCATCAGTCATGAAGAAGGTGGCCTCAGAAATATGCTTAGAGTTTATTTTATTCCACAAGTAATTCATTGGTTGAATTTCGAATGGCAATGCTCTGGTTTTAGTGCTGGTTGAGAACGTGTAAAGCACATTTGACCTTTTCCCCGAGATAATTGATTCGCTCAAAAGACTGCTTCTGAGATAGAGGTTGTTAACACTGTTTGATATATTTGGAAACGTCGATCCATAAGCACTAGCTGTTAATTTAGCCGCATCAAATCCCAACAAGACGTGAAAGTTTCCACTTTTTGCAAAATCAATTTGAAAGTTTTCAGCCAACTGAATAAATACTTTGAAAGTTGTCAAATCAAACAACACATTGATTCCATATTGGTCTTTTCCAATTGGCCCAATGTTTTTGTGAATGAATTCGTGGATATCATCATAAACATAAACGCCCGCGGGAAAGGTGATTGTTTCCCATGTCTTGCCCTTGTCTTTTGAAATTACCAACTTGTTGTTGCCGTATTTAGGCCTGATATTATGTCAACTTGCAGTCATGGAAAGATGATCCAAAGCCATATAATGTTGTTTATTATCGTCTAGTTTTAACTCAGGAACAAACTTAATTGTGAAATTCCCTGGTTTATTTCGTGGGTTTTGTTTTCTTGCATCAATTGATTTGAAGACAAGTACTCTGTTTACATCCATTATTTTAAATATTTCTGATAAAGTTTTTCATGCATTAGCTGGTCAATTGCCCCGATTTTCAAGAGTTCATCATTTATTTGGGAAAGATCATTCCTCAAGACTGGCGAGTTGTTGCCAGCAGCCATTGAGCCAATCAAAATCTTCATACGATCCGCCAGCTCTTCTGGCTTCTGATAGAAGACGACGCCCGATCCAACCATCCTTGATTTTCCTGAGGATTTGTGCGCGGGCATATTAGACAGTGTGTTTAAATCGTTGAAAATCCTCACAGCATTCATAGAATATTTTCTTTTCGGATTGTCTCTCTTTGTCAACAAATCGATGAGTGATTTGTCTGCATCTGCTTTATAAATCAGTTTTCCACCTCTGAAGGCATTCAGCTTCATTTCATTGAAAAGTTTGGGGACATCGATAAACAACCCACCATACTGACTTTCGCCTGCGGCGTTTTGTTGAATCTTATATGCATTCCTTCGGGGTTGTTTATATTTTCGAACTCCAGCTTCGCTGGCGGTCGCGTTGCGGCCGATGCCTTTTCCTTTTGTTGGTGTTACCATAACTCCTTCTTTTGCGTCAATTAAACGATTAATTTGGTCTCTATATTTGTCTAAGACTATTGAGTCAGCCATTAACTGATCCCATTTCTCTTTTTCAATATCACTTAAGACCTTGTTTTTCGTCTGTTTCTTTTGTAAATTGGTTAGCTGTGAAGAATTTTGGGATTTTCTATTTTTTTTATACATTTCCTTGGCCTCTTTAACGCGTTCAATTGGCATTCCTAAAAGGGTGTCTAAACGTGTTAAATGATATCGCCGGAAAACTTCTTTTTCTTTCTCAGAAATTCCTTTATAGATATCAATATCAAATCTTCTTGGTGATTTATAGGGTGGAGCCGTTGGCATTTCAATTCCAGGTAACTGTGGCAACTCTCTATTCAACGTGACGATGTCTTGAAGACCTTCAGTCAAAGCCAGTTGATTTTGCCGGAGTTGTTCAATCACGGCGTCTTGTTTTTCATCTGTCTTCTTTTGTTGTTCAATCAAAGGTTCGCGGAGGGTTTTGAAATAATCACTCATAACAACATCTCTTCCCTGTTCTCGGTCTTTCACCTCATTGTTTACATCTGTGACTGCTTTCGCGATTTGATAGCCATCCAATTCGCTTGAGGCATATTTCTTTATTCTTTCAAGATCCATTTTAAATGGTGAAACAACATTTATTTCAAAAGATAAATGATGATTTGAAAGTTAAGTCAAAAGATAAATGTTATCTCAACATTTAAAATGAAGATTCTCAATTACGATCGAAACGTCAATAATCGAACAGCAAATACAAAATACAATGATTTCCTTGATGAGGATTTCAGAATGCTCATTGCGGGTCAAACTCGCTGTGGAAAGACAAACACGCTTATGCATATGTTGAGAAAACCTCTCATCTTCTATGATAAAATTTATTTCTATACGCCAAATCAGCATCAAGATAAGATTCAAGACTTCCAAAAGTTAATGGATGGTGTCAGCCAAAAAGTTGGATATGATGTTCTCGAAATTCTTGGCCCAGATGACATCATGAATACCTCAGATTATCCAAACAACAATCGGAAAACGGTCGTGTTTGATGATCTCATGAATTCTTCTGAGAGGATTCAAAAACAAATCGTTAATCACTGGACCGATGGAAGGCATCATGGGATCAGCCCGATTTATCTCTCGCAATCCTATTATGATGTTCCACAAAAGATTCGTTTGAATTGTTCTCATATGATTCTGTATCCACCAGCAACAAAAACTCACCTCGATCTCATTGCAAAAGAGAATTTGATTGAACCACATCTTTTCAATAGGCTAGGACCTTATGAATTCCTTTTCCTTGACAAAGAAAAGAAAAGTGTTGCTAAAAACTTTGATGAACCTTTCTAAAATGGGAATATTCAACAATGTGGGAAGATTCACAGGTGTTGACTTGAGTGAATACATAAAAAATTTCAACAAACAAGTTCAACAAGGCGGTTTGAAATTAGACGCCAACAATAATTATGATATCCAACAAAAACGACTGGCCAATGTTGCCGAAGGTGTTGACAACGATGACGCAATCACAAAACATCAAGCTGACACGCTTGAAACAAGTCTCGAAAACAAATTAACGCAATTGAGGGCAGATTCACTTCAGGTTGATGGTTCCTCGCATATGACTGGAGACCTTGATCTCAGAGGTCATAATATAATCAAACCAGGAGGCATAGAAATGAATCGCAAACTGATCACCAATATGGAAACTGATGAAGACAATGATCTCTCAGCTGATGCTCCGGCGCATACTCATGAAGTGACTAAAGATATTGATTTGACAGAACGTTTCAATGTTGTCCAATCAAAACAACAGACATGGCATGATTTGGGAGCCAATTATAACAATCTGGTTTCTGATAATGATGTCAAGAATATCTTTCCATGCCGCAAAGAGGCGTTTCCAATGGAGACGACTTTGGATATGAACAATCACACCATTTTCAATGTGAAAGACCCAACAGTTGCCGACCAAGGCGCAAACAAAAGATATGTGGACGACGAAGTCGCTAAAAAACTTTCTTTGGAAGGTGGAACAATGACTGGAAACCTGGATATGAATTCACAACAAATTAACAATGTTGCAGCGCCAACTCATGAACATCAACCCACGCCAAAATCTTATTTGGATAGAGAACTTAATCTCAAGATAGGAGATGTGGTAATCCACATCGACAAAACAGAAGAACTTAAAAAATATGTCAATGAATCACATATCACATCAACCTCTCGCCCGAAAGATGAATTCAGGTATCTGATGAAAGATGTGGACCAATCAAGCTCTGAACATAATATGACAGTGACTGGAATAACTGATTTTTCAAGTTCTCCACATCATTTCAATAAGAAGGCGTACGATTTGAAAATCACAAAAGATCCTTTTAATGAATACTCTGGGAGACTTGGATTCGATATGTACAAATTACCAGACGGCGAATACACTATTTGCATTGAATTCTTCCCCGCGTCAATGGATGGTGTTAGTGTTAATGTCGTGAGCACAAGTCTGAATATCAATCAACAATCAACAAAGAAGTTTTCGAATTATGCCAGATCCATCATCCACATGCATAAATGGGAGATCACTCCACCTGAATATATATTTCTGGATCTGAAGTGGCGGGGAACCGCTGAATCAGCTGCAACCGGAGATGCAAATCTGATCATATATGGCGTCAAAGGTTCTCAACCTGATGTTGAAAGCAGCGTCTTCGATGCACCTTTCATTTTTGAAAATCAAAAGATGGTCATGGAGGCTGATTTGGATATGAATGGTCATAGAATATTAAATCCTTCATTAACATCAAAAACATTCATTACGGCTTACTTCAAAAAATCACGGCATCAAAATCGCTTATTTTTGAATTTTGCAAATCCATTTCAAATTATACCTTATGATTGTATTTTAAAAGGTATCAATTGTTACTTTGGCTCATTAAATAATTCTGATTTTCTTATTACGTTAAAAGTAAGAGTCAGTGGAACCAATAAACAAAATCAAAGCTTTGACTTAACAGTAAATGAAAGGCGACAGGAATTTAACATAAATATGAACCTATCAAAACATGATGTAATATGGATTGAAATTTACAAAAAAATACAACTGAAAATATTACGCATGATAACGTTGTATTTGCTATTGAATTCCGCACATCATTAACATCATCCTGAAAAAGAAAAAATTGTTCTTGTATTCTAAAATGCCTAAAAATGACCTCTTCCATTTCAATCATATTGACCCAACACTGGACAAAGAAACACTCGAAGCGATTAAAGAATTGTACAAATATTACCACAAACGCTGGTGGTGTTATAAATGAATGGCCAAAAGACTCAAAGAAGCCTACTTTGCAAACAATATAGCTTCAACCATGCTTGTTGCTGTTGGAACGATCGCTGGAGGAATCACCCTCAATCCTATCGTTTTGGGTGTAATAAGCGGGGCTGGTTTGGTTTTGAAAACAAGCAGTGAAATTAAAAATTATAAGAACAAAATAACCATGGCAAAATCCGCCTTTACAACATATGATAAAGTTTTGATTGAGCTGAGATCTTACTTGAGAGGATGTAGATTTGACTCGTCAAAATTCCGTGATGAAATGATAACAATTGATGGTATGGTGGCTGATTTGGGTCTGAATTACGAAAAATATGAAAAAGATTATCATAAACACTATTACCCAGCTTTGTTGCCAGCTCCAAAAGGATTGGGAGGACCACCCAAGGCGGTTTGGGTTTGATCATATTATCATTGAAAATATGATCGGAAATGGACTCACAGAAAAAAGGCGAAAGCTCATGACACGCTATCATTAAGCTGTTTCAGTGTCAGTGCGTCACCCTCGTCTGATTGGATAATTCCCTTTTGGCGGGGTGGCTCCGGTTGGCTGGATTCGGCTTCGTCGCCAGCTTCGCTGGATTCATCGTCATAGTCATCTTCGTCTTCATATTGATCAAAGAAACTAGGTTGTTCGATCAATTCTTTGATAAGGACTTCTTGGGTTGTGATTGTGATTGATGGAAAATTCCCAAGGAAAACTTGGCGAAGCCTGACGACAACAGTACCTGTGAAAGGAATTCCAATCCAGTCATGTGGATTCACACGATTTTTAACTTCCTTGACAATGCCATCTGATCTCTTTTTCTGGACTATTTTGTTGAAACGGCAATTTATCTTTCCAGATTTGTCTGTGTAAAGCTTTGAATAGAGTTTATAGAACTTTGAATCGTCTTCTTTGATGATTGAAAAAGAAGCATTGTTAAGTTTTCTATTTATCCTTTTGAGTTCATCTTTCTTGGTAAGGACGTCGGAATATCATCGTCATTGAGAGTAAGGCCGAGAGAGTAAGATGTTTTATCAGCGTTTTTATGCATCCATATTTTCATCTTACCTTCAAGAAGAATATTTCAAGGCTCACTGCCGGTGCCAACCAATATTGGCAAGACAACGAATGAAAAATCACCTGTCTTTTTGGTTTCTGGTTCTGAAAGGGTTATTCTCTGGTTTTGGTAATTGGTGTTTGTGATCATTATTTTATTATCATGGATAAAAAAATAAAAAATTACCAAAATTTCCATTTCTTCATCAAGATTCAGATAAGCAGGTTTTGTTGCTGGTGTTATTTGAAGATTGGCTGGAGCTTTGAAAAAGGCATCAATTGTTTTCTGAGAATAAAAGTAATATTCGGTGTCATCCGGAGCTATCACATGAAACATGAAAAGTTTTTGCCTTTCTGTTGGATTTCTTTTGGTGATAAGTGATCGAAAAGCATGTGATTTTGTAACTGATTCGTTGCCTTCTCTGAGATGTTTATAGATTGTTTGAAGATGAAGATCGAAATGTTTTGCAGCTTCTTTTGGTGAATCAAATTTGATTCCGTCCAGAATGATATCAGCTGTTTTGAGATGACCATCCAAAAGAAAACCTTGGCCATCTGATTTTCGTTTTGTAGTTGTTTTTCCTTTTCGAAAAGCATGTCTGAGTGTTGAAGAAATAAGACCCATTTGTTTTGCAGCCTTATTGACATCTTTGAAAATTTTTGTTTCTCCAGTTTGACCATTTGCATCAACTGGTGTAATCTAAATGTCGTCATCTCTCATTTTATATAGCTGAGATATCTTTTTTGATTTTTCAAAATTTTGTGTTTGCTATATAAAATGGACTCACGAAAGAAAAAAGATATTTCGTTTGCTGACTTGAGAAAGTTGGCAGCTCACATGAATACTAAAGGACGCTCAAAAGCTAGAACCAAGAATGATTTATATAACCTTATTCGAAAGAATATGGGTGTTGATAGGCCAAAAACTGAAAAGCTGATGAAATTATATGAACTCAAAGCTGTAGCAAAATATTTTGGTTTGACTGGATTTGAGAATATCAGAACAAAACGAAACATGACAGATTTTCTCAGAACACATCTTGGAGAAGTTGTTACAAAAGATCTAAGTCGAGATAACTTTCGCAAGCTGATGCCTATCTTGGGTGAACGCAAAAAGGAACTAGAAGAAAGTTTGACTGAAGCGTTGAAAAAACCTGATTCTCGAAGATTGAAAAAAGATTTGGAGATGCTTCGAAAGCGGCCAACTCTTGAAGAATCTTATGGTCTAAGAAAAAGCCATTCTGCTTTAAGAGATTTTGCAAGAGAGTTTGTTATTGATGGAAAGCCTGCAATGGACCCAGAAACTTTCTATCATGTGGTGGAACCTATGATAACGAAGATTCTGAGGAACCAAAAGCAGACTAAAGTCAAATTTGTGTTGGTTTGTGACTTGGAGAAAACAATTATGTCAACAGGTGCCATTATTGAGGATGAAGCCTTTTTCAATTCACAGGTTGAAATTAATTTGGTTGCCACAGATGAAAACTCCTTGTTTGAACGAATGAAGAGCGACACATTGGAGAATATGTCTGTTTTCCAAAGACATGGATCTAATTGGAGATTTCTTCGAGTTGTCAGATTGGAGATTCATGTGGTGAGATTTCGCCCTTTGCATGGAACCGCTTGGATTGATCTACCTAAGAATTTGAAAAACAAGAAGGCTTTGATTAACATGAAAAATCTTGATAATCGATGCTTCAAATGGGCTGTCACCAGAGCTTTGAATCCAGTCAAAAAGAATGCTGAAAGAGTCAATCGGTTGTTGGGCATTCAATCTGAGGAACTCAACTGGAGTGGAATCAGATTTCCAGTTTCATTGAAAGAGGTGGACAAGTTTTAGAGATTGAATCCAGGACTTTCTGTGAATGTCTTTGGCTATGAAGGGCATGTTTATCCATTGAGAATTAGCAAAGTTGATGGGTTGCCAGTTGATCTTTTGTTGATTGGAGAAGACAATAGCGAAGCCAATGGAAACCAACATTATTGTGTGGTGAAAGACTTGAGCAGACTTTTATCCAGTCAAGTGGATAATCATCAGAAAGCTAGAGTCTATTGCAGAAGATGTTTGAATCATTTCCCAAATGCTGAGAAGCTTTCTCTTCACAATGAGAGCTGTTCAAAGACAGAAGCAATCAAAATTGAAATGCCTAAGGAAGATAGCCTTTCCAAATTCAAAAATTATATGAAATCTGCAAAAGTACCTTTCGTTGTCTATGCAGATTTTGAAACATTGAATATGAGAATTTCTAGCATCGAACCGCGAAACGATAAATCTTTCACGAAGGATTATCAGAAGCATCAGCCTTGTGGATTTTGTTTCCAGGTTGTTTGCTTTGAAGATGGATTATATGAACAAAAGCCAGTTCTTTATCGGGCAGAAACTGAAGAAGACTTGGCAAACGTTGGACAGACATTTGTGGATATGTTGACTGAGTTTGTTCAGGAGCTTTATCAAAAATTTGGTCGGAAGAAAATTTTTATGACTGAAGCAGATATAGAAGATTTTGAACACGCAACTCAGTGTGGGATTTGTCGAAAAAGATTTAGCAGGACTGATAGGAAAGTTAGAGATCATTGCCATTACACAGGCAAATATTGTGGAGCTGCTCATTGGAGTTGTAATCTTAAATTCAAAAAGCCAAAATTCACGCCTGTGATCTTTCATAACTTGTCTGGATATGACGCGCATCTGTTTATAAAGAACTTGGGGAAAACTGAAGGTAACATAAAATGCATCCCGAATAATGAGGAGAAATATCTGAGCTTCTCGAAAACCATTGAACTCGGCCGATACACGGGAATAGATGGTGAAGAGCGAAGGGATTTACATGAACTCAGATTTGTGGATTCCTTGAAATTCATGAATGCAAGCCTTGAAAGATTAGCCAGTTTTCTGGAGCCAGACAGATTTATTCAGACACGCAAAGTTTTCAAAGACCGGACTGAGTTGATGACTCGAAAGGGAGTTTATCCATATGATTGGATGAATGCTTTGAGCAAATTTCAGGAAACATCACTTCCTCCCAAAGAAGATTTCTATTCTGAATTGAATGATGAACACATAAAAGACGCAGACTATGAACATGCTAAAAAAGTTTGGGAGGAATTTGATATGAAGAATATGGGAGATTATCACGATGTTTATTTGAAAACTGATGTGTGTTTCCTGGCAGATATTTTCGAGGAATTCAGAAAAGTTTGCTTGGAACATTATAAATTGGATTCTGCATGGTATTATACAGCACCGGGATTGGCATGGGACGCAGCTTTGAAAGAAAGTGGTGTTAAGCTGGATCTTTTGACGGATGCTGATATGCTGCTGTTTTTTGAGAAAGGAATTCGAGGTGGCATTTCAACCATAACGCATCGACTTGGGAGAGCAAATAATAAATATATGGGCGGCGAGTTTGATCCTTTGGAAAAATCCACCTTCATTCCCTATCTGGATGCTAACAATCTCTATGGCTGGGGAATGATTCAGGATCTGCCAGTGGGGGATTTTGAATGGATGACTGAAGAAGAACTGAGGAATTGGAAAAAGATTCCATGTGTTATTGAGGTGGATTTGAAATATCCCAAAGAGTTGCATGACTTGCATAACGATTATCCTTTGGCACCAGAAAGACTTGTCAAGAATGGTGTTGAAAAACTCATTCCCAATCTGTTTGACAAGAAAAAATATGTGTTGCATAAAAGAAATATGGTGTTATACGAAAGCCTGGGGATGGTCGTGGAGAAAATTCATCGAGGGGTGAAATTCAGAGAAGAACCTTGGTTGAAAAGCTATATCATGAAAAACACTGAATTGAGAATGAAGGGGAAAAATGCATTTGAGAAAGATTTCTTCAAGTTGATGAATAATTCGGTGTTTGGCAAAACGATGGAAAACATCCGAAAGCGTTTGGACATTCGCTTGGTGAATAATGTAACAGTTGCTGAGAAGTTGGCAGCTAAACCCATTTCCAACATTTGTCAATCTTCGATGAAAATCTGATTGCCGTGCATATGAAACGAACAAAGTTGACTTTCAATAAACCTGTCTATTGCGGCATGGCAATCTTGGATCTCTCCAAAGTTTTGATGGTTGACTTTCACTATAACTATGTGAAAAAGAAGTGGAAGAATTGCCAACTTTTGTTTACAGATACAGACAGTTTGGCATATGTCATTGAGACAGAAGATTTCTTCAAGGACATCAGCGATGACGTTGAAACGATGTTTGACACCAGTGACTTTCCTCGAGAACATCCATCAGGAATTCTCACAGGGAAAAATAAGAAAGTAATTGGCTTGATGAAAGATGAAGCTGGTGGAAAGATAATTAAAGAGCTTGTGGGATTGCGATCCAAACTTTATAGCTATGAAATGTTTTCGGGAGACACTGCAAAGAAATGCAAAGGAATTAAGAAAGCAGTCATAAAGAAGAAGATAACACACAAAGATTATCTCGACTGCTTGCGGAGCAAGACAAATGCAATGCGGAAAATGAATGTTATCAGAAGTCAAAAACATGAAATGTATTCGCAGACAGTAAACAAAATTGCTTTGAGTGCAAACGACGATAAAAGATTCGTATGCGAAGACGGAATTAGCACTCTTGCTTGGGGGCACTGGAGAATTCATTGAACACCTGATTTTTTGACTGAGTGGGCAGTCAAAAAAACTTTGTTGTGATTTTTTCAAGTCAATTCCTGCAATTTTTAGCGGATGAATGACTGCTAGATATTTAGGGGATGGAGGAGGTTACTGTGGATTTTTGAGGGGATAGAAAAGAGGATCTGCGGAAGTTTGGGGATAGATTGACTGTGAATTTTTGAGGGGTTATTTTGAGAGAGCGGTAAATTCGGCGGATGATTTTTGAGGGGATTTTTTGGGGGATAGAAAAGAGGATCTGTGGAAGTTTGGGGAATAGATTTTTTTGAGCCAGAATCAGCCGTTTGCATCTACTGGAGATCTGAGACGAGTAACCGATATCCCTTTCGAGACCCTGATTTTAAGGGTTTTGGAAATATATATATTAACCTCCACGCATTCTGAGTGACCAATAAACGTGAACTCACTCTAGCATGTTTGTGTATGTGTGGATTGCAGATTTTAATGTTTGGGAGAATAGATTTGGAGGTGAGGATTGGGATTGTTAAAGATTGGAGGTAAGGATTTGGACTGGTAAGGATTGGGGGTAAGGATTGATATGTAGATGTTGTGGTAGGGTGGTCAGTTTAGGAGGGCTTCCCCAACCGGGCGAGACAGGGAGGACTTTCCCATACCTTCATTCTAATGAGGCAGCAAGAGGGATAATGAAATATTCAAACCCCATTGAATATTTATGACCCCTCGTGATGACGTCATTGGCATTATGTAAGCAACTTAATGATATGCATCTGTGTCAGTTAAGCTATCAAGTCGCGGGGAATACAAATCGCCCCACCCTCCCTCCCTCGCGTTGCCTCTCTAGCACTTCATGCTTCTCCTCCTAATGAGGCAGCAAGATGAACTATAATGGAGAGGTGCCTAGTTTAGTCATAATTTGATCTGTGGATAGTTCTGAGAAAGCTTTGAAATAGGCGATTCTAGCTGCTCGTCTTTGTAATCGTTCGATCTTATCACTGTTTCCTTGTCCGCATTCATGCCACACAGCATAACAGTAATCTAAGACCGGAAGGACCATGGCTTTGTAGAGCCGATTTGCAGCTTCTAGCGTTAGTGAAGGCTTATTCTGGAGAACATTACGAGTATCTTGGATACCTTCATCATCCTCATATAGTATACGTGATCATTGAAAGAAAGGGTGTCATCCAGTACAATGCCCAGGTACTTGAACTTGTCCGCGTACTTAACGGACTGTCCATTTAAGCTTATATGGATTTTATCACACTTCTGACTCGCGAGTCGTTGGCGGGTGCCGAACATCATGAATTCCGTCTTCTTGAGTACAAGTTTGTTGTAGTAAAGCCACAGTTCCAGGTTTAACTTAAGTTCAATCTCCGAGGTGGATGAAGACGACAGATAGATCACCGTGTCATCCGCGTACATCATGATGGAGAACTGGATATAGGATTGTAGATCATTTGTGTAGAGGGTAAACAATACTGGGCCGAGGATGCTGCCTTGCGGTACACCACTAAGGACCGGCATTGGACTGGATAATTCATTTCCAATACAAACGGCCTGAGTTCTGTTAGACAGATAACTCGTGAACCACGCTAGAGAGTTTTCCTCCATACCAAATCTTTTTAACTTGCAAGTAAGGTTGTCATTGGGGACGGTATCGAAAGTCTTTTTTAGATCAATGAATAAGCCCCCGGTTAATTTTTCCGCGTCAATATTTCTTCTAATCACTTGCGGCGCAGCACACGAATTGTAAATCCGGCTCTGAGTTTTATTCTTATTTTTTTTCGTGTCACATTAGCGCATCACAAATTTATATATGCGCGCATATTTTAGTTTATGTCGACAACTATATGTGTTTCAGCCATGAAATACATACCGCAAAATCTCTCAGCTCCGTGTGTTGACTTGAAAAGCAAAATAAAGAACTATACTAGTAATAACCAAGGGTTAGGAAGTGCGGGCGAGGACGATGCATTGTGCTTTTGGGTTAAAATGTAACAGAGGTGTACTAAGTTGTAATCAGTGGCGCATTGAGATTAATTCTAAAATAGGGACGTTATACATTTTGGCTCTTTGGGTAATTAAATATTGTGGGACCCAAAGGGAAAAATATTTCTGCTTCGCGGGGCTTAAATATTTGTCCATAAGGGATGCATGGCCTCCCTGCCCCACCCCCGTTTTCCTCCTCTATATTTGCCAGAAAGTGTACGTGGAGGTGTTGCATAGAGTGATTTTACTAAACCTATGAAACATTTACCTACACTATAACATTCCATGAGACACTACTTCCACTGTTTTGTTTTGTTTAGTTATACTAACACGCTGTAATTGTTTATAAGTGTAAAAACCTTAGAAATTTACTAAACTGCAGAGATAGAACAACGCTCCCCCTCCAAGGACGAACAACACCCTCGCTCCACGCTTTAATGAGATCAAGGAAGAACAGATCGGACGAACAACAAATTCTGACTCCACTAACGCGAGACATTCAATGTAAAATAGTTTATTTAGGACGAGTCAGTCAGTCATCTGATGAATGTATCCTGCTAACATATTCTTTACATTCTCCTGACCTTGTAAATTACATTTAATTTACGTTTAAATTAGAAAATTGTGCCACGCCAGATACGAAAAACAACTAAAAACCACCCTTTGGAAGTGGCCAAAAATTGTGGAAACGTATACCTCCCTATAAAAGTGCAGTGGCACTGGACCTCGGGGTCAAAAGTACTAAAACTGATAACATTACTTGATACTTGTATAACATTTCATTTCCCAACGTAACAAAAATAAAAAAACTTGAACGAAAAAAGGCAACGTTCGAAAAGGCTGACCGACGTAGAATGATAAATATCTCCCGCCAAACCCTTAAATAGTCCCGAGATGTCCCACGACGACACGCAAGCCTCTATATCGTGCCGTCAGAACAATAATTTCTGACTAGTTCGTTCCTACGTCACTCAGATGTCAGAAATTACATTCTCTGACAATACGCTTGTCTGGTCAAGGACGAACAACACTCTTGCTACACGCATGAGGTCAAGGACGAACAGATCGGACGAACAACACTCTCGCTACTCGCTTGAGGTGGAATGAGGCCGGAAAATGACATCCAAGCGACATGAAGAGGAAACGTCCCAGGTTGACACGCTCGATTTGGATTGGACGGCGGTGTTGCTATTAGGAGTTTCACGTGATCCAAGGTCTAAATACGCGTGATGCGCATGATAAAATTGGGTTCTTTGCATTCCATGAATTCGTAGCGGAGCACTTGCCAGGCCGAAGGCCTGGCTGCGCAGCTCCATACTCATAGAACCTGTGCCGTGATTTTTCATGGTCATGGCTAGCGGAATGTCTCGCGGGCGCGTGTGTGCCCGCCCGTGTTGGACAACATCCGGGATCTTAGCAATTTTGTTTTTCGCGCGGCCACACAGCCGTGAGCTCGGTAAACACTTTAGTTGTTTTGTTGTGTCCAGCGGAGAATTAAACTCGTTATTTTCCTGCATTTTTTCGCGGTTTGCTACTCAAAACAGGGATACTAATTAAGATATACTCAGAAGCCGCTTTAGTGGAAAAAGACGAGCTTTCAGGGATAAAATCTTGCTTCGAGGAACTTCATGTATTACGATTTTATCAATGCGGGAGATTTTTGTTTTCTACGGATTTCAGAACCAGAAGCGGAAATTTGAATTTCCAAGCAAGCGAGGGACTTAAAGGTAAAACAGATTACAGTTTTCGATGAGAATTTATGTTGATATCAATCTGTGAGTGACTTTTTATTAGTGTTATTGTTAGTTTTGGAGCATTGATTTTAAAACGTGCCTAAATTTAGTTGTATCGATCTCTTGAATTTCATCGAAGAAAGCTTGAACTCGATGAGCTATAATTAAATGGTACGCGTTTTGCTTTTAAACGTAAACTAATGGAGATTTGAATAAATTTTTTCGAAAGAAGATTGTGTTGTCCATTTTTATGTGTTTGTTCATTCATTAGATAGATTGAAAAGCGATTTTATGTAAACAAAACAAGACTTTGATTTTATAGTACAGTTCTATCTTCACTCGCATCGCCTTATGCAAATATGTTTGCGTATTTTGCAAATCAGTTTCTCGGGCAATTTTTGACAAACATAAACTGTATTTTATTCGGAAACTAGTGGTACTATTTATTCTAGACAGAGAAAAGTTATTTTTGTGAACTTTTGTACGGTCTATAAAAATGTACTGTGCAGACGGTCGCGTTATACTGTTTTTGAGAATTGCTAAAATTGAAAATAGCCCGTTCGTCAATCTTAATTCTTGTGCTTCCAACCATTCACCTTAGTTAAGTTTCACCTTAGTTAAGTTTCACCTTAGTTAAGCTTGTTCAAAGTGCGACGCTGTTAGGCTTGGGCTATGTATATATATTAGTGGAAGTTCACGCGAAGAGAGCAAAAACTGAGTCAGGGCCAAACTACATAACTGCCGCGCATGGGTTTGTAATAGCAGCGTTGAGATTAGGATTGCGGGCTCCTGTTGAAACTCGCAATTACACGTTTTCAAGACAATGCAAGGCGTTCATGGATGGATAGGACCGTTTGATATTGTGTTCACCGCTTATTCCTGTGGGATGTTTGTTCCGGCAAGTTTTGTGTTTTATATAACTTGCAATTTGCGTATCTACCTTAAAATAATAAAATTTAGTCTTATTGAGTATGTGTTACTCGATAGTGTACTGGATTGAGGTTGTCGCTTAGCCCTGGAAGGCCCGTGTTCATGTCACGCTGAAGTCTTTTTTCTTTTTTTTTTCTTTTTTTCTTTCTTCGGACTGGACATTATAAAAGTGATGTACTGGTTTTTTTTTGCGTTCGTCAAAAATCCTTACGTTTAATTTTGAAAAAATATCAAACCGTGTCAGTGTGAAAACATAAGCTTACGGCAATATTGCGTTACGCGTTAGCATTTCTTCTTCACGGCTTGGCTCTTAGGAGCCTTTGATTAGACATAACTTTAAGCTTCTGTTTCTCCGTAAAAGCGGTGACTCAAAACAGTCGGGAATCAATGCTGCAATGAGTTAAAGGCGCCACGAGTTCAAGCTGTGTACAGTTTCTTGTTATGTCACAAAAATATGTTACCGCTGTTTGGGTCGAATGGTGTCGTCTAAACCCATCAATCCGATCAAACCATTCCGATCATAGTTACATGAGCTTTTCAGCCCAATTTTAATGTTGCAATGAAAGGCATGGTTAATAAAACTACACTGCAGTAATTTGGCAAAATTAAGAATGGTCATGCAAGTGACACAAAGCATACCATGAAACATATTTTTGTTAAGATCTGTTAAGTTTTGTTTATATTCAGCTGCTTGAATACAGTTTATGAATCTGAGTTCTGGAGTTCTGTTCACTTTAGGAACTCCTAAACTGACTCTGCAGAATCTCCAATAAAGCAATTGGAGCTGAGCAAGTCTCTCTACCAAGCTTTTTCAGTGAGCGAGGTGAATATAGGAAGGGTTCCCAGGTAAATATTATCAATTTGTGGAACTCCATACATGTTTATTTCAGGGTCATATTCCCTATCAACTGGAGTTCCTCCCAGTGACATAAATATTGCACCCTGTGAAGTATTGTTTGTTCCGGATGAAAATATCATGCAAATAAACAGTTGATACCCTGTAAGTATTATTAGTATTAAAGAAGATAACAAAGGAGAACATAAGAAGGAACGTCTTAAATGTGTTAGGTTTTGATGGGGGGGGGGGGGGGGGAATTTTTGTTCAGTAGTAGGGGGAGAGAAGTGTAATTTTTAACGATTTCTTTCCCGTTTCTCAACCCCTCCCCTCAGTGCTATTTATTGCACAGTCCCTTAATAGAGCTTTTTACGGTATATCTCGTTCGACCTTTCGCGTATTCACGAGATAAAAAGTACTTTCACCAAATGGCAACACTGAATATGACCGTATTTTTTTGCCATTATAAGCAGAGCAATAAATAATCCTGTGGTTTATCACTAATTTGGTGGACGGCCACGTGCTTTCAGGCCCCCACTACTTTGCGCTGTGTGAAAATTTTTATTTTTATTTGGGCTGTCTCACACCTCATCATGCTATCTACAAATATTTTACATTCGCCGCAATTACCCTCGAGTTTCACAAATGTATCATCTCTATCAACTACACTTCTTCATGGTCGACCATCACAGTCTACACAGGCCTTACTTTGTTCTGGTTTTTGCCTGTTTATTATCTGGTACTGTTTAGTATCTAAGTCTACTTCAAAGATTGAGCTTTTTATTCAGAAAAGAGTTAGAAGCTGCTATAAACACCATAATAACAGCTATACTAACTCTCTATTGTACGCGCTTTAACTTTCGATTAAAATCAACTAAAATTGTTAATGATGTCCAAACTATTTGTAGTTCTTCCCCTCTCTAGAGGAGAGATATTCTGAACTGTTCAGAGCTCGAAATACAGGATTAAATCTGCACACACTTAACTCGGTCTAAAATGTTTGAATGATAATCTACAACAAAGACGGTCTAGTGTGCATTTCCATAAAGTTTATTTAATTGTAATTACCTTTGTTAATTTCATACGCCCTTAAAAAAAGAGACTCGTTATTTTTCTCGCCCAATTACTGAAGGTCAAGTACATTTCGTTTTAGTGGCAGACTTAAACTTATCGGCAAAGACCATGCATATACACGTTATAAGCAAGCTAAATCTTTGAAGTAGCATATATCACTGAAACATAGCTGAATAACTATTTTATACGTCAGATTGACAGAATCAAATAAAAACTTTTAGGTTAATTTTTAAGTAAATTGGAATAGAACATAGCACTGGAAGTACCGAAACAAACATTACCAAGTAAAGCGTCGAATTATCCAATATTGGATAATAAAATGTTAAATGTTAGAATCCAAACTTGCCTCCGAGACATAAGAGAATAGAACAAAAACAAAATAAATTATTCATCCCTAACCTCAATTCAAAGTGATTTATTTTTGGTTTGCTCCCCGAAGCCTTGGGGCCCAGTAACAACTTTAATGTATCGAGATAGACCTAGCTATTACCACCGACGGCGTAACTTTGACTACAATTCATGGTGTTGTCTCGGCCCTGCATAACTCTCGACCCTGTATAACTCTGTATTTCCTTCTCAATGTTGATAAGAAACTTGCGGTACGATTGTTGTGTCGATTCTACAGATACCATGCACATCAGTAGAGCCCTCAACAGTAACTTCCCCATTTCTGAATTTACCGAAGAGTTTGTCAAGTTTAACCTTCAGCGGTTAATATACGGTTCAACAT
Organism: Cladopsammia gracilis; assembly: GCA_022457155.1. NCBI lineage: Eukaryota > Metazoa > Cnidaria > Anthozoa > Scleractinia > Dendrophylliidae > Cladopsammia > Cladopsammia gracilis. The sequence goes on from JAJGOT010000179.1 coordinate 273,515, forward strand.
CGTTCAACATTTGTTGAATGAGTAGAAAACACATTCAACATTTTAAAATTCAAATTATTTCTGAGGTCGTTCAACAAGTTGCAACTTGTTGAACGGAATAGAACTTGTCTCTATTTTCTTCCAACACCATTCAACATGTTGAAAGGCCTATTTCAACATTCAACATTCAACATGGCATGATGGCTTGCACTATTCAACATGTTGAATGGCCTATTTCAAAATTCAACATGGCATGATGCACTGTTCAACATTTGTCGAACAGCCGTTGTAACTTCTGTTGATCGACAAATGCTGAACCGTGTATCATAGCCGAGGCTTTGTTCCACTTTACGTGGAACAAAGGAAATCTCTAATCTAACTTCAGCTAGATTATTGGCTAATTAGCGATGATCAGTCTCAAGATGATGTGGATAACACGGCAAGGCAGTTCAACTTCCACATACTAGTAACAAAACACGGCACATTTTAAGTACACAGAAAAAATGGAAGAACCAAATCATCTTGATTAATAAACAGTCAATCATACAATAAAAAAAAGATGGCGAAAACTTGCGGAAACGAAGTGATATTCTTTCGAAAAACTCTAGTAAAAAGTTGCGATTTTTTAAAGATAAGAGTATTTTCTCTTACTATGTATTTTCAGGGCCATGCCAGCCGAATAGAAACTGCTTCTTAAAAGGAAACAATATTAATCAAATTGGCAAGACTACCTCAGACGATGATTCTCAACGACTATCAAGTCAGTCAATTCAGTTTCAGTCAGTCCCCGCAGCGCTTATAAATTTTCGCCGGCGTTCTTCGCAGAACGTACGTGAATGGCGTCAACATTTGCAGAGGCTGAGAACACTTGGATTATGTTGTCCATTTTACTTACTTGGTCGTTGCCATTAATAAGAACCTAACTTAATAATATCATATTGACTTAGTATGTTCTAAGATTGTTAACAAGTTGGCATGAAAGAAAGCATTTTGGTTTAAATCAATTTCGTTGATTACAGAGCAAAATAACACACAACTGCGACAAAACAAAACGAAACAATGCAAATTATAAGATGTCATGACTTACCTGGCAGTTTCCAGAGCACCATAATAATCAATCCGTACAACAATTTTTCCATTTTTTTGCTGAATCATTCACATTGCAATTTAGAAGTAGGAAAAATCTGCAAAAAATTACAAAAAAATATTCATGAACATGTTACCTTTCATATATAGTCGGTGATGTGCTCTACAATAACAGGTAAATATTATCGGTTATTACGCCGGTGATGATCTTTGCAGGTTATCCAGCGCAAATGGAGGATTTCATAAAGTTGAATGCGGGATTTAAACGAAGGATAAGATCAATCTTCCATTTCCAGGACTACACCTGTGAGGAGCTCGCAGGAGTGCGCATGCGTAAAGTACAGCAGCGTGGCTTCAAGACGAATATGTCTCTTGAAGAGCTAGCCGATGCCATAGAAAACAAAACAGCTGAGGCCTTCAGGAGGGAATGGAATGCAGGATTTTGCGATCGTTTGTTCGAACTGGCCAAGGAGAACCTAGACGATACAGACTCTTTTAGCGTAATCGCTGATGGCTATGACTTATTTCAAGTATGTAAAGAAGATATCCACAAGGCCAATGACTCTATTCATTATTATAAAATAACTGAGATACTACGCGCGTTCTGATTGGCCAAAGACCTATTAACTATTGTGCCGGTAAACTCATAGAAAACCGCGCAAGCGAAACTGTAAAGTAAACAAAGTTCAATTTTCCACTGCATCAACACAAGCGTGAGGAGAAAGAATTCACAACTCGAGGCGGTTTAGTGTCTTATCGCATATTGTGGTCTGTTAGAAGATGAGAAGAGAAGATATGTTTCTTGTAAACGATAAGTCCGATAAGTTGCTGCTCAAACCTACAAAATAACAAAAAATTCCCACGCACGCAAAAACGGCTTAACGACAAAAGAACACTAAGCTTTAATATTTTAAAACTGATATCAACAACTGGAATATATTTTCATTTAACATTGGCTTGGAAAGGCTTACATGTAGCGATCAATGACAATCAAAACAACCTCGATGTGTACTTTGTGAAGTTCATTGAACTGAAGGTTTAGCTATTATTTTAGTGGAAAGCTCAAAAATTATGGATCCCAAAGAGAAAACAATGGCTTTCAAACTGAGGAATTTTCGATTGAAATTCACTGACATGAAGTTTATAAATGTTACAAATCCTAAGATAACTTTTAAATAAGATGGATTTTCACAGTGGAATTAAAAAGCAAGGCTTAAGCTTATAGCTTTGTTGTTTAGGATAATTATTTCACGCCGATTCCATTTATCTTACAATTTATCGTGTTTTGTTTTTGAGATTTTTTCATTGAATACTTTTGTACCCGATGCAGTTTAAATTCTGATTATGTGTCCAAGCAAGGATGATCAATTAGCAAGAAGAAAATGAAGCTAACAAAAATTATAGGTTTATGGTTAAACAAATTATTTGCATGGAATGATCAAACAATTCAACTGTAGGCTTAAAAAACAATGAGCTTAGTTTTCATTCAGAACTTAAAATGTAGAGAAGTACGGGCTTTATGGTACACTTCAAAGTAACTGGATAAAGTCGAAAACATTTTCAGAAGCTGAGTTTCTGGAACTAACCTTTATTCCAATTGAAAAATTCTTGACAAGAAGGCAGTCTTTGAATCCAACACACGCCATAAAAGTTTTAGGCTTTCAAACTTTCCTCGTACATTCATGTTTGCGGCGGCAGATTCCAGACACAATTTTCTGGATTTCCCATTCAAAGAACTTTTGAATCATTGAATATATTTTCTTCTTTCAGCTGATAAATTCCAAATGACGAATTTCAAAGCGCTAAAACTTTTCATCACTTTCGTTGAACCCGTGAATTTGTCAGTGCAGCTTTGTCAGTGGCATCGTGTAAAGTTCATTCTTTCAGCGGCTCTGATTGGTTTTCCCGGTCATATGATGAATGTTATGAGGACAAGCTACTTGATCGGCACAAAACTGCTACAAATTTCTCTCTTTCCAAACGCTTTTCATAGTTATTTCATAAAAGCAATAGATACGGCTCGTGGTTTACAAGCTTTTCTCGTGTTCTCCCAACATCCCGCGTGGTTCTATTACGCCGGTAAAGTCATAGAAAATGTGTTCTATTGCTTAAATAACTTATAGAATTAAAACAACTCATTAGTTTACTGTATGCACCTAATTTGATGGTTTGAGGGGTAATACGAATGAATATTTTACGAGGTGCGATTATCCGAGCGTATTATCTGTCAAACCATCAAATACGTCATTTGTTATTCGACTGCTTAATTTTACAAACTTTTTCCTTATTGAACTTCTCAATTTCGCCTTGATTTTTCGTAAGCGTTTAGCTCTCGTCTTAGGCGCACACACTTACAATTTAACTTCGCTCTGTTCGTAAACCTGTCAAACCGGTATGCTACAATATATTTTGCATGTTTTCTTGCTTTTTAGTATACGGTTAAATGACGCTGTAGTAAAATAATACAACGTGGTTCAGTCAATGCAATGTTTAATGAAGTAGTTTAGCTCCTTCAGTGCTATGAAGTATGACGAAAGAAGAAATTGAGAAGTTAGTTTTAAAACGTCCCTGTTTAATAAAACTACGAGCAACTAAATCAATTTTACAAACTCATATTTTACTGGACACCATGTAAAAAAACAACAACAACTAGCGTTAAAACGATGGAGTATTTTACAGTTTTAAAACATCTGTCACTGCTTTTCACTAATGGAGATAACCACAGGGAGGCCAAGCTCACGAACTGACCGCTGAGTGAGTGGCAAAATATAAGGATTTGTATGAACCTTTAAAGTTTATTTAGATGATATAGTTACTCGATTGTAGATCGAAGATGAAACTTCCCTAACTGCAAGATTTCAATCCGCAGATTCTCCCAGTTCTCCACTAGTACAGAAAATACAGTCATATGATTTGAACGTGCCGCTTCCAACGTTATCTGTTCTGTCAAGAATTGTTGCTGTGGAACCTACATGAACAACGAACGCTATGATTGGTCAATAATTGTGAATGAGATGATACTAAAGTGAAGTGTAACGGCTGTCAAGGAAGTTTCCTCTTCGATCTACACTCGAGTGAAAGTTTGGGAGCGATTGAAATCGATTAACCCTATTCGGCCTGGGGGGGGGGGGCTAACTGTCAACATTCATAGCTTCTTTAATATGTATTCAAACGCCATCAAACTTTGTGACTTTTCCTAAAATTTACCTGGCAACAATTTCATGACAATTTTTTGATCACGTTAGTTAATGTTTCCATGGCAACAAGATTTTGACAGACATGTTTTTTGCAATTTGCATATTTATACCGTTGAATGAAGAAAAACATTGTTTATTGGTATAACTTTAATATTTTACGCTATTTATCGTTTATTTATTAGTTTTGACTCATTTTGAGTGAATTTGGACGGTATTTAAGAGGTTTTAAAAAATTTCAGAAATCCAAGATGGCGGATCCAAGATGGCAGATCCAAGATAACTAATTACCTAATAACTACGTCATATGACGTCATCATTCCGTTGTGCGGACCGCAAAGGAGACAGATTTGGACGTACTATGTACCCGCTAGATTTTATTGTCATAGCCTTAATGTTCTTGAAGTTACGGGAGGGGGCACAATGCCCCCCCCCCCCCCCCAGGCTCAGAAACTCAAAAATAGCCCTGGCTGAATAGGGTTAGACCGATTCAAGTTGGCTAACCATGATGAGTAGTGATCTCACTTTGGTTAAAAATTAAAAACAGGCCAAAATGCGGCTTAGAGGCTCCAGAACATTCAAGAAAAAACGCATGGACAAACTTGATTTGGAATGTAAAGTTCAGTGGCTGTTTATTTATTTATTTTTTGTTCGTTTACTTAATCAACTGACGATAAAGTTCCCAGTATATTTTGCCACTGAGAGGTCTCCCTGTGAGATAACTATATCGCAACAACAATAACAAGTAGCTTTATTTGCATGACTATAAATCCTTACAGTATTGCAAAAGCATTACTCAAGTAGTTTAAGGCCTGGGTCAAAGGCTTTGACCAGGAAAAAACCGTTTATTCGCAATAACTTTTACAAACGGAATGGAAGTGAATCGAAATTTGGCACATAGAAAGATATTATCGTCCTTAACATTTTTAAGTATAATGAGCTTTGGCATAGGTCACGTGATATGTCACGTGGCCATTTTTCTTAAAATAGCAAATATTTGACGAATTGGTGACGGGTTTAAGAGAAAACATCAAATAAAAATGCTTTTCTGATGCAGATTAAATATCTCCAGCCCTTCACGTTTGGAATGAGTGTCCATTAATCTCTAAAAAAAAATTGTGAGGACAAAGGTCATTTTTCAGTCCAAAATTCAACCTATAATTATTTATAACTGTAATTTAAAGACTTGAGGACAATCATTCCAAACGTAGAAGGTTAAATATGTTAAACCTCCATCGGAAAAGCTAATTTATTTAACTATACAAAGAAAATTCGCTACCAATTCGCCGATTTACGTAATTTTAAAATTTTGATCACGTGACATGTCACGTGACCAAACTTTTGCGTTAAGGCAAAAGAAAACATCAAGATTAACATTCAGGGAAAATTTCATGTTGATCTAGGTTTTCTCGGTGAAGATATTAAGTGTCAACCATATTTTCCGAACACGCTTTAAACCCAGGCCTTAAACTGCTTGAGTACAACATAACAAAATGAAATAACAATAATATAGTAAAGAAAGGGAAAGTTCAATTAAGACACATTAGTCTGGATTGACAATTTGATTATTGCGGAGATCAAAGCATGAAAGAATGAATTTTACTAATTGAATATTTACAAAATAATTACGAGAGTTCATTAATTCAATGGTAACTTCTGAAAGAGACAACTGTTTTATATTTGATAGGTGATATTCTATTTTCCTGTAAAATTCGTCCCTAAAAATTGAGTATTTAGGGCAGTGAATCAAAGGGCTCTTAAAGCCATCTCGTTAATGCGAGAGAATGTAAGGTTAATAAAAAACAACAACAACAAGAATTGGAAAAGTTGGGTGTCTTTGATAGGAAAATCTAGTTTGATAGGCAGACTATTGTAAAGAAGGCAAATGAAAATATTTTACTTGTCGCTTTTTCCGTTAACTAAATAATTGTGTACCTTCGGGCAGAATGGTGTCTCTTGTAGGAATAGAGCTGATGATTAGATTTCGTTTCCTTTTATCGCCAATTAAAAATGCGAAGCTGTTTTCAAAACATCTCGGCTTAAAGAGGCTTGGTAAAAACGGCAAGCGACCTGGCCCCGAAAATTGCCGACATGAGACGTTCTGAACAGCGAGAAGCGGCTCGATTCCGCTTCAAAAATACGACAAATTACGACAGCGACTTTAGAAGGTTGTGCAATTTACCAATAAAAATTAAACATTATTGACCATATCGTTCATATCAACACCCGACGGCCAACGGTCTGTTTTAATGATCTATTTGTTATTGAAACGTCTACCAACCTCGTTCCCAAGGCCCCTATCTTCCTCTCTCTTGGATCGGACGTGCAGTTAGAGTACACCTTAGACTCCCGGTATACACATACATATCGGTGACCTTTGATTTTTGGCGCTAATCATTGTCTTCTGAATTCTGGTGATCTCTTGTGATCTTTTATCGTCAAACAAGAAGCTGTACACAGCTTGAACTCGTGGCGCCTTTAACTCATTGCAGCATTGATTCCCGAGTGAATTGAGTGCTTTTACGGAGAAACATAAGCTTGAAATTATGTCTAATCAAAGGCTCCTAAGAGCCAACCCGAGAAGAAGAAATGCTAACGCGTAACGCGTAACGCAATATTGCCGCAAGCTTACGTTTCCACACTGACACGGTTCGATATATATATATATATATATATATATATATATATATATATATATATATATATATATAAGGATTTTTGACGAACGAAAAAAAAAGTACATCACTTTCATAATGTCCAGTTTGAAAAAAGAAAAAAAAAAAGCTTTATGGAGAGTCGAACTCGGGCCGTCCGGGAAAAGGCACAAATTCAATCTACTGCGCTGTCCAAGAACACATACTACCTTGAAATTAAATTTTATTGTTTTAAGCTAGATACGCATCAGAACGCGTGTTTAGGTTGCAAAATCCTTTCAGATCGATTCTAATGTTGCACTAAAAACTCCAAATGCGAAACATCTGTAAGCTTATTGTTGTCTATATTCGTTTACATCAAATTAATTATTGTTATCGTTGGATTCACGTTGAATTCCTGTTACGAAACGTGTTCGTAACAAAGCATTTGCTCACTAAATTTACAGCTGATAGAAGGAGCGAGTGAGTGAGAGAGTGAATTTTATTTAAACACCGTTGCCGATAACAACAAAACAACAACAACAATTTTTTATTTAACAACAAACAACAACAACAATGTATTCCGATAACCCGTTCATCATGCTTTCACGTATACACGGGTTTAAAAGTAAGACTGCACTGCATTCACTAGATTCAGTAGCTGACACTTAAGCTCGACCCGGAGCTCGATCGCTAAGCAAATGGTAAGTTTAATATATAAAACACAGAACTTCCCAAAGCAAAAATCCCACAGGAATAAGCGGCGAACACAATATCAAACGGTCCTATCCATCCATGAATTGTCTTGAAAATGTGCAATTGTACGCTGTAGTTCTTTATCTTGCTTCTCGAGTCAACACACGGAGAGATTTTACGGTATGTATTTCATGGCCGAAAGCCATATAGTCGTCGACATAGACTTAAATATGCGTGCATAAATTTGCATGCGCTAATGTGACACGAAAAACAAAAAACAAGAAAAGTCAAAGCCGGATTTACAACTCGTGTGCTTCGCCATGAGTAATAAGGGTCAATAAGTAACTCTTCCCGTATCACAAGTACACACACAGTCACGGAAAAACACAAGGAGGAAAAGAGGAAAGGAAAAAACGTAAAAAAACGCAGAAGTCGACACAAATCACACAAGGCTCAAAAGCCTCGGAAGGGTGGAAAAGGTAAGTCAATTCTTTTTATGGTCTTTTATGACTTTTTATGGAAGGAACTTGATGAAGGTAACCGCTGAAAATTTATACATCAGTGGTCGCTGGCCAACTATGATTGTAAGTTCAGAAAATTACTCTGAAATACATGCATTGAAGACTTCGAAAATACAGTTGAACCTCGCTATTTCCAACATCTACTATCATTAGACTCATATGGTAAATGACTGAAAAAGCAAATCGAAGGTCACCGAAGGGAAATGGATTTGAGTTCGAGATTACGGGGAGTTCGAGAGTTTCAACTGGTCGACTGTGAAACTGTAGGTGCAAATTGTGGATCATCGCGATACAGAATTAATTCTGACCAGAACTGTCAGAACTGTCGAGCAGAACCGGTTCGAAAAGAAGCTAGGATCATCCAATTTAAATCTTCGATGTGTGCCACAATGCATCGGATAAATGTTTACGCTTATCCGCTTTTGTAGATCTTTATATATAAGATATAAACATCTTAGAATTTTACGGAGATTTTAAAGAAGAAAAGAACTAATCCATGACCTATGGTCGCTACAATGTCTGTCATTGATCGATCAGAGTCCGTTCACGCATAATCGTTTATCATTGTTCATTGCTATTTTAAGACTTAAATTCAGTCAGGAAGTCAAGACAAAAAAGTACATATCCTTAGAATTCCTCTATTCCTCAAAGAAAGAATTAATCAAATATATATTTTTCCAACTTTAATTTCATTTTTAAGACAGTTTTGAGATTTGCTCTTTCCTGTTCTTTACAATGTTACGGAAACCGGACATTCCACAAAGATAACAAGGTATCGCAGAACATTCATGCCAATTTTTAGAATTTTCAATCAAATAAGTTGCAACCTGTAGGTAAACGAACTTAAAATATTCACCCGTATACGGACTTCTATTTTATGAAAGGGGTGAATCCGGCGATCTGTTTTTAGTCATATGGGAACTTTGACTCAGTCAAAGCTTTAATTTTAGGTTGTATTCACTAGGCTTGATAGTTGCGTGGGGCTAATTAAACCACTCCTATTACTAATCAAGTTTAAAGTGACATCAAATATTCTAGATATGGCTTGTTCTCAAAAGAACATGCTATTTTGCTCTGCCATATCGCTCATATTAAAACACAAACTTTCCCGTCCCATTTAACTTTCTTAAAACGTCTTAATACGTTTTTTTCTCAATTCGCAAACTGCGTTTCCCAATAAAACGCATTTGACCTATTTTTACCCTTCTAATTAAGCAGCTTAATTTAATGGCTTTACGACAAATGATTGAAAATTTGAAACACTGATAGGTAACGTGAGATATCGAAACTTAATAAGAACTTAATACCTTTGCGGTGACGAAACTGTGTTAAACACAGATTATAAAATTTGTACTAAAGTAATCAAACATGCGGGATTCCTGACCGCAGTATTTTTGAAAACCTTTTTCTGATCCGGGAAACAATCGACCATGTAAACCATAAACAGCTTTCGGCCGCTGTTATTAGCCTGGATCAGGAAAAGGCTTTCGACCGGGTTAATCACGGCTTTTTGCAACGCGGTTTAGAGCGCTTTAAGTTCGGCCAAAATTTCCGGCGCTGGGTAAACATTGTTTACACCAATATTACCTCGTGCGTTATAAACAATGGATGGCTCTCGTCGGCCTTTTCGCTCTAACGGGGAGTTAGACAAGGTTGTGCGTTGTGGCATTATAATTCAGTATTATTTTATTTTGTATTAAATTTTCCACCGCAGAAATATACTCCCGCAGAAAAAAATTACTTGTTTTAATGATGTATATCGGCTTAACAGGAACTTTTAAACAGCGAACAAACATATTGCTCTCATAACTCCGAGGCGACCGGCACAACAGTCATCTGCATTCCCGATTCAACTCCAGACACGTCCTCAAAAGAACCAGAGACTGTTATCATAATACTGATACGTTTTTACAACAACGTACAATAATTCACTCACTAGTTTTCTCGTTGTTTATGTTCATATTGACGCCAGAACAGCAATCATAACTATAGGAACTATACAAACTTCCGGTCAGGAAGCAAAATTGCAGTTTAATACCGATGCCTTGGATTTTATTTATACTTAACCAGAAATTTTAGCTGTCTCGACCCGCAAAAATTTCCTCTCGCAAAACAAATTCAGTCGGACAATCTGCAAAATTTCCTTGTGCACGGTAGCTAAATCAACAAAACTATGACGTCTTTCCCATACTATTGCATAATAAAACCGTAATATTCCAAAATAGAACAAACGCGAAGTTCATGCTATTTTGCTCTGCCATATCGCTCATATTAAAACACAAACTTTCCCGTCCCATTTAACTTTCTTAAAACGTCTCATTCGTAAAAATACACCGTAAAATTCTCAAACTGCGTTTCCTAAGAAAACGCATTTCACCAATTTTTACCCTTCTAAAGCAGCTTTAATGGCTTTCCGATAAATGAAAATTTGAAACACTGATAGGTAACGTGAGATATCGAAACTTAATAAGAACTTTAATACTTTTGCGGTGACGAAATGTGAGATATGGCAAGGTCATGACAAGTTCTGACATCCCAATACCCTAGGGAAATTAACAATAGGTCCGGGGGTGCTCCCCAAAAATTACAGTGGCAGCATGTGACGCCGTTCTTGAAATCCTAACCGGTTTAACCAACCATATCCTCAATGCCCTAATGTAGCTTCTACAAAGAAGAAACCTCCCCCGGACAAAAGTCCACAAAAATTACAAAGAAACCTTTGTTAACACCTTTTGTCCCTTTTTTTTGTACTGATTCCGAAATCTCGTTTAATGCGCATGCGCATTAACGAGGTAAAACGGAAGTGAATTTCATCTTCAATTTCATTAGATCCTCAAGTAGGGCACAATCTATCATCTCTCGTGATTTGTTCATATCTACCAATTTCAATCATTAATTTATGATTACTTATACGAAATTTTACTAATTGTTTTCTGTCATTTGATTTCCTTATAAGGTCTAAGTAATGAGAAGGCGTATATTCGTTCTTAAAGATATAGAATTCGAGTTTCTTAGAGTGTTGAATGGTATGCGCCAATAAAGGATATATTTTTGTTGCATTAAGTTTACATAATGTTTGATTTTAGTTTCAGTTAAGAAAATAGGATCAAAATCGGGTAAATTATAGAATTCGGATATCCTCATAAGATTAGAGTAGAAACTATTTTTACCAGAAGAGTGAAATTCTGCAGACATTAAAAAGATCTGTTTAACAATAGAGTTATTGTCCTTACTTTTAAGGTATAAGGTACTATATATACATAGCCCAAGCCTAACAGCGTCGCACTTTGAACAAGCTTAACTAAGGTGAAACTTAACTAAGGTGAAAGGTTGGAAGCACAAGAATTAAGATTGACGAACGGGCTATTTTCAATTTTAGCAATTCTCAAAAACAGTATTACGCGACCGTCTGCACGGTACATTTTTATAGAACGTACGAAAGTTCACAAAAACAACTTTTCTCTGTCTAGAATAACTAGTACCACTAGTTTCCGAATAAAATACAATTTATGTTTGTCAAAAATTGTCCGAGAAACTGATTTGAAAATCAAAAATTGCAAAAATACACAAACATATTTGCATAAGGCGATGCGAGTGAAGATAGAACTGTACTATAAAATCAAAGTCTTGTTTTGTTTTCATAAAATCGCTTTTCAATCTATCTGATGAATGAACAAACACATAAAAATGGACAACACAATCTTCCTTCGAAAAAAATTATTCAAATCTCCATTAGTTTACGTTTAAAAGCAAAACGCGTACCATTTAATTATAGCTCATCGAGTTCAAGCTTTCTTCGATGAAATTCAAGAGAACGATACAACTGAATTTAAGCACGTTTTAAAATCAATTCTCCAAAACTAACAATAACACTAATAAAAAGTCACTCACAGATTGATATCAACATAAATTTTCATCGAAAACTGTAATCTGTTTTACTTTTAGGTCCCTCGCTTGCTTGGAAATTCAAATCTCCGCTTCTGCTTCTGAAATCCGTAGAAAACAAACATCTCCCGCATTGATAAAACGCAATACATGAAGTTCCTCGAACCAAGATTTTATCCCTGAAAGCTCGTCTTTTTCAACTAAAGCGGCTTCTGAGTATACCTTAATTAGTATCCCTGTCGAGTAGCAAACCGCGAAAAAATGCAGGAAAATAACGACTTTAATTCTCCGCTAGACACAACAAAACAACTAAAGTGTTTACCGAGCTCACGGCTGTGTGGCCGCGCGAAAAACAAAGCCTTGCTTTCAAGATCCCGGATGTTGTTCAAACACGGTGGGCGGGCGGGCAAACACGCGCCCGCGAAACATTCCGCTAGCCATGACCATGAAAAATCACGGCATAGGTTCTATGAGTATGGAGCTGCGCAGCCAGGCCTTCGGCCTGGCAAGTGCTCCGCTATAATTAATTATTTTCTGATTAATAGCTATAATATACAAGAGGAAACCTACCAAGTTCAGCTTTACATGCCACATTTGATGCCTTATTGCTTACTTCTAGATAACGCTTGCAGAATTGTAAATGGATTTTTTCAGTCTGCGAACTGTCCCAAGACTTAAAATCTGGTTTTGCGTACACACCACAGAAAAGAAAAGAGCGTGAAGGGCCTTCTCTTTTAACTGGTCAAGTGCCATTGAAAAGTTACCCGTTGAAGAGATTACTGACCCTAGATAAGTGTAATTTTGGACGATTTCAATCATTTTATTGCCTATGTGAAAACTAGACTCAGTACATTTCTTAGCACGTTCCTGAAAGATCATAACGTTGGTCTTTTTTGGATTGATACTTAACATCCACGAGTTGCAATAGGTAGATAACATACTAAAGTCAAGACAAGTTTGCAGTCCTGTTTTGGATCTTGAAAGTATGACTAAATCATCTGCATGTAAAAGTGAATTTAATTTTGTGCCATTTGGTAGAACAAAAGGATCCAATAAAATATTTTCGAACGAATGTGGTATGTTGTTAATATAGAGGTTAAATAGCAACGGGCTTTAAATGCAACCTTGGCGTACACCTCTTGCGTATTGAAATGGTCGTGTTTGGCTTTTTCCAATTTTAACGGAACATGTAGAGTTTGAGTACAATTTTTTTATTAAGTTGTAAAAGCGACCTCGCACATTAATTTGTAATAGCTTGTACAAGAGTCCGTCATGTCAGACCGAGTCAAAAGCTTTTTTGAAATCTACAAAACAAGCATATATTTTTTCATTGTGTTGATGCACATATTTATCTACTAAAGTTCTCAGAGTGAGGGCATGGTCTGCTGTACGAGTTTTTAGCAAAAAACCAATCTGAGAATTGTGGAGTATATCATGAGAGTAAACATGTTCAAGGAGTCTTTGGTTAAGGATGGAACAGAACAGTTTTCCCAAACAGCTTGAAACACAATTTCTCGATAATTTGATGGATCACTTTTTCCTCCCGATTTATATATTGGTGTGATAAGGCCGCCACACCAAGTTTGAGGCATTGTAATTAGATTGAGAATTGTATTAAAAGTTTTTGATATACCGGCATTAGGTCATGAAGGCTAGCTTTAATCATTTCATTTTTTATTTTGTCTGAAAAAGACGATTTATTATTATTTTTTTTTTCACAGCTACAAGTATTTCATTTTCGGTGATTAAGTAATCCAAAGAGCATGGTTGATTAGATGCACATTTAGTAATCTTGAGCATTCAGCAATTAACTGTTCGTTTATTCTGAGTATTGTTGGGATCGGTACATCTGCGCGTGGAAGAAGTGTAAAGTAAATTATTTTGCTAGTTGGAAATTTCGTAGCAGCTTCAGTAATCAGTATAGAAAGATCAGATATAAATTCATCTGTGGATGTAGTCAAGGACAGGTCATTTGTTCCAGTATGAATAAGAAGTAGTTGAGGGGGATCATAAATGTCATTCTGTAACGTCGCTCTTGCATTCTCAATCTTTGGACACCAGAAATATTTTACCTCTTGATTAGGTGGGAACATTTTCTTTGTATTCAAGAATTTTCCATTAGAGTCGCACAAAAACACAGCATGATTTGCATTGGTAATAGGTGGAGGTAATTTGTCGGTACTGTTTCCATTTGTTTTAATCGAAGACGGGTTGTCTTTTGCATTTGGTGAATAATCTATTTCTTCCTTTTTCTTCTGTGTATCCGAATCCTGGAGAATGGCGAAACGGTTTTGGGTGGGCAAGTTTACCCGGAGTAGATCTTCGTCTGTAAAGTTCGATTCCTGTGATTCGATAAATTCTTCCGTGATGTTGTGGCGGCATTCCTGATCAGGTTTGATTTGTGGTTTGGGAGCATCCGTTAATTCAACTAACGGTTTCTGCCACAGAGCCTCTACTTGTTCTTTGAGAAAGGCCACTTCTTTCTCTAGTTGGCTATGTTTTCCAAGTAAATCCACATTTGTTTCTGACAGTTTGGCGTTTTTCTTGTGAAGCGATTGATTCTCCTCGTGTAGTTTCTTAATTAGAACCGATTGTTGTTTCAGGTCATCACTTAAGCATTTAACCTGTGATGAGAGGTTGACAGCGATGTCATCTATTGTCTTCCTTTGTACTTTCAGGAGATTGTCTTGTTTAACTATTTTGTCCTTCAATTGTTGAATGTCACCCGAGGTTATGATATTGAACTGAGCGAATTCAGCTTCTAAAGACCCAACAGTGTCTCTCAGGGCTGAAATAGTATTTAACCGATTCGGTGAAACTGATAGAGGTTCAAAGATCGACGTCGCGTTCATCATACTGTGTGTTTCCAGCTGTGTTTCTGCCGAGTTCTCAGAGCAATCAGAATTATCTGTACGTTTTGTTGTGTTGCTTAAGACGGGAATCTCGTTTTCCGTAACAAAGATAATTGAATGGTTAAAAAAAATGGATAATGATGATGTGAAGAGTGCTTTGTCCTCAGATGAATGAACTGATTGGATATTATTAACAATTTCCAAAAGGACCAGAAATTTAGCCGTGCTCCATTCTTGATGCCAGTGGATACAAAAACTATGATGGTAACCAGCTGTTCTTCAGAATTATTAGAAGTGTCATACAAAGGGAGAACAATTTTCTCGCATTTAGAAGGAGAGCTGTACGCTTCATACTCTTTCCACGTGGTTTTGTATCCCGTTGCTTCGCCGTTTAGGTGTTCATAATAACGATACATAAAAACACGTATCCAGCGTAATAGCCGACTTTCCGAGGTGCAAAACGCTGCACATCTCGCCGAAGGCTGGTAAAGGGACAAATCTATTGCTTCAAAGAGTGCTGGTTTAGAAGTGGCCGTTGGTGGATGAAATTTGTCAACCAGATATCTGTTTAAATCCGCGCTTGGTTGCGTAATCGCCATGTGCGATGACTTCGATGCACTTTTTTTGCCATGAGAAACCTCTTCGTCCTCTTCTCCTTGAACTATTTCTGTCTTCTTGCATTAGTAAACTGTAGATGTAAATTTTGTACCAGAATGGCAATAAATAAGTCCAAAAGAGGCTATTTTTCGACCATCGTAACAGGAACCGTGTTAACCCGTAACACGATACATCCGAAGTACAGTTGAACGGACACCGAATTTAGGCAGGCCGCGCTTTTAAACTCTATTGGGCCAGTTTGATCAGTAACTCAACTCTTGTTGAAGATAAGTCTCTGCCTCGTTAAAATTCGATTTTAGGGTTTTTTTAAAAAAATATATTTAAAGATATGACAATATTTTGACTGCACTAGATTTATGCTGTTTGTTCGCAAATTGATCTGTATGCAGAAATAAGCTATTTCTTCACAGTGGTATAAATTCAAGATGTCAAGATTTTACAGACGTTTGAGAGTTCTTCTGTTCTGATATATATGTTCCAATCGTTGTCTAAATCAAAGCTACAATAGTTGTTTAATGTTCTAGAAAGAACAGACAATACCGCGGTTTCAATTTAATTTCTTTTAATTTAGTGTCACTGAAGGATTTCCGCCAATTTCTCTGTCAACTGAGGGCTTAGAAGCTTTTGTTGAGTACTTGCAAAAGTAAAAGAAATAAGGTTTATTTTGAGAAGTGTATCGATGCAAGCGGCTGTTTAGAAATTGTATCATACAGTAAATCGTCTTATGCTATGTCTTGCAAATGCAGTTATAAATATGTGGAAAAAGAATTTTCTCTGAAATACAACTTTTAATTTGAAATACAAATGAGTGCGTGTTACGGTGTGTTCATTCTGGTCCCCAGAGCTCCACGGCTTTTTTTAACGACGTCTCTTGTAGTTCTGGTAACGGACAAAAATTATAGTTTTTTGATTGGCCGTTTAAATATGAATGCGCAACAAGGAAAAACTAATACCCCTCTACGCATAAGGTTTTTCTTCCGTTTGAATTTCAAATGTTAACTATGACGACTACATCAACAAAACCAAGGTTTCAATTTCAACTTAATCAACGACCAATGTCGCCCAGTTTTGTTGTTTGGTTTAGCATGTAAAAGATACGGCTGATAAATTTCAAAGTATAACGGGATCTGATTGTCGCTAAAAATGAGCGAATCGTTTCCGAAAATGACCAATATGTGTCTTGGAAGACGAAGCTATATGCAGCCACGAATAATATATATCGATAGGCTGAGCCTAACAGCGTCGCTGTCTGAACAGATAGCCGATGACAAACATAACTCAGGTGAAAAATCGGAAGCACAAGAATTAAGGTTGACGACAGGCTATTTTTCAATTTTAGCAATTCTCAAAAACAGTATTACGTGACCGTCAAAACAGTACATTTACACCGTACAAAAGTTCACAAAACTTTTTCTCGGTCTAGAATAACTAGTTTGCCTAATTTCCGAATATAATACACCTGTTGTGTATCAAAAATTGCCCGAAAAACTGATTTGGAAATCAAAATTGCAAAAAAAAAATACACAGACGTTAATTTGCATAAGGAGACGCGATTGAAGATACAACTATAAAATCCAAGTCTTGTTTTGTTTACATAAAATCGCTTTTTCACCTATATAATAAATGAACAAACACATAAAAATAGACAACACAATCTTCTTTCGAACAATTTTATTCAAATCTCCATAAGTTTATGTTAAAAAGCAAGACGCGTACCACTTATGGCGCATGGAGGCCGAGCTGTCTTCGATGAAATTCAAGAAATTGATACGACTGAATTTAAGCACGTTTTATAAACAGTTCCCAAAACTAACGAGAACACAAAGAAAAAGTCAATCAAAGATTGATATCAACATAAATTCCCATCGAACAATATAATTTATTTTACCTTTAAGTCTCTCGACTGCTTGGAAATGTTTTGAATCTCCGCCTTTTCCGTTCTGAAATCCGTAAAAAAAAATATCTCCCCGCATTGCTCCCGAATTGATAAAAACGTATGAAGTTCCTCGAGGCAAGATTTTGTCCCTGAAAGCTCTTCTTTTTCTACTATAGCGGCTTCTGAGTATCCCTTTATTAGTATCCCTGTCTTGAATAGCAAACCGCGAAAAATACAAGGAAAACAATTTTGCAACCTTTTTTCTCCGCTAAACAAGAGTGTTTACGACAGAAATGACGTGACATCGGCCATGTAGCCGCGCGAAAAACAAAGCCTCGCTTTGATTTCAAAATTGCTAAGATCCTGGGTGTTGCGTGACGTCATACGCGCATGTTTTGCGACGTCATACGCGCCCGCGAACTAGTCCTGCGGAACGGACGCTCGCTCGAACACACATGTTACGGACGCGCGCCCGCGAAACTTTTCGCTAGCCGTGACCATGAATAATGACGGGCATAGGTTCTATGAGTATGGGGCTCCGTAGCGGGCCTTCGGCCCGCGAGAGCTCCGCTATTAATAAAGTAAGTATGTTGCTTGCTTCAGGGACGAGTAAAGAGAGGCAGAAATCCTAAAGAAAGCCCAAGGGCGGAAAGAAATATTACCACTTGGTGACCCATTTTAAATAACAACAACACAACAACGCTATCAGCACTCTTGTAAGTAAGTTATATTTCCCTTATTAGGTAGTAGTCTTTGCTACAACTTAGTTGAAATACAAATCTAGGGAAACGAAGGTCACCTGAAGCCCAATTAAAATAACATGAAACGAATGCAAAACAAAAATTCCCTCGATATTTCTTACCACTGATCGATGAAATTAGCCTAAACAATGACCACAGCGTGTCCATGAACAAATTTAGCTGCCCCATCAACTGATTTGGTCGGATATGATTGCGTTCAGTGGCGAAACGATAAATGCACAGCTCCAAAACGAAAGAAAATCGTTTTACTTATTGAGGCTTTTCTAAAACCAGTAGGCAAAATACAAAGACGATCTTTCTTCTAAATAACAGCAGCACGCAAAGCTTTTCTTCTTTCTTTTTAAGTGTGATGTTTTCCTGTAATTGTATTTAAAGTGTTGTACAGTCCTTTCGAATGCCATTCCACACACACGACATTCTTGGCTCCAGCGCTCAACCAAACGAAACGGGGGCTCTGGGGACGTGAATGCACCCACGAAAGGTTTAATTTTCTATTTCCGGTTTCTGGTATTGAGCAAGCGCAATAGTACATTAATGGATTAGGCATGCGCTAGCGGATGTCGTGGATTTTACGACATCCGGAAGGCTTTGGTCCGAGAGCCTTCGTTTTCTCCGCTGACCAAGCGAAACGAGGGCTCTGGGGACGACAATGTGGTGTGTTTAAAAAGAAGTTTCTCTCTAATTAGTACTGTCGGTAAGCTCAGTGAAGCTTGTCTACAAACCTTGACATATTTGTTTTTAGTTTTACGTGGCATCTCATGAAACAAGTGCTTTTCGAACTTTCCAATTGCGAAATTAAGTTTTTGTTTACAATTTACAGCAGGTTATTTTATGTATGACGGCTCATTCAATTGATTTATCCAAGCGTCGTTGATAAAAATTCAAAGAAATTCACTTTCTTACTTTTTGCATTTGTTGGGGAGTTTTTGTTGATATGTTTGCCCAAATTCTATCAGTAGCTTGGCGTAATTAGTTCAGTTTAGTTGTGGGCCATCACCTAGTACGCTTTTCCATTCATGGGAATATATGGAATCGGTGAAAATGTATATTTACGACACCCGTTTTATAAACAATCGTTCTAAGTCTCTAATGAGTGGAATAAATTGCAAATGGCAAACATTGCAAGTAGACAGCAAAATTATTTTGTAAAATTCGAGGAACTTAAAACCACGGCAGCAAGTTTAAGGAAAGTTTGGGTTTCTTTGCAGTTTTGATGAGTTGCATACACTATTTATCACAAGAAAACCAAGCATTATGTCATGGCATAATACTATTTCTGTCACAATGGTCTTGTGTAGTCTTTGTGCATCCGATGGTGGTAAGTTCCAACAACAACCAATCACAGTGTATTGCGTGTATTCTCGTGCGAGTATAGAGTGATCATTTCATACAGTATTTCCCTCTTGCTTTCCACCATCACAGCGATTAGATCTCTTGGGTAGAATACTTTTTACGTGCCAAGTCTACTTATATACTTATAGTCTTGTAATTGTAAGATATATTTTTAATATTTATTAGTTTAACTTATGTCAGAGTTACGGGAGTGCAGTTGAGAAATTTTGCTACATGGATAACCCTAAAATATTAATCCTTGGGCATTCTTTCGTACGTCGTTTGAACCAATTTGCCTCTAAAGTACTGCGCCTAAATCACCAATTTTTCTTAAAGAGGGCGGCAAGTTTTAAATGGCACGGTGTTTGGGCAGGACAGTAGCCACCACTCTGAAAATGATATCCACGTGGTGGCATCGTTCAAACCCGATATAGTCATTATACAGCTGGTAACCAACGATCTCTCACAGCTTATCCCTTTGGTGGGGGGTTCAGCTCTAGATCTGGTGCGCCTTTTACACGATTCTCATAACGTTAAAATAGTGTGCGTCTGCCAAACTAATTATCGGTAGCCCAACCCCTTACAAAATCTCTTAAAGTTTTATTAGAGCCACTCCCCTATTCCTTTTTCTGGGGACACAAAGGGTTCTGGAATGTCACCCAGAGATGTCTCGCTCGTGATGGTGTCTATCTTAATCAGTGAGGGCAATATAAATTTTATTGTAGCCTGACAGGGGCTGTTTTAAAGTCGTTATGGCTTTTAGGCCAAAAGGGTCAATAGTTTTTCTTTGCCATTAAGCCATTTCTTTTTTATATGTACAGTGTACATTTCATGTCAAGCCGCAAAATGTATTTATATGTTGCCTCGTGATTCAGCCATAATTTATTTTGCTGGTCTCAGCTTTGCTGTTCACGTTGGCTTATTTGTTGGTCCTGTGGGCCACATGCATGATTGCACAGTGTACCTTTGCTATTTCGGCTATGGTCATTTTCTTTGCTTGCAGTTGCCGTATGAGACAACCTTTTTTGACAGCCTGTAGGTGTGTCCAATGCACTCGGTTTATTGACAATGCAGTTTATTACAGTAACGGAAATGAGCTTATTCGTTTTTTTTTTTATCACATTGTTCAGCTGAATACAGGAATTTCCATTTTTTTTTTTTTTTTTTTTTGAATACCGGGAATTTTGGCGGTCATTTTTGTGGCGGTCCCTCTGAAGTTTCTAAATCTTATTTAGGTTATTTGAGGGTGCTTTTTCTGGTTTACGTGTTTATCATCTTCAGCAAACTAGTGCGACTCCACACAGAGCTCCCACATTACGATCAAAACAGTGTATCGGTATAAATGAAATTTCGACAAGGCGAAATTTCCCTCCAAGTTGCCAAATAATAAAATTAAAACGTAAATGAATATTGAACTAAGTACAGCCTGCCTAGAAAGGCACATTAATCAACTGAAGAGTGCCAACGAAAAATCACCTGCTGCGTGGACAGGCAAAATCAACAAAGGAAAACTCCACAAACAGATTGGGTATAAGTTGTTCTAACCAAATGCTACCTTTTCGTTGACAATTCAGTTTCGTCGTTCAGCGCGAAAATAAGAGATCATATGCCGGCGAATCGGACCTTCCATTTTTATGGGCAATGCGACAATGCGGTCAAACTGCCAGTTCGACCATATCATCGCCATATTGCTCATAAACTGTTATATCTCAAATGTCAGATATCTCCAATGTGATATGTGCGCTCTTTAAGTCATTTGCATATTTTAAAACTTCGGTAGAATATTTTGATGATCGTGAGAAAACTGGAACCGATTTTGGACGAAAGATAGATGGAAACGAACATTGTTTAAGGTTACAGTGTACCTTCGGGGGTGTCTCCATCATAACAGCTCTAGCGTCTTAAGATTACACTTAATATACCTAAACCCAGATATCAAATTAAAGATTATAGAGCTGGCTATCTAAATATGGAAACCATTTGCTAATAAAATGAATTGTCGAATTTTTTACGACGTCTAAATTCGAACGTCCGAATCAGCTTTAAAACGCTATAACTCAAAGCGATTATTATATTTTGCTAATTTGATTTGTTCTCGGGCTTCCGGACACGAAGCGCTAAAAAAAAAGTGTCGACGATTTCCCATATTCATTTGCAGTGAAAAGTTACAGAATATTTTCGAAAAGGGGAGAAAAAAATTGGAATGATCGCACGGAAATGGCTCTTGACAAAAAAGTTTTCGGAATTAAGAAATTCGCCGACACGTTTTTGTTGATTATATGTTAGCCTAGCTTCTGTCCAAATTTAAGGAAAATCGAACAAATTCCCTTTGAGTTGTAGCTCTTTAAAGTGTCCCCAGCAAGCGAAAAATTAACTTTGAGAAAACGGCGCTTAAAAAAACATATCGCTTAATAAACAGACTCCGCCCACAAAAGTTATACCGTCATTTCTCCGTCAATTTTCACTATTTTTCGATAATGTTTTTTTGGATGAAAGTTCATTCTGTAAACTTTATTTTAACGCCAAAAAAAAACTTTCAATAAATTTTCGATCTGAAGGTACACTGTAACCTTAATATTTGTACCTCTTATAGTATTTTTGCACTTTCAGTAATGAACACCTTTTTTAGCGGAGCTCTGCGGGCCGAAGGCCCGCGCGGAGCGCCATACTCATAGAACCGATGCTCGTCATTTTTCATGGTCATGGCCAGCGGAATTTTTCGCTGGCGGCGTCTGTCATGTCAGTCCGGTGTCCGAACGAACGTATTTCGCGCGGCTACACAGCCGAATGTCACGTCAGCTATACGCTCAACACTCTTGTTGAGTCAGTGGTTAACCGTTGAGTTTAGCCGAGAAAACCATTTGCAAAGTTGTTTTTCCCGGCATTTATCCGCGGTTTGCTATTCAAGACAGGTTTCACATTTCTCAAACAGTGGTCAAGACCGCATTTGAGGCTGCGTAACTCTGCAAGTCAAGCGTTTTGGAGGAATATAGAGCTAAGTGCTTAAGCTTATTTTTAAACCTGATTTCGTCTTAACTTGAAGCTAGTATCATTACTTTACTGTTCTATATTGTGCAATTTTGGCTTGCATTTAAAAAGGTTTCAATTTTGAATAATTGGGTTATATAAAACGTGCTTAAATTCAGTTGTCAATTCATGATTTCTTTCATCGAAGACAATCAGCTCGGCCTCGATGAATGCATGGTACGTTTTGCTTTTAAACATAAACTAATGGAGATTTGAACAAATTTTTTCGAAAGAAGATTGTGTTGTCCATTTTTATGTGTTTGTCCATTCATTACATTGGTTGAAAAACGATTTTATGTAAACAAAACAAGACTGATTTTATAGTGCCGTTCTATCTTCACTCGCGTCACCTTAATTATGCAAATATGTTTGTGTATTTTTTGCAATTTTGATTTTCAAATCAGTTTCTCGGGCAATTTTTGACAAGCAACAAGTGTATTTTATTCGGAAAGTAGTCGTACTAGTCATTCTAGACGGAGAAAAAGTTGTTTTTGTGAACTTTTGTACGGTCTAAATGTACTGTGCAGACGGTCGCGTAATATTGCTAAAATTGAAAAATAGCCTTCGTCAATCTTAATTCTAGTGCTTTTAAACATAAATTAATAGCGATTTGAATAATTTTTTTCGAAAAAAGATTGTGTTGTCCATTTTTATGTGTTTGTTCATTCATTACATAGGTTGAAAAGCGATTTTATGTAAACAAAACAAGACTTTGATTTTATAGTACCGCTCTATCTTCACTCGCGTCGCCTTATGCAAATATGTTTGTATTTTTTGCAATTTTGATTTTCAAATCAGTTTCTTGGGCAATTTTTGACAAGAAACAAGTGTATTTTATTCGGAAAGTAGTCGTATTAGTTATTCTAGACGGAGAAAAAGTTGTTTTTGTGAACGTTTGTACGGTCTAAAATGTACTGTGCAGACGGTCGCGTAATACTGTTTTTGAGAATTGCTAAAATTGAAAAATAGCCTTCGTCAATCTTAATTCTAGTGTTTTTGAACATAAATTAATGGAGATTTGAATAAGTTTTTTCGAAATAAGATTGCGTTGTCCATTTTTATGTGTTTGTTCACGGTAATTTACTTGTAAATTAGAGTTAACTACTCGGAGCGTTTTCGTGAATATATATAGACTTTTTTATTCATTCAGGCATTCATGACAGCTCGCTTAGTAGTATCTTATTTATGGCTGTCAACATTTGAACTGTGTCTCGCGAGACATTCTACTCAACCAGACTGAACTGCTCTTTGAGTTTTAATAGTATGCGTTGTTATCTTTGTGTAATCAATACAAGTTATGCCTTATCGGGCCTCACATGCTAGTTCGCATGCTTTATTATACTGTGCCATTTATAGTGCATTGTTTGTGGTCTGTAATCGATATAAACAAAGTTATGCCTTATCAGGCTTTTATACATAGCTGCGTGTTCGCGTGTTTTCTCTTCTTGTACAGGACCTTGTGTTGCCGTGAGTTCACCATTTGCTATCTCAGTTTACTGTGTTCTATTTTTCTCTCGTTTGGCCATGCCTCGCACCTCGAACCGTCGCAACCGTCCCGCTAGCTTCGATCCAAAGGCTATGTCGCTTGCCGATTTGCAGGCATTACCGAAGAAAAGCCTGATTCTGTTGGCGTCTACACGAAATCTCGTGACAACAGGCACGAAGGCGCAAATTGCCCAGCGCGTCTTCGAGAACGAAAACGACAATGGAAACCGTCAGGTTCGTCCGCGCCCAGAGCGGAATGCCGATGTCCCAAACTCCACACGTTCCCCAGTAGCATCCGTCGAAAACATCGCTCAGCCTTTCTCGAGCGGACAACTCGACCAGCTTCGCCTACTTATCGCAGAGGCCGTTGGTTCTGGCCAACGGGAACCCATACTGCGGAATTCCGACGTCGTCGTTCCGCTCCTTTCCCCCGTTAGCTCGCAAGCCGATCGCGAACATTTGCCTGAAGACCACGAGACAATTCAAGATGGCGTCTCTCCGACCGATGTGTTAGGCACCAGGCCCCCGCCAGTAAACCATGACTCGTTAGGCATCAGGCCCCTCCAAGTGCGACCAGCCAATGTGAATGTCACCGACCCCAGCCTGCCATCTCTGCCTCAAAAACTAAGGAACAAGATCCTAAAGCGTGAGTACATTGATTTTAATGATCTTTTATCAGCCAACATGTACCCCATAGATACTTCTGCCACCTCCAACAATTTTACTCTGGCGATCAACCCTCAAGACACCTCCACCCTAGCTTTCGTACCCACTCAACACAGGAAACGCCGCATCGATGGCCTTTCATCCTGGCTGGAGGCTTGGAATGTGTACCTTCGCACTCTCCTTTCCAGCTTCCCCCAACTGGCCCCAGACCTCCTCGCTTACCAGGATCAAATTTGTAAATTCAGCCGTAAATTTAAGTCTTCTGCCTGGCTGATGTATGACACCGCCTTCCGTCACATGGCGGCCTCCAACATCTCAGCTCCATGGGGTCAGGTCAACGAGCAGCTATACAATGACATCCTTAAAGAAGAGACCCTCCCTTACTGCATCTCGTACCACAGCCACGGCCATCGCACCCTAGCATGTACCGCTCGCTCCAAACCAAATCAGCCCTTTCGTTCCTCACCAGCGTTTTCCCTCCCTCCCCTGCATGACTCCTCTCACACTGGCACCAGCTCTTCCAACCAGCCATTGCGACCCCAACAGCTCCAGTCAGCTGCCATCTGCCGCGACTTCAACAGACGTTTATGCCGGCGACCAAACTGCCAGTTCCAGCATGTGTGCAACAAGCCAGACTGTGGCGGCAATCATCCCTTCTCGCAATTCCCTAAGGCAATCTAACTCAACCATCACACCCTCTTCTCTCAGCCCCCCTGCTACCCCCATTAACATCGCACACCTTTCTGCAGAACTTAAGAGTCATCCGTGCCAACAGTTTGCTACTGATCTTCTCCATGACTTATAATGGGGATGCTGCCTGGGTTACAATGGCCCCCGCTCCGCAAGAATCACACCCAATTTAAAATCGGCTTCGCTTCATCCACGCGCCGTATCCGAGGCTTTGGCGAAGGAGGTTTCTCGCGGCCACACAGCCGGTCCCTTCCTGGTACCGCCAATCCCTAATCTCCAGTGTTCCCCTCTGGGGGTCGTACCGAAAAAAGATGGCACATGGCGGATAATCATGGACCTGTCTTCCCCTCATGGTCACTCCATTAATGATCATATATCCAGAGAAGATTACACGTTACGCTATGCAACCTTCGACCAGGCCCTTGCCCTTGTTTCTTTCCATGGCAGGAACGCTCTCATGGCAAAGCTTGATATCAAGCATGCATTTCGCCTTTGCCCAGTTCGTTTGGCTGATCGCGAACTTCTTGGGATCCACTGGAATGGTCAATTCTATGTCGATCTTCGTTTACCGTTTGGCTTGCGCTCATCACCTTACCTTTTTAATCGTCTTGCTGATGCTTTTGAATGGATATTGAAGGACAACTACCATATCCACGACCTGATGCATTATCTGGATGACTACTTTACCGTGGGCCCTTCCTTATCTGCTATTTGCGCCACCAAAACCCAGACTATTGTGCATGTGGCTTCCAGGTTAGGAATTCCTCTCGCTCCAGATAAGCTAGAAGGCCCCACTACTCGCCTGGTCTTCCTTGGCATCCTGATTGATACAGCCTGTATGGAGACTGCCTTGCCTGATAAAAAACTTGAGGAACTGCTTGCGGAGCTTCAGTTGTGGTCGTCCTGTAAAAAATGCCGGAAGCGTGAATTACTCTCCCTGATTGGCAAACTGCACTTCGCTTGCCGCATTATTCCTGCCGGCCGTATATTCCTTCGTCACCTTATCGACTTAAGTATGACAGCGAGGCTCCCCCATCATCACATCACAATGAACGTTGAGGCCCGCCGGGACATCGCATGGTGGCTAACTTTCCTTCCTACTTGGAATGGCCGTGCTATAATACCTGATCCCTGTTGGTCTAGATCACCTGACCTGGCACTCTTCGCAGATGCCTCTGGTACCCTTGGCTATGGTATCTATTATGCGGGTCACTGGATTGCGGATACTTGGCCAGCCATCCTACAGGACCGCTCTATCCAATGGAAAGAGCTCTACCCCATTGCTCTCTCCTGCCTTTTGTGGGGGCATCTCTGGTCGGGGAAAAAGATTCTCTTCCACTGTGACAACCAGCCTGTGGTGGATATCTGGGCCTCTGGTACATCCCGAGACCCTCTTATCATGCACTTGGTTCGCTCCATATTTTTCAGTGGAGCAACTCACCAATTTACTGTCCTAGTTTCCCATATTGCGGGTACTGATAACTCAATTGCTGACTCTTTATTCCGTTTGCAGATGGCGCGCTTTCGCCAGCTGGCCCCAGCAGCAGACTCGTCACCAACGTCTGTTCCTCCATCAGCCAAGACCCTCTGGAGCACCGATTAACTTTCCTCCAATCACAAGCTATTGCGAACTCCACTCGCCGCACATACTTGGCTGGTATTCGCAGGTTCACCACCTTCTGCAATTCCAAACAGTGGCAAACCTTTCCAGCCAAAGAGTCAACACACAGGCGGCCCAAGCTCACTATATGAGCGGTATTGTGTTACAAAGATTCGATTTATAAAGGTTCGTATGGGAACGCAACGGTTTTGCTTCAAAACTTAAAAATTCGAATCTTATGTGAATAAAATTGACTTACCCTGTTGCTGTGTTGTATTCTTTGTTGTTTGCTTGCTCCTCGGGGCGATTTAGCGCGATTTCGGCGAGTTATCGTTATTTCGGTGTTCCACTGCTAAAAGAAAGACAAGGCCGAACACTGATTTCCGGAGTGCCCGCCGATCGAGGCGAATAAATCCTCTGAAAATAACCCTGTCGACTCAATTCTTTCGCAGAATCAAAGAAGAGATGTTGAAGTTCCATGTCAGTTCACTTAACACGCAAATCTGCCCTCAAACGCCTTCGCTACGAAAGATTTATTTCGAGATTGCTTTCCCTCACAAATTCGAAATAACCGCTTCCAAATCGCCATGGACTGTTTCACGGTTCGCTTAGTATGTTGGGTAGCTATAATTAGCCCGACGGGGGGTGGACAGCATCAATTTGTCGACAGCCAAATCAAAATGCTCCCCGGGTCCCCTCGTGCTTTATTTGTCAAACCCACAAAGAGGCCCATTGTTTCCTTCGACAAATCAAAATCGAGTCGAGTCGTGTTTACAAAATTTAAAAATAAGCGGCTGAGAAAACGAAATTTGGCCAGAGCAGTGTGCTAATCTATGCGAAAAGCGATCTGTGCCGAAGCGATGACTTCTTCATCGTGGCAATGGAAGACATGGTAGGTTTAACAGTTTGCTCAACGCAAAAATTTATCCACAAAGCTGACGCTTACGGCTTCCGCTCGTATACAAAATTGAAATCTAATTATGAACACCGGTCATATATTTTGTAGGTTATTATCAAACTTCGAACACTGCGAAGGTAAATTGGTAGCAGTCCGAGAAATACTAGCTGAAGGAGAGAAGATAAAAGAAAACGTTCCCTGTCAGGCAAATTCGTCTTTGTTTGGCCATTTCATCAACCAGATCTGGGGTGATAAAGTAAAGCTAGTCAAACGTGTTTCGCCAAGAGGGGACCCGGGGAGCATTTTGATTTGGCTTTCGACAGATTGATGCTGTCCACCCCCCGGTCGGGCTAATTATAGCTACCCAACATACTACGTGAACCGTGAAACAGTCCATGGCGATTTGGAAGCGGTTATTTCGAATTTGTGAGGGCAAGCAATCTCGAAATAAATCTTTCGTAGCGAAGACTTTTGAGGGCAGATTTGCGTGTTAAGTGAACTGAAATGGAACTTCAACATATCTTCTTTGATTCTGCGAAGGAATTGAGTCGACAGGGTTATTTTCAGAGGATTTATTCGCTTCGATCGGCGGGCACTCCGGAAATCCGTGTTCGGCCGTGTCTTTCTTTTAGCAGTGGAACACCGAAATAACGATAACTCGCCGAAATCGCGCTAAATCGCCCCGAGGAGCAAGCAAACAACAAAGAATACAACACAGCAACAGGGTAAGTCAATTTTATTCACATAAGATTCGAATTTTTAAGTTTTGAAGCAAAACCGTTGCGTTCCCATACAAACCTTTATAAATTGAATCTTCAACACTGCGTTATTTTGCTGCCTTCCTTGCCGGCCAGGTCAGTTATAAAACCATCAAGTTGTACATGGCAGGCATCCGTTTTGCTCACATTGAGAACAGTCTATCAGACCCCTTCCAGGATGCCCCACTCCTCCACCTCCTCTTTCGTGGCATTAAACGCAGCGTAGGCATCTCCTCCAAACGCCGCCTCCCCATCACCATGGCACTTCTCCGCCAGCTCAAGACTGAGTTAGCACGAGCGCAAGACATCCTACCTCATGACAAATTAATGCTCTGGTCCGCCTTTACTTTGGCCTTCTATGATTTTCTTCGTTCCAGTGAGTTTACTTCCCCATCCACAACACAGTTTAATCCACTTGTGCATCTCATCCGAGCCGACATTTCCTTCTTGTCTGACGACAGCTTAACTTTACAATTGAAGGTCTCAAAAACGGACCCCTACCGTCAAGGCTGTTCCCTTTTGTTAGCTCCGTCTGGCCGTTCTGTCTGTGCAGTCCGAGCACTCCGCAGGTATTTGGCGCTGCAATCATCCACCAACGAAGCTCCACTCTATGCATTTCAGTCTGGTCTTTACCTCACTAGGGCAAAGGTAACATCGGTCCTTCGCCTCCTTCTCCAGCGGATCGGTGTTCCAACAGAGCTCTATGCCTCTCACAGCTTCCGGATTGGGGCAGCTACAACAGCTGCAGCTGCTGGTTTACCTCCCTAGCTCATCCAGACACTAGGCCGGTGATCCAGCAACTGCTTCACACTATACATCAGAATACCACCTTCCATTATTCAGAAAGTACCCAGTCTAATAGCCACCACAACCACCACAGCACAGAGCATTTGGAACCCGCAAGAAGGACGTTGCACTTCTACATTACCATAATTTAGAGTCATAAAGGCAGTATTTGGGGATTAATTTGGGTGCACACCTGCCACTTAGCGTTGCACGTAAGAGGCTGGGTGGGACCCTGAACCCACCTTAGCCTTACCCTAGCCGGGTGTGGCATGCGCCACACTCGTTGGCTCATCCCCTAGTTTAGCCGGGTGTGGCATGCGCCACACTCGTTGGCTCATCCCTTTGTTTTTATTGCATTTTACCAGGTGTGGGATGCCCCACACTTGTTGGCTCATCCATTACCGGCGGGGTGTGTTGCTGCCATCCCCTTTATATTATCATTGCAGGGTGTGTCGCTGCCACCCTTAGTTTAGTCCAGGGTGCACCCAACAACCTTGGTCCCATTTACTGCCAAAACATTGTGTGGTTTTCTTGTGTATTTACTTATAAGCGGAAAAGTTGTTAATGGTAATTTACTTGTAAATTAGAGTTAACTACTCGGAGCGTTTTCGTGAATATATATAGACTTTTTTATTCATTCAGGCATTCATGACAGCTCGCTTAGTAATATCTTATTTATGGCTGTCAACATTTGAACTGTGTCACGCGAGACATTCTACTCAACCAGACTGAACTGCTCTTTGAGTGTTAATAGTATGCGTTGTTATCTTTGTGTAATCAATACAAGTTATGCCTTATCGGGCCTCACATGCTAGTTCGCATGCTTTATTATACTGTGCCATTTATAGTGCATTGTTTGTGGTCTGTAATCGATACAAAGTTATGCCTTATCAGGCTTTTATACATAGCTGCGTGTTCGCGTGTTTTCTCTCCTTGTACAGCACCTTGTGTTGCCGTGAGTTCACCATTTGCTATCTCAGTTTACTGTGTTCTTTTTTTCTCCCACCTCACCCCCCTATCAATAAAGCTGGACTACGGGCTTGGGTGCACACCTGCCACTTAGCGTTGCACGTAGCAGGCTGGGTGGGACCCTGACCCCTCCTTAGCCTTACACTAGCCGGGTGTGGCATGCGCCAAACTCGTTGGCTCATCCCTTTGTTTTTATTGCATTTTACCAGGTGTGGGATGCCCCACACTTGTTGGCTCATCCATTACCAGCGGGGTGTGTTGCTGCCACCACCTTTATATTACCATTGCAGGGTGTGTCGCTGCCACCCTTAGTTTAGTCCAGGGTGCACCCAACAACCTTGGTCCCATTTACTGCCAAAACATTGTGTGGTTTTCTTGTGTATTTACTTATAAGCGGAAAAGTTGTTAATTCATTACATAGGTTGAAAAGCGATTTTATGTAAACAAAACAAGACTTTGATTTTATAGTACCGGTCTATCTTCACTCGCATCGCCTTATGCAAATATGTTTGTGTATTTTTGCAATTTTGATTTTCAAATTAGGTTCTCGGGCAATTTCTGACAAGCAACAAGTGTATTTTATTCAGAAAATAGTCGTTCTAGTTATTCTAGACGGAGAAAAAGTTGTTTTTGTGAACTTTTGTATGGTCTGAATTAATGTACTGTGCAGAAGGTCGCGTGATAAGCTTACTGTTTTAGAGAATTGCTAAAATTGAAAAATAGCCTTCGTCAGTCTTAATTCTAATGCTTCCGACCTTTCACCTTAGTTAAACTTGTTCACAGAACGACGCTGTTAGGCTAAGCCTATCTATATATATATTATCCTGTGAAAGTGACTGCGTTTCGCTTAACAAAAATATTTATAATTTTCAAACAAATTTGGTAAAAGAGATATGCTTGGATGCTATTAATCCAACGTGAGAGCCAGCTACCGGGATATGGGAATTTTTGTTTTTCGTTTTTGCAAGTTCATTGAAGTGTGAACCGAGGCCAGGGAGAGATCCACACTTCGCTTGGAAATAAAAAGAAGGAAAACAAAATTCTGCTAGTAATGCGTGGGCAGGATTGTTCCACAAAAGCCGTTTCTTTTTGTGGCCAAAAGCTTGCATTATTATAACTTCATAATGTGTCGACAGCATAGCAGCATCTATTGGTAAACACGCGCTTCAAAGACGATAAGCCGGGTTAATGACGGAGAGGTGTTTCTACAGACATTTTTTGCAGTTTTTATGAAACGTTTTGCCATTATTGTAAACTAGTTAAAAACCCAGAAAATAATATCAAGATCTTCAAACGTTTTATAACCTATAGTAAGATATTGAACAGTCCATTCAAAACGCCATTGGAAGGCCCAGTCACTTAATAAGTACAAAATAGCTGATGCAAAATAGCTTTCTCCGTTTCAGTCCATTTCGTTTCTTTCACGAGCAAGGATGACGTCATCAAATGTGCGCAAGGAAGCCCCAATCCCACCCCGGGGTTTGGCGATGCCGTACATGTCTGGTAATTTCCCCAGGGGCTGGTGCAAGAAATTAGTGTAAAGTCACCGTAATTCCCTCCACTATTGCTTTGTAAAATCCGTACCATCCGCGGGTGTTTGGGGTCAGGGTTACAAATGACTAGTCAATTATTAATAGTTAATTGAATTGCTTTTTTGAGTGGGCCATCGCCATATATGGCGATCGCTCACGTCATAAAATGCAAGTTTCTGTTTTCCTTGGTCACTCGCCTCGAGACATCCGCTTTTCGCTCGGCCAGCTTAACATAACAGTATCCGTTTCTTTTTGTTCAGAAAGAATAAGACACCGGATATCTGGCACAACGGAAACGTGTTTTAAATCTATGAGGACTAAGTGCAAGGAGTAATTCTTAGCCACGTCGGGCTTCTTATTATCTCGTTTGTTATAGACAAATAGTCTCTTTTCTTGTGGTAAATTTCATTAGAGGACACGTGTTTCTTACGCATGCGCATAACTAAAACATTCCCGAGGGAAGCCGAACTGTTTTTCTAAAATCAATATTGGTAGTTTGGCGTAACTTAATTTGTGTTAAGCTCTAAACGATCTCTTGCGCACTTTACCCCCTGTGGATATTTTCACTCTGTGACAATACAATATGACATTTGTTACATAAACAATCGTCAACACGTCCCTAATATACAGCAAATTTAAAATGGAAAATGTTGAAGGTAGACAGCTAGATAAAATAGCAAAATTCGCCTGTAGGTTGCCAAAAAATTTAGTAAAAACTTAAATGAAGACTTCAGTCAGAATAGTCTGCCTAGAAAGGCGCAATTATCAACTATACAGCGCGAGCAAATATTCACCTGCTGCGTGAGTTGGCAAACTTTACACATGGGTGCACAGCCGCGACACAAATTGGTTTAATATATATATATATATATATATATATATATATATATATATATATATATATATATATATATATATAGTTTCATCTTTTTGGGATTAATGTCAGTCTAGTGATAATTCATTATTTGCAGTTTTTAAACAAATATGGTTACTTCAGCCTCATCATCATTTCATTGAAAGGTCTGCCGGTTTTTTCAGGCCAAATTTGGTGACTTTGCCTCTCAGAAATCCAGTGTGCTTTTTTCTGACTTTCAAATAACCTCTTCATTATTTGTTAAAGATGATTAACCTTTCTGTAGCGAGAGAAGCATTTTATTGTTTTAAATATGGATGCTCAAGATCTGAAGTCAGGGAAGACAGCGTTTTATTTTCGATTTGCTTTTGTGGAAGCTCGGAATATTTCGTTTCCGTAACTTTTCGACGTAGCAGAACTTGAAAAAAAGTGCTTCTCAAACTTCCCATTTGCTAACAGTTTATTCTTTGTTTACTATGGACTGTTTTCTCCTGTTAGCCAAAATAGCGGAATCTAGTTCGTGCGGTGGCGTTGTATCTTGTAATTTTGTTACCCTGGTTATCGCATATAACTCATTTTGTTATAAATAAACCATGTGAAAACAATGGGTCAGACGACACATCTCCGCGGTATATGACCAATACCTTACATTTTCAGATGGTTTATTTTCCTTTTGATATTTTTTAACACGGCCGCCATTTTCGTATCTTTAGGAGAAAGAAATAGATAAAAAGAGGAAAAGAAAGAAAAAGAAAAGAAGATCGTTGAATTGTGAACAGAGGCCAAGACAAGATCCACACCTTGCTTGCAAATTAAAAGAAGGAAAACGAAATTCTTCCAGTAAGGCGCGGGCAAGTTAGTTCAACAAAAGTCGTTTCTTTTTGACGGAAAAAAATCATTTTTATAGCTTCCTAATTTATGGAGAGTATATCACGACGAGTATAAACACGCGCTGCATAGACGAAGATTTGTGATGGACTGATCGGCGTTCCTACAAACACCTATTTTGCTGTTTGCTGAAAAGTTTTGCCAATATTTTAAACCAGGTAGACACCCTGAAAAAGGTTACCACTTTACAAAAAACTGTTTCCTTTGAAAACGCAATTCAGCGAAATATGTTGGTTAACAATTATTTTAGAAATTCGTTTAGCAAAACCCTCTCCGTATAGAAAAGTACACTCCTTTTGGCCGGAGTAACTAATATTAACTTGTATTGCATAGTATTTGGGAAAAACAATTTACGTAGCATGTATTTTCAAGTGGCGCTGAAGACTTCCTGGTTAAAATTATCAAAACGGCTCGTTAGCTCATTACTGTTTTTATGTTCTGTATTTCTAAGAACTCAGTCGAGCCGGTATATTATAAGGTGTAGAAAGAAAGAACGTAAGCCATGTACACGCCGAACTAGTAGATGTAAATAATAAAAAAGGCGCTATCCCTTTACAACGTTTTTCAAAGAATTCGAAACATCATGTACGATTCGTATTCGTAACATGGCTACCTATGCCACAGACCAAGAGAACATGCTAATTTTCGCTTGCGCTGGCTCAGGTTCAACGACAAATAAAATGCTTTTAGTTTCCCCGGCCCGGTTGTTTGAAGGCCGATTAACGCTTATCCCGGATTAAAAGTTCACTGAGGATTTCATTTCTCTATTTAAAAATGTTTTCAAAAGGTCATTTGTAGCTAGTAGTGAAGACAAGTTAAAGTCGAAACTGAAGGGCTGAAAACTTTGGAACATTTTCAATTGTTGAGTTGTTTAACTCGATTCAAAATTGACGCTAACCCTGGGTTAGCTTAATCGTGCTTTGAACTCGAAAGTCCCGATGACTTTTTGGGCCCGCAAAGCTATCTTATGCGCACCATGTATTCGTTGAAGATTTATCTGTGTTGGTTTTGAAAGCAAAGAAATAAAAGTCTAAGTTGACGAAACAAGTCGAGCTGGTTTGAGGGCTAAAAAATACATCACCATTTTATAGATTCTGAATTTAAAATATAGTTCCGGGTACGAAAAGTTATCGGGACTTTCCAGAAACGGGCCCTGGTTAAAACACCGACCCAATTTACTTTGGCGATCACGTTTTTCGAAGCACTATGAAAAGTTAATCTACCAATAGCAGCTAGATTTTGTGTATGAGTTAAAGTTGTTTGTTACCTTGATGTGCAGTAGTAATGCAGTTCAGGCATGCGCCCAAACAACACAGGCCAGCAAGAGCAGTAACACGGTGAAACAACAGCCTGCCAAACCTGGAGCCGTGAAATAAACCGTTCTAGATCAAACTTCAAGACTAGAATGGCCACCCATTAACATCTTGACGTCTTTATTAATAGTTAATTATTCACTATAATTATTTTTCGGACAAATGGCGTATTCAAATTGCAAGCCTTTTTGTTTTTTCCCACTTACAGTTTCATCTTTTTGGCTCTAATTATTCACTACAGTGATAATTCACTATTTGCAGTTTTTGAACAACTGCCACTAGTTTTCCGGTCAGTAAGAATAGTTCCGGTATCTCGCCATTCCATCATTCAAAGGTTTGCCGGCTTTTTTTATTTCAGGGAAAATTTATTAGCCACTTTGCCTCTCAAAAATTCACTGCCCTTGCTGAAAAAAAAATCCCAAGAGAAGCCGAACTGTTTTTCTAAAATCTATAATTATGGTAGTTTGGCGTAACTTAATTTGTGTTAAGCTCTAAACGATCTCCTGCGCACTTTACCCCCTGTGGATATTTTCACTCTGTGACAATACAATATGACATTTGTTACATAAACAATCGTCAACACGTCCCTAATATGCAGCAAATTTAAAATGGTAATTATTGAAGGTAGACAGCTAGATAAAATAGCAAAATTCGCCTGTAGGTTGCCAAACCATTTAGTAAAAACTTAAAAGTGAGACTTCAGTCAAAATAGCCTGCCTAGAATGGCGCAATTATCAACTATACAGCGCGAACAAATATTCACCTGCTGCGTGAGTAGGCAAAATTTACACATGGGAGCTCAGCCGTCAGACAAATTGGTTTAAAAATATATATAGTTTCATCTTTTTGGGCTTAATGTCAGTCTAGTGATAATTCATTATTTGCAGTTTTTAAACAAATATGGTTACTTCAGCCTCATCATCATTTCATTGAAAGGTCTGCCGGTTTTTTCAGGCCAAATTTGGTGACTTTGCCTCTCAGAAATCCAGTGCGCTTTTTTCTGACTTTCAAATAACCTCTTCATTCCTTGTTAAAGATGATAAACCTTTCTATAGCAAGAGAAGCATTCTATTGTTTTAAATATGGATGCTCAAGATCTTAAGTCAGGGAAGACGGAGTTTTATTTACGATTGCTTTTGTGATAGCTCGGAATATTTCGTTTCCGTAACTTTCGTTTCAGTTTATTCTTTGTTTAATATGGACTTTTTTATCCCGTTAGCCAAAATAGAGGAATCTAGTTCGTGCGTGAAAAAGAAAGAAAAAGAAAAGAAAAGAAAAGAAAAGAACTTGATCACATGATTGGACAAAAAAGGCGCGAAATGTTCTCGTTGTATCGCATTCTTGAAGACGAGGCCGCGTAGGCCGAGTTGGCTAAAATCAGACGATATTGCGCAAACTTAAGCACTATAACTATTTTATAATTCAACACATTGATAACAAATCACAGTTTCAAGAAAAAAAAATCATTGAGATATACAACCTTTTATTCAGTTAAAAGGTTTACTACAATGTTTTACCTCACGCCATTTCTTACACAACAAGCAGCGAATGAACATTTTCGCGCCCAAAAATTAATTTAGCGTACACAAATTGAGAGTTTTATACGGAGAGCTATAGTCTGCATAAAGAACGGCATAGAGTAGTGTCTACACGAATTAAAAGCAGTTAAATGGCAGATAAATTCAGAATCGAAATAAATTGAACAAACACACGGCTACCTGAACCGGAGCGGCGAAAAGTCTGAAGGAACTGCAGCGAGGTCTTTACAGTCTTTACAAAAAATCACAGCGTAAGGACTCAATAAACGTTTAAAACATCGTTACTTGTAGTTGATGTGGCTTTTTAGTCCCTTTCATCAGCACATCGAAGTATGAGCTTATTCGATCGCTATTGTTTACAAACTTGCTCGTTTTAGCTCCTACACTAAGCCGTAGTGCACGTGCCGAGATCGTTTAGCTTC
Source organism: Cladopsammia gracilis (assembly GCA_022457155.1). Taxonomy (NCBI): domain Eukaryota; kingdom Metazoa; phylum Cnidaria; class Anthozoa; order Scleractinia; family Dendrophylliidae; genus Cladopsammia; species Cladopsammia gracilis. Next base: position 310,373 of record JAJGOT010000179.1, read on the forward strand.
AATCCGCTTAAAACAAAGAGCAAAATCTTTTCTGAGGAAGTATCAAGCCAGTATAGTCATATTCCAGAGGTGATTACTATAAGGCATTTTCCGAAAATTGTGCTCCTACATTCACCCCGTGTCGAGCGGTTGAAACTTTGAACCAACTTTCATTCAGCTTCGCCCAGAGTATGAAGAGTATCGGAAATCGCATTCGCTTTCCCACAAACTGTTAAAAAGTCGTAAGACTGTATTGAATTTCGTATTTTTCAGCCAAACATTTTCTCAAAGTACCATTAGATATATATATTTAGAACAAAAAAACGAAGAAACAAACAAAGGCTATATATGTTGTGGTGCAAATTTTATTTTCCTTTGTTTAAAACTCATTATCATACATTATCATACATTACCATACCCCAAAACAAAGGAAAATAAAATTTGCACCACAACATATATACGCAATACATATCATGTGTTTACGCTTCGGCGGCATATCAGACGAGTTTGGTCGAGCCATGGTTCGTATTTTGGCGAGTTTGGTCGAGCCAAAATACCCATGGCGAGACCAAACGAGCCTGATATGCAGCCGAAGCGTACCAAAAAGGTACGATTAGGTATTTACCGTACCCAAATTCAGCTCAAAATCCGGTGACATTTTTAGCAGTTAGGGTAATAAAATCTGTCAGGCGTCCTATCGTGTGGTCCTCGAGAAGAATATTACGAGTCAACAAACGGCGCAAAAGGTGATGAATGAAAAATAATTTTGCTTTGAGTTTTTTACAGCGAGCAAAGTAAGAAATCGTGGTAGCAAAATTTGTGTAAAACTCTTCTCTGCAAAACTATTATCGGCATTTGAAAACGAGAAAATTACAGTGTATGCCGAAGAAATCATTGTACAAGTCTTATCTCCAGGGAACGAACATATACAGCTATTTCAATTAACGTTGTCGGATGAAAACGGCGAAAAGCCAAGACTGCAAGGTAGTATGGGATTTTTATGCAATGGCTATTAACCCTAACCCATACTACCTTGCGGTCTTGGCTTTAAGCTTTCATCCGACAACGTTAATTGAAATAGCTGTAAATAGTGTAAATGTCACATGGAATCTTCAAATACTTGCTTCAGCAGTTCAAACGTTCAGTTGGAGGAACTTTTGGGATCAGAGGTAAAGTTGACGTTAATGGTGGCATTTTTTTTTTCAAACTTTGCACCATAAAGTCGTGCGATATCAGGTCAGTGATTTGATATCGTAGGATATCAGGACAGGAAACTAGGCTTCTGATCGGCTAATTGCGAATTTGAGTACCGTTACACAACAAAAACGTTTTGTGCTGATAACAATAGTTTATTTTAAGTTTATATTACAAGATATCGATTGATAACTTTTACATAATAATCATTTAGCTATGATAACAGAAATGTAAAATGATACATATTCTTATTTATTTTTTTCTGAAGCATCTCAGCGGTCCGGAATCCTAAATCCTTGAATCTGATTGGCTAATCGCGCGCTTTCCCGCGCTTTCAGCCGGTCCAGCTTTTTACGATACGGACCGGGGTTACGGACCGGGTTTGCCGGTCGTACTTTCACGATTGCAATGACAGTGAATTGATTTACTGTTGATGAACTGCTCATATCATTGAATTTTCTCGTAAATTATGAACCCAGACGAAAGCTAGCAAAGCGAAAGTGAATTTTTATTGGCCAGATATAAAATTTAACGACACAAACAAAGAAAACAATGAAGAAAACCGGCAAAGTTTCATCATAGCTGACATCGGCTGACATACAAAGACCCGACAACACGCTGAAGATCTTATTAAAAACTACGCTTAAACCAGGTACAAAAAGACTCAATGAAGAAAGACAGAACAAACTATGTGGAAGGAGAAATCAGCCGTAAAAATAAAGGCCAATTTTATTCCTCGAAAAGGCGAGTACAAGTTTCGATTTTATGATTTGTTGATTTTATAGTTTTTGGGTTTGTTGTTGTTTTTTACAAAGCAGCATTTGTGGCAAAACATTACCGTAATTAGATGCAATCTAGCGCTTTTTTTACAAAGGTTTTGATTCCATTCGGTTTAAGTGTTCTTATTTTTTCGGTTGTGTTTTTTCTCCTAATAGAGATTCTGTGAATTTTTTATTAAAAAGTCTTGCTTAAATTTGTCATTCTAGTCTTGTACTAGTTTGTTGTCAATAATTTACAAGCTGCGATCGGGTTTTACGAGATAATTCGTACTTTTACTACATTGCTCGGTTTGTATGCTTTTATTTCTCGGTTTTTACCTTCTTTTATCTAAATTCTATAAGTTTTCATTCAAGAAAACATGATTTTTTAAATTTGAATAGCTCATTTTAAGCTTTTGCCCCGCTATAAATAAGTTACGCTCGACTTTTCTATGTAATAGAAAAATTTGAAAAGTTTTTAAAGTTATATTAAATTCAGCTTTCCACGGCTTCGCTGGAGGCAAGAACATTTCTCTATTCTCACCGGAGGCAAACACAAGAGCCGTTTATTCTACCAAGAAACATAAACTGGTAGAAATGAGTTCACTTTGCAATTTAATTTTTTTTGTTTATGAATGGAAAGTTGTGAAGATTACCGAGTTAATTTAGATTTTGCGCGCGTTGTGTCAATTTAGCTGTACGCGGCGCGTAAGAAAAATTTCTTGGAAAGCTGTACATGAATGATTTTCACGGCGAATCGCAGAATTAAAGTAGGAAAAAATAAATAAGTTATTTACCGGCCTAGGTCGGTCCGTATAGGAAAAAACTGTGCCCTCGGTCTTGAGTACGGCCCTCGGCCTACGGCCTCGGGCCGTACTCAAGACCTCGGGCACAGTTTTACCCTATACGGACCTCCCGGCCGGTAAATAACATATATATCATGCTCACTTGAAATTTTGTTACATGGGACTATTTTCCGCAACAAATTATTGAATTAAAAATCGTTCGCACGCTGTTCACGGTGTCAACGTTTAACACAACATGTTGCGTTAAGAATATTATTGTCCCTACGCAAAGTCGTATTGGCAAACTGCAAAACGTTGGCAATCTCGTACTTTCAAAAGAAAAACTTCCGCACACCCAATCCTCGTTCACAGGGGGGAAGGGGGATTTCTTCTGGAGGGAGTAAGAGAGAGGATCCTGAGAAACGAAGTTGCACATCCTGAGTTGCACCGCACACCCAATCCTCGTTCACAGGGGGGAAGGGGGATTTCTTCTGGAGGGAGTAAGAGAGAGGATCCTGAGAAACGAAGTTGCACATCCTGAGTTGCACATACTGAGTTGCACATACTGAAGTTGCACATACTGAAGTTGCACATACTGAGCTCAAATACTTAAGTTGCACATACCGAGCTGCACATACTGAAGTTGCACATACTGAGTTGCACATACTGAAGTTGCACATACTGAGCTGCACATACTGAAGTTGCACATACTGACGTTGCACATACTGAAGTTGGCCATATTGAAGTTGCACATACTGATCTGCACATACTGAAGTTGCACATACTGAGCTGCACATACTTAAGTTGCACATACCGAGCTGCACATACTGAAGTTGCACATACTGAGTTGCACATACTGAAGTTGCACATACTGACGTTGCACATACTGAAGTTGGCCATATTGAAGTTGCACATACTGATCTGCACATACTGAAGTTGCACATACTGAGCTGCACACACTGAAGTTGCACATACTGAAGTTGCACATATTGAGCTGCCCATACTGAAGTTGCACATACTGAAGTTGCACATACTGAGCTGCACATACTGAGCTGCACATACTGAAGTTGCACATACCGAGCTGCACACACTGAAGTTGCACATAATGACGTTGCACATACTGAAGTTGCACACACTGAAGTTGCACATACTGAACTGCACATACTGAAGTTACACATACTGAGCTGCACATACTGAAGTTGCACATACTGGAGTTGCACATATACTGAGCTGCACATACTGAAGTTGCACATACTGAAGTTGCACCTACTGAAGTTGCACATACTGAGCTGCACATACTAACGTTGCACATACTGAAGTTGCACATACTGAGCTGCCCATACGGAAGTTGCACATACTGAGTTGCACATACTGAAGTTGCACATACTGAGTTGCACATACTGAGCTGCCCATACGGAAGTTGAACATACTGAAGTTGCACATACTGAAGTTGCACATACCGAAGTTGCACATACTGATCTGCACATACTGAAGTTGAACATACTGAAGTTGCACATACTGAGCTGCACATACTGAGCTGCACATACTGAAGTTGCACATACTGAGTTGCACATACTGAGCTGCCCATACGGAAGTTGCACATACTGAGTTGCACATACTGAAGTTGCACATACCGAAGTTGCACATACTGATCTGCACATACTGAAGTTGAACATACTGAAGTTGCACATACTGAGCTGCACATACTGAGCTGCACATACTGAGTTGCACATACTGAAGTTGCACATACTGAAGTTGCAGCAACTCAAAAAAAGTTGATGAAAAAGTTGTCAAGAATAGAAACAAGTTATAGTGTCGTTAACAGTTTGCAGACATGTTTGCAAACTGTTGATGTCACGTGCACACAAACCCAACAACAAGTTTGCCAGCACATGTTTGCAAACTGTTGATGTCACGTTCACACAAAGCCAACGTTAAGTTTGCCAGCACATGTTTGCAAACTGTTGATGTCACGTTCACACAAAGCCAACGTTAAGTTTGCCAGCACGTTTGCAAACTGTTGATGTCACGTTCACACAAAGCCAACGTTAAGTTTGCCAGCACATGTTTGCAAACTGTTGATGTCACGTTCACACAAAGCCGACGTTAAGTTTGCCAGTACATGTTTGCAAACTGTTGATGTCACGTTCACACAAAGCCAACGTTAAGTTTGCCAGCACATGTTTGCAAACTGTTGATGTCACGTTCACACAAGGCCAACGTTAAGTTTGCCAGCACATGTTCGCAAACTTAAAATTATGCTGCCAGCTTTTTAGGGCGTTTTATTCTCTTTAATATAATGGTTAAATGCGTGCTTTAAGTAGTTATGTACGACACTCTGAGGCACTTTTCCATTTTCAGTGTGTTTTATCGTTTCTTTGACGTACGTCGTATAATTATAGACGATTCATCTATAATTTTCATTATAGTAGGGACTCTGGGTCACTTTTCCAAATCTTTCATTTCAGTGTGTTTTCTCGTTACTTTGGTGATATATCGTATAATTATAGACGATTCATCTATAATTTTTGTTATGTTAGGCACTTTTCCATTTTCAGTGTGTTTTGTCGAAAGATAATCGTATTTTGTTTCCGTCTTTATCCGTTAACTCATTTCCAGTTCTTAGGTAATGTTGAATTGAACCGAGATTCTTGTTCAACAGCTTTGAACACTGATACATACTTTTACATATTATTTTTTCACCTGTTTGCGAATTTGTTATTACTACTTTCTTCGCTGTTGACGGCTTACATACGAGTGTTTCATTGAGATTCAACGCCTTCGCCAGTTCCACTTTGCTTAACTTCATGTAGTATTTGATTTTCTTTCCAACAGCCATTTCTCTCAATTCTCGGAGAGTCATAAATGATTCCATTGTCTAATCTTATTAATAAGATAAATATTTTTTAACCCATTTTTCAGAGTTTTTTCAATTCTTTCAAATCTATCCATTGGTTGAATTTTTCTGGGTAACCGCTCCACTTTACTAACGCTTTACCTTTTCGAGCGTCTCGTCGAATCACTTTCTCAATACGAAAGATCGTCTGCTTAGCCTTCTGCAACTCATCCTTATAAAAAGAACCCTTTATCTCCTCACCTAATTGATCCTTTATTTTATAGGTAATAGGGTTTGTGTATTGAATCTTATCGATAACAAAAATCTCTTCAGTCCAATTTGGGGTGTAACCTTTATCGAAAACAGGCCGTTTGTATTTTGATATTCGAACTTTATCCCCAACTTTGAAGGATGGATTAGCGAGTGTGCGTTTCATTTTTCCATAAAGATTTAAATAAACATCACTTTCGTTTTTTTTCTTCGACGCTTCCTTAGGAGTCATACCGATGCTTCGGTGCTTCGTATTATTGTATTCATTTACCAATTTCGGCAACATATCATAATATTTTGTATTGTTCTGAATAGTAAATTGCTTCCACATTTTGTTTTTCATCGTACGGTTCCATCTTTCACAAACACTTGATTTTTCTTCATTTTCAGTCGAATATAGTTGTATTTTATTCTTGTCTAACAGTTCTTTCATATTCTTATTGTAATACTCTTTTCCCTTATCAGTCCACAAAAAATCCGGTTTTCTTCCTTCTTTGAATATTGTTTTGAACGCTTCCACAACACTCTCTCCTTTTTTATCCTTCAACGGTACAATCCATCCATATTTACTGAAAACATCTAATACCATGAGAAGATATCGATATCCCTTATTCCACTTACTAAATTTCTGCATTTCAACAAGGTCGGAACACCATATTTCATCGATTCTGTATACAATAACACGCCGCCGAGTAAACTTTCGTCTTATAGGTTTATGTAGCTCATCAGCTAACTTTTCTTGCCACGTCCCTACAGTTCTACTCGGCGGCTTTTCCCGTTTTTTGAAACACCAAGACCCAGTATTCTTTTACCTTTTATAATCCCTTGAACAGCTGCAGTACCCCAGGGGCGATCTTTATATGGAATTTTTGAAATTTCATCAAGCATTATATCATCTGCTTTATGTTTGTCTTTCAAACTTTGTGCTTTACTATATGCAATATCATGCTTTTGACAAATTGCATCAAGGTTATTTATTGGGTCTCTAATCTTTGGGTCATTTGATTTCAAACGATTTTCTATTTTTGTTCCAGGACCACAGTAATTATATTTTTTTAAAGTTGGTGTTCGCATATGTAATTCTCCAAATTTTGATAAATGTTTTTGTATATCAACCCCACCACCGCGGTGAAGCGGATCGAGTCTTTTCGATAAGTCTCCTGTGAAACTGTCCAAACCCTGATCTATATACTTATCAATACCTGATTTAATCTTTTTCTTTACAAAGTCTGATTTGACGGCTTTTGAAGCCGCTATTTTTCCTAAATTGTAAAGACCTTTCATACCAGCTTTCATAGCAATCTCTCCAAGACTATGACTACCTTCCACATCAAAAAAGCCCCCACCTTGTGAGGGCTGAACTAGTTTCCCGAACTCTTAACGAAACGGGATTTCGTTGTACCGCAACTAGCACAAGTGGACAGCTTCTGAAGCCTACCATTTTTTGTATGCTTGTACATTGGGTTAACGTCACCAGTTTTTCTTTTTTCCACAAGACAATAAGTTTGTTGCGAATCCATTTTAATATTTTAATATTAGTATAGATTTTTTTCATCGATATTTCCAAAAAAGTTTCTTTTCACTGATTTCATTGGCTTGTCAACATAGAGGAATGAGTATGGTTTTTTGGTAGCCTTTATGTATTTTTCCTTTTCAACCCCAAGCTCTTGTGATATCAAATTTCTTTCTCTATTACTTGGAAAATCATAGATTACAAAATGACTACAATTCAACCTGATATCTCTTGGAGTTTTATGAAATGACTGACTTAGATATATTACTGAACAGTTTTTATGACGTCCTTGAATGAAGTAATCAATGAGTGGTTGTTGGTTCTTTTCGCATATGAAATCGTCAAAAATTATAATTTTTTGAGAATCACTTTCCAGATTATTGACAGGTTCGATCTCATCATTATTAACATGTATTATGTTACATCCACCACCTATGGTTCCGCCTATGGCATTCAGTCTTTCTATCATATGCTTGTATTTTTCTTGTTCGAGATTTTTACCATATAAATGGATCTGGTCATAGTAAACTAATGGCTTCATCAACATGTGATATAAGAGGTTTGTTTTACCCGAGCCTGAATTCCCACAAATAAGCATCCTGAAATTCGATTTTGGCATATAATTATAAAGCTGCTTGAAATTTGTATTTTCATCTTCATTGAAGTCATAATTTGGTATTTCCATGTTTATTATAATGTTTTCATTTTATTGTTGCCGTTTTTATCTTCTCAAAAGATAAGTGTTATTCGACACTTAACTCAAAAGATAAGTGTTATTCGACACTTAACTCAAAAGATAAGTGTTATTCGACACTTAACTCAAAAGATAAGTGTTATTCGATACTTAACTCAAAAGATAAGTGTTATTCGACACTTAACTCAAAAGATAAGTGTTATTCGACACTTAACTCAAAAGATAAGTGTATTCGACACTTAACTCAAAAGATAAGTGTTCAAAACAAAATTATTTTTTATTGTCTACTAATAATATTCATAATGGATATTGAACAGTTAAGAAAAAATGCTGAAAAGCGAATGAGAGTCAATCTTTTGAAAGAAAAGGTTGCACAGGTAATGAAAGACTTTAGCGATGAACGAGAAGATATGCGGTTTGAAAGGCGTGAAATATTTCAACCAATTGTTAGTGAGGTGAAAGAGGTGAAAGAAACAATTGATGAGAAACAAGATCGACTCATTGAGAAATTGACAGAGAATCAGAAAGCGATAACCAGTGGGTTGGAAGATTTTGTATTAACCGCAATTGAGGAGGATAAAGATAAGGGATTTGCAACTCCATCACCCGGTTACCAACTTCCGTTTGGTAGCCCTGATCCAAGTCCGCCACAGTTCAAGGCAGATATTGATAAAAATTTTAGTCCAAATGAAATTCAAAAATTAACGGAATATAACTTGCCTCCGCCATCTGATGTAATGAAGGCTGTAATGAATAAGACGTTAGATTGGAGTGATTATGATAAAAAACTTAGTAAACAGATCCAAACTCTTGGACGAAAAAAGGGGCAACTCTCGAAAAGTAAAAAATCAAAAGATAAAAACAGAGGCGAAATCGAAGAGCTGTCGTACGATATCAAGCTATTGCAAAAGTATCGAACCCGTTTACAGCTGTTAGATGAAGGTCAGTCACTGGTTTCACCAGTGTCGCCAACCGGTGAAACTACTGGACAAGGTGTTCGTCGATATAAACAACCGAAAAGAAATGCATATAAGATCGGTTCAAGCACCGGCCAATACGGTGGATTGATGATTAATGTTCCACGACTGTTGAATGAGATGGTTGTGGAAGCGATCAACGGTGCTAACGGTAATTTAGTTTACGAGTCACAGGCAGATAAATCTCTAGTAGATCTGTTGACAAAAAGGTTCAATCCGAAAAAACAGTACTCTTCAAGAGCCATACAGATATTCAATGATCTCAACAGCCTTGCGGGAATGCCTAAACATAGGTCTTCAGGTAAAAGTAAACTTACCGTAAACGGTGGTGCGCTTTATTATACATCTCCAGAAGAGCTGATGAAAAGGTTGACTTTGTTAACAGGAATCCGACGTGCCGGCAATAACAATATACAACAGCGAAATGAGATTTGGGAAATTCTTGATCACCTGTTGAAACTTGAAAAAATTTCAAAAGAAGATTATGAAGCATATGTTCAAAGACACCTAAAATGAAAAGACCTCTTTTTATCAACTCAATTGATGGCATAGTAAATTCAAAAAGTCACGATTTTACGATCCGCTTCAATCCGGAATTGGACTTTGATAACAACAAGAACTATTACGTAGCTCTTGACTCGATTACGATGAGCTATAGCTGGTACAATGTGAGTAGTAGCTACAACAACAATACGATTAAATATAGCGACGATTCGGGTCGGACGTGGACACAGATCGTTTTGCCAAACGGTAATTATTCGTATAAGGAATTAAACGCATATTTACAGCGGGCACTCGAAACGAACGGTCATTCAAAAACAGGCATCAAAATCGATTTCGTTCCACCGCTATTCAAAGTACTGATGACTCTAAAAAAGAATTTTCAGATGGACTTGAGAACCGGTGATTTTGCTGACCTTATAGGTTTTAATAAGGGTATCGTCAGAGCAACCGGTTATGGAGAAAAATTACCAAATATCACAAGATCTGTCGACAATATATTTATTCACACAAACATAATATCTGAAAGTGTTGTTGCGGGGGTTGAATCAGATGTACTTTATCGATTTAGCGTCGATAATCTACCTTTGTCATACCCATTTCACATTGAACCCAAGAGAGCCTTATTCAGCAAAATCAAAACGAATAGAATAAAAGATTTACGAATTTATATTACCGATGAGTATAATAGACCCTTAGATTTGAATAACATTCCTATGTCGCTAATATTAATTCTGAAAGAAGAAGAAAAAAATATTGAGTAAGAGTAAATATGACACACCGCAGGCGTTACAGAGATGAAAATGGTGAAAATATCTATTATGACATCGACAATAACACGCATTACACATCACCTCAACAAGATGGTGAAGGTCTATTCGATGTTTTCAAGAAAGTAGCATCAAAACTCACAGGCAAAGCGGCGAAGGAAATAGCGACGAAGGCCGTTTCAAAGGCTGTTGAAAAGGGTGCCGAGAAGGTTGGAGAAAAGACAGGTCAATTAATTGGAGAAAAAATATATGACAAATTCAGTAGTAAGAACACCTTAAGGTTAGGAGATCAAATCGTTAAAGAATTACATAAAGAAAACGCCGCTACTAACGTTACTAACGTTTCTAACGTTAGTAGTAATAAACCAAAAACAAAAAACACTAATGTAACTAACGTTATTAGTAATGAAGATAGAGATAGAGAACTAAAACGACAGTTTCAGGAATTGTTAAAATTATAAAAAAATTTTATGTATATAATATAAAATGGCACTTAGATCTTCAAAGTATTGTAAAAGATATGAGTATGTATCTTTCGAATTACAAAATCCTATCACCATTCCTGCAAATAATCAAACTCAAAACAAAACAAACTATAAATTCGTCGTTGATAGTAGCAACGAGAGACATCCAATGGATTGGTATAATGCTTACTTTGAGCTCGACGTAAAACTTACGAAAATGGATAATACAGCTTATGACGCAAACGATGCCGCTGGAATTATAAACGGCGGGTTTGGTTTAATTAATCAACTCACCGTTGACTTTGGTGGTGTAAAAGTCCTCGACTCATTTCACATCAATCACGCTATCAATGTCAAAAATCTCACAGAATTTTCAAAGGAATATAGTGATAGAGTAGGTAGCTCAATGTTTCACTACCCCGATACAGCCACCGGAGCAGTTTTTCAAAAGTTCACTACACTTGATCTGAATGGTAACGCGGAACAAGTTATACCGACAGATAACCCTCAGTATAATGAAGGGTTTGCAAAGAGGAAGACACTTCTCAGTGGCGCCGCATCAAATAACATCGTTCTACCGTTGAATCGATTCGGTTATTTTCAGTCATTTAGGGATCAGATCAGTCCAAATGGGAAAGTCAACTTTGAAATAACCCTAGAAAATGACAATAATGTTCTGTTTAGAGCTGCTGCCGCTGATCCCGGTAGATATATTATTACCAAATTTGTTTTGTGGGTTCCTAAAATGACACTGAATTCTAGCGGTGAACAAATGTTTCTTGAAAAGTATCTCAAACCTCATACATGGTCCTACCTCAATGAGAGAATCGAAACCTCACCATTTCAGCAGTCGAGTGGAACTTTCAAGATAACAACCCTCATCAGAAAACCTAGACATGTCTTTGTCTGGGCTCTCAATTCCGCAAAGATGGACGATCAGGAACAAAATATGTTTCTGTTCAATACTTACAATATTGCAGATAATAGAACGATTACGAGTGCTCAATTGGAGCTGGCCAACGGTGTGTATTATCCACAGGTGAGAATGAATCCGACTCTACAGATAGCCAAGACATTCAGACAGTTAATGGGGTACAACAAGGGATTCAATGATTATCTGACGGGTCCAACTATTGATCTGAAATCGTTTCAGGAACTGTATGGCATTTTGTATTTCGATTTAAGACATCAGGAAGAGGAGCTCAAGAGCGGAGACACTAAATTGGAACTTAGGTTCTCGCTTAGCGGTAACCCTAATGCTGCATACGACATGTATGCGTTGATTCTTAACGAGGAAGAGATCAGTGTCGATGTGACGAGTGGAAAAGTTATCCTCAGAAAAGTATAAACACATTCCAAAAAATAATTATTATATATGTTTCATATATAATAAAAAGTATCATGACTGAATATCTTCCATACGGTGTGAATTTATCTCAAAATCAAAAACAAAAGTTGGCGAAAGCTCTTCAGAGTCGCTCACCTATTACTATTCGTCTAACGAATAATCAACTTCGCGGCTCTGATGAGTTACTGTTGACAAAAACACAGATTAACAAGATTCAAAAAGCGAAAGCTTTGGGAAAAGGTGTTGACATCAAAATCAGTAAAACGCAGATCACGAAAGTCGTTCGAAAAGGCGGTTCTTTATTTTCTTCACTCATGGAACTCATGGGAACTAAACTATTACCAAAGGCTATGAAAGTGGCCACGAAAGTTCTCCCTGGTGTTGCGCAAGGTGCTTTGGCAAGTTTGGGTGAGTTTGGAATGGATAAAATTCTCGGAAACGGTGTTGGACGTCAAACACCATCTCAGAAAGGAGGTTTCCTTATTCCGCCAGATAAGATAGATGAGTTAGTAAAATATCAAAATCTTTTGACACAGAAACAAAAAGATAACATGAATATTGCTCTTCAATCTGGAGGAGAGTTGATTATAAAACCGACACAAAAGCAACGCGGTGGCTTTCTCGGAACCCTTTTGGCTACAATTGGTGTACCTCTGCTTCTGAACGCTTTGACCGGAAAAGGTCTTCAGAATAGATCGATCGGAAACGGTATGCAAAATAGAACGTATAGATCGAATGGTAAAGGTATGCAAAATAGACCGTATGGTGATGTTTATATGCCATATATCCCTCCACCATTTTACACCGGTGGTTGTAGTGGGAAAAAAAAGACAGGCAAAGGAATATTACTCGGGAAAAACTCCCCATTCAAAGACATCCCTCTCATCGGCGCGATACTCTAATGAGTGAGAAGCCGTCTTTCACGATTAAACCGATATCAAATTTTGATATTATGAAATGGATAGATTACATGCAAATTCCACACAGCGTGTTCAACGGTGTGATTTCAAGAGATCAAATTGATCTACAATGTAACACGGGATATTACATTGTTAATTTAAACGACTCAACGCAACCCGGTTCGCATTGGGTTGCGCTAAAGGTCTGCGATGATATTATTGAATATTTCGACAGTTTTGGAATGAACGCTCCTACCGAAGTAATGAATTTGTCAAATCGTCTGAATGTAAATTATCTGTACAACAGTACACAATACCAAGATCTAATGAGCGTATTGTGTGGTTATTATTGTCTGTATTTTGTCAACGAATCCCATAAGGGAAAATCATATTGGGAAATAATAAGACCTTTTTCACATACCGACACAAAATTCAACGAGCGTCTTATAACCAATTATTTCAAAAAAATATAATAATTACTATAAGTAAGATATATAAATGGGGTATTCTGACGGTTCACATCGATCTTATAAAACACCAGGATGGACCGGAATCGGTGGTAAAACCGGGCCACCGGGCCCACCTGGTTTACCAGGCGTCGGATTTAAATTAACCGAAAGTGGAGATTACGACATGAATAATAAAAAGTTAACCGCGGTTGACGAAGGTGTCGACAATCAGGATGCTGTGAATAAACACCAAATGGATGTTGGTTTGTCAACAAAACCGAACAAAACCGATGTTTTACTGGTGAACGGTCAAAATCATATGACCGGCGATCTGGATCTCAGAGGAAATAAATTAATAAATCCTATAGAGATTGACATGAACAGAAAACTAATCACAAATTTAGACACGGATGAAGATAACGATCTGTCCGCTGTCAATATGATAACACTGAAAAAATTTCATCCTAACGCTCCCGAACCAACGCACGAAGTGACTAAAGATATTGACCTGAAAGAACGTTTCAATGTTGTCAAATCAAAACAACAATCATATGCTTTGCTAGGAGCAAATTATAACAATCTCGTTTCATACAATGATGTCAAAAATATTTTTCTCAGTCGAAAAGAGATGTTTCCGATGGAAAGCGGGCTAGATATGGGAAATAATACAATTTATAATGTGAAAGACCCGACAGTCGCTGACCAAGCTGCAAATAAAAGATATGTGGATAACGGATTATATCAAAAGACTGATACAACAACGTTTAATACCCTTAGCAACGCCGTTTCTTTGAAAGCCGATAAGACATATGTTGACAATCACATTACTAAAACCGAAGTGGCGGTCAAAAAATATGTTGACGAATCACATATTACAACCTCGACAACGCTTTCAGCGCTGAAAGATGAATTTCGTTATCTTATGGAAGATGTTGACGAGAGCTCTTCAGAAAGTAATGTGTCTGTCACCGGAATAATCGATTTGGCGGAGTCACCACATACGGTAAACAAAAAAGTCTATAGTCTTTTATTAAGCAAAGACGCAGCATCGAATAACTATGCTTCGAGAATCGGTTTTAATCTGTATAAACTTCCAGAAGGTGAATATACCGTTTGTGTAGAATTTATTCCGCCACCGCAAGCGGTGCACGGTGTTAGCGTCGATGTTCAATCGACTTCTATCAACATAAATAAACAATCGACAAAAAGTTTTACGGATTACACTAGAAGTATCATCAATTTACATAAATGGCATATTTCACCGCCAGAATATATAATGCTCGATTTAAAATGTAGCGGCTTGCCAACATCACCTTCGCAAGGTCAAGCCTACGTAGTGATATACGGAATAAAAGGAACGCTGTGGCTATATGGCCGGTAACCGGTCAAGGTTTTCAAAACACTAAATAGCCGGCAGTCCTATATTCTCAGTAAATTTCTCAAAATCGAAAAATTCCAGCTAATCTAAACTATCATATGTCGATTTAGAAAGGTCAAGCGATCCTGAAATGCTTTATAGATTTCAAGCCTAGTGTTTGGTTTACGCTAGGCTCAGTAGACGAAACCACGTTTTGTGACACTTAGAAATTTTTTCAGTTCGACTGTCGGTCAAGGTTTTCAAAACACTAAATGGCCGGCAGTTCTATATTCTCAGTAAATTTCACAAAATCGAAAAATTCCAGCTAATCTAAACTATCATGTCTCGATTTAAAAAAGTCAAACGATCTTGAAATGCTTTATAGATCTCAAGTCTAATGTTTGGTTTACGCTGGGCTCAGAAGACAAAACCATGTTTTGTGACACTGAACTTTTTTCAGCTCGACTGCAAAAACATGGTTTCGTGGGGGGTTTCGTGATATAGAAATCCCACAAAACCGGCTCGTTTGATCAGGATCACCCGGACATATGATAGTTCAGAATGGCTGGATCTTTTCGATTTTGTGAAATTTACTGAAAAAATAGAACTGCCGGCCATTTAGTGTTTTGAAAACCTTGACCGGCAGTCGAGCTGAAAAAAGTTCCAAGTGTCACAAAACATGGTTTCGTGATATAGAAATCCCACAAAACCGGCTCGTTTGATCAGGATCACGACATATGATAGTTCAGAATGGCTGTATTGTTTCGATTTGTCAAATTTACTGAGAATATAGGACTGCCGGCCATTTAGTGTTTTGAAAACCTTGACCGGCAGTGGAACTGAAAAAAGTTTAAGTGTCACAAAACATGGTTTCGTCTTCTGAGCCCAGCGTAAACCAAACCCTAGACTTGAGATCTATAAAGCATTTCAGGATCGCTTGACTTTTCTAAATCGACATATGATAGTTTAGATTAGCTGGAATTTTTCGATTTTGAGAAATTTACTGTGAATATAGAACTGCCGGCCATTTAGTGTTTTGAAAACCTTGACCGGTTACCGGCCATATAGCCACAGCGAGGAACATAAAAGGAAACCATTCAGATGTACCGGCCAGTGTATACGATTCTCCTTATATTTTGGTAGGTGGGAAATTTGTAATGCAGACCGATTTGAACATGAACAATCACGCAATTATCAATTCGCCAAGTCTCAAACACATGTTTGTTATGAACGGCGTTTACAAGAAAACTGCGAACCAGACATTTGCTAGATTTTCAGGAGAACAGCAGGTTATAATTCCTGTTAATTGTCGCCTTGTAAAATGTTGTATAAACATCCTCGATACGCTTGAAACTTATCCTCCTATTTTCGTGATGATTAACAACAGAATAGGTCGGGGAAAGGGCGGAAAGAAACAATCCTATGACATGAATGTCATTTTGATTGAGTGTGATACATTTCGTGTAAGAGTAGTAAGTGATCAGGGAACTGTCCCATCAATTAACAAATGTGCAGTAAGTTTAATGTTTGAGACGATGTAGTTTTTTGTTAAAATTTATTATGTGGAACGCATAATAAAACAATACTAAGCGAATTTTTTATTCTAATTTCTAAGCGGGGTTTTGAAGATACGATACGACCTCCCTCGAAATGTCTCGAGTTTCCATACAACCTCTCTCGAGATGTCTCGAGTTTCCCTTAACCATCGAGGAGTAAACTGTTCGTGGATGAACGACGCAAGAATGAAAACGCTCGCAATCATTTTATATAATGTTTATTTTTTGTTGAAATAAAAATAAAATATGAAACACAAACGGGATATTTTTACATTCAATCATATCGATCCTTCGATCGATGAGGAGAGATTGTTGGAGATCAAGGCTCTTTACAGATTTTATCATAAGAAATGGTGGTGTTACAAAAAAACTTATAGACGGTTCAAACGGATGAATCTATTCTGTAAAATGAGTAGTTCATTTCTTATCGCAACCGGAACAATAGCAGGCGGAATTACACTAAATCCTATTACACTGGGAGTTATTGCTGGTGCGGGATTGTTATTGAAAACATACGCTGATTACAAGAATTATAATCGAAGGATTGAAATGAGTAAACACGCATATACAACGTATCAGAAAGTATTGATTGACTTACGTTCTTGTATGCGTGGAAAACATTTCGATCACGATTCGTTTGTGGATGAGATGAGGCTAATCGATGATATGATTAGTGATCTTTGTACATGCGCGAGCAATAATGACAAAATCGAAGAGAAATATGAGAGAATTTTCATAACGTGAATCCTTCAAGTGAAACGTGAACATTGTCATGTCGCAACGCGATGCATAACCGCTTAGAACCGGTTGAGGCTTGTGGTGAGTCTGATCAAAGGTCGCCTATCACGTTCTGCGGTTAAAAGACAATAATGAATCACATGCAAGACAATAGCCACATACCAAATTGGACAATGAGAGTTGAAAACTATTAATAGTTTTTCAAAAATTTTTTCCAATCTGAAAATCTATTTTAAGTTTTGAACTATGACGTATTGTTCATATCAATAGAACCGGTTGTGCAATTCTTAGAAAGATGAATAAATTTCACGTTGAGTTTCGATTCAAGTTTCATGAATCGAAAACACTATACTAAAATTTAATCTTCATCTTCACTTTCGCTTTCTTGAATTGTTAACAACGATTCTCTCTGTTTTAGTGGTTTAACATATGCTTCGTGAACTTTCATCTGTATCGAAACGACGCTGTCACTGATGTAAATGCTTTCGATTATCAAAGCTAATTTGACTTTACAATATTGGTTAAGATAGTCGAGCGGATCAGGTTTCTCGTTTCCTTTCGCTGTGAATAGCGATAAAATCTTATCTGACTTTTCCGAATATATCAGTTTAGCATATAATACCGGTGCACTTGCTTCATGTTTCTTACCTTTCTTGAAATATAATAACGGACTTAATTTATCAGCTATTTCCGGACCATATGTGTCTTCTAATTGTTCAAGACAGATATCCTCGAGAAATCTTAAACACTTATAAAACTCATTTTCTTCTGCTGTCGGTTCTTTCTCTTTACTCCATAAACAAACCGGAATAGAATAACCGACAAGCTCGTTAGTTATTTTATCCCTTCTTTCATTCACTCCAAAACTGAAAAGAAATGGCGATTCAATAACTAATGGTCCTTTCTTGTTGTTTGGATAATTGGTTTCAATTTTAATCTTATCGTATTTCAAATTAGAGTTTTTCACTGTATACGTAGTCGGTTCGTGGAAAGTAATATTTTCTTTGCGTACATTTGAAAGACTTGTCAGTTGCATGTTTGTGTTATATTACATATTGCTTTTCTTTAAGACAATTTTTATGAATGAAAACGTGAATAATTACCGATGAATCATCGAAGTAACGCTTGAACAGGAAATGAAAAAATTTAATAAAATCGTTTAAAAAAATCTTTCTTATATACAAACCATGGATTCTTCAAGAGATCTGAATTCACAAACTGTAAAACAGCTTTTGTCAATTGCTCGACAGCTTCGTTTAAAAGGTTACTCGGGCATGAGAAAAGCGGAGCTGATTAAATTCATCGAAGAGAATACGGTGCGTGATGAAACACACGCTCCTCAAACAATTGTAGCAGGGGCTGTTTCACTGTTAGACGCTGAAATCCCTAAAGATGAACTTCCTAAAAATGCGTCTATATTACAACCTACAAAGGTTGATAATTCAATCAAGAAAAAGATAAAAAAAGTAGTTGATTGGGGAAAGAAAAAAGTAATTGATTGGGGTGAATGGCTACTCAACACCGTCCCTTCAAAACCGAAGGTTGTTGATACAGCTCTTGAATCTTTCAAGGAGCACATTAAGAATTTGTATAAACAAGATTTTAATCAAGGATTACCCTATAAGATTATCAAGGTAGCTTCAAAGTCAAACATTAAGTTTACTTTTTTTTACGACGAATTCCGTGTAAAAATAATCAATCCGCACCTTTCAGGTGTATTCGATATTGATCAATTACTTATGGATGTAGCACAGAAAGTAATAAAAGAGAGAGGTTTGAAAAACGGTGACAAGATTCGCTGGATTCTTAGTCATAATTTATGGCAAAAGCCGGTTAGTACAAAACGAACCACAATCACAGATAACCTTGGTGCGGATCTTGTCAATGAGATAGCTAGATTTGTTGAATACAAAGATGTTCCGATAACCGAAGTCAAAATTGAAATTCAGTCATTTAAGATTCCTCGGGGAATGGGTCGATTACGCGTAACACGATTAAATGCCGGAATGAAAAAGAGTATAATCACAATCAAAAATGGTGACACAATCTGTCTTGCGCGAGCAATAGTGACGGCTCTCGCAAACATAAATAAATGTAGATGGACGAAAACTGAGCTAAAGGATGGATTTAATAAGTCGAGAAGGTTACAGAAAAGTGAAGCTCTAAAACTTCACAAAGAAGCCGAAGTTGAAATAAATCAACACGGTTCAACCCTTGAAGATATAAAGAAATTCGCAAGACGTCTAAAGGTACAAATTAACATTGTAGACGGTGATCAATTCAATGAGTTGATTTACACAACTGATAATGAACATAATGGACAAATGATATACCTTTACAAAAACAATAACCACTTTGACGTTATTACTAGTATGCCGGGGTTCTTGAGTAAAGCTTATTATTGTCACACCTGTAAAGAACCGTATACAAAACGCGACTGCCATAAGTGCCCCGCAAAGTGTATAGCATGCTACAAGTACTTTCCGGATGGGAAAAAATGCTCTTATCCACCAATTCAATGTGATAAGTGTAATAGGTCTTTCTTTGGACTAGAGTGTTTTGAGGAGCATAAGCGGGACCGATCCTCTTGGGGATCAAGCGACATTGTGTGTGAAAATGTAGGTAAATGTCTGAAATGCGAGCGTATAATAATAACTTCAGAAGATTCCGATGGTACGATTCATAACCTAAAGACCCACAAAT
This sequence comes from Cladopsammia gracilis, assembly GCA_022457155.1. Lineage (NCBI taxonomy): Eukaryota > Metazoa > Cnidaria > Anthozoa > Scleractinia > Dendrophylliidae > Cladopsammia > Cladopsammia gracilis. The sequence goes on from JAJGOT010000179.1 coordinate 330,164, forward strand.
GTGGATATTCGAAGTGTACGAATTGTAAGGAGTACTGTAATATGAATGAACATCTTTGTTACATAAAACCGACGAGATGTAAGGGTGGAAACTGTACAAATGAAATAATAAAATGTTATGAAAATCCTGAAGCGGATCCGTGTTATTCTTGCCAGACAAGAACTGAGGATTACATGTTCTATGATTTTGAGGCAACTCAGGAAACCGGTGTGCATGAGGTCAATTTGACCATCTGTCATGATTTTTATGGTAATAAATACAAATTTGAAACGATCGATGAATTTTGTAGATTTATTTTTGAGGAAGATAAGCATAAAGGGTATACCCTCATAGCTCACAATTCAAAAGGTTACGATGCTCAGTTTATTCGAAATTGGTGTATAGAGAACGGAGTGAAACCTTATATTATTTACAACGGAACAAAGATTATGTATATGGAAGTTGGTGGTGTTAAATTTATTGATTCTATGAACCATATCGCTGGCCCGTTATCAGCATTCCCAAAGACATTTGGTTTGACAGAGTTGAAAAAAGGGTATTTTCCACATTATTTCAATAAAGAGTGTAACCAAAACTATGTAGGACCGATTCCTAGTAAGGAAGACTATGGTTATGATCAGATGAAATCTTCAGCGAGAAAAGAATTTCTGGAATGGCATAAAGCACGAGTTGATGAAAACTATGTGTTTGACATGAAGAAGGAGCTGTTAGAGTATTGCGATAGTGATGTAGATATTCTTAGAAGAAGTATGTTAAAGTTTCGTGAAGACTTTATCGAGTTAGAAAACATCGATCCCCTTCTATATATAACCATCGCGTCTGTATGTATGGCCGTGTACAGAAGTAACTATATGCCTGATGGTACGATCGGTGTTGTAAAGGAGACTACTAAAGGAGAGACATATAGCCAGACTAGTATCGCATGGTTAGATTGGATTTCTCAGAGAGATGAAATTAAAATAAAACACGCTCTGAATGGTGGTGAAGTAACTTTACCCGGAATCGGAAAAGTCGATGGTTTCTGTGGGAACACTGTCTATGAATTTCAGGGATGTTTTTGGCATGGATGTGCAAAGTGTTTTTCTAGTGAGACAATAAACGCAAGAAATCAATTGGATATGTTAACTCTAAGAAAGAGAACACAACTTAAAAACGAAAAAATTAGAGCTGCCGGGTATGAATTGGTTGAGGTTTACGAATGTGAATTGAATGACACAAAGAATACAAAGTTTAGTAATTTTCGTTCGTTTCTTAAAAAGGTATGGAATCGCGAATTTGTTGGTCCTCTAAATCCAAGGGACGCCTTTTTCGGTGGACGAACAAATGTAACAAAACCAACCTACAACTTCAAAAGAGGCGAGAAAGGAAGATATGTCGATTTTGTAAGTTTATACCCGACGGTTCAATTCTACATGGATTATCCAGTAGGTCATCCTACAAAGATATTTGATCCTCCTCAAGAGTACGATAAGGAGTGGTTTGGTTTTGTGAAATGTAAAGTTTTACCTCCAAGAGGTCTTTATCACCCTGTGTTACCGGTAAAAATAAAATGCGATAAAGCTGAAAAGCTGTTATTTCCGCTCTGTAGAACGTGCGCCCGAAGAAAGACAAAGAAATGTACACATACAGATAATGAACGATCGTTCATCGGAACATGGTGTACAAATGAATTGAATGTGGCGATTCAGAAAGGGTACAAGGTACTTCGTATATATGAGGTGTGGGATTTCCCTGAAAGAACATGTGACCTTTTCAAAGGTTATATACGAAAATTCTTAAAAATCAAGATGGAGAGTAGTGAGTTGAAGACCGGGGAAGGTTGTACTTACAAATCTGTTGATGAGTACAAGGCCATTGTAAAATCAAAGTTAGGAATCGAACTTGGTGAAATTAAGTACAATCCCGGGATGAGAGCAATCGCAAAACTATGTTTAAATAGTTTATGGGGAAAGTTTGGTCAGCGAAATAACATGAATCAGACTGCGTACGTAACTGATCCACAAGAATTTTATAGGATCTTGTTAGATGAATCCGTAGACAAATTGAACATTCAAATTATAAACGAAGATATGGTTGAAATGACTTACAACCTGAAAGACCAGTTCGTTGATAATAGTAATATCACAAACATATTTATTGCAGCCTTCACAACTAGTCACGCTAGATTGATGCTGTATGGTGTGTTAGACAAACTCAGTGATCAGGTTCTTGGTTTTGATACCGATAGCTGTTGGTATATCGATCGCGAGGGAGGTCAACGAATCGAAACAGGTGATAGTCTCGGTGATCTAACCGATGAATTAAATGGCCATTATATTAACGAGTGGTGCGGTTCTGGCCCAAAATCATACAGTTACACAACAAGTGATGGGAAAATGGTATGTAAGGTTAAGGGTTTCACACTGAATCACAAAAATAGTCAAAAAATAAACCAAACAACGATGAAACAAATCATCGAAGGTCAAAAGGAACAGATAACGATCGTAAACGAACGAGCGATAACTCGAAATTCCTTAACAAAACAGGTTGAAAATAAGTATCAAGAAAAAGACTTTAGAATGTGTTACGATAAACGATATATGGTAAAGACTGAATCAGGAATCGAAACGTTTCCATATGGATATTGAATCGATAAAACACGCTGAAATGGGAAAGTGCCAACCATAATGAAAATTATAGATGAATCATCTATAATTATACGACGTACGTCAAAGAAACGATAAAACACACTGAAAATGGAAAAGTGCCTCAGAGTGTCGTACATAACTACTACTGCTTTAAAATACACTGATTAGCTGTTATTACATGCACAAAAAAATCGGAAGGAACCCCAATATTTCAACACCGAATCCGAAGTATTTCAGTACGAGCCACAATATACTTTTCTGCCAAATGCTCACAGGTCCTACCTGTGTTACCAATATTCGCACCCTAACAATTACAGAGTCAATAAAAAGATGTAGACAATGATAATGGTTCTTTACTTCAATAAACTAATTAATTTCGCTATTTGAGCACTTTTTGAAAACTCTTCTTGCTGCGAAAGTCACCGCGAAATGTTTTTGAAAATATGCCCACCATTTTTGGTTGTTACGCATGAGTAGAAGCTCAATTTCATTCAGATTCACCACGGTGCTGGTACCGCTCTGTCCGTGTTTGCACTAACATCTCCACCATTTTGAAAATGAGGCTAACTGGTAGCCAAATATAATGTCGTTTGCATAGAAAAAAATAGGATCCAATCGATGTCAAATAATTTCCGTAAAATTAAAAAGGTGAAACATTCTAAGTCATATTCCTTTTTCCGTCAAAACTCTCAAAGGCCGGTGCTGAAATTATGTAGCCTGCGAACACAACCGCCTCTCATCGCTCCCGGCCGCTAGGGGCGTTCGCGCGATAATGTTGCTATAGAAACTGAAGGTTTTAGAAACCCTGTCGCTAACAAGCCTGGTTCAGGCCTGGTAAACAGGGATTTCTCGGTTGCTGGGACAACATGGCTGTTTTTTATCCTATAATATTAATATCAGTGTGGACTCCTTATATAAACTATACAAGGGTGTGTGCGACGCAATTGGGTCTGGTTTTTTAGCTGTTTTGATCAGAGGTCGAGGTGACACCAACTTCTATTAAGCAAAGTTAATGCAATGGCTACTAGCCCTTCATGTCCTTAGGTTTCTTCCTCTGTGTACGGGCTTATGCATGATGTAGCATGGCACTGTGACATGAATTATATGTGCAGTAAGGATGCACATGAACAATCTAACCGTCCGCTCTGAGCTGCAATGAAAAACCCTTGAGCACTTGATAACTTATTCAAGATCTTTGGGTTTGCCATGTTTGCTGTCATATTCCTCATGGGCAGTTTAGTTCAGGGTAGGAATGCCTTCGTTGCTGTTAAAACAACTCCCCCCCCCCCCCCCCCCCCCCCCCCTTCCCTCCTGCTACGGGCCTGTAAGGAGTAGCACATGGAGCTTTTATTATCGGTTCACGGTGGTGAGTTGTTTGTCGTAATCCGCACTGTAGTTAGTTAAGTTATTATTAAGCTTGTAGGGTCCGTGCAATATTCTCAGAAGTGCCCCTGATGTATGTTGGATAGTCTTGATGTGGTAACAGGTGTAAGAATCGTTAGTCCGGTAAGTGTTGTCTAAGTAAGGCCAAGTTGTAGTTGTTCATGCTGAAAACGTTTTCAAGGTTCCCGTATCGTCTGCCAAAAAAGTCTTTTTTTCCCTCAAAAGCAAGAGGATGACGCGTGAAGCGCCGATCCTCACGCGCGAGCCCCACGCACCCGCTCTCGTCTTACTCTCTGACTTGCTCAAGATCTTTCCGTCCGCGCCAGATTTTACCGCTTTTTTTGGTGGACTTGGACAAAAATATAGTGACTGTTTTGCTTTCTACGATGGCTGTCAAGTGAAACGCAAACTGGTTATGCGCGTCTTATCAAAGTTAGTATAACCGATGCTTGGTACGGAAGTAGGGTTGTACGATGACTGGTCTAGCAATCTGTTGGTATGAGTCCGTTTCATGAACATTTTTTGTCTCTAATTTGTTGTTGTTACGGCTTCTGATTAAACATAAATAATATCAACATTGTCTTCGATCTCTCTGTAAACTGTATGCCAGACGTTAATCTCGTCAAAAAGGTGGGAAAACAGTGAAAACGCTATGTAGAACCTACCTATTAATATATACTGTATATATGTTTATTATTAGCAGTATCTATTTTTTTATCATACGACTGTCATCATTACCCAAATATCGGTTGTTTGATGGTGTTTTCGCTTAAGCGCGGTCAGAAGAGTGTAATTATGTAGTCTCATATTTGCTCTCTTTCCGATGACTATTTCCACTCTAAAATGCTATGTAGTACCATAATAGAGATTTCTGATTTACAGGCCTTGGCATAAAAAGTACCAGTTGAAACTAATCTTCATTTCACATTTGACTGCTTTTAATTGGCAATCAAAAAGTGACCCAAGACAAATCAGACGCCGGGATAAAATAGGTTTGCGCTGAGTTTACTTGAACATCTTCCTCTCCCACCCCTCCCCCCCCCCCACCCATCCCCAAAAGCTAAAGTGTAAACAGTTCACTTCTGTATTTCTTCCTTAACGTGGCTCAACATTTCAGAGATACTGAAGATACCCTCTGGCTGATCATGCATAAATAGCTCGTCAGTGCAAGACGCACTTGTATCATGTTGAACGTGCTGAGTGTATTCTGACTTTTGAAGATCGCTTGCCCCGGTAGAATTCTTGTTACGGTTACGTGAAGACGGCTTCTCACCTGTATGTCTTCCTTTATGCTTCGGGAGATTCTTTCGATAACTGAAACTCTTTTCACTCTCGTTGCATGTAAGAGGCGTGTCGCCAACATGTGTTTTTGCATGTTTATTGAGAGCCTCTGAGCGACTAAAACGCTGCCCACATTCGTTGCATGTAGAAGGTGTCTCCCCGGTATGTATTCTTTTATGCCTGATAAGAACCTCTGAGCGGCAAAAACACTTACCACATTCGATACATGTAAAAGGTTTCTCCCCTGTATGTGTTCTTTTATGTTTTAGTAGATCCCCTGACTGGCTGAAACTCTTGTCACACTGGTTGCAGGCAAATGGTTTCTCTCCTGTATGTATTCTTATATGCCTTTGTAGATTCCCTGATTGACTAAACTTCTTTCCACACTCGCTGCATGTAAAAGGCTTCTCGCCTGCATTGTGTGTTTTTGTATGTTTGTTGAGAACCTCTGAGCGACTAAAACACTTGCCACATCTGTTGCATGTAAATGGTCTCTCCCCTGTATGTGTTCTCAGATGCCGCTGTAAATGCCCTGATTGACTGAACCTCTTATCACACTCGTTGCATGCAAGAAGTTTCTCGGATCCTGTGTAAGTTTGTTTATGTTTGCGGATGACCAATAAGTCACTAGAACACTTGTTACCATCGTCACACGTAAAACACTTTTGACTCTTATGTGCAATTCTTTTATGTTTAGTGAGCTGCCCTCGCCCAGTAAAGGTCTTGCCACAATGTTGACAGTCGTGAGTCGTTTTCCTGGTTGCGGAGTTGCTGTTCTCAGACATTGTGATGCACTGTTGTCAACATATGTTGTTGGACCTGTAAAACAGAAGAGAGTAACTATATAACAAGTGTTTAATTTATAATTATAGTTTTTTTCACTAATAGCTGATACAGTCGAACCTCCCATGAGCAAGCAACCAAAATGCAAAGCCCGGGGGCGTAGCTAGGGAGGGGGGGGGGGGGTTCGGGGGTGCCCGTGACCAGTCCCTCAATTAACTATGGTTTAGGAGTGTGAGAGAGAAAAAGAAGGAACGGGGGGGGGGGGGGGGAGTATTTGTGAACATAGAAAAATTAGAAATATCTAAGATTAATCAGTGAAGTTTTAAAATACGAAAATGAAGTTAATAATTAGTAGATGGACACCAAGTTGGTGTTTTTCATCCATTGGCTGTAAACTTTCCTTGGATTTCCATTGACCAGTGCATAGTGCGTGTTTTTAAATAAAGATGATGATGATGATGATGACGATGATAATGATGATGATGATGATGATGATGATGATGATGGCGATGATAATGATGATGATGATGATGATGATGATGATGATGATGATGATGATGATGATGATGATGATGATGATGATGATGATGATGGGGCTTCAAGCTTTTTTTCTTTTTTTTTTGGGGGGGGGGGTTCAGTTTTATACGCAAGTCCCCCTCCCAGGGGGACTTGCGTATAAAACTGAAATTTTGAAAGGAGCCCCTATAAGGCACCAGAACCCCATTTTGCAGGTGTTGGCTTACATGTATTTTTACTCCTGAGTGGTAACAATTCCTTTTAAAGAGTAATGTTCTTGTCAGCATATTATTATGGTATAATAATATGCTAATAATTTTGATTTAAACACCCTTAGTGATACCAAGCCACAAATTTTAACCCCTACACAATATGACAATCACCTCATCACTTTTACCTGGGATTCCCTCGCCTTGGGATTTGAGTATAGCTTAATTGGTGGAATGCAGAATATTAGGAATTATGTTGAAAGTAAACTGGGATTAAATAACTACCTTATGCTACATAAACACAATGTTTGACATTTAACACTATCTGAAGAACATAACAATCCTTTAAAACACTGATGTCATAAACAAAATATGGTACTCGCTACATTTCCAAGCGATTTACTCACATTCGTATCATTGCTGATACATACATTGATCTCAAATCCACTCTACTTTAAAAGACGCATAAATAACCCATCCTTTATATAAGAAAAATTATGTGCACCGTCTAATAAGTCAAAGTCGTAATAAGATATCACAATTTCACAATCAATATGTACTATCCAGATGTTAATATATTAAATAGATCTAACAAAACATGATATATGTAAACTGAATGGGAACGTTGTAGGCTAAATTAAAAATTTAGCCTACAACGAATAATTTTTTGGGGGTGGTTATTTGTGCATTTTTTGTATTAAATTAGTATTAATCAGGATTTAATTATTATTAGTATAAAACTTGTGTAAAATTAGTATTAAATTAGTATTAATTAGGATTACATTATAATTAGTATAAAATTTGTGTAAAGTGCTTTTGATCATTTTAATGTTAAAAGGCGCTATATTAAGTGAATATTATTATTATTATTATTATTATTATTATTATTATTGAATAAATTACTGAATTAAATAGTAGTTTTCATGACACAACTAATGATACACAAAAAAATGATTCATTATTCATTAAAAGAAGAACAATCACATCAAACAGCCATGGAATTTTGCAGTGACGTGATCTGATTAACTAAACTGAATTATTAAACAGGAATGAACACCTTTATGGAACCTTTTAAGTCCATTATAAGAGGAGATTACTTTTTAGCAATAAGCCCTTTTAGCAAACTGTTACATCCTGGGTTTGGGGAACAAACATAGCAGCAATTCAAAGGTTTATAAGAGAATTCTAAGCTGAAGTCTGTTGATACACTGCTTTTGTATATCTGCAATTTCTTCAATGGAAATTTGAGAAATTTAGTAAGACATTTTAAAAGACATTTAAAATTGTACTCAACAGTAATTAAATAGAGATGACAGACATTCTATGAGGTTTGTAAAATATTATGATTTAGTGACACCTGTACATTGCCTCAGCATTTGAAATGAATAATGATAAAGAGAAGAATTATTTTCAGAATGCTGATTTGTGGCAAGTGGACATTTTTTGTCATGCTCTTTCCAAATATCTAATCAAATCCCATAATTTCTCATATTTAGTTATTGTGACTTCAAAATTTTAGTACTTTATAAAGTCTGCAGATAAGTGAATGTTTTAATATGTTAAATTTGTCCTAATTTAACATATTAAGTAAGAATTTTTGTTTCAAATTCATTGTATATTAAAATATAGGATACGAAGATCCTGTTTGGGAACCTAATAAACACAGGAAAAAATACCTGATTCCCATTTTGGGATTTTTTAGGGTATTTACAGAACACTAACAAAATTCCCAAAGTTGGCAAAGTGAGACAAGTCCCAACCTGGGAATTCCCAACCACGTTCCCTGGTTGGGACTTGTCTCACTCTTCCAAATTTGGGATTTATATGGGTATTTTTTAAATACCCTAAAATATCCAAAAATGGGAACCTGGTATTTTTTCCTGTGAAACTTTGTAGTGTGATTGTGCAGGATTACATGTAGTGTCCTCGAGTTCTGACAAAAACTGTTGCTGTCGACAATGACTAAAATGAGTGAAATTTGTGATCTTTACAGTGTGCTCTCAACTTAAGCAGTTGAAAAAGAAACCTGAAAAAAAATCCAGGCTTGAACGGAATTTGAACCCATGACCTTTTGATACCGGTGCAATGCTCTATCCACTGAGCTATCAAGCCACATGGATGGTCAATTGTGAGTTCGTAATATACGCAATGATAGTGAATATAGATGAATGTGAATATATGAAGATCGTAAAGTTGAACTGCGGATAAACATGAGTGAAATTAATGTGATCCCCGCAGTGTGCTCTCAACTTAAGCAGTTGAAATTAAGCAACCTGAAAAAAAATTCAGGCTTGAACGGGATTCGAACCCATGACCTTGCAATACCGACTAACAACTCGACAACCTGAGATCGAGTCATAATGGTTTCAAGGTTATACAATTCACCTTGACAAAGTACAGGATGTTCCATTTAGCTAGGAAGCACCCACCTCCGATTTCAATACTTTCAAAAATTTTCTAGTTCTCACTGGATCAATTTACACTGAGGTAGATTCTCCAACAAGCATAGATTAGTGTTTTTTTATGGATTCCTGTAGGCAATGTAACTATAAGCCCATATATCCATGTCATTAATATAAAATTATGATTGATGTAACTAAAATTTGACAGGGAGTTTCCTCAATATTAAACCTAAAAAGGCTTCCGAAACTTCCTGCCTAAATTATTAAGTATACTCTTAATCAAATGTGAAATCCTGTAAACTTGTTGAAATCGGGCTAATAAATAAAAAAATAAATAAATAAGCTAAATCAATTAAGTCTTATAATTTTTGCAGAATCCAACAGGTAGTAATGGTGCTTTTACAGAATCTGTCCGTCAGGTAAGAAAAATGATTTTGCAGATTCTTACAGGACAGATTTCTGTGGAAACAAATTTCCAAAAACCTCATCCATAAGTTAAGAGGGGCAGGAGGGGGGGGGGGGGGGGGGGGGCATAGCCATAATATATAAAATAGAACGTCCCTACTGGATACTCAGGATACTCATGGGTTCCAACGATTTGCGTTATTACTGTTGTTTTGCCACGTTTTGTTAATATCTCGACCTAAGACAAGGTGGACCACCTCTTTACAAAGTTTTTCATACCTATGAAGAGCCAGAACAGTCGATAAATATAGCCACAAAGACTTCAAAACACGATCGTACGACGGATGATCGATAAACACAGCCATTGAACACACCTTTACCACCGCGGCCGCGTGACAAACCGCATCGATGAACAGACTGGCCACTAAACACGTGCTCTGTGTCACGCAACGCGGACAACTCTGGTTTTTAGGGGTGGACCATTAGAAATCCTGGGAGGGGGGTCAAAAATTTTTCAGTGTATGAATTTTTTTTTCGGCGTGACTTTCCTGCAGGATTTTTTTTGGGGGAGGTGCAAGCCTGCAGGGTTTTTTTTCTCAGATTTTCCTTATAAATGCGTGCAAGCTCCAATTTTTTTTTATACTTGGCCCAATCCATTTTTGGTATTTTAAAAACGCTGGAGGGTAGATTTTAGTCCGACTGTCGAACCTTTGCATAAAAAATAGGAAGAAATAAGAATTGAGATGGAGTGGTCTAGCGCCGAAGGCGCGAGCCGCTAGGGGGGTCTGGGGGCATGCCCCACCAGAAAATTTTGAAATCTTGACGCTCTGAAACTCCATTTCTAGTGTTCTGAGACAACAATTTCTGTCAAAAATGTTTGGCAAATTGAGGAGGCTTCTCGTCGCTTTGCGTCTCTTTGTGTGGCTCCACATACAAGTACTCAATTTCATTTTATATTTCTTGCTGTTTCTTTAGTTTATCTGGATATCAGAGTTAAGTATACGCAATTTCGTCTTTTTGTATAGAATTTGACGAAAATGACAGAACCGAATGTCAAAATCGGGATTTTTCCTATCCCGATCACATATTGGAGGTATTATAAATCTCGACGAAATCGGGACGGTTGGACAATCTGTAATGTATTTAAAAAATATTTGTGTGTAGTAGAGCAGGTTACATATTTCATGATGTTTACAGTGTTTTCAAATATGTACATAAACAAGGTTTTGGTTATATTAAGATATCGGTACATGTAGCAGATAGATCTTAGAGGCAGTTTAAAATAAATAAATAAATAAATAAATATATGTATATATATATAGCCAGTTAACTTGCAGGATTTTATTTTTTTATGGTCAACTGCTTGCAGGAATTTTTTTTGAGACAATTTTCCTTTTCAGGATTTTTTTTTTGGTAATTGTCACCCCCCCCCCCCCCCCCCCCCCCCCCCCCCTCCCAAGATTTCTAATGGTCCGCCCCTTAGTGCAGAAGCAGGAGCTTATTACGTAATAAGCTCTTGGCAGAAGACAATAAAGGAAACTATTGTTTTTCTTCACTGGAGGTCCTACAAGTAGTTCTTTATCAGTGTGAGTCCTAGTAACAGGGGGAAGAGCAAAAAAGTGGCTAGCCGTGAACTTTGTCGTTTTAGTTGTCTAAAACACACTTGTCATCTTCGTTTGCCCATTTCCCCCGGGGGGTACACCCCGAAAATTTGTGCGGTGTGTGCGGCGCGCTTCTTGAAACCCTTACGCTATTTCAGACCAAAATGTGATTTTCCATACCTTATTTCTATTGCTTTCCTTGCAATAGTCCCTTCGAGTCCATTGGTCCGCTTGGTTGTGTCGCCAAGGGTCAGTACAGATTGGACGGTACCTTGAAGATACTCAGAACAAGACCTTATCTGTTGCCTCTTGTAAAGTAGCAGTGTGAAGTCGTTTGTCAGTTCTTAAGTGTACTGAAAATGCCTGGTAGAGTTTTCCAAGATTTTCAAGAAATTTGACTTCATATCCAACTTGGGCATCAGTTGAACAAGAATATTCCTCCAGTGGTCTCCATACAAATGCCCATAGGCTGGGAAAAAGAAGGTTGAGTGGTATCATGGTCACCTGCCTCGCCCAAATCCCGCGACAACCTGCATCTTTCCATTCGTCCAGACCATCTTAATCAGCCTGCTTCCCACATCATAAAAATGACGAGGGTGCTCGTCGGAATTTTCCGAAGAACATCCTAATAAAAGATACTATAAAAGTCTTGTTTGATAGGCGTCGTTCAAATATATTTTTACCCCTTAGAGGTACCAAATTGAATTTTAAACAACACGAGACTTATTGTCATATTTTTTCGGCCCAATCACCCTAAAAGGCTGAAAAGGTGCCGCGATAATTCAAACAATGGTCGTTTTAGATTTCAGCATCCCAAAGCGGCAATCCTAAATGGTACGACGAGCACCCCCGTTATTTTAATATCCGAGACCCCCACCCCCTGGATGAAGACGGTCTCTCCCTTTTCTCGAGAGGGGCTATGCCGTTCGGGAGAAGTTAATCTTTGTGGTCCCCCTGTCACCACCCCGTGACCATTCACTGGTCACGCAATTTAACAGTTGTTCACTGATTCCCCCCCCTCTCCCCCCCCCCGAGAGGGGGGTACTTGGGTCAACTTTTGCTGGGTATGTGCCGCTGGCCTCTCAGAGCCCCTACCCTATTATAGTCTATTCTGTGGCCAATTATAGACCATTATAGACCCCATCTTAGTCACTTTTGAGTAAATGTAAATTTCGCAATCCCAACTCACTTTCTGTTTAGCTATCTACGTTGAGTTCGGAACCCTTTTAACTACAATCATCGACAATATTTTTGGGACGCTCTAACCTTTTCTTGACCGTCAAGAGAAATTCTTGCTAAATCACCTCTTCCCCCCATCACAAAGTTGATTTCGGTGCTAAAAACTAGTTTTCTCCAAACAACTTTGTCCGAGGGGGGAGGGGGGAGGGGAGGGGATCGTTTCTACTAACCCTGTGGCAGAAATGTTTTATAATTCTTAAAGAAATATTTAACAGGGCACTTTTATTGAAGTGTCCCAAAGACTTTTGTCGACGATTGTAGGTCATCCTCAAATGAATTGACACATTTATTAAATGTAGAAGACTTTACTCTTCACCTACAAACCTTCTGGTACATTTGTTAACCGAAAATATTTACAAGCTAAAACTACCCAAAAAAATACTTGCCAGAATTTTCTTACCCCAAAATATCCCGACAATTTGCGACCCCATTCAAGTAACTCTAATAGTCAATCCAGTCGTGAAAATGCGACCCCTTCCAGCGGCACATCCCCATTAGCAATTTATTTGAACGACGCCTATACCCATATTTACATTTACATTTACATTTACATGTATTAGGTCGGTAAAAACCGTTAGGTTATCACACCAACCGTGAATTTATTTAAATTATAGAAGATTAATTTACATACATAGTTTCGTACGAAAGTAAGTTTCGTATTAAGTTGTAGTTTATATTAAATTGTTAATGCCTGATGTATTTACCGTGTTTTTAAATAAAGATGATGATAATGATGATGATGATGATGATGATGATGATGATAATGATGATGATGATGATGATGATGATGATGATGATGAGCCCATTACTAGGAATCCCCCCCTCCCCGGGACTGATTCTCATTTACTGAAGAATTTTTAGAAAGAATTACGGGCCACAATCACATTCCAAGAGATACAAAAAACAAAGTTAATTTCACCATTGACTGTAATTAACGAGTCACGGCTATGTATAACCGAATCACGCTCACGAAAAAAAAAAAAGCAGAAATAGCCAGTTCACAATTCACGGGGACAAAAATAAGGCTTCACGGATCACGAAAAAAAACTTTACCATCCTCTTGAAGGTTCAATTTGCAATTGTTTGATCGGTTCATAAAGGACGATCCATTACGGGTTATTCTTGGTTTGCACATGACGTCACGGCGGCCATGTTATTCGAGGACACCTACAAAAGAATTTTGATGAACGTCTTTGTTCTGGCACCAACATGGCCGTCATGGCCTTTGTCATTTGAGTCCCACAGGACTGAAGGTCACGTGATTGCAAACCATCAATACGAAAAACGTTCCAAATGCTTTTCTTACCAAAAGTGAAGCAAAACAGTCAATTGTTAAAGTGACCTGAAAAGATTTATGAGTTGCGTGACAGAGTAACGCTCGTTTAAAATAGACTGGGCACTAGGGTGTCCATCTCTGATCGAGCTCTGATCAGCTCGTGCAAGGAGGTACCGTGCAAGGATCGTCTGTTCCAAGTCTTTGCTGCTCACTTTATTGACTGTTTTGCTTCAGTTAAGGTAAGAACAGCTTTATTTTTAAGAATAGTAGAGACACTTTACTGCTCAGGTTCATTCTTCCTTTTCCCTATCGAAGGAAAACAAAGGCAAACAAAAATCATTCAGTCGAAAGCTCTCCCAAGCGGCAACCCTGGGGATTTGAAAAACGTGGTTATATTAAACTTGAGCTGCTCGCTTACGAGAACTTTCAATTACAGAGTTTTACTGAAAATTCCAGTAAACGGGGTTTCCTGAGGGGGGTTGGTCGTCTACTGTTTTGCGGTAGTTTAAATTAATACCTATTATGCATACATGTTAAATTTAATCCCCGGGACAGCCAGGGGATATATATTGGGGAATACCGGGAATTTGACTGACTACATTGTTTGCCCCTGGGGAGTGGAACGTGCTAGACATAGATGTGGGTGGAGGAATTGCAAAAATGCGTGATCTTGGATGGCAACCACAAGAATTATTACATACAGGGATTTAACCAACACTCATGATATAGAAATGATAAACATATAAGCTTAATTATGTTTCAACTGCGGATAAACATGAGTGAAATTTGTGATCCTCGCAGTGTGCTCTCAACTTTTAATAAGCAGTTGAAAAAGCAACCTGAAAAAAAATCATGCTTGAACGGGATTCAAACCCATGACCGTGCAATACCGTTAGTACAATGCTCTATCCACTGAGCTATCAAGCCACATGAAGAAATACTGACGCTGTTATTCTTGTTTAGTCCAGGGCAAAAAACTTCCACTCGTACGCTCGTCTGAGACAAGTTCTCCTTGATCTTGGACGAGTTGATTTCCAAAAGCACTTGTCCAACAGGACGAGTACAATTTACTAGAAGAAATTTGTCTTGCTTTCACATACATACATATACATGTATACATATTACATAAACTTTATAGAGTGTTTTCACTCACATGGTCTGCAGCTATGCTAATTTGTTTGAACAAAACAAAGTGTTTGCATCAGAAAAGAGTTCAATCCCCACAGGATTAGCTTGGGACAACAATATGGCTGCTGTTTTATTGTTTTGGGACACCAACATGGCCGCTGTGACGTCCGTCATGTGAAAACACTCCATTACATGTAAGCTTGGATTTACAGAGTACAGAGATGCCAACATCTGGAGATTGAAAATAGGGAGATTTTTTTCTGAGGGTGAATTCTGAGGGTGACATGTTTTCGCATGACCTTTTTTTTTTGGGGGGGGGGGTGTGAGCATGTAGGGGGGTCCGGAAAACTGCATTCCTGCATTTGTGAAGTTAAGAGACCGCATTTGTTTTTGGATTTTGGGAAAATTTGGGTTAAAATCGTAGCCTATTGTAGAGAAAAGATCCAAGTCGCTTTTTTCCCGGAGATTTAGTGACCCGTACGGGAGACCGGGAGATTCGTTCCGTATCCGGGAGACTCCCGGATTATCCGGGAGAGTTGGCATCTCTGAGAGTAGCATAGAATGCTAATATCTCCAAAAGCTTACTAACTTAGATACACGTATATATAAATAACCATTAGATCCTTTATTGACTAAACATGTCATTTTGGTGATTTTGAGGTTTTGGGGTCAAAACTGCCCCAAATTAAAACTAAGTACAGTCACTGAAACCTCTATAAAGCGGTCACCCTCAGGGAATATTATAGTCTAGTCTGCGTTGGTCAACTTCTCACAATACTTAAAATTTGATGCAGAGCTAAATTCTTACTGTTGTTTGACAGGTACAAGTGCAGTTATTATTACAACATTATAAAAGTTTCCATATCGTTGTTCCAAGTGGTTAAACATTAACGTCTATCAACCCACTTTCACAGCTTGTAATAAAACAGGAAAAAATGGGTTCACAAAAATTCCTCTAAACCAAAAGTGGATTGTTGTACAGCAATTTCCTTGCAGCCATAGAACAATAAGACCTAGTCTTAAATATCATGAAAAAAAATTGCGTGGCCAGTTAGTTTTAAGACCACGGGGACGCTTTGAAATAATGGTATTTACGAATTATGAAAATTAGGAGCCTCAACTTTAGCATGTGCAAATACAGTGCAAATGAGACCCGAACAATGTTATTTTCCATCAGAGCGAACACAAAAATAGTTTCAAACTACAGCAGAATACAAAATTATACCAGTATGCATCAGTATATAGCTGTATTGAAATTGTTGATACCCTTCAAAGTGCCCATTAACTGTCCTTGATGCACACAAAATCCTATCGAAAATACTGCTTCGTTCAATGACCGCTAATTTTGCTTGAGAAGTAAGTTTACAAAAGCATCTTCATCTGTAATTATTAATCTGAGAATAAAGCATCAAAAACAAGACATAATGCGTATATTGCATGTATATTGTTAATTCAGAGCTTACTGCCTTGAACTGAATTCAGTGACTGCCATCTTGGTGTATGCTTTCATAATTTTGTACTTGCAGCCTCTTCCACACCCAGTCGTTCGACATTCATTAAAATTTGATCCATGCGTATTAGAGTGCATTGAGGAATCCTGGAAGCATCAATCTGTTTGAGTATGGGTAAATACTTGAATCGAAACACTGATTTCCTTCACGCTTTTGCCATGGTACATGTGGTTCGCTATGGTACATGTATGTTGTCAGGATTGTAACTGCTGACCAGACAAACATAAACCATACCATATGCACAGCTGTAATTACAAACTGTGGGTGTGTGTTTTTATGTCGACAACACCTGCTGGTATTCACGTGGCAAGTTTCACCATATATACTAACACATTTTTTTGTTCTTTGTTTGTTGTTAAAACGAAATAGTATTTTTTGCGTTTCTTGCATATGATTATCCGGGTTATGAGGAGTTGCCATACTTAAAAATTTTGAGAGTGATGTTGATTTCATCGATATTGACATATCAGTGTTGTAAACAGACGAAACAAGGATTACAAGTTTGCGAGTTTGATTGTGGACATTTTGTCGACCGAGCGATGCTGTGTGGTCGTTTTCTACTTAACCTTGTTATTTGGCTGTGCATTTTCGCTGTTGAAGTTTGAGGCGTGAAATAAAGTGAGACAGTGTTTTTTTCACCAACTACGAGTTTGTCTTGATTCGTAGTGGTATATGGCTGCAAGGAAATTGCTGTACAACGATCCACTTTTGGTTTAGAGGAATTTTTGTGAACCCATTTTTTCCTGTTTTAGTACAAGCTGTGAAAGTGGGTTGATAGAAGTTAATGTTTAACCACTTGGGACAACGATATCCAAACTTTTATAACGTTGTAATAATAACTGCATGGACTTGTAACTATCAAACAACAGTAGAATTTAGCTCTGCATCAAATTTTAAGTGTTGTGAGAAGTTGCCAAAGCTATGGAAATTTTGCATTTTTCATACTAAAAAAAACATCAAATTTGGTCCCCCCCCCCCCCCCCCCCCGTAAATTGCTGAAGAAAACATTTTGAGACCAAACGAAATGTATTTTCATAGTTACTAGACCAAGTGTAATTCACTTGTAAGAAATGAATAAAATCTGTTTCATGACCAATTTTGGTTATGAGGATCTTAGGCGGACAGCCACTTAATCCTTTAACTCCCAGATCAATAGTTAATTCATTTGATTCCTGCAGTAAAGTTGCTGTTATGCTTGTTAGGATGTACCCTACATGCATGCAGTATGCTGTGGTTCAATTTTCTCCATTAAGGGACATAAAAACCGTGTCCTCAATAAAAATTAGAAGTACTTTTGTTGTGTGTTCATAAGGAAAATACAAAAGAAATGAATGTTTGAAAATCCTGATACGGAACAGCTATACAGTATCATTGATAAAGAATACTAATAAAAATATTAAGCTTCATCACTATTCTTTTTAAGTAAGTTAAAATATCTTGCAGCCAAACTGTATGGATATTTACAATGGCTTGTTTACAGCTCACCATTGTAATTCTGTCCTTCATATTTTATTTATTACTTAATTTGGTTGAAACCAAGTTTTCCCACAAGAAGCAGTCGGGAAAAGCTTTTTGTACATTGAGTGCTGACGCGTGTTAATTAATGCTGTGAGCACCCAACAAACGTTTTCTTTTTAAAGTATGCTAATGAGAGAGCATGCATTCAATAGGCTACTTTCGATATATTAAAAATCAACTTGATAGTGAGGCTTAGAGGACATAAAAAAAGGAAATGAATAAACATGCTTTTTCGTTCCCTTTGTTTTTGTCCTCCAGGCCTAGCTATCAAGTTGAATTTTAATATATCGAAAGTAGCCTATTGACGGGAATGCCTCCCTGTAAAGTTGAACAACATCAAAAGTAATGTTGTTTCATGTTTATCACAGGAGTGTCAAGTTAGTTACTTATTATACGAAAATTTATTCACTTTGTTTCACACAATCAATCAATCCTTTATTTAACGTGGTCAGTGCACTTAAAGAATTTATAGCTGGTTATGTAAGATGGTAAGGCGTGTCGCACTGTAAATCATCATCATCATTTACTAGCTTGTTCCGGGACTCAATCTATTTTGGCCCCAGCTGTCTCCATTCCTGTCACCCTGAGTACCTTCTAATTTTTATCACCATGCTTATAATACCACTTTGCGTTGATGGACTCAGTAGCTAATAAACTAATAAACTTATAAATACAGTTTGATAGCAGTGTACTGATGCACTGGTCATTTGAAATTTATTTTTCCATTGAATTTTTTCTCTTTGCTGTGATGCACTAAGTGTTAAGAACATTTCACAAATATGAGTGAAATTTGTGATCCTCGCAGTGTGCGCAACTTAAGTAGTTGAAAAAGCAACCTAAAAAAAATTCAGGCTTGAACGGGATTTGAACCCATGACCTTGCAATACCGGTGCAATGCTCTATCCACTGAGCTATCAAGCCACAGAAGGTCAATTGCGAGTTCGTAATATACCCGATGATAGTGAATATATATGTTTGCTGAGAGCAGTTGTTTTTGCAGAAAAGAAATAGTTCTAAATTTGCAAATTATTTTGCCTTTGATTCAATAATTTTAGCCATTTCTTAGGATACATGTAATTACATGTATCTCTTGTAATAACAACATAAAAACCTACTAATTAACAACATTAACCTACAACTCGCCTTATGACTATTATCTATTTCAGAAAATATGACTTGATTTTATCATGTGTACGCTATAGAGTGTTTTCACTGACGTAATATCAAAATTCAGGAGCAGTTTTCGATTCCAAAATGTTTATGGAATTGTAGAGAGTTTAAAACTACACATCTGGGCCAAATTGTGAAACAGAAGAGCATTTCATTCAAGAGTTATAGGCGAATGAGTATAGACATTTTTAGTAAGAAATGTATGGAGCAGCCATCTTGGTGTCCCACTTAGGGGCACCAACATGGCGGCCAAAAATTTAAAGACTTTAAACAAAAATCTCATCACAAAATATTGTATTCACTAATATAAGAGGCATGAAATCGGCTTATAAGCATCTATAAGTCATTAATAACTTTTGTTTATTTTCACGGCTTATCTGAAATAGCGTGACGAATTGCGTGACACATTTTACAACCTTTATAAATCGAAAACGAAACATTGTTAAAACCTGAAACTTTTTGTGAAAGATTATAACACTGGTATCCACATACCATGTTAGAAACAGCTTTGTAGGATGTATACTTCAGATTTTTTAATTTTTATGACGTCATGTGAAAACACTCTATACAAATGCTTTTGAGATCTAAGCAATTACAAAATTTGCTGTCAATTTATTTTTCCATTGAGGTCGCTCTCGGTAATTCATCAGAGCAGTCTGTCATTCGTCGCTTGTTCATGGCTCTTGTGCACCATTTCAAGGCCATGTCACTTGTCGGAATTTACCCCTAACAGTACCTCCTGAATGTACACTGTCGTACAATCACATTCACACAAAGTTTGAAGCAAATTGTTGAAAATTATATTATAGTCAAAAGGCTGGGTGCATAAAGGGCATATGTCAAATTTTGACATAATTTTTCAGTCACAAATAATTATCGTGTTTTTGGAGCCAGTATTTAAAGGTTCATGTAAGTTAAGTTGGCTTGATAGTCTAAAAATTGTCATTTTTGCAAAATTTAAGCCATTGATAAGGCCAAAATACAAAACAAAATAGTACAAAAACGGACATTAATATTTTTGGTTACTAAGCATCGAAATGAATCTTCAAGTCCAAACATTTCTTTCCAAAGATGTGGGATGTTTTCATGGTGTAACCTCTTTTACTTGACCATTGTTTTAGCAAAACAAACCTTTTTCAGCTAAAAAAAAAGAAACAATTTGTGAGTGAAAATGTGCAGTTCCAGAAAATATCCATACAACCCCAACGGAAGGTTTTTTGTTTAGCACTCCCGTCCCCCCAGGAAATTCCAGTTTAGCTTCATACATTGCTTCTAAAATGTTGGCTTTTAAGACCCCTCTCCCCCTAGGAATTTCCACTGACCTTCCATGGGGTGGGTATGGATATTGTGCAGTTCCAGAAAATATCCATACTCCCCCCACGGAAGGTTTTTTGTTTAGCACCCCCCCCCTCCCCCGACCCCCCAGGAAATTCCAGTTTAGCTTCATACATTGCTTCTAAAATGTTGGCTTTTAAGACCCCCCTCCCCCTAGGAATTTCCAATGACCTTCCATGGGGTGGGTATGGATTTTTTCTGGATCTACACATTTTCTGGAACTACACAATTGTCAAATTCGACATAGGCCCTTTATGCACCCAGACACTCAATTTAACACTCATTATGGTACTTTCTTCACTCATTTTACAGATCCAACAACATAGGTTATTTTCTGCATTGTGATGTCGGAGAAGAGCAAATCAACTACAAAATATGAGACGTATGACTGTCCGCATTGTGACATGAGCTTTAATCGGCTAAGACGGCTTGTTAAACATAGAAAAACTGCACATAAAGGGCAAAAGCTTTTTATGTGTAATGAATGTGACAAGCGCTTTGATGACAAATGGAATCTTTACAGACATAAGCAAACTCACACAGGAGAGAGGCCGTTTGCGTGCAATGAGTGTGACAAGAGTTTTTATCAGGCAGGGCATCTTCAAAGGCATCTTAGAACACATACAGGAGAAAGACCATTTAAATGCAAGCAGTGTGGAAGGAAATTTGGTCAGTCAGGAGTTCTTCAAAAGCATATGAGAAGACATACAGGGGAGAAACCTTTTACATGCGATGAATGTGGCAAGTGTTTCTGTCGCTCAGATGGTCTTCTCAGGCATAAACGAATACACGCTGAGAAACCTTTTACATGCAGCGAATGTGGCAAGTGTTTTAGTCTCTCAGAGGCTCTCAACAAACATACAAGAGCACATGCAAGAAAGAAGCCTTTTACTTGCAGTGAGTGTGGAAAGAGTTTCAGTTATCAGAAGAATCTCCAGAAGCATAAAGGAAGACATACAGATGAAAAGCTGTGTGTGCGTAACCAGGGTAGCAAGAATTCTACCGGGACAAGCAATCTTCAAAACTCCGAATTAACTCTGTGTAAGGATACAAGCACATCATGCAGTGATGAGCTATTTATGCCTGAGCAGCCTCAAACTATCTTCAGCATCTCAGAACTTGTGAGTTATGTGAAGGAAAAGATGGAGGAGTGAACTGGTGAATCTTGTAACTACCTATTTTTAATCTAATTATATATAGATTAAAAATACCTAACCTTGAGCCATTACTATTTGTCAACTGGCCAATCAGAACTGTCACTTTGTAAATAGAATACCGGTAAGCCTTTTTGAAGACCTGTTCCAACAAGTCCATCAAAATGGTGCATAATGTTTATGAGTGAGTTGGTGAATCTTGTCACTTATTAAGCAGGGAAAATATTTTCAAATAGCTAAAAAATACCTAACCAGGAGCGGTTACCATTTTTCAGCACTTTCTGGCCATACCTGTCAGTTCGTAAATAGAATGAGCCTTTTTGAAGACCAGGGTGTAGTTTCCCAAAAGTCCTAAAAACCTTTTGGGGCCAAAAAGCTGTGCTATGTGCAGATTCAGTTTTTGTTGATAGAGAAACAATAAATTCCTACATTTACAACACAAGTTGAGCTGGTTTGCAAGCAAAAAATGACAATGCCATTCGTTAGAAAATAAATTTAAAAGCTAACATAGGTTTTGGGCCAAAAATTGTCTTTGAGGGTTTTGAGGAGCCAGTATTGCACACGCCTGTTCCCGTAAGTCCTATCATGTCCATTATACCCACACTCCATAAGTCCATCAAAATGATGCATACTGTTTATGAGCCACCAAGTACTGACAAATAATAGCATGACATTAATTTTACGAATTTACCAGTCTGCTGTTTGAGAGGATTTATGTACGCTTTAAGAGTGACTTTCTGTAGCCACCAGAGATATTACGGCAAATAGTGAAAAATCAATCACATAAATAAGCATTAGTAAAGAATAGAAACATGGAATAATTTGTTTGCACCAAAAGCGCTTTAATTTGAAGAAAAACAGGAAAAAGATTGTCCTGATGGGAAAAGCAAATCGGTCGAAATTGAAATCTGATTGGTTGAGAAAGTAGCCCGAGGTTTTTTAGCAAATTACAAAGTGTTAGGCAATGCAAAAACTCAGCCAAAGCAATCGCGAAATTACTTTTGACACCCAATTGAAACTGCTACCAAATCAGAGCTTATCTAAACATAACAACCTGCCTTTCATTTTATGGTATTTAAATTATCTTTTTTTTTTAAATAAGACTTCTTCTCTTGATAGAAAGCGTCAAAATTACCCAATGCACTTTTGTTTGCTAGCGCGCTTAGTGTTTGTAATTCCAAATTTCAGTTTCAATTTTGGCCATTTTGTATTTCCCAACTTAAAAATCGATTTTCTTGTTTTTCTTCAAACAGAAGTGCTTCTGATAGAAACAAAATGACATATATAACTATCACTTATAAAACGTATAATTTATAAAATTATATAGCGCATTTTTCATGAACTAAAATGATCAAATACACATAACAAAAATTAATATTAAAGCTAGGTAAATCCTACAACCAATGCGAATCACAACAAATTTATTAAATATCAATTACCTTAAAATCTATAAATCAAATACATCTATGAAATCTAATTTAAAGAACAATGAATAAAAGATACAAGACTGCAATATAAGAGGATAACATTTATAATAGGCTAGTTTAAAAAGAAAGTTTTAAGATGCCTTTTATAACAGGAGAAGAAATTAACTACACGGCTGTTGCTAAGGAAAACTTCAATTCAACTTTATATTGGTTTCATGACTTTAACTGGCATTAGAATTTGTAAAGTTTGTTCCACTGGGTTTCCCTTTAAACTGTTCGATTTTCTTCCTTATTTGGTGTGCCACATGATCAGAACAGCCTTAGCAACAGCCTTGTAGTTAAGATTCTCCCCCCTTAAAAGTGTCAGTTGAGTCAAGGTCACGCAATCTCTTTGGAAGAGATTTCCATAGCTCAGGCATAGCCACAGCAAATGCCCTTCCTTCTGCAATGTTGACTCGGTCCTAACCGCATGAACGTTAAAGGGGCATTGGTCACTAGGATTTTGCTGTTTTATGGTGAAAGCTGTACTGATTATTTGGCTATGTAAGTTTGCGTTACAAATCATACTGAATTTTTAAGTGATTTTTCAAAACACGACTAGGGAAGAACGTGAAAAATTAGCCATTTTTTTTCAAGTTGCAATCCATTTAGCTTCCAGGCTTAATGTCAAGTATTTTTCTAAGTTCTGTTATCTGTAATTTTCCTGTTTTATGCTTATGGTGTTCTATTATTGAGTGAAAACAAAATTGAAAATTTGAAGTGGCTTTACATGACTTCCTATCGGGTAACGTTATAAACAAGTCTGCCAGCGGCGGATCTAGTGGAAACCCCCACCCCCTTCCCCCCTCTCCCCCTCCCCTCCCCCTCCCCTCCCCTCCCCTCCCCTCCCCTCCCCTCCCCTCCCCTCCCCTCCCCTCCCCTCCCCTCCCCTCCCCTCCCCCTCCCCTCCCCTCCCCTCCCCATTGCCCCCTCCTCCCCTCTCCTCTCCCCTCTTCCTCCAATAAAGGGCCAATAAACTGTAAGAAAATTTTAACCAGAAATTCAAGTGATGCTCCCTAACTTTGAGTCTTCTATCTGTCTTTTCATATAAACCATCACGACTCGGATGAAGAAACAATGAAGAGACCCCCGGGATGATAAAGATGACGAACTTTATCTCGGTAAAAAGTCCGCGTAACAATCAGTTGGTACACTGATTACGTCAATCGAAATCAAAACCAACGATAACATCGTATTTTCTCGAACACAAATAAACGCCGGACCTCAAATAGACTACGAGTAGTCCCTCCTTTTTCCTCAGGAATAGTACAGCGAGCGAAACGCGAGCACGCGTGAAAATTACCCCACGCGAGACGCGCGTCTCGCCTTTCTCGCGTGGGGTGATTTTTACGCGCGCTCGCGTTTCGCTCGCTCTACTATCCCTGAGGAAAAGGAGGGACTACTCGCAGTCTAGACCACAAATAAACCCCGGTACCTCCATAAACAGCGGGGGCGTTTATTAAAACTTGACCTTGTCGACCCGGCGTTTGTTCATTCGTGTGACCAGTGACCTGAAATGGCTGATGTATCGTCACTTTTAGTGAGAGCCTTGAAATGTTCGTTTTTTTGTGTTGTGTAGTCATCGTTTTGTTTCCCCAATGTATAATTCATTGCAATCCCAACAACCAGATTTGTAGAGAACTTTAGACATAATGAGAGCAGTCATTCAGTGCTGATCAGTATCAAAATACGGCTGGTCATAGCCTGCGAACACAGCCGCTTCTTATGTTATCATTCCCGGCCGCTAGGTGCGTTCGCGTTTTGCTGGGATTGCAATGAATTCTACATAGGGAAAACAAAACCACGACTTTACGACAGGAAAACCGAACATTTCAAGGCCCTCACTCGTAAAAGTGACCATACATCAGCCATTAAATTCTGGTCATATCAAAATCACTGGTCACAACATTATGCACCTCAGTCAATGTTAAGCGGGCGGGGAAAGAGGCAGGGCATAGGGTGGGGGTTTGATCGGTGTTGTTGGCCCCTGGGTAGGGCTTTTGACTGATCCTGGGGTCAATTCAATAAAACAACAAACAAAACTTTATTAGACATATAAACTTAAATACAGTTGCCCTGCAAATTAGCAAAAACGCTATCCGAGGCAGGGAAAAGTAATGTAATTGAAAATAATAAAGGTAAGACAATATAACAATACAGAAGCTGATCTGTAGAGTTACAGATTATTTCAAAGCTTTCGATAAAATCATGATATTGGTGGCAGACACGGGAAATAAATGAAATATGCAAATTATAACAATTTCATTTGTTTAATATCACAAAGTATTTGGGGAACATCAATATAGTCATCTGTTTTCTGAAGAATCTCCAGAAGAATTTGTTTGATTTTCGATTTGAAAACTTTTACAAGTGTGATTATCAAGTGTAGCTATTGTTTTCAACCTCTGAAACATAATTTCTTTCGAAAGAAGCCGCGATTTCTTTCAATTTTTCAAACGAGTACACGTACTCATTGGATGCTAAGTTTTGTACACTGCTCTGACAGTCGTTTCTGTCTTTTTGTGTCCAGCATTTTAGCTTCGTTAGAATTAAAAAATGAGCCATGAAAAACACTTTGAAATTGGCAGTTGTAGTGGTATTTAAAATGTTTGTATGTATTATTTGCCTCATGATCAATACAACATGACTGTGTTGAGGGTCGTGAAGGGGTAAAATGTCACTGGGATTAGCCTTATTTTGGACTGGGAAAATGGGATTTACTCACTGGGACTGGGATTTAGCCACTGGGAATGGGATGAACAATTATAAAATGGGAATGGGATTTCTTTTCTTCAGCGGTCTTTGCTCCAATATTTTGAAATAGAAAAATAAAATTTCGTAGCAATAGACCTTGCACTCCTCAGTAGAGACAGTAGAGACCGTGAAATCAGTATTTTTCGCCTTCGCGCCCGCGGTCTAGCTACCAGGCTTACACGGTTGCATAGTTGGAGGGTCGTGAAGGGGTAAAATGGGAACTGGGATTTGGGCCAAATTTAGGCTGGGAACTGGGATTTGGTACCCCCTTCACGGAATCCCTACCCTCTGTGTTGTGTTTTGAGGTTTTAAAAGTCTTTTCTTTGTCTGGCTAGGGCCATACCAGGGGACATTTGATCACGATATTCAGCCTTGGGTGGGGGATTTCTGGTATATTTGACTTACAATATTTGCCCTTAGGTGGGGCATTTGACAATAATTTTCTCAAAAATGTCAAATCTCCGCCCTATGCCCTGCCTCTCCCCCACTTTTGTTTTATTTTATTTGCTTCTGCTTGTGTTTTTCTGCCGTAAGGATCAGTTTGCCGTTTTTTGTTTTTTTTTTGCTTCACTTCAAGTATTAATACTGATCTAGGTCTGGAAACCAGATCCGGCCATTCTCAATGGTTTGTTGCAGTGATCGTGCATTCTATGTTTTAGTAAATGTTAACGCCAGCAGTGAGAAGCTGATGCTTTATTAGCTGTAGCTTCTTAGGACGAACAGTCCGTACTATTAAATTACTGTTAAGATTGTTTTTTCTTTAAATCTTGTTTCCAGATCCCTGTTTTGCACTAAACGAACAGTTTTCAAACACTGTAACGGTTACTTTTGAAAATGTATGTTGCTTATGCGTTGGTTTACCCAGCCTGCGAATACAGCCGCCTCTCATAACTATGCGTCTTTTTCTACATAACGTCAATCATTTTATTTAAAACAGACAAGCTGTGATCAGGAGAATCGATTTTCTCGATTTTTGCGTGAACCGGTAAAATGACTTTTTTATTATTATTTGTGAAGTGTGAAAAGGTCCGATGCTTTTACGTGAGTATAATACACGTGATACCGGTGATTAGTTTCGTTCCAAAATGAAGTACGTACTGTATTCACATGACAAATCGACCGGCTCAGCCTAAGGCGTTCCGAGCCTAAGGCCTTCTCGCCACCTTAAATTTTCGAAAAGTTAAGGTGGCTCTGAACCCCTCTTACAGAATTTTTTTAAACTTTGCCAAAAGTTAGTTGCATCTTATCCTACTGATCAAAATTCGACAATAAAAAATGGGGTTCACCGAGTCATTTTTTGAGTTATTGACGCTTAAAGATAAAATTAAGGGTGTTTTCAGCACGTTATACTGTTGCTATAGTAACATAGTGTGTCACAAAAATGATAACAATGTGTTCACCAATCATTGGGCATTCGTTTGATATCATGATTAGAGCATCAACTGATAAAGAGTGGTTTTAATGACCCATCCAAATCTTAGTCTTGGAAAATGCTGGAAACTGTTAGGGAGTCACCTCAAGGGACACTGTCCCGGATGGCGGTTTATCGTATTTTCATGATTATGACCTGGGGGCTTGGTTATTATCTTGAAATAGGAAGGAAAAATCGCCAAAAGTGACCAACACAAAGAAAGACAAACAAGAGGCTCCAAGCAGCCTTTACTCATGCGCATGCGTAAGAAAATTTTATGATATATTTTAAACATGATAAGAAGATGTCTGACATGGAGAAGAGTTACTCCTTTCATCAGTCATCGTTCCTGAAAACCACGTTGTTTACTATTGAATGTTGTGGACATGAAAGTCTTATATGTACCAAACGTGAACATAGTAATCATGTAGGGTTGTAGGAGATTCTGTCGTGACATCTAAGTAACGCTCTTTCACCGGAAGTGAGAATAGCCGGAAGTTACTAAACAGGAAGTGTAAATGGCAAAGACGTCAACCGGAAGTGCACAATTTAAAATATGCGTGCATAAATTTGCATGCAAAATCGTGACACAAAAAATAAAAACAAGAAAAACGGAGCCGAAACCTTACCTCATGCCGCTTCGCGCATGAGTAAATAACTGCTTAATAAGTCAAAATTCTACGCGAAAGGCAATTTTGATTTTTTTTGACCGCCTGTTATACGAAATCAAATTTGCACTTTTTCTCCAAAATACTGGTTTTGTTTCTACTCTATAGAATCTTTTTATCCAATTAAGGCGGGGGTACACATGAACGCCATTTTTCCGCCACTTGACATGGCTTTAATGGAAATATCTCGTTCAAGTATCAAGCAATCCAAAAACCCTTCACTCGTTACATGAATCTGTGTTGTGGGGTGTTTTGTGAATTTTTGGGTGATTTTGGGGTATGTTTGGGAGGAAATAGTTTTCCTCAAAGGATTGGTAAAATTAAGAGAAATAAGAAAAATTGAAGGTTTAGTGAAGTTTTAAAAATAGAATTTGTAGTTAATAATTAATAGACGGACACCAAGTTAGTCCACTAGCAACCTGGGGTGCTCTTGCGTGGGTATCAACTCATTGTCAACTGTCTGTTGGTGTCCCAAAAATCATTTTCTTTCTTCTATCCCTTCTTTAAACCTCTTAAAATTTCATTCAAATTCATGTGTACCCCGCCTTAAGTTGTATCATGATTTGGTGGCACTGATTTGGTAAGCGAATTTTTGTCATTTCAGCCCGACAGTGTTCCTTATATAGACTACGAGTAGTCCCTCTTTTTTTCCTCAGGGATAATAGAGCGAGCGAAACGCGAGCACGCGTGAAAATCACCCCACGCGAGAAATGCGAGACGCGAAGGAGGGACTACTCGTAGTCTATCCCTTATACCGATTTGATTCCGAAGCCCGCCTGAACTGACCAATGGTAAGGCGAGTAATTTTGATATTGAAGTTTCCCAGCAAAGTCAGAGTTGAAAGGAAACAATAATGATAAAGAATAAGGAAAAGATCCTTCATGCAAGGAATATTGATTAAGCGAGGTCAAAATATTCCGCTTCCACTCCCGACTTTGGGGTGTTATGAGTTTACCGTAAAGTGCCATAAATTCATTGCGCTTTGAAATATGTCAAAAGTTCACTGAATTTTGAGAGCTCCAGAACTTGAGGTCGATTGAGGGTTTATTAATTTTAGGACGGCTATCGTGACCGTCAAAGTGTCAAGATTAAGAGCCTAACATCAGGAGTATCTAACGGATCGTTTCGGTGGAAAATATGTTCGGAATGTCTCAGCCTTCTTAAAAACTCTTTACATCTTTACAGATTGGATTAAAAACAAGAGTTTTCTTAAGTAAAATTTCGCGTCAAACTCACGTATAAACATCGGAAAATGTAACGCCCTTTGTTTGCAGAGAGGCATAACATTTTGTTTTGTGTATGAAATAAGGTCAGTTAAGATTTTTGGATAGGCGAAATTAGTTAGTAAATTCAAGGGATAAAACAAGTCCTCCCCTAAAATTTTCTACCGCTGAAATATTTAGCTTGAAGAACCGAAAAGCACAAAACTGTATTAGCTTTCACACAGTTTCCTGTAAAGGCACTAATTTAAAAAATGATTTAGAAAACCACTATGTACTGTACTCCATTCCAGGTGTTTTCTTAAATACAGTGTAGTCCTGATATATGTCATATCTTTTTATGCATATGGTTTGCAATCACGTGACTTTCAGTCCTGTGGGACTCAAATGACAAAGGCCATGGCGGCCATGTTGGTGCCAGAACAAAATTCTTTTGTAGGTGGGTTGTGACTTAAATGGATACTCCAAAATCAGGTTTCTGAGCCCGCGAGAATGAGAACCCCCCACCAAACCAATGTTTTCACTGAAACGGCTGGTCCAAACCTGATTTGGGAGTATCCATTCTAGTCACAACCTTTGTAGGTGTCCTCCAACATGGCCGCCGTGACGTAATGTGCCAACCAAGAATTTCGTGATGTATGTAATTGCCAAGGGCGTATCTGCCTTTACGCGAAGTAAGCAAGTACTTAACAGAATTTCCAGAATTTTTTTCATATATTCTAGGAATTTTTTTACAATCTAAAAGAAAAGCAAAGGGTAAAATCGTGTAATTCCGTTTTCTAGAAATCGTCAGCTCACGGAAGAACTGATGCGCTGGTCATACAGCGAATTACAGTGTAATACAATAACATATATTGCCTTACCGAAAATAAAGTCTATAAAGGGTCTATAAAAGTGTAAAAATAAACGAAGAGGTTTTTTTCTGTGTTTTTCAATGTAATGAATAATGCAATATAGATTGAAAATTTTGGTTTTCTGGTTGAGAATTAAGCTTTCAGAGTTAAGCTTTTCAGTGGTCAGGAATGCAGAAAATGGCGTTTTAGAGGGAAGGATAAAAAAAACTCGGATCCGACTCTAGAAGCTCGCACATACGGCGCTAGTATCAGGCCTAAGACGTGAAATTTACTCTCTCACTGACTTTGTGCGTACTGCTAAAAATTGTCTGGGTACGACCCTGATTGCTTTTATACACAACGAAACGATAAGCGAGAAACTCAGTCTTGTTACCCCAATCAGTCACGCATCCCGCCAAACCTATGTTGGAATATCTATTGATGGGTAATGGAGTTTTTTGTCAAACATTTCTCTTTCTGGATTGATAAACGATAAAAAGGGTGATTTTGATGCTGACGTTTCCCAGCATAGTCTGAGGTGAAAGGAAGGAAAAGTAGATGACGATCAAAAATTTGAATAATGACATAAGTCAGAAAAAAATACGAGGAATAATGAATCTGGTCCAATACTCCAATATTCCACCACAGGAACGTATATATCTAGTCGTTTGCGTCATGGTAGCCTTCGTTTTGAGTAAGTTCGTTTTGACATTGTTCGTGCAGGTTCGTTTTGTAAGGCAGGCTTACCGTATCTCTGTCTGTGAGATTTTCACTGATTTCCCTTTTGGATTTTTTGGGAGCTTTCAACTGATGAGAATTTTTTAGGAACCTACCTTTCGAGCTCTCCATAGCGCGGGCTCATATTTACTATTAAATTCCCGGTCAGGATTGCCCTGTTATGGCTCGCTCGAATGCGTCTTTTTGTTTATCTTGTTTTTATTCGGTTTTCCGGGATTCCAGTAAACAATAGACTTGCCACAAGTCGACCTTCGCTTTTATAGTCGAGTTTATAATATAAGCGATAAATTTGCGCGAGGAAAACTTATCGAAAATTAGTATTGGAAGGGACTTTGAGAAAGTTAAACAGAACCTGGGTTCGATCCACTCACCCCACGCTTCCACGTTTCTATACTTCAATGCATTGGCGTCGCTCGTGACGTGGGTCAGTTCGGTTCAGCAGAGAAGAGAAGCGAGAATAACTCTTTGCCCCCGAAGCAAGAATGGAATCTAGATCGTGACTCTGTGTTGGTTACTTCAGGAAAAGGTAGGACAAACGTTCTAAGGGCTTGTTTATGTTTAAACTCCTTATACTAGAATTAACCTTGCTTCTCTGTCGCTTCTCTGCTTGTTGCTCCCCGGGTTGCTCCCTATAATTGGCAGCACAACACAATACAGTAAGCTCAAGTCCTGGACGCCTCGGGCAATTCGTTTTCTTGTCGGTTTTTCTTCGCAAGCTATAGATAAAATCCGAACGATACTTTCTGGCTAATCTGGTGGTGTAATTGAAGCGGAAAGGTCCAAGTTCTTATCGAGGAGTTGAATTATGTTACTTGCAAATTTGCATTTCAATACGCCTTGAATTTTATCGTTTCACCACAGGTGAACCAAGCACAATATGCTAGTAGGGAAACTGGGTACTAGAATTGAGCTTTGTTTAGCTTTGTTTTGCTTTGCAACATTTGCGAAAATTTCTGCACGAAATTTATAACTTTTCTCTTAAAAAGTACAAATGAAGTTTGAAATAAAGTGTTAACATGTAACCTGGTGTATTTGTTTGTTCATTGGGTCCCTCCATGGCCTGTATTTGAGTATTTTCTTCCATGCGCTACATCATGTATAAATATAAGACAAGGTTGGAAAGTATTTTGGTCGAGTCGACGAGGCCGCGCAAGAAAACGCGGTCGATGAAATGCAAGAAAAACACACATTGTCCCTCTATCCCCGAATTAAACAAGATCGATAGTTGTGCCAACTTTTTCCGTAGTTTTATTGCCAAGAACTCACATTTCCGAGACGCAGCCCAACGCCGAACTTCACCATCTCGCTCGACGATGGCGGCCATTAGCCGTGAGGACGAAAAGTGGCTACAACCTCGATCCCGCGAGAAGATTTTCTCCCCCACTACCGGTACGCCCCGCCGACCATTTCACCACGCGCCTCCACCGGGTAAGTAAACTTTTCGCAGCAGTGAAAACCCCTTGAAATGGCGAAGTTTGCAACTCAGCTTTGTGTATTTGTCAGGCCGAAGGTTTTAGCAAAGGTTTTTTGATAAAGCAGAGTTGGATCAAAACAAAGGTTATGTTGTGTGGTTTTTAACAGTACAGCGTTTTCTTCACATCAGTTCCTTCCTTCGGAAGAGATCGATATAGCGAGGTAAAAACTTACGTGCTCAATAGAGTTGTTATAATTAGCTCATCCTATTTATTATTATCTGATAAGGTCGTACACTGTTCACGAAAACATTGACTGTTGAATAAGCTACGTTAAGCAAAATAGTGCATCACTGATATTGTGGCAAAACATGGCGAAAATTCAAAGTTTTCAGAGGAAACTCAATGTCAGAAATCGCTTGTTTATATTTATTTTAAGAATTATAGTCGATAGCCGACTTTTCGAAACATATCAAAAGATGAAGATGTTGAGATTTAGGGGCTTCAAATTTGCGATAGAGGCTGAAAATAATTTTGTTTTCATGCAAACATCTGCATCTGTAGTTTAGCGGCGATCGATCGCATAGATGTTGAGATAAAATGTCCAGAACATTATTTTTTACAGCCCCCCTGAGATGTCTGCCGGCTTCCTATTTCTTCCAGAACAAGTTTAAGACAATATCTTACTTACCCAGAGAGGAAAGTTTCGGTAAACGAAAGCAACGGATCAAACTTCAACTTAGCATTCTCCGTGTAAACCTTTGAAGACCCGCCATTTTTATTCAAGGGGTTTTCACTGCTGCGAAAAGTTTACTTACCCGGTGGAGGCGCGTGGTGAAATGGTCGGCGGTGCGTACCGGTAGTGGGGGAGAAAATCTTCTCGCGGGATCGAGGTTGTAGCCACTTTTCGTCCTCACGGCTAATGGCCGCCATCGTCGAGCGAGATGGTGAAGTTCGGCGTTGGGCTGCGTCTCGGAAATGTGAGTTCTTGGCAATAAAACTACGGAAAAAGTTGGCACAACTATCGATCTTGTTTAATTCGGGGATAGAGGGACAATGTGTGTTTTTCTTGCATTTCATCGACCGCGTTTTCTTGCGCGGCCTCGTCGACTCGACCAAAATACTTTCCAACCTTGTCTTATATTTATACATGATGTAGCGCATGGAAGAAAATACTCAAATACAGGCCATGGAGGGACCCAATGAACAAACAAATACACCAGGTTACATGTTAACACTTTATTTCAAACTTCATTTGTACTTTTTAAGAGAAAAGTTATAAATTTCGTGCAGAAATTTTCGCAAATGTTGCAAAGCAAAACAAAGCTAAACAAAGCTCAATTCTAGTACCCAGTTTCCCTACTCGCACATTGTGCTTGGTTCACCTGTGGTTTCACTTTGCGGTCAGTCCCCGCAAGACACTCAACAGACGTTATTAATTTTTGAAGCAGCTAAGGCCATAAGGAATATTTTTTTCATTATAGAAGAAATGTTGGTAAAAAGAATAGTCCTTGGCACTACCAAGCTAATTTGCATTTAACATTTGACTGGTTTTGATTGCCAATTAAAAAGATTGGGTCAACATTGATCAGGGAAAGATTTCCGTATAACCTCATACATTAGTTATGCATAGTGTTCTTAAAACTAAAACAAAAGCCAAAACAATAGAACTCCAAAAGCAAAACAATGGCACATACATGCATAATTAATGTATGGGGTTATACGGAAATCTTACCTTGATCAGGGTAATAAGATCATGTGGAACTAAGCATTTTTAACCTGTGTATACAAGTAATGAACAGGTTATCACAGACAGTGGCAAATTCGCTTACTGAGTGTTTACCATTTACACGGGAAAACCGGCAAAACTCCAGAAAGGGAAATTCTGTTTGAGATTTCCATGTACTATTTACCATTGACACCAGAAACAAGCTGAGTAACCATGCTTACGCATCACAACTGGTACAGGGCCTGGAACTGGTAGATAAAAGCAATTATAACATAGCTAGGAAATTTGCCAAATTCAATAACGTGAGCGTGTGTTACTCAACATGTATACACATGCCCATGCGTATAGACAAATTTTTATCATAGAAATGTCGTGTGTAAATGCCACTGAGCATTTTTTGTTTTTGCTCACTCAACAACAACAACAACAACATTTAAACACTATAAAAATTACAGCGGAGCTGATGTGGTCGTGTATTTAAAAGTTAAACAGTTTACAAGTGCATAAAAAGCTTAAAAACTACCGTAATTAAAATTTAAGAGAAATCTAACCTATAAAAAAATTTATCTATAAATTAAGCCATTTGCATGAAGTTCTGCGTCTTGCTCACTCCTTTTCAATACATTTTAAATGGAGAACATCATTGTTAATATCCAGGTGGAAGAAAAAGTCTACATCAAACCTTAATTATTAATTTATTGCCATTGACTGTACGAAAATGCCAAAAAAACTTAGCTTATTATGTCAGTTTGTTTATCTTGGCAGCGATGTTTACAAATTTACTTGTGACCACGTTACGCTAAAATTTCACAAACTGAGGACAGACCACATGAAATACGTACAGTAGTAAAATGGCAGAGAATCGTGTCTGTAAAGACTTCAATTCAGAATCGATAAAAACAAACTGAACAAGCATGCGACTGAACAGAGTGAAAAGCTAAACCGATTTGAAAAAACTACAATCAAGGCACTCTTACAAAAATTAATACATTTGGCTAAAATTAATGTTAAAAAAACGTTACCTGCACTCAATGTGGCTTTTTAGGGGTTGATTACATGGCGTATTTCAGCCCGGGCTGAGATTTCAGCCTGGCTT
Source organism: Cladopsammia gracilis (assembly GCA_022457155.1). Taxonomy (NCBI): domain Eukaryota; kingdom Metazoa; phylum Cnidaria; class Anthozoa; order Scleractinia; family Dendrophylliidae; genus Cladopsammia; species Cladopsammia gracilis. The sequence continues at coordinate 365,029 of JAJGOT010000179.1, forward strand.
CCAAAGTAAATCCTCTTAAAATGAAGTTAGCGATTACATGAACAAAGTTTCAGCCCGCTGAGTTTCAGCCCGAGCTGAAAATTCCAAATGGGCTGAAATTCACCATGTAATCGCATCAGAATTTCAGCCCAAGCTGAAAAGTGAATTTGGGCATGCCCAGTGACGCCATTTTGATTCTCGTTATCAATCTTCTCACGCATTTTCAAACTTGGCGCCCAGCCCAGGCTGAAATTTGTCATGTAATCACAACAAAATTTCAGCCCAGTTGACCATGCTGGAATCTCAGCCTGGGCTGAAATTCGCCATGTAATCGGCCCCTTCGTCCCTTCCTTTAGCACCCAGCTTTCCAAAAACATAAGTTTACAAGTTTAAACCAGTTGAATTGTTCTTGTTGTTGTTTTGACATAGATCATTCACCAAAGAACCCGCCTCTTCAGACCACACATTTCAGACAATCCATACTGAAAGCATAGTTGTTCTCTCTTTAATTAACTACGGCTTTTGAGCTGCACAGCGAGTCTCCATTTCAGTTCATCAACCATTTCTCCACTGAGCAGACCTGAGTTTGACAAAACTTGCACACAACAGCCTGTGATGTGACAATTAAATACAAACTTGCTTGTTTTAGTTCCTACAGCCGCGTAGTGAGATTTTTCAGCTCCAATCCGCTTAAAACAATGTTTAGGAACATTTTCAAGGAAGTATAAAGCATGTACCATATTTCAAAGCCAATTATTAGGAGACATTTTCAGAAAATTATGCATGTTCATTTTTTCCAGGTCAAGCGGTTTGAACAGCTTTGCCAAGGTGAACTTTCATTCAGCTTCGCCAAGGTGAACTGCAATATGTGGCAATAATTTTTGCGCCCGTTTTCATTCAGTCATGTGATCAATATTTTTTTCTTTTCCTTTTGCTATGTTATAAAAGAATTGGCTCATGCTTAGCGTGCATCTATCGAGTTGTGGATCCACTTGGGAAGTTTGGAGAGCACTCAAGATGCTAGAGTTGCTCTCGGCCATCGCCTCAAGCAACTCTTATGCTTCTCTCATGCTCTCCAAACTTCCCACGCTTGAGCCAATTCTTAACTGTACACACATTTCCATTCGGAAATTTAGGTTGGGAATTTTTGGACTACCTTTCAAGAAATACTGTTTTCTCCAGAACTTTTCCGTTTGGGAATACCAAATTAGCCTTTCCATTTACATTCCAACCGAAATTTCTGCAGTTTTGGGGTGAATAATAAACAAGCACTCACTTGCTCGCTCTCCTTCCATCAGCTGTAAACCTTCCTTGGTAATTCCACTGACCAGTTCATAAGGCTTTCGTCGCAAATGCAAAATAAATAGAGGATATTACATGGCTGCACGAAGATACGAAATTTCTCTTCGAGTGTTGAAAAAATATTTTTCACACCAGAAGAGAAATTTTGTATCTTCAAGCGGCCATGTAATGTTCTGTTTATTATATAAACACCAATGAAATCAAACCATTTCACTTTAATGTTTTTTTGAAGTCCTAAAGTAGAACAACGTGTCAACAGTGATCTACTCACATGTGAAGATAACATGTTATACTCACGTGTGAAGATATGATGTTTACACGCAAAAGCTCACCTGGTATTTCATTGGTGTTTATATAATAATATAGTGTAGAGAATAGTCGACTGACGAAAACATGGACATTATAAAAATGTTGCTCTGATGGTGTGCATTTGGAGTCCTCCAATGTCTGATCTGACGACTTAAAATTGATTTTTCAAGAGACATGCATTTTAACGTGTATCTACGTTAGTCTAGTGGTTAATGATTTACTCTTCAGTGCCAACGACCTGTATTTGAATCCTGGTGGGATTTTTTCTTTATTTTCTCTTTTTCCTTTCTTTTCTCCTTTTTTTCCCAACGGGACATTGTGAAAGTGATGTACTGTTTTTTCTTTGCGTTTATATAAAAGTCATTAATTTTCATTTAAATATCGAACTGTCTTTATAAAAGCATAAGCTTACCACAATATTGCGTATAATTCGTACGTGTTAATTAGTTTGTGGCACAAGTTTCAAGTGATATGCTGGCATTCAATTTTACAAGTCTTGGTGAATTTTCCGTGAAATTCAAAAAAATCTGCATGTCCTCAGGACGCTCAGATATCCTGCTGAAAATGCCTATCATGTCCTAAAAATTATTTTTGATTTACTCGAAAACCATCTTATAATTTTTCTTGAAACTTTGTCCGGAGCTAGTGATGTGTGAGTGCAGGGTTGTCATAAAGTTTCGAAGTAGCCGACTGTATTGTTAGAGTAGGCAACGGAGGTTGGGGAAAAGACCATCTCTTCTAAAGAACAGCCCAGCTGAGTAGCCGGCCGAGATAACAAAGAAGGTGGTGATTTTTGCCGGCAGCTGGCTACTTTTGACAACCCTGGAGTACTACAAAATATGAATCAGAGTTTCATTATGAAGTGTCTGACTACATTTTGAGAAAAATGACGTTGTTATAAACAAGGGGCAATAAGCTGGCATTGCTATAGTAGCCACTGTCACTATTACACTGGCATATTATGCTGTATTGTTTTGCCTTACTATTGTGCTCAAAATTATGCTGGCATAATTCGGACAGCCCTAACTGCGGGCTGCAGTCCTATTGTCACTGATAGTGAAATTTATAGATGAGAGTTGAAATACAGTACCTCTCAAAAGTAAGTTACCTGTTGCGTAGCGTTTCGCGCGCTACGCGATTCGCGTCCTGCGCTACGCGATTCGCGTAGCGCAGGACGCGAATTGCGTAGCGCGAGAGTCACCGAAGCGGCAATAATTACACTGTACGAAAAGTTTATCTTGCGCGAAACCGATTAATTTCGCGCAAAGGTCGGCATCTAACTGCAACTGGATGGTTGTCAGGAAAACGGAAGGCAAAAAGTATCTCGGGATTCGATGCGTTTCGTGTTTTCCTCGACGGAAATGTTTCAGTCTGTCCTCAACAAATCATGCGAATTAAATGGCTAAGTTTTCTAAAACAGATCGATCTACAATGTGCCAGGCATTTTTGGATCTTTTGCATAAAAGTGCACAATTCTGTGTTAACACAATCCCTGTTACCCTTATCCACAGCCCCTAGAGGGCAAATAAGAAATTGTCTAATGTTTAAAATAAAATGCCATGTATACAGAGGACAGTTATTGAACAGAAGTCAGTGAATATAAATATAAAGTATATATGCTCACCAGCCATAAAATATTTCACAACTCAGATACATCATGTTGCAAAGCAACTTTGGTGAATACTGTGTCACTACTCTCCAAATAATTTCCAAAGTGTAAGTGTTTTCAAAGAGAGAGAAAAAGAAAGAAATAGTCATTACAATACAAATGGTTTAGAAGTACAATAAAAAAATATCTTGTGCAGAAAATGGAATGGACACAACCTTGCAATAGAGAATTTTTTGCTTGCAGACCTGTTTCACTTGCTTGACTGTCCCTAAGAGCCAAAAGATCTATTAACAGCATCCACCTTCAAATGAACCCTAATGCCTAACCCTAAACCTACATACCCAAACTGGCTACATTTAACTCTGACCTACTGTAGTTCTAACCCTAACTTAACACTGACAGAACCCTAACCCCACCATGATCTAGGCAAACCCTTGACCTGTCTACATTCATGGTTATGATGTAAAAACCACCGCAATAATATTGTTTTCATCCGTATTGCAGTATGTTTTCTTATTTGTACAGAACGTTTATTAAACAAGGAATACAGTAAACACCCACATATAAGAACCTAGATTTTTCCAACTTAGCCTAAATAGGTTTTTATAGAAATGGTATTTAGTGGGATTTTAGGCTACTTAGGTTCTTAAATAGGTTCTTAATTTGATAGGGGCACTAGCAATCAGCACAGATAACTACTACAGGGTATATGTGATATGGAAAGCCATTGATGCATGACGTAGATGCAAGGAAGTTTCAATGTGCTTCAAAAACTGTGACTTCGAAAATGAGAGAGACACATGGAACTGTATTCTTAATACAATTGCACTGTGTAATCCAGGGGTTCAATAAAACTTTAATAATTTTAATAATTCAATAATTTTTTTTAATTATTTAATAATTATTTAATTTAATTATTTTAATAATTCGATAATAATAATAATTCAACTTTGATCATCATGTATAGTACTTCATCTATCCCTTATTGTAATGTATTTAAATATATTGCAGTGTAATTTAGGGTTGGGTTACAGTATCTAGGGTTTAAGCAATGATTTTAGTATTAGGGTTAAGCACTGATTCCAATATTGCCAGTATATCGAAAGGGTTAGTTCTAATAATTATATGGTCTGGGCTAGCAGCATAATTATTATCTTACACGTATATCCCTTAAAAATTTCAGTTTCCGGCAGCTAGTCCTCACTAGTGTAGTAGGTAGTGAGCAAGCAGCAGATCATACGGCCCGGGTTCGATTCCCTATTCTACTGTTTTTTATCTTTATTTCTACTGAAATAAAAACTAAGTGTTTAAATACAAAGTAATAAGGGATACATGTACACCAAGTACATACCCAACAGCCAGCTAGTGGACTGTGGACCGTCGTGACTGCAGACTTACGTATTATTCTCTTAGAAGACATCTGCTATGGGGCCGCAGTGATACCTCTTTTACTATCATTCACTGACTGCGGACCATGGTGCCCATACCAAGCCTCCCTGGGACAATTTTTTTATTATTCTGGTCTATTAATTACCACAAAAAACTATTCAATCTGATGTAACAATATTGTTCAACATTTTGAAAATTAAAAAAATTGTATTTTACCCTTTTAGAGATTGTCATTACTGTTAGCAGTGCCTGTAATAACTGGTGGATATAATCATACATACATCTGTTTGGTGCATGAAAAGTCACAGGTTTTATTCCCATTGGAAACTCAGATTTTTTCTTTGTCCCATGCTTGTGACACAATAAACATTACATCTTTCTTGTTGTTGCATGTACTTTAGTTAAGTGGTTCCTTTTTCTTATTTTGTGTACAGGTGCAAGGAGACTATTTTCATCAACAGAAACAGAGTAATCACCCATACCAAAGTGGTAAGAGTTTTAATTTTGCAAGAAATCTTCAGGTGCATAAAACAGCACATACAACAAAGACAAGTTTTAAGCACATGGCCAAGCAAGTCGTCTCCACAAGCAGCCTGTAACCAGCTTGGAAAAAGGTTCAGTACAGTGGGGGATCTTCAAAGACAAAATGAAAGGATGCAAAGAGAAGAGACCTTTTACATGCCACCAGTGCAGTAAGAGCTTTAGTCACCAAAGGCATCTTATTATGCATGAAAGAACCCACACAGGAGAAAAACCCTTTCAATGTGACCAGTGTAGGAAGTGTTTTACTCAGAAAGGAAATCTATACATGCATAAAAAAACACATTCAAAAGAGAAACCTTTTTCATGTGACAAGTGTGACAAGAAATTTAGTGGAGCAAGAGATCTTCAAAGACATAAAAGGATACATACAGGAGAGAAACCTTACACCTGTAACCAGTGTGGGAGAAGCTTTGCTCATCTAAACTATCTCAAGTCACACAAAAGAACCCATTCAGGAGAGAAACCCTTTATTTGTAACCAGTGCGGCAAGGGGTTTGCCCAGGCAGGACATCTCAAAAAGCATAAACGAACCCACACAGGAGAGAAACCTTTTATATGCGACCAGTGTGACAAGAGGTTTGGTGGAGCGGGGGATCTCCAAAGGCACAAGAGAACTCATACAGGGGAGAGGCCTTTTTCGTGTAAACAGTGTGGCAAGGGCTTCAAGCAGGCAGGGCATCTTTACCGACATGAAGAAATGCATACAAGGCAGATCCCGTTTACATGCGAGCACTGTGGCAAGAGTTTTAGTCAGGCTGAATTTCTTAAAAAGCATAAAAGTATGCCCTGTACAGAGGAACTGTTAAAATGTCAGCAGCCTGAAAACATCTTTAGTATCTGTGAACTTTTGAGCCATGTTAAACAGGAAATACAGGAGTGATCAATGATTTGTGACTTGTACCATCTGCTGTACCAATATCAGCAACAACAAAGGCACACCCTTCACAGAGGAACTGTTAAAATGTGAGCAGCCTAAAATAATATGTACTATCAGTTCTGTGAAATTTTGAGCCACATTATCCAAGAAATGCAGTAGTGATCAATGATTTGTGTCTGGTACCAACTACTATCAATATCAACATTTATCAAAATTTATCAGTAGCAACAACAACAAAGGTACACTCTGCACAGTGGAGCTGTTAAATTGTGCACAGCCTGAAAATACATGTATCTAAAGTATCTCTGAAATTTTGATCCATGTTTAACAAGGGGTGATCAATGATTTGTAACTTGTACCAACTACTATCAATATCAACATTAACAATATTTACCAATATCAAGTACGACAACATTAACAATAACAACAACAACAAAATATTAACAATGTATCAGCGACGATATCAATATCAACAAATCATAACAATATCATCCATAATATTCGGTTACCATTATTTTTAAAAAATTACGTTGATTTAAGCCTTCGGCTTTTTTTAAGCCTTGTAAATGTTTTTCTAATAATATCAATGTCAATAACAACAAATAACAGTTTACATTGAATGATCAATAACAATAAGAAGTTCAATATCAACAAATAACAACAATAACAATACAGTATTCATCAATAACAACAACAAAATAATGTCAGTAACAACGTCATTATATAACAATATTAATCTCTATACCTATATCAATAATAATATTTATATCAATGCAATTAAAAGAACAATATCAAAAATAGGAGACAACAAAAATGACCTTTATCGCATTCGAAGAACGCAATCCTAATTCGTGTTGGTTGTCCTGTGGTTTATGTGCAGTAAATTTGAGATTTTTTGGTGGCCGGTCTTCCAAATGGCCGCCCCTATTGTTTTTTTTCAGGGGCTCATTTCCGCCGGAAATTCCTTCGAACGCATCTCCATAATCTGTGATTACTGCTAGTAATAATAATATCTTTGTTAAAACCTCTCGGATTGGCTGAAAACCATTTCAGGCTGTGAAGTTCAGATTAGTTCCTGTTACTTGACGAGTTAAAAAAATTAGAGGCAAATGTCACCCAATTTTTTGCCATGAATCGAACAAATTCCCTTTGAGTTTATTTTGACGCGCAAAAAAAAAAAAAAAAATTCAATAAAACGGTCGATCTGAAGGTACTCTGTAACTTTAATACCCTGAAAGGAATCAGACGAATCCCTCAAATCCCCCCCCCCCCCCCCCCCCCCCGGAGAGCAATGATACAAACCTCATACTGTCAGCCTCATTTTTATGAAAGTTAAAATGTCAATCATTCAAATCAATTTTTTTCTTTATCTAACTACCGCGCCTAACTAAGTGCCTGGGCGCTTATTTTATTTTCTGAGTCGAGTGGGGTGCTAATTTGAAGGGGGGTGTGGGGGGGGGGAGCTTATTTCGTTTTTCAATCACAGCCTACACATGACGTTGTCTTTATTTCAAGTGAACACAATCTGTAACATGTAAATAGAAAAACTGGAACATATCTTTCAGCAGAAACACAAATCTATTTGATATTTGTTGATTTGTAAATTATCGTACTGTTGAATTAAACTTTTTTTCACATTTGGGGGATGTGTAACACTTGACTAGACCAAGAACATGTTTACACCTAATTGCAATTATGTTGTCATAGCAAAATGAAGGAACGGAAAATGAAGAAAAGGCAGATAGGAATTAATTACACATACAAAGATATTAACGGCCTCAAAACGCCTCGGAAATCAGAATACACTCGTCAAATAAATAACGTTATGTTACACTGTAATTGTACGATTAATGTGCAGCTATAAACGTGTGGGTTCTCTGTCAGTGCTGCAAGCTGTGACGTATAAATTTGCAGCGAGAATTCAACTGGAACCACGGTCAGTCACGGTCTGACTCGCTGAGAAATATTTGTTGGGTATTTAACTTCGGTTAAAGTGTTTGCTGATGTGGTGAGGTCGAGCATTCAAACATCAGAAACAAATACTTCAACAGGCAGGGGACAGATCCGTTGGCTACTCGTGAGCGTGGCTAACGGGTTGAACGAGAGTCAAACATATCGAATTTCAGCAAGAAGGCAGTCAAGCGCCCATAACCACTCTTAATTGTTTTAACGATGATTCTTTTCTTTGATTCGGTAGTGAGCAATTATGAAGCAAGAATATACTTACCTTTTCCGCCAGCAGATGTCGCCACCGCAAGCTCTCGCGAACAAACTGATTTACTATGCAGTCGCGGACTGTTTCTCTTAAATAATATATAAAGGCCCGGCTTGTTTCACTATCAAAGAGAGTTTAGTTTTGACCAACCGTAGACTGCAAAACAGTCGGGTTTTTTTTCCGCTGGCTCGCTCGCGAAGGCGCGAAGAGCCAAAAGCGTCTGAAGCGTGGGCGCGCGAGCCTCACACGAGCCTCACGCGAGCCTCACGGTCCCACTCTCCATATTCACACTCGGCTCCAGACCTTTCGTTCAAAGACCGCGTGCATTCGTATGACCATTGAACGCAAAAAAATACGACTATTTTGCAGTCTAGACCAACCGCCGAGTAGGGTTTTATTTTGAATAGGAATACAGAAACATGTCTCAGTTGCATGCAACATCCATTATATTCAAACAAATGAACACGATGGCTCCTTTGTAACTCGTGATTAAGCGAAGCGTTGAAGGAGTTTTATCAATTGGGTCAAACTTTCACTCGATCGCTCACTAGTGCTCGATAGATTGCCTTGGACAACATACACTATATTGACCCATATTGACCTATATTCATACAAATGAACACGATGGCTCCTTTATAACTCGTGATTAAGCGAAGCGCTGAACGAGTTTTATCAATTGGGTCAAACTTTCACTCGATCGCTCACTAGTGCTCGATAGATTGCCTTGATCTTCATCCAATTTTGGCGATCAATTTAAAATACGCTCCGCGGGCCCTGTGAACGATCTCTTGTCTTTCGTTATCTCTAATCTTGTAATAGACCAATTTACAGTTGGGAAGACCTTACATAACAACGGTCTGGACCACCTCGGACACTTATTGAGAATTATATAACGTAATGTCGACACTTAGAATTTTATTTTCAATAAATTTTTAAGTGTAAAAAAGAAAATCTAAAATCCCCATTCAGGATTGAACCTGTGACCTCAGCTTAGGCTTAGGCTTACATAGCCTACCGTACCAGAGCACCACCTGCAGTGGCTTCTCGAGTTGTTTAGGCCTAAATTAACTATATAAACTGCCAACCCTAACCTCAACTGAAAGCTAGCCAGTTACTCCCTTATATAAGTCTCAATAAGGCGTCCGAGATGGTCCAGGCCGTTGTTATCGAAGGTCTTCCTTACAGTTGTCTACTTAGTAACCCGGCGTATGTGTAGAAATGAGGCTGGAGTTGACCTTGTTTTCATAGAAACCTTTCTTCTTTTCATATGTAAATCATGTTCTTCTTTTCATATCTAAATCATGTTCTTCTGCTAACTAACAAGATTTACATATGAAAAGCAGGAAGGTTTGTATCAAAGCAAAGTCAACTCCAGCCTCACCTTCAATCAAAGGCCAGCGTACTAAGGACAAAACTGTAAAATGGTCTATTGGGAAAGTCTTCAATCAAATTTATTATAACAATATGAAAGCTTTCATCATTCTCTGATGAAGGCCGCAGTGAGCGACCGAAAATTTAGAAAAACTTTTAAACTTTTTATAAAATTTTTAACAGGTCAGTTTCAAAACTTTTATTTATTATCAATATGAATTCCATTGGGGAGAATAAACATAGTGAATTCTAGGTTGGTTTGTTACGGTTTTGATTTGTTCCAGTTATGTTAATTATTATTACGTAACGTTTTTTCTTGGGGTCTTGGGTCTTAGTTTTTGGGGTCTTAGTTTTCGTGACAAAATATTCTAGATCGAGTGAATAAATCGAGTAGTAGTAAAGTAAAATATAACCGAGCGTACTCAGAACAACAAGTTTAATTTGTTTGTTTCCACGAGTCAGTGAATATATCAAAGTGAAGTGAAGTGAAACATCGTCGTTACGAAATCGCGAAATTTAACTATCGCGTGACGCTTTTCAGTAACAATATACGTAGTTGTTGAACTCAATTTGATGAACTTGTTGAATTTGTTGAACTCAATTTGATGAACTCAATTTGATAATTTAAGCGTTTTGAGTTTCAGTTGAGTCAACGAAAGGCAAGAGATCATGACTTACCATATCCGTTTCGATTTTCCATTTCGCGAAGTATTCGTTTCGTTTCGCAAAGTTACCATAAGCCCTATTCTCCAGGCCTAGGCCTTGAAATTTGCTCACAGCCAGTTTCATATAACGTAATGTCGACACTTAAAATTTTATTTTCAATAAATTTTTAGGTGTAACAAAGAAAATCTAAAATCCCCACTCAGGATTGAACCTGTGACCTCAGCTAGGCTTAGGTTTACATAGCCTACCGTACAACTGTACCACCTAGCTTCTCTGGTTATTTACGCCTAAATTTAACTATATAAACTGCTAACCCCAACCTCAACTGAAGCTCACCAGTTACTCCGTTATATAAGTCTCAATAAGGCGTCCGAGATTTTCCAGGCCGTTGTACAAAAGAACACAAACTCGCCATTTTGTGTCCCAGAAGACAATTCAGCCACGGTAGTGTAATTGAAGCAATTTGAGTTTGTGTAAAGACCCTATTAACAAATGCCGGCCGCGATTTATTATTCTTTTATATTCATGCTAATCACCCCAACTAGCCTCGTTAGCATGTGCAAAATTTAAAAGAATTTTTGCTCTAAAATGAGGCTAGTTGGGCTGATTAGCATGAATATAAAAGAATAATAAATCGACCGCCATTTGTGAATAGGGTCTATTAAGATGAACATGTTTTAAATAAAGTTCCTCAACTTCTGAGTTAGTAGTGATGGCCTGTTGCAGACGTTAAGATTGTGGGGCCAGCTCAAAACCGGCGCGCAAACTAGCTGGTAAAACGAGGGCAGACTAAGAAATGAGAAAGTCGCAAGTAATGCTAGACTGCGAGCCGTCTCTTATTTTTCGAGCACGCGATCCACGCTCGCGTGCGCGTGCGCGTGCTCGCCCGACTAACTAAAAGAAAAGTAAGAGAGGGCTCGCAGTCTAAAGTAATGCATATTCAATCGAATCAACACTAAGCGACACTCGCGCTGAAACAATTTCCACTTGTTCAATACATGACCGCCATCTCAATCCATGCCTCCCACGGTTGCATTTTGGCTTTCAGTTTGCGCTCTATCATGTCCTTGTCGCGTTTAGTTTTCTACGTAGTATCAGCCTTGCATACTTTATTTGTGTTCACATTTTTGCCAGATCTTCTCTAGATCCTACGTCACCAGCAGCGTTTTCGTTCGCGGTAACCTTTTTGCCACTTATTCACTTTTGTCTTTTTAGGGCATTGGTTATTCAAGCTCCACTGGGATTAAAAAAATTAAATAAGAGCGGGAGCTTATTATAAGCTCCTGATAAGAGAGGAAAAACGAAATGAATAGCCCATTTCCGAGTTGCCCTTAACCTCCTTTTTAAACCGAGGCCAAGTGGTCCCAAGTGCAAAACCATTCATATGAAAATGAGTTTTCTTTCATATGCGTATAGGCGTTTTACACGATGACGTCATTTTACTGAAACTACCAGAAAAGCCCATTTCCGAGTTGCTCTTAGCCTCCTTTTTTGGCTAATCGTAAGCATAAAAATGTAGGTTCTTTCAATAAAACTGAGTGTACCTGACTGATTTGGCGCATTCGAGAACATTTTTATGCTTACGATGAGCCAAATTCTTGCGTGTCAACTTTGCATGAGATTGTTTAAATTGGGACAGGAAAAACTGTCCGTTGCCCGCATTAACGGGGTGCTTACCATTTGTAGGAAAAAACCGGTTGGGATGACCGTTACATAATGGTAAGCGATTTTCCAAATTTACTGACCAACCGACGAGATTGCACTTACCATTTAAATTTTCCATTTCTCCGTCCTGGTACCCAGACCGTTAACTCGATTTAGCGTTTTGATTTTTTTCTAAATTCAAATGGTAAGGAAAATTCCAGTCGAATCGTCCCAACCGGAATCGCGGGACAACCTCTGAAGGTTGTCCACTTGTTCCAACCGGAATTCTCGAAAAATCAACCGTACCATTTGCTTTCCAACCGAAAATACCGGTTTTCTTGGCTTAATGGTAAGCACCCCCCGGTGTCGAATTTAGAGGTTCCGTCCTATCATTTGCACAACTTTTCCCGCGAAAGAATGGGGTTAGTTTCTAGAGAAACTGTGGTGCTGCGTCGGTGGGGGTGAAGCACAAGAATTTGGTTTTATCGACTGAGTCGATAAGGTAAATTAGCCACCGTAAAAAGATTCGAGAAAGCTGACGTTTCGAGCGCTAGCCCTTCGTCGGAGCGAATCAAGGGATTGTGGGTAGTGTGTGGTTTTATATAGTAGGAGGAGCTCCGCCATTGGTGGAAATTTTGTGACGTGAAAAACAAATGTAAATTAGTTGAATGAAAAGCGTTCGTTAATTCTGTGGGGTTTGAGAGTGCCGATTCGAAAGATGATTTTTTGTTCTAAGTTTTTACGGCTTTCAGCACTACAAACATCACAGAAGGAAGAGAACGAGAGAATTCCATTCACCCTCACTTTCCACCCACACAATCACACAGTCAAAAGCATCATTTTAAAAAATTTCAAATTGCTCCAAAACGACCCCGAAACTGGCAGAATTTTTTCACAACCCCCACTAATTTCATTCAAACGTGACAAAAATATAGGCAACTTTCTAGTTACGAGTACACTGAAATCTGACGATGAACCGGGAACTTTTAAATGCGCACGCACACGATGCAACACTTGTCCTTTCATTCACAACGCCAACAAAATAACGGGACCTAAACGATCTATTAAAATCATTGATCGTTTTACATGCACCTCCGTAAATGTTATCTACTGCATAACATGTACTTTTTGCAAAAAGATATACATTGGCGAAACAGGGAGGAGACTGGGCGACCGTTTTCGAGAACATCTCCGAGACGTTGAAAAAAATGACAAAGACGCATCCAAACCAGTCGCGCGTCATTTTAATCTTGCTAACCATTCTAAGCAACACATGACAATCTGTGGCGTTTCCCTACACCAGGGCAACACAGAAAGCCGTAAAAACTTAGAACAAAAAATCATCTTTCGAATCGGCACTCTCAAACCCCACGGAATTAACGAACGCTTTTCATTCAACTAATTTACATTTGTTTTTCACGTCACAAAATTTCCACCAATGGCGGAGCTCCTCCTACTATATAAAACCACACACTACCCACAATCCCTTGATTCGCTCCGACGAAGGGCTAGCGCTCGAAACGTCAGCTTTCTCGAATCTTTTTACTGTTTACGGTGGCTAATTTACCTTATCGACTCAGTCGATAAAACCAAATTCTTGTTTTCCCGCGAAAATTTACGATGGCTTCACCGAGCACTTCGTGTAAGCCACACAAAAACGAGGCAGTTGCAAGTGGCATGTGAAGGGCCTGGGTACAATCGACACTGACTGCCTGCGTGGAAATGCGCATGTTCGAACGAATAATCGATGTTGACCCGTTGCAAAAGGGTTTATTACCTTGCTTTTACGGGAAAAACATTTTTATCCTTGTCGGATAAGCGACAGTTTCAATTTCAAAATAATGTTTCGAAGCAGTTTACGCGATTTTGAGGAAGATCCGTTCTTCAGGTAAGCTTAAGTGTACAAAATCTTGCAGTGTAATGGAAAGACGAGTATAAAAAGTCGACGTCAGCCTTAGCTTATGTTTACAATTTCAGGTGTAAACATGATAACTTAAACAAAACATATATAAACTTACTTCTTCCTGCAAAATCCGTAAAAACATTGTTTCTGTGGCAAAAGTTATCGTTCAGTTATAGCAATACGGTGAAAGAACCAAGTGTGATATGCAGATGAGCGCTGCTGGCTCTTTTAGCGCAACATAAAATACATGTTGCGCTAAACATGCAGCGCTAGCTATTAGCTGAAGAAATATTATGTCATCGTTTTAGTAGACTTGAGGGTTAATTTGCTTACACTGTAGAGCTCACTGCCATCATAATGAATAGCTAGAAAATGTGCACTCATTGATAGACAATCACATCCTATTTATTATCATTATCATCATTGTCATTTTTATTAAGCAGTGTTTAATGCACATGTCATCGGCTTGCCCCTGGGGTAGGACCCCGGACTAACCAGGGGAATATATCGGGGAATACAAGGGTATGCAACTACGTCTCTGCCTCTGGGCAGGGGTAAATTCGCGACATTGTTTTGAGCTCGAAGGAAAGAGGTGGGGGAATTCAAACTTTTGTAAAATCAAGCGTGGTGAAACAGGGAATTTATTGTTATGCTTGTCAATAGTACTCGTGATTTATTCATGATGGATATATGTGCAAAATACATGTTTTGAGGGACGTTTTTGCATTCGGGTACTGTGTACAGGACGACTTCGGACTCAGTGGGTTTTGTTTGCTTCAGGCGTTTATTCTGGTGCTGCTTGCGACTAAACTATGTAATAACTGCAAAGCGAGCAGGCAACGCGCTGTGATTGGCTTAACTCTGTGTTTATTCAATTGGTGGCGAGTACATAGTGGCTTTGGTTGGGGAATTAGACCACAATTTAATACACAATGTAATTCCAACTCAAAATAACTATAAAATTAACCGGTCAATAACAACAACAACAACAACAACAATTTATTTACAAATAATAAAACAAATTATATTAGCAACCCGCAAATAACTAAAGTTAATCGTGGCGGGTCGCTGCACACTAAACAATTACAGGAGCTCACTATAAAATAATTGACAGATAATACAAAACTGTAAATACGAAAATAAGGAATGGATAATTTATGATTAGTTACTGTAACAACAAACAAATATAATATATATATATATATATATATATATATATATATATATATATATATATATATATATATATATATACAAATTAAGGAGAAGGGGTAATAAAATGCAGTTTAAAGTCAATTAAGTGTTTTAAAATTACGAAGACTGGTACAAAGAAATTCGACATCAACATAGATATCCTCACTCTCCAAAACCTCCATTAGTAATTTGTTTAATTTGGACTTTAAGCATGTTTTGCTTTGGTTACGTAAATTGATAGGTATATTATTCCAAATTCTAGTTCCAGTTCTAGAAAAGGAGTGTAATTGTTGGTTAGTTCTAGAATTTTGACGTAAAAGTTGCCAGCAGCTGAGAATCTGGTGTCGTGAATGTGAATCTGGTCAGAGCGAATAAAAAGGTCAGAAATATTAGATGGAACAGAATGGTTTGCAACATCATGCATTAGTACCTGAGTAAGTTAAAATGTAAGTTAGAAATCAGTCACTGTTTGCTATGAAGATGTTTTCACTCTGGCAAACATGTTTTGATATTAAACAACTACTGAACAAAAGCTGGGGGGGGGGGTTAAAGCGATGGTTAAATAACAATTTGATTAAACAAATGAAATAAGTGTTCCATAGTCCAACAGCAATCTGAAATCAAGTGATTTCGTTCTCATGACAAATCGCAGAAACAGCGAGAAAACGTGAACTTGCACTTGTGCATTGCTTGATTGATAGTCTGGTTATCACATGTAAAAGTACTGTGTACTGTACCTGTTTCTGTTGCCGAAAAAGAAATATGATATGGCTGATAAATTAATAACTACATAAATACAACGAATAACTATACTATAATAGTTGGCCTTGAGACTACATGTAGTTGTAAAACATCATGAGTAATGCTCTCAGAATGGACTTCTGATGCTCTCCGTGATACCATACTTCATCTTCCATTGTGATACCATACTTCATCTTCCATTGTGATACCATACTTCATCTTCCATTGTGATACCATACTTCATCTTCCATTGTGATACCATACTTCATCTTCCATTGTGATACCATACTTCATCTTCCATTGTGACACCATACTTCATCTTCCATTGTGATACCATACTTCATCTTCCATTGTGATACCATACTTCATCTTCCATTGTGATACCATACTTCATCTTCCATTGTGATACCCTACTTCATCTTCCATTGTGATATCATACTTCATCTTCCATTGTGATACCCTACTTCATCTTCCACTGTATTGATTTTTTGTAATGAAGATATTTATATAATTATTGCTTCTCCCAGCCTAAAATGAATCCTTAAAATTTGATCCCCAAACTATCATTGAAAAGTCCCCTCAATTCAATCAAATGATTATCCTTCTCTGTCACCTCTATGCCGCTTATATGAGGTGGATGTCAGGGGGATTTTTCGTTGAGAAGCACTTGACCCAGGGGACTTTGTCTTGTTAGATTCCCCTACCCCTGGGGAAAATTCTCAACTTTGCTTGAACCATTTTACAATCCCTCTGGTTGGCCCGGGGTCCTACCCCAGGGGCAAGCCGATGACATGTGCATAAGCTTTAAATACATAACCCCATCAGTTTGATAACAAGCCTGTCAGCAAGCTCTCAGGGTCGGGTTTGGGGGAGGGGGTAATGGAAGGAAGGGAGCGATAGCTTGCAACGATGTCTCAGAAATTTTAGTGTCTCCGTTGAGAAAGTCTGCGGAAAAAGCTGATTAGTGGAGATTTAAGACTACAATACAACAACCTTATTTTAACTGATTAAACTTGAATTTAGGTTCTATTTGTGAAGCTTGCAAGAATTTCTCAAAATATTTGAAGTTTTCTTTGGAACTAAGACCTGAACAACATCAAGCGGTCAATGCTTTACTTCAAGACATTGTTTCAAGGTAGCAATGTCCTTGCTATTTTGCTTATGGGATATGGCAAAAGCTTGATATTTTAAATTTTTGCTGCTGTGGCTACAATAATTTAAAAGAAATCAACATCAAACAGTGTTAGTTGTTTGCCTATTGCAATGTATTATTGATGAGCACATCACAAAAGTACAGTGTATGGGGATCTCTGCGGCTTAGTTGCCATCTGCGAGTTGTTTGAGTCGTGTCTGGAGCACAGGCTAGATATTAATATTACTTCCATTGGTAATTAGTTTACCAGTCTAGCGAAAGTGGATTGTTTGTGAGTCATTCAGCTGAACAAACTTGGGATTTACATGTACCACATTTTATGGAATACAACAAAGTTAAATCCCTCGCTATTTATTTATTTTTGTGGCACACAGCGAGTAAACTCAATCAAAACGCGTAAAGTTTTTCTCAGCAAGTATTCCCATCTGTTGAAGCGCTTGTTACATGTTTGTTACATGTTTGCTGACAGCTCAGCCAGCAGGGAGTCACGGGGAGTATTCAGGGCAGAATTTAAATTCATGAGACATGATTGCAAGCTCTCACTCCTTCCCCCTTCCCCCTACCCCAACTCCTGAGCCAAAGAGCTTGATCGCAGGCTATTTGATAACCAAACGTTATTCCGGATATACAGTACCTCTCAAAAGTAAGTTACCTGTCACGTAGCGTTTCGCGCGCTACGCGATTCACGTCCTGCGCTACACGAATGCGAATCGCATAGCGCAGGATGCGATTTGCATAGTGCGAGAAACGCCACGCGATTCGCGTCCTGCGCTACGCGATTCGCGTAGTGCAGGATGCGAATCGTGTAGTGCAGGACGCGATTCGCGTAGTGCGAGAGTCACCGAAGCGGCAATAATTGCAACTGGATGGTTGTCAGGATAATGGAAGGCAAAAGTACCGCGGGATTCGATGCGTTTCATGTTTTCCTTGACAGAAATGTTTCAGTCTGTCCTCAACAAATCATGCGAATTAAATGGCTAAGTTTTCTAAAACAGATCGGTTTCGAAAGTGTTTGTACTGTAGTTTTTGCTAATTTTTGCGCAAGCGACACATCTTCCTGTATATATGCATATCACAGCTGTTCAACAACAATTCGGTTGAACTGATACCGAGAATTCACTATCACAATATGTTTTACTTGTCAGCCCGAAAAGCCTTACGAAGTTGTATAAGCCCAGGGCTACAAAGTCATGTAATAAGCACATTTTATGGTACATGTACATGTACCCCCCATCTACACCTCAGACTGGTGAATCTGTTTGGTATCTTTATTGAATGAGAGGAGAAGCCCTGGGGTGGGAGGTAGCTAGGGTAAAGAAACAGCTTCTACATGTAATAAGTGAACAAGACTGAAAATGAATAGTGGTAAAGATTTGAAGAGCTGCAAAGCGGCAAGGACTAGTATGCAATTGGTATATTTGTGGTTCAAATTTTTCTTGGTTTGAAATTTTTTAAACCAGTTAAATATGTGTTTTAATTTGTCTCAAATGTGATAATGAATCTGAGACAAAGAAAAATTAAAAGTAAACTGGTTTCAAAATATTCTTAAACCAAAGAAAAATTTGAGCCATTACATGTACATATTCCAAACCAGTGGATAACCAGCTGCCCTATAATTATACCGGTAGTTACTTTATTTCTGACTAATGGGGAAAAAACTTGCCATGAAATCCAGAACGAATAAAATACACTAAAATGTACATGTTAACTGTTTTTCAGGGATCATCAGCAGAGGATGTCGTCGCTTGTCAATGGATTTGGAGACCCTTATTCAAGCTTTGGATTCCCTTCGACACACCCTGCAATTCATCATAACAGTCGACAAGTAGCCCATAATGATATGTTTGGCAGCATGTTTGGCAACATGTTCACAAGCATGAATTCCATGATGGCCAATATGCACCAAAACTTTGTAAGTGTAGCTAATATTTTTATCAACTACATCATATAGGGATTTCTCTTTTTTCATTTACATGTATCTATTTATTAAGCCTGCCATCGCAAATAATTAAATGGCATTGCACCCTCTTCATAAAATCAGGGCTGTCAATTAAAGGAAGGGTTTCACAGCAATGTGCAGCATTCCAGTTATTAACTTTCAAAGACATGGAGTCAATGATTAATTTCAAGGGGTCAACAGGTTGTGGGTTCCTCTAAATGTTCTAAAGTTAGCGATTTGATTTGTCGGGTCAGGAAGCCAGCCTTGTCAGGTTTTTGACCCGAGACCCCTCACTTATCTGGAACACTGATGTGCATGTGCACTGTGACAGCTTTCAGAATAAATCCTTTGAATCAATACTAAATTCAAAGTCAGTGAACAGTGTTAGTAAAATCTGTTCAAATCTCGCGTGAAATTAGTCATCTGTTCTGATAAACAAGGAAAGTACACTTGTAGGTGGTCATAAACTACTCCATTCTCAAATGTCGAGTTACCCATTATCTTCACCGCAGTTGCCAGCTACTGATAATAACACCATAAATGCAAATTTTTTATTTTCTTTTTGCATGTCCAGTACAGCATTGCATACACTTATGAATACAACTGTCCATCTACACTGTACTCCCAGTTTCAGCAAAAAAAATGGCAATTTCAAGCCACCAATACTGCTTTCTGATTGTCACGAAGGCAAAAACATTTTGCAAGCAAAACATTGTTTGCAATAAATGAAAACTCTTCCTTTCCTTTCTAGGGCAAGTATATTGATTTTTGGTTTTGGGCATGCATGCTTAACAAGTGGGACTTTTCTTTTTCTTTCTGTTTCCTTTTTTTTTCTCCCAGTTTGTTGGCCTTTCACTAGACTTTTTTATGTATGGTATGTTTCTGGAAAATGCTGAAGAAGGTTAAAGTTTTTAACAAGAAGTGGCAAGTGGTAGGAAGACCAAATTCCTTTAATTTTACCTTCATCAAATCTGATAAGTTTCATTTGCATGTACAATCTGGCCCGATTCAGTCTTGCCCAATTCACCGCAGTTTTTATGGCAGCTATGTTCGTTCGCTCACCATTCGTTCAAACAAGCTTGGTAACCATGCAAATTTCTTGCTCTCTCATTTGGGCACTTTTGGAAAGGTTTCTTCCTTCTGCATAAGTAAGTTATCAAAGACATCTTTTGTCATAAAAACAGATAAGGTCATAAAATTAATGGTAGGACAGGTAGAAGGACAGACTGGTCCCCTCACTGGCAGTTTGGGGCATTTCAGGTGTCAATGGGTTCATTTATTCTGAATTGTATCGCTTATTCTTCAAAATACATGTATCTGTGAAGCGCGAAGTTTAATGTCACCATTTTCTTTGTTACATGTACTTTAAAAGCCAAAAGACATTTACAACAATGAAAACCCAAGAATGTAATGGTCTAGTTTTTGTTTTTAATTAACTGGCTTGTCGCTTAGCAACGAACCAGTTCTTAAAATACCTTTTTTTTCTCTGTCTGGTGACCTGCTCCAGGAATCGCTTTTCCCTTGGTCAACATGGGACTTAATTCACTTCCGTTTTTCGGGAATGATGTACACAGTGATGTAACCAAAACAGCGTTACAGTGCCGCCACACCCCAACCCACACTACGCTTATATTAACCTTCCGGTTACCTACATGTATTAACTAAAAGCACCGACAAATTGCTGGTTCTCTTGTGGAAGCCTTCTTTATAAATGCAATTAAAAATAGAAACATGCTGTACACAGATGCATATTACGTCCAAGGGATTATTCTTGAGAACATGCGGGTTCTTAACGTTTTGTTGCTCTAGAAAAATTGCTGCTTTTTGCTTCTACTCCATCGAATCATCGTGCTGGCATAATGCAGGGCTAAAAATTAACTCCACTGCTTGGTGGCCTTTCAAGCCAGTTTGCTTGAGTTCTTAGTGGCCCATCCCAAAATAATGTAGCCCCCGATTTCCTCTTAAGTTTAAAATGAAAACCTGAAAGTCTCTTCTCAAAGTGAAAACATGTGCAACTTGGAAACCATCCCACACAGAACCCTGGGTAAGTCTAGAGTAATGTGGCAATTACATGTTATGTTTTAGTTTAGAAAGCCTTTGGATTAAAACAGAAACTCTATTTATACATGTACATAGTCTACATGTAGACTTGTTTCCAGTACAGCATTACATAGTTGTAGGCCTGGTTACCTCATTGGAGGTCTGGTTACCTCGTTATGCCAGGCTCCTTGATATAACGTTATGCCCAAAAATTATGCATATAATCCAGCTGACCCTACCACTCACCCATTGAAGGGTTGAATGAATTACCAGTTGCAGAAAATTTTTCTTGACGGTTGATTGGCTGTTAACATTAAGCCTGCAATATGTAATGGTCACCTGTCTTACCCATGGGGATGGCATTGGAGGGAGGGGAGGGTGGGGAGTTGAATGTAGGGGGGAGGGGTCAGTGAAGCAAAACATCTAAGACGGGTCTGAACGATTCATATTTATGAATTGGCTCATAGAAGCCTTTGATTATTCTTTTGGGGTAATGGTCCTTTTTGGGGAATTTTTTACTGAAAGAGTAGATAGCAGTCTGAGAAAGCTGGATCCATTCAAACACATGATTGTACATGTATGTATTCTTGCTAGTGACTTTGCTTATAATGATCAGGTGCTGCAGTGAATCCATCCCACTCACAAGGCTGTGCTGTGTTAGTCGCCTGAGGTGACTAACATTTGGCTTCAGGCGACTGAGAAAAATTACCGGTGGCTTGGCTGGGCACTCTTGCTTGTAGTATAGTGTGCAGTAAAACAGGCAAGAATTCTAACATGCTGGTGTTGGTTTATTGAGTTACAGTTTACTATAAAAGCCTAGCGGAATTTTTTTCTTTGAAACAATCGGGCACAAGTATGTTTAAAGTTCGTTCCACATGATTTCGCATGTAACATACACTGTAATCCATGACTTTGCACGTGACAAGCCACACAGATTTTGGATTTGTACCGCTACTTAAAACAGCATTAAAATTTTCTATTTCAGATCGGATGCATGATTTATTTCTATTGCAGTGTTCAAGTTGTTGGCAGGCGTACAGCACGGTTGGCGAGGCGGCGCAATTTATTTTTGTAAAAAAGCGAGAGTTGTCGTTTCTGCAAATATATTTTTAAGGTTTCGGTGTCTGCTTGAATGGCTAAAACATACATGTATGGTTGTTTTTTCCTTCACATAAAATAACGAAATATAAACTACCACTATCATTAAACAAACACAGTAATTTAGAAAAGAGATGATTGTTGTTTTTTTTAGAAACAGGGCAGTCCCGCATTGTTTTTGATTTTGTGACAATTCATTCTGTTTACATATCACTAGAAATAAATTCGCAATGGCTAAATTTAGCGGCAAAAGAGAAGAGCTGGTTATGCTCCAACTGAATCCATGAAAAGCTCAGTTAACCTAAACATTTCTCTGATAATATTACGGCAAACTGGGGCTGCCGCCACAGTTTCATGGTTTAGCGGCAGTTTTCACAGGAAGCTCCATGGGATTTCAGTCACTTATTTCAGGCGACATTGATTCAGCCTTTGAAGATTTATTTTCAACCTAAAT
Organism: Cladopsammia gracilis; assembly: GCA_022457155.1. NCBI lineage: Eukaryota > Metazoa > Cnidaria > Anthozoa > Scleractinia > Dendrophylliidae > Cladopsammia > Cladopsammia gracilis. Next base: position 387,455 of record JAJGOT010000179.1, read on the forward strand.
ATATATAACCGGTAAAAAGTACAGTTTTCCTATGTATGTTTGTCCCAACATCTTTTATGAAAATACTAAAACCTGCGTGAATCTTTAAATTTTTGTTTTAAAAACCCGAAAAATTTGGCGCCATTGCCCGTGTTTCATAGTATAGTATGGTGCGAAAACTTTGATGGATTTCATATGACAACATGCGAGTTTTTCTCACACCCGAAAGCTAAAATTACTGAGATCAGCGATCAGAAGAGCAGTTCAACGTTCCGATTTCGAAATAGTCAGATGAATATTTTGATGATATACATGTATTTCATTGTTTTCCTTAAATCAAAAGGGCTGTATTCCTTCACAGTTGTACTAATTTTAACCCATTGACTCCTGAGAATTTGTACGTTTTTGAGTGATTTTCTGCATATAAATGAGCCATAGGATTTTGTGATTCCATATTTGGGGTTACCATCGAAAGTTCTGCTGTAAGTTCTAAAACACTGAAGGCTCGAGTTTTCTAGAAACGTCATTCTGGCATAATGTTTTAATTTGCTTCGTTGAGCTATAAGAACAGCTCAAATATGGTTTGTACATGTATGCAATATTTGGTAAGTTTACAGCCATTTTTCATCTTTAGTAGCTGCCTGATGAGCATTATTAAGCATGAAAATAGCTAATTAAAGAGTCCACTTTCTCAAAGAAGCGAGTAAGGTGATGTACTTCGTTTGCGAATTTGGCTTGTCGCTCGTACAACTGGAAAAATGGCCGCTCCGAAACGAAGTAGCTTTGGGACTCCACTACTGTTGAATTTCTTGACCTACCACGGCATATTTTGGAATTTGCGACCACTAAAGCACACAACAAGCACGAAATTTCAGTGGTAGGTCGGAGTGGCTGTGGACTTAAATATAAAATACATGTATGTGGGGAGAAGAACGAACGCTGTCAAAAATTCTGGCTATTTCCCAGCATGCAGTGCTGTCGTGATGTTGAAAATCGAGGCAAGGCCAGGATGCACTAGAACGAGAGGCTGTAGCTCAGTTCGGGCAACAAATAAGAGTCAAAAAGGTCACTTCTAAGGTAGGACTAAGAATGAATTTTGCTGTGAAATTTGACTTTTGGGTTTGCAGCGGTGATTTCAATAAAAAAAACTGAAGGCAAAAACGTGATTTTTGTTGCTTTTCTATGACGTTAAAAACGTTCATTTTTGTTCTTGTCCAAATTCAAATGCAGATATTCTGCAAAAATGGCTAACTTTTTTGTGTTTATTGGGTATCTCAATTTGAGGGACGTTCTAGTCAATGCTCAACTGCTAGTTAAGGCAATGTTCGCACGATTGAGAAAGTTGCAATTTTTTAAAGCAGTAGTCTTGTATGGGTGGTTTGGGGCTGTTCAGGTGTCAATGGGTTAATATTTCAAGAAAGATGATTTACATTGTTGTAACATTGATAGTATTTATCTTCCTTGAAGGTTGCAATTTTGAATTCAAATTTAAGCAATGTCTTTAGAAATTCTAAAGAATTTAAAGTGTTGAAGCTAAAAACAAAACCTTTTTAGTGGCCACAAAGCCCTTAAGGCTTTAAATTAAAAGCTTCATTTAATTATCCAGTTGAGGGTTTATCACATTATTCATTATTTTTTAATAGTTTTTGCACTGTTCATTTTGTGATCTAAATCACATACATGTACCTATCATAAAGTGCTGATATTTGCAAGAGGTGCAACTGTCATGTTTTATGAAAATAAAAAAATCAGCATACTAACCAAAAACTACCTTGCTTGCTTGAATAGAAAAAAATTAATTTGATCTGTAATCATTAATTAATTAATTAATTAATATTCGATTAATTAATTAATTAATTTGGGCAACCAACTTTGAGGCCTGGGCACCCCAGCTGGAATGTTTGGGAGCCCAAAGGACTCCCTGAAATTTTCCTTAGAGCACAGCCTTGCACTCAGATATTACACTGCTATTGCATTGTACATTACACTTGCGCACTTGCATTGCCATCAAGTTGAAATATTGTCATTATCGTTTTTGCTTATTAAATAAGTTTTCTTAAAACACACATACAAAAATTTAAATATTCGCAACAAAAGGTTGCCCCTTTTATATAAAATTAATGTTACAAACTTGTGCCTGTGGTTATTGTTTGTTGTTTATTTTCAAACCTTGTTAAAACTTAGTGAAAACTTTTAAATTTATTTTTTGCGCGGGTGCCCAGAAATTTAATTTCGAACCCTGGAGGCAGGAATTGTTAATTTTTATTTCTTATTCATCAGGAGCGAATGGCAAATGATCCCAATACGTACAGCTACTCATCTTCAAGTGTAATGAGTTACTCTAATGATGGCCGAGGAGAGCCAAAATACTTTCAAGCATCAAAATCAACCAAGAGAGCTCCTGGAGGTGTAAGTTTCTTTATTTCTTTTCATTTTAGTTCACTCTGACAGTTTGTCAAAGTAGATGTTTCACTGTACAAGTATTTTTCACTTACATTTGCTTAAATATCTATTGCATAAATTATGTAAACCAGTCTTTGCATTGTGCATGCACGTAATCCGTATTTAACTAAATATATTCCATTTTGCTGTGCGTCTGTTCTGTTACAGATCACAGATAACATCAAAATGGGACGACAAAAACATGGCAGCTCATTGGTCACTGCATGATGTTCTTATCACATTTTGACATCTTCTATGATCTATTTACCGTAAACACCGGTGTATAAGCCGCACTCGTAGATAAGCCGCACCCCGAGTTTTGAAGCTCAAATTTTGGAAAGAAAAAGTTTTTTAAAATAAAAACGGAAATCAGAGAATTGGCTCCACAAAACATGAGCTACATTTTGCTTCTATCCATCGAATCATCGTGTATTGAAAAAAAACGCAGTTTCAGCAGTTTTCAGTGCAGCTACATTCGTTTACCCGCCATTCGTTCAGGTCAAAACAAACTTGGTAACCGTGCAAATTTCTTGGGCATATGTTTTTATTTAGCCTGGTTACTAAGGTTAACCAAGATGGCCACTTGTTTACAGACTCTTATCTTTGACTTCTTTCGTTCGTCTTTGATGTTCCTTCATTGCTAAAAGCTTCGAAATGTCTGACAAAAATAGTGAGCACTGTTTTAACCCAGGTATTTTGACAATTTGAGGCTAAATTTTACAATTTATAAACACAACACTCACGTTCATGTGTTACGTGTTTGATGTGGATTGTTCAATTTGATTTTTGGTCTCGGAGGCGCTCTGGCCGTACTGTTAGACAGATAAGACTCACTTTTCTACATCATCTAAAGTTAAAGAATTTTTGTTCCATGTTATGCACCTCTATTAAATAAAATCTTAATTTTGAGGCTCAAAAAGTCTGGTCAACTTGTATCACCGGAAAGTATGATAACCTTTTGCAGATGTTCCCGTAGATAAGCCACACCCTTTAGGCAAAAAAGTGCGGCTTATACACCGGTGTTTACGGTATATAACAAATAGATTCCATTTTGCCATGTGTCTGTTCAGTTATAGATCATAAATGACGTCAAAATGTGGTATGAACAAAGAAGTGGCACAGGCGAGTTGGTCACTGATGTTCTTACCACATTTTGACATCTTCTGTTTATAGCTGAACAGACACACAGCAAAATGGAATTTGTTTTATACAATGACAAGGAAGAAAAATTATCCTCGTAGCACTAGTCTTTGGTCATGAATGTTCCATGATTTTTTTCTAATTTCGGTATTTTCCACGTCAACAAAACTACTTTTCGCTTCTGTTTCGTGTTTTTATTGTCAAAAGCTTCTGCTAAACATTTTTTTTGATACCTTCGCTTGCCCTTTCCGGAATAATCTCGTCCCCATTTTCAAAACTATCTGCCATGTTGGACAAAACAGAGAAAACAAATTCTCCATGACATCAACTGTGCATCTGTACTCTAATAGATCATAGGTAATGGCCAATCAAAATGCGCGTAGAATTCAGTGTATTGTATAAAACTGAACAAATGGCAAAATGGAATCTATTTGTTTTGTACAAAAACAGGGAAAAAAATTAGCCTCAAGTGTACATGTAGCACTTGACCATGATCATGACTGTTCAAGGATTTTTTTCTTATTTTGGAATTTTCCACATTGACTCAACAAAACTACATTTCACTTTGGTTTCGTCTTTTTATCTTGTAAATACATGTGTATGCAACGCGTTGAACGAGATATAGTATAGTCACTTTATGGGGACAGATAATTATTGTATACAATTGTTCACTCATTCCATCTGTAACCTTTTTTAATTCCCCAGTGTATATATGTGTTAAAAGATGATTGTTGTAATTGAATAAGTAAACTTTTTTAATTCCCCAGTGTAATTACATCATTCAGTTGTCTGGACAGTCTTGTTTCACACAATGCATTACATGTATTTACATGTATGTCACGCTAAGATGTTTTGGTCATTTAAAATCTGTTTTACTCTTCAGTTCTTTGACTTCAAACTTCAAACCTTACGTTGTTTAGTATTCACGAGATGGCTCTTAGAGCCCGCTGATTCTTAATTGTCAATAGCTTCTGGAACTAAACATTTTATTGATGCCTTCACTTGCCCTTTGGGGCAGTATGCAGCTATTACAAGGTCTTCTCTGATTTGCTGAGAAAACAATGGAACAAACAATGCAACAATGGACCCTAGCCCTGAAAACAACAGGTCCAATGGAATTATAGGTTGTAAAGAGCTGCGTGGTATCTGTGCCCTTTCCGGAATAAACTCATCCATATTAATTTTCAAAAACTGTCCATCATGTTGGATGAAACAGGGAAAACAAGTTCTCTGTGACGTCAGCCGTGGGTCTGTACTGTAATAGATCATGGGACCATTGAAAATGCACATAGATTAAATCAGTGTATTGTATAATAATAAATGGCACAGGACTTCATGAGTGTTAAAGCCAAAACAAACACCAAAGTGCTTTGGCTGGGCTGTCATCTTATGAATTTTACAATATCACATTGTATAATATTTATTCTGTTTGTTTTTCTTTTAGGTCAGGGAAACGCAGCATTCTGTGCGAGATTCAGAATCAGGGTTGCATCGTATGGCAATTGGCCATCACCTTGGTAACTGAAGGCTTTAATCATTTTCCTTCTGCAGATGTATTTCATGATATAAAATTTTATTTTTATTTCCATTATCTTTATTCGCGCCATACAGAAAGACTCGCATTCCACTCCCCTCCTCACTACACAATGTTTCCAGTGTAGCCAGAATGCTTCATTTCAAGTTGTGAGGATTTGAAAATCATACAGACAACTTAGGATAGCAACATACATGTACATGTATCATAAAAGAGTTAGTTATTGTTCATCACGGTAAGGCACAATAAGAAAGTGTAATAATTGTCATTTGTCTCACGATGTAGGCACTTTAGATGTAGATTGTGACGTTTCGACTGCTTTCTGCTAGTTTTTATCAGGCGATGAAGTCAGTACTGATTATGTGTCACCAGTATTATATAATAGTATCACGATGGTGGGCTGTGATTGGCGAAACTCAATCCTCATTATACATGTAGAAAGAGGGTAAGAGTTACAGCTTAGGTTAACCTTAGTTGTCGGTATGATTTTCAAATCCTCACAACTTCAAATGGGCAACACGGGGTCAGCACTGTAGCAGGGGGTGGGTGTCTGTATCATATCAATAGAGATAACAGAAAATTTATAAAAATGCAGGCAGCCAACTTAACAGATCGTACCTGAGTGGCTTAACATAATAATTATGCAAGATGATCTGCCTCCAATCCTGCCATTTCGGATTCTTAAGTTGTAATGTTCTATTTGCAATATTTATTTTTGATGTTGTTGATTGATTGATTGATGTTGTTGATTTCATTTATCACTGAAAAGCCCGAGCAGTGAGGGGATAATAATCTTACAGTATTAATAACATGTTTTTTAATCCCACCACTGCAGATGAACGGTCTCATGTGATCGAAAGATCAATGAACAGGAGAACTGGCGAGGAAGAGAGAAAACAGGATTTTATCAACATCGATGAAAGTAGGTATTGTTTAAATGATAGTTTAAATATGGGTGGGAGGTCTGTATTTGTATTAACAGTGGAAAGCCACAGGCGCCCCATTGTAAATAACCATGGATGCACATCTCACATGAATATTTTATCTTAACCTACAAAAGAACAATAGCGGTGAAGCTTATTATTATTATTATTATTATTATTATTATTATTATTATTATTATTATTATTATGTTCTATTTGCAATATTTGTTTCTATATTTAGTGTCCCCAATTAGTGCTCGTGCGCTAAATACCTTTGACACTTAAATAAAGTGATTATCATTATTATTATTATTATTATTATTATTATTATTATTAATATTATTATTATTATTAATATTCCTAACTTGTACATGTTACAGAATACTTCATGTAAGAAAGCATATTAGTGTCCAGTATAAATAAATACATTACATTTTCATTTCTTTTGTATTTTTCTAACAAATTGTTTACTTTTCAACACTTTGTATTCACAATGTATATATAGTATGCATAACATAAATGCTCTATTAAGCCCCTCCCCCCCCCCCCCCAATCTCCCTTGCTGTTAACCCCCCTCTCTTATAAGTGCCCCTCTTGATCTTCAAGTTTTTAATAAGCCTCCCCTCTCTATTAAGGTGGGCACACACAAGATGACTGGTTGCTCTGACCGGTAGCCGCGAGTAGTCGCCTGCGTGTGAACTACTCATTTTTATGTAGTCGCGCCGACCAAAATTTGGTCGCGGCAACTGGTCGCAGAAATTCAAACAAGTTTGAATTTCTGCAACCAGTCACCACGACCAGTCGCGGAAATCTTCACATGTGTTCTGCTCATGCAACTGGTCGCCGGGACCGAATGAAAATAAACCAATCACAGATCAGCATTACAACGTCAAAAAAACTCTGTTTCAAGAGGTTGGCGGCTCACGAACAAGAAGCATATAAAAAGCACCTCTTTCTTCTCTCCTTAGAAGCGACTGCCAAGCCCACATTCTTTCATACATAACTGCTACCTTCTCGTCTAACATCATCATCATCATTAGCAGCAACAACCTTTTCTTCTTAGCTCTAGAGGCCATTTAGAACCGACTAATACATGAAAACGGGTTGGCATAAACAAACAAACTTCCCGCCATTTTTCCTGCCTAAAGACAATGCGTAAAATTATGACTTTATAATATTAGGGATTATTTTTTGGGGAATAATTCAGTTTTTAAGTTGTATTTATTATAATAACTTGCACAACATACTATTTTCCATTTCCCTTTTTCAGTTCTGATAAACGCCCTAAATTTTGAAGTACGTCCAAGGATTTGTTGCTTCGACTTGTCCCATCTGCAGGCGACTGGTCGCCGCGACTTGTTTACACGAGACGACTAGTCAGTCATGTAGTTCTAACTTTTGAGTCTGTCAACAAAATCCTTTGGTGTTGCCATTCAAATAAAACCTCTTCGGCAGTCCTTTCGCATGTTACCACGTTTTTTTTAAATATTTAATAAGGTTACATGCAGGCTGCCTGTTTAAGAGGTTTTTTTTATTGTAATATTGCATTTGTGGTACAGGTGATGCAGGCTCTTTTGACCAGGAATGGAAACAACGAACAAGACATCCTTCAAAAATCTTAAGAGACAAGCAGCGCAGCACACTCAGAGCCCTGGGTGATACAGGTACATTGGGTACTTTTGGTGGTACATTTGGGGTGAGATCATAAAGGGATCACGTTTACACTCTAACATCCCATCTCACGTCAGTTAGTTAAAAATTGACTCCCTTTGGGGAACGTGTGTCTACTGCATGCTACTTAATTCTTGGATGTACAGTGAAGGTGGCTCGAAATAGTTTTTTGGTACGTGCAGGCTCAGGGGTTGGAATTTATCCACGTGACAACTGCCGCACATGCGTAATTGCCGATCTTGTCTTATCAAAATGTTAAGAAATTTGAAGCTTCCGACGTCCACACTCGCGCTTCCGCTCGGTAATTTTTTCATTTTTTGCATGTTCACTTTGCTCTCTCCAAAGTCCATTTTACGCAATTTTGAAAACATTCTGTCAACAGAGAAAACAATTACCAACGAATTCTAAAAAAAAGGTGTTTTTTCCTTTAAAATTTCTGATAGATTTTTTTTTGACTTGGTACTCGGGTAGAACACAGGGGTCAAAGGCCGTATGCAAAATTTAAACAGAATTCACCGTTGAATTTCAAAGAAAATTGAAGATATGTCTGTTTTGAGGCCCTACTCAAAAGCCCATTGGTGTTACCATGGCAACGCCAACCTCACTACGTCTATAGGAAAGTATTACGGTAATAATATCTTGATGTCAGGGTAAAATGTGACGGCGATCTGCAAAGTATAACTCTAATTGTTTTGCTTCCAAATATACTAAATAGGGAAACCAACCAAACAACTATTTTGAGCCACCTTAATTCAACCTTTCTTCTTTTGAAATTTTAAAGGTCTACCTGGGTATATCACTTACAGTTTTCTAAGTTGAAGCCAATTCTAGGGTGGGTGCAATGGGTCACGTGGTGGGTGGCAATGATACTCTTAACCCACGTGACTGTCACGCGCGGCCTTTATTATCGTCTTGTCTGATTCTCTTAACCCACGTGACTATCACTCACGGCCTTTATTATCGTGTTGTCTGATACTCTTAACCCACGTGACTGTCACGCGAGGCCTTTATTATCGTCTTGTCTGATACTCTTAACCTACGTGACTGTCACGCGCGGCCTTTTTTATCGTCTTGTCTGATCTTCTTCAGCCAATATTTCATCGATGTCGTTTCTTAAAAGAGGAAAATGTTTTAAATAGTTTTAATGTTGGACGTGTTCACTTTTGCAGAATTTAGTCTGTAGAAAGTGTGTGAAGGAGCCATTGACCTTAAGCGAATTTTATCTCTTTCTGTTTTCATTGTTACAATTTTCACTGTTACGGTACAACTTCTATTGTTACAGCTTTCGATTTTGACGTACATGTATACTTGCGCAAGCGCAGTAGACAAAAATGTAAAGTGCAATTTACGAACATACACATATGGATATTGCACTATATAATATAAATGCATTATCGTTCATGTGTGATCAAATTTCTCCCAGCGTAAAGGACTACAGCTGCTTTAAATATGCAAATACAGCAGTGTGGAAAATTTGCCCTTTAACAATTGATGTATATTACTACTACAGATCACAGAGACAGACTGACCCATCAGAGCCGGCATGCAGGAGCTACAGTCCCCGCAAGGAGAGACAACGGTGCCGGCCATCATAGGGACCGATTGAGAGGCACTCATGACGGCCCAGGGACATACGCAGAGGTAGACAACAGGCACCGGGACCACGGGGGTGCACGAGATAGGGACTGGGGGTCAGGTGACAATGATGACGCTGGAAGGAGCCACAGAAATAAACACGTGCGAGTGAACAGCCGTCCCGTGAACCGACACGAACCGCGTGCTGGCAGGCTGTAGACAGAAACAGCAATTGATTCGAAAGATGCTCTATTGTTGCAGTATAATAACCGCTGAAACCTCTGTAGTGTGCTTGGAAGTAAAACAATTTTTATTTGCTCTTCAGTACATTTCAGCAAAATTGAGATAAAATCAGAGTTTTATAATTTAATTTATAAGCCGAGTTTAATGCCGGATGGTTCACCCTTATCTATGTGTTTGTGACTGCCGTTTTGCTAATAACAACTTTTTTAATCGCAAGGAAGTAAATCTTGTAATCTATGTGCAGCTAATTTTTGTGTCTTGCTCTTGATATGTTTTGTAAATGGTTGAACTGCGTTAATTTTCTTCACATTGAATCTGGCTTGTTTCTGGAGATTTTGTACATGGAACTTAGCTTTCTCGTGTAACCAAATAAAGTTGTGGTTTGAAGCAAAGTTCTGACGTAATTCAGCTTGTAAGAAAAATTATTTTTATCTGAATAATCTTCTAAGCTCACAGCTTCCCAGGAGGTATGGAAAAGAATCCCTCACTAAAACTAAAAACACATTCAGAACACGTTTTTGATTTCCCTGTAGAGTACGTAAAATATTGTATGGACATGTATCTGCACGTGTATCGCTCTTTATTGGACGACGGAAACCACGAGAGGAAAGGTACGCTCAAGTCAACCTCGCTTCCAAGGTCTCATCTTCTTCCCGTCCCCTGGAGCGAGAGAAAGAGGCGGGAAAAAAAGAGACCCTGGGATCGAGGTTGCGCTCACGTGCTACCGAGTCAAACTCGCGCATCGACTCTCAAGATTAGAGCGCATACATCATCTGTTAAGCCTCTCCCCACCTTTTTTTGAGCAAGAAATTTGTTAAGCCCCTCCATCCACCCTTTTCCCTCACAACCAAACAATAAACGCGGACTGTATCACGAGTACGTTTTTACCGTACCAATCAATCCGCGCATAAATTCACATGCAGTGCTCGTGAGCTTTAGGGGAAATACTACCGGTATTCGTTCTAAAAAAAATCATCGTAATTACGATAATCATGAATGTGTAACACTTCGTATGCCTTATGATCGTTTATCCATTTCACTCACATGTGGGAACCTGTGTGTATTAAAATTTATGAATTACAAAAAAAGGTGGGTTGTTGGTGTTTCGTTGAAGTGTTTAGCGAACTTGGTTTTGCCGGTTTTACTTTTACCTAAGCAATTTATTGATCCATTTGAAATCGTGGTACTGTTGTCATTGTAAGAAGATGAGTGAATTTCTTGTGGACAAGACAACGCATGTAAGCTACAGTTTTGACAACTCACCGCGAAATTTGGGAACCAATAAAAGGCATGCTTTAGACAATTTTACTGTTACTTAAATTTATTATCACACAGCTATCAATAAACTATACACATGTAGTTACTGATAGTACAATGCAAGCAAAGCATTCGCTGTACCAATAATATCACCCATCGTTTCTCGCACATCTTCAACAAACTTTCCATTGTAAGTGTTTTCATTGTCGAAAACTGCGCGGATCTCCTTCCTTAAATCTTTCAGACATTTCTGTACGTGCGCAATTCGAGGCACACTTGCCTTGCTGAGCCGCTGTACGGCTTGATTAAGGTCGCTGTTGTTGCTATTCAAACTAGGTGTGATTTCGTTACAACCTTCTTTGACTGATCTTAACACAGGTACTCCACTGTGGCCTCGCTCAGACTCGTGCAAGATTTGGACCCAGTCTTCCATGGTCGCTACAAGGAACAGAAGGTCATCACGCTGTTTTTTCATGGGACTCTGCATCTTCTCCAGTCTCCCCACGGCCTTCTGTAGATGTTGCTTGTTGGTGGCGATCATTTTCATTGACAGCGCATGGCTCGTTTCCAGTCCGTTTCCAGTGGTGCCGAGCTGTCTAAGGTGAAGAGAGCTACTTGACAATTCTACAGCCACAGGTCCGCTCATCTTACGAAAAAGAAAGAAACAATTTCAAACTTGAAAAAAAAGCTCCAAATTCTATTTTGTATAATATTTACTGACAGTCATTTCAAAACAACACATGAAAATAAGACCTGTTCTTCAGTTCAAGACACAATGAACAATTTTCAAATAATTGCCTCAAAATATTGCTATGGCAATTTGTCAACAGTCAAAGGTTTCTAGTATTAACAATAACAAGCGATCGGAAGGTGGAAACAAGAAAAAAATATCAGATTTCATTTTAGTTAAATATTGAGAGAGAGAAACAGCACCACAGGAAAGTACTGCTATTTAGCTTTCATTTGAATGGTCACACTTAAGGATTTTATCCACAGACTCAAAAGTCAGAACCACCTTGTACAGCATAATAAACAGCACCACGGGAAAGTACTGCTATGTAATTTTCATTTGAATGGTCGCACTTTAGGATTTCATCCACAGACTCAAAAGTCAGAACCACCTTGTACAGCATAATAAACAGTACCACAGGAAAGTACTGCTCAGTAGCTTTCATTTGAATGGTCACACTTTAGGATTCAATACACAGACTCAAAAGTTAGAACGGGGGGGGGGGGGGGGGGGTACTCCCATATATGAGCTATATAGGTATGTGTCGCTGTGAAGGGTATGGTTTTCAGGCAGTTTAGTCTTTCAACTTTATTGGTCTCATAAATTAAAAATTTAATACATAATTATATAAAAAATTAAAACGGAGATAAATGAGAGGACCAAATAGGATTGCGCGAACGGGAAATAGAAAAAATCCCATGCGAGGCGCGAGTCTGGGACAGGGTATAGTTATCAGAGATTTTTGGTCTAGAATAGGGTATCATTTTCCGCGAAACTGATCAGTTGCGTGAAGAATTTAGTCTAGACGAGGTTTACTGGCAAATGGCATTTATAAATCGGTACGGCGGGCCGTTAACGGCATTTTACTGACCCCTGGCATCTTAGACTGTGATTGTGAACGAGTTTCTGAAAAATAGCGAGTCTGGAATAGGTCTAGGATAGAATAGGAGTTTTCGTTGTTTAGTAGAATAGGGTTGCAAAATGCAGCTAAAATGGTCTAGTATAGGTTAAGGGTCTCAGAGTCCCAGCGGCACACCCCCGCCCAAAAATTTGCCGAGTAACACCCCCCCCCCCCACCCCCCGGGGGGTTAGAACCACCTTAAACTGAGTACCAAAGAAACGTACTTCTCGGTAGCTTTCATTTGAATGGTTAAACTAGGATTTTATCCACAGACTAACCCGAAAAAGTAAAACTTTATCACCATGTGTATAAAAATGAAAAGGACACAATATTGTGCATCGTTTAGCGAGATATTGAGGTGGCTTTCCATAAAGTCGATTAGGGCTGAATATATTGATTTCAATACACGGTACCATACACTGGGCTTTTGTGTTAAAAATTGAGGATGAAAAAAATTCCTCGCGTTTAGGGGTCGTCAGAAATCGATTCTTCTGTACTCTAAGCGAACATAAATACTAGTATTGGATTTCTGTATTTAAAAATACGCATATTAATATTCTCTCATAAAACTTTAGCGTTTGGAAGAAAATTGAATGAAAATAAATACCTTTACTTCTTATGTGAGTTTCTATCTTGTCTTTGTGCTTTCTGCTTCTAGAATTCAACGCCTGGTAAAGTTTGTAACAATTCTGGGGTCCAAGAGAGAGCGATTTCGGCAATAAATTGTAGACATAGACTTCAGACTCTTCAATCGCGAGTATTCCACTCCCAGAGTTATTTAGATTTGGCTTCCGCCAAAGCAACCAATTAAAATCGAGAAAATTTAGGGCAAGCCTTGTGCAGCTGAAATAAAATCCATTCAAACGACAGACTAAATATGCAAATACTTTAAAAAGATTTTCAAAGGAGTTCGCTTTAAGAATATTGAACGGCCATATTTCCTCTTTGAATCAGAACGTGGATTTTTAAAGTGAGAACACGCAAAGTCGGTATTTAGAAAAGAAGATAAATTCGGCGTTCATCGACTTTCGCTTCGATCACTCGCCCCGACTTGATGTTGACATACGAAAAACAAAAATAAAAAAAAAAATTGTAGTGACCTGTAGTAGTCATCCCTTTTTGCTCGAAAGGAAATAAATATTTCATAACGATGTAAATAACCTCTCCAAGGAAGTTATTTTAAACGATAAAATAATCCAATTTTATTCAATAAAGCGACAGTAAGATACAAAGATCGTCTTTTTTCTAAAGGAAAACAAGAAGCAAAAAAAAGTGGAAAGCGAGCAATACCTAAGACGAATTTAATTTTGGTTATAAGTTTGTACAAAGCAGGAGTGCGCAACAACAAAAGTGAAATAAGACATTTATTGCCTGCACCTGTTCCCTTGCGCTAACCAATCAAATTTACTCCTGCTTTAAGGTGATAATATATTGAGTCACAGTAGATCCTGTGCCATTTACTATTTAGCATTTTGTCGCCCCCGGTCTTCTGATGTCTGACAGCGCCCATACACGCCTAACAAAACAAGAAACGACAAAATCGCTTTGTTTTGTTGCAGGGCGTTGAAGAGAAGGGAAGCGTTCTTCGTCAAAACGGTAGGTTTTTCTCAAAATTTACTGCTATAAAACAATTCCTTTGACTATTTTCGACGGCGGATTCGTTTTTAACATGAATTACATATATTTTAAGATAGTAGTAACCAGGAGCTCAAGAGTCGGGATTGTTAAGAAGTCCATTTTTATCCACCATCACTTTGCTTCTCGCGTGGTTATCCAACGAAATGAAACAATCCTTCTAAAATAAGCTCAATAAGAAGAACTATTTATTCTACGTTTTGTGAGTAACAGCTTCAAAAAGGAGCTATGTTAAGAAAATACATTTTTCTATAAAATTCGAATCATTATCGATCGACTGCCAGAATATTGCGTCTGGTACTTTATTAACTGCTTGTGAATTTCAAAATATGCAAATTATATCATGGCTATATAGTCGATCACATTTGGGAGATTTAACAAATCTTACAATAAATATGCTTATCTAGTTTTTACCTTTCCAATGCTACATCTCTTTTTCCTGACTTGTATTTCTTCAATAGCTAAAAATCGCACTTTTAATTTTTTCTTCTTTTACCGGAGCAAGCAATATTTTCTAATTTTCATTTGTCCAAGAAGCTAGCCTCAGCTAGTGGCCATGGCATGGCTAACTATGGAAACATGAAACATTTCATGAAAATACGTTAAAAACACGGGTAAATTATAGAAATGTGCTAGTTCTTTTCAGATAATTTTTTGATAAAAGGTATTGATAATCTCAATTGATGAATCCAATATTCTTGCAGACTGATCATAAATTTAAGTTTGCGCTCCTTCTTTCTTTTTCTTTATTGTCAACATAATTGATTATTCTATTTACATTTAAATGACTGATATCTTTGTACAGTATGTACAGAGTTGGTTCATCGTTAATTTTATCCACATAGTAACCAAACGAATTCAGGGGAACATTTCCCCCCTGTCGTTGGCAGTTTTGCATGCCCGAAATGCGTTTTTTAATTTCATTACTTCTGTCTTTTTTCTTTTAACTCGTTAATAACAATATCTGCTGTTGTTGTTGCAGTTAAAATGGAGACCCCGATCTACGTGAATGGAACAAGTTCGGCCATCAGCGGAAAAAGCGTCTCGCTGAAACGGGTAATTACCCACAAGCAGGAACTACAAAAGGAGATCGCCGACCTCGAAAAGCTTCAGAAAACGTTATTACAACAGCGACATGATCTGGAGTTCCTAAACGAGAACATTAAAAAATGGGCACAGGACTTCGACAAGACTGAACGCAACAGCCAGGGAGTTCCTTTCGTGAGAAATGTCAAAGAATTTTGTGCTCAGATAGAAAATCATCTAAACGACATCCATGGTGATTTCTATTTCAGAATGCAAAATCTGGTCACCGCTGATGTCCCTTGCTTTCAACAAGTCTACGAAGCTTTAGAGTTGCTGAAGAAACAAGTTTCGAAAATTATTAACGATGATGCAGCGTATAAGGCATCTTTTATCGAAGAAATCCGGCAGCTTCTTGGCCGACTGACTGGTATCACTGACACTATAATGGAGATTTATTTTGAACAATAAATTCACCAAAAATTGCAAAAGGAATTAAGGGTTGAAAATGTGGAGGAAAATATTATGTGAATGAACTATTTGAATTGTACAATTTCAATTTATAGTACTTTATTTTTTATGAGTCATTTTTTTTTCTGAACTATTGTTTCTATGAACAATTTGTTTCATTGTATTTCCATTTAAGAATATTTAGTCAGTACTTCGTGTGAAGTTCTTGTCGTTCAAAATATTCAAATGTTACGTTTTGTACATTATAAGAGAAGAAATAATTTAAAAATAAATGATGACCATGTTGTGTTATGAGTTTTCAGTTGAACTTTATTTATATTCACAAACACACCCTGCATGCGTCTTTGACTATAGTTGAATTTTCACAAATGAACTCACTCATATTTCTTTTTCATTGGGAAACTGCGAAACTCGGTGATTATAGGTTACCATGATTTTTCTTTGCCGAAAAGATTTGAGGTGAAGTATAAAGCAAGCAAATGTTTTTCACCGATAAGATGAACAAAACTTATCAACTAACAAAGAAAATAAACTCGATTTAAAGTGATTATAGGTTGTCTGTAAAATAAAGTGCAGAAAAAATATTTTAACTTGAATGTTTGTGCAAAAAAGTTAAAAAGAATACTTTGAAATTCAGTTCCTAAAAAAGATCAAAGCAAAACGCTCCTTCAGAACTTAAAAATGTGAACACGAGATTTAACTCGCCAATTAATACCCTTCTTAAAGTAAACGAAGTCTTATCGCTTCAACATTTTTCGTTTATATTAATACGAAATTTTTCTTTGCATTGTTTTTTTTTTACGGCAACACATTTTGTTTTGTATTTCTACGTTTTACTAATACCATTTGACAGCTTGTGAACTTACCATGCACGCGTTTGTAAATGAAAAATGTAAAAATGAATAATTAAAGATAGCCTACTGATCAAAATCTATCGAAAGCACCACGATATTATTCAATTAAATGAAACCTGATGATATGCCACTATATATGGTATGATTTACTACCATAGTTAAGCTGTATGAAAAAGCAAGACAAATGTCATTTGTCTGAAAAATTAAGAATATAGCGTCAAAACAGTGTTTGGCTCGAATTTGAATACGGTAAAGCGAAGACGAATCAAATTGCACCTGTTTTCATCTAATCCAATCAGAAAAGCTATTTTATAACTTTAGCCAATCGGGTGGTGGCAGTTTGAGACATTTATCGTCGGTAGAAGTTGGGTGGGTCACCAGCAAAGTTCTCAGGTCTTGAAATATATCGATATTTTACACGGTTTTCTCAAATCTTTGCCTGCTCCATAATTAAACTTACACAAAGGATCACAAAGATTACGAAAAACCTTCGGTCTTAATTTTAAGGTAAGGAAGCCTGATTATCACCTTGTTCTTCACTACACTGCAATTTTTTAACATTAGTGTATTTTTTATTTAACTCCTTTTCAAAGCTTATTTTCGAGCAATTTTTTCGACGCTTACTTCAAACTAGGCATGAATTTTGGGTTGTATTCTTAATACAGTGATGCAGCAACCTCGGAAGGAATAAATGGCATTTTACGTATGTTTGAATTCAAGTAGGGTTTATTTTTGTTTTCGTTTATTCATGGAAAGTCGTAAATCTTCCCTTACAGCTGTTCTCTAAAAATATTGACGGTGCATGCGCAGATCTTAAATGCGATTATCTCAATAATTTTTTTTCCTGAATGCCGACTTGCTGCTGGAAATTTATACCGATGAAATACAACATGTTCATGACACCTTGTCTCTTTTCCACATCATTTTATTTCATTAATATTGTCGGTATATTTTAGAGTGCTATTTTTTTTGTGTAAACCTTCAATGACGCTAAAATAGTCGATTTCTAAGAATTGGAAAAGTTGATATAGTTGGCAGTTGATAGCACGAATGAAAGTCTGGAAGAACAAGTGAGAAAAGCTAACGAAACTTGACTTATCTTCGATTCGTATTTCCACACCTGTTTTGAATTTCCCCAAACTTCCAGGAGCTAGACATTATTTACCTAAAGCTTCGTCTGCGGTTTGGTATACGTAAACTTTCTAATTCTGTTAAACTTGCATCAAAAGACACGCCCTTTCGCCAATTTTCATTTCTTAACCCTATTCAGACCCGGCTACTCTGCAACCGGTGGTAGGGGGGGGGGGGATTCTGCCCTCTTCGTAACTTCTAGATTATTAAAGTTATGGCTATAAAACTTGAAAGGGTTTATAGTACGTCATAAAAATCTCTAAGATAAGATAGTTCACGCGACTTGGTGACGTCATATGACACGGAAATTGCGTCACCATACCAATGATGACCAACTTGGATCAGCCATCTTGGATTTCCATCATGTTAGAAAATTGGGTCGAAGGAAAATACTAAATCGTCTTGAATTGTGAAATTTACTAGAAGAAAATTTTTGTCAAAGCAAGGCTAGAAATGGAAACGTTAGAGGATCAAAGTCAGCGAGGACACTCCCCCCCACGGGTCCGAATAAGGTTAAAATAATGGAAGTGATTTTCAGCCAATCAAGTACGGGTGGTATCCCGCTTCTTTCATATAAAAATTAATACCCCAGAATAAAACAGTGTATTAAGCTCGAGCAAATAATTAAGAGCGAAAGTTGCGGAAACTGTCCCGCGCGCTTTCGGCGACTTTCCTAAGCTCTCGAGGAGTTTGAATGCGATCAAATTTTCATTAGAGTCGATGGGTACTCTCATCTCACTCTTGTCAGTTTGGCTTCTAACCTTCATGCACTGTCAGTGTGCTATCAAATATTTTGAAGTGACTGGCGAAGATTCTCATGTTCATTACTGAACTTGGCCCGGGCTGTACATGCATCGCCATCTAACGCTGATTATTTCTTCTCTCACAGACATGGCCGCCGTAGCTAACAACGACAATAGAGAACTGACGACTCGCATCGAAAAGTTATCGATAACTTCCATTAATAAAAGCACCAAGCTGTTTAAATCACAAATTAGAGAACTGGACAAACAGTATGATACAATGCAGCAACAGCTTGAAGACCTTCATTTTATCCTGGATGTGGTCTTGAAATGGGACGAGGATTTCAAGAAAGTGGTAAGATTCAGTCAGGGCGTGCCTCATATGAGGAACACAAAAGAAATCTGTGCCAACATCAAAACAGCCATGATACCGAGCAGCGAGTTTGATCGTACTGTACAGATTCTGGTCAAGGAAGGAGTGCCTTGTTTTCAGCGGGTGACTGCTCTCTTAGATAAGCTCAAATCAAGACTTGACGAGAGATCACCAAACGCAAAGTTCTCTGAGGAGATTCGCCAACTGCTTGGAGAGTTAACTGGAACTTTGTGCACAATCATGAATTTCTTTTATGATCAGGAATCGTAAACTGTTTTGACAATGATTATGATGTATAAATCATTATGATAAAAAGGTTGTGACCAGTTTCAGAAAGAGAGCAAATAATCAAATCAGAATTAAAGTTAAAAGACTATGAGCACAGATCAGCTAATTAACAAAAACGATGAACTCAAATGTTTTATTTTAATTTAGCATATTTCCATTTGAGGAAGAATTATTCTAGTTTATATTCATCTTGTTTGATCCTTTCAGTGGAGGATCCAGGGGAGAGATCCGAGGGGACCGACCCCCTTCCCCTCCCTTCTCCAAGAATGAGGTTTACTTATTTCAACAGTAAGATATTCAAGCCTGTCACTCTGAAGATCCTCCCGCACTTTATAATTAAAAAAGATTACTGCGCAGGTAGAAACAGACCTCACCACCCTTTCGACCATATTAGTTTGTCGATCTTTCAGAACAATTTCAAAATCAGGTATGTAGACTTCGAGATCCTTGATCGTTTTACCTAATTTCGATTCGTTAGTGGTAAAGATATCGATTTTAGAATCACTCAAGAACACTCAAAGTTCGTCAGTTCCTCTCCCTTCTTACGATGGAGCCTGGATCCATGTGGATCGGCCACTCTTAGTAAGGCCTTGATAATCCCGCCTTTAAATCGCGTCCAAGGCCACGTGACATAACCAATATTTCACAACATATATAACGGATTCAACCTTAAAAAGTGGAATTACATTGAAGGATAAGGGTCCTTCTTTCAAGTGCAAACGTAGCCCATTTGGAAAAGTACATTCTGTGACGTCATCTGGTCAAACAAGTCAAAAGTTTATTTTTGAAATTAAAACTTTATAAGTGGGGATACTAGTTTTATCAAGGTGCTCTTAAATCTCTACTGGGGGTCGTTTCAGGAGTCTATTCGGGCCTTGGGTAACTTGAGAAGTTGTCGTCATATAACGACTGCTTATAACGATAAAAATTAAACGAAATAAAACAACCAAATCTCACGAAGAAAGTAGATCGCGTTATAAATACCATAGGGGCGTCTTTATAAGGCGCCAAGACAAGTTAACAGCACAGCAAAAAGTCTAGCATGGCTCGGATAAAAATTGAAATTTTCTGTCCAAGCGATATGGTCACTGCTGTCAGCAGTAGAAGAAGGATAAAGGAAGTGAAGAAGTGGTCATAGTAACTATACTGGAAGCGGACCTACTTTTTGTAAGGTTAAGAGGACTATCGGCAATACACCACCTGTCTGATAAGCCTAATACTTGGACAAAACTTTAATGTTGACCTGAAAATTTGACATGAGACTTTTGTGCATGAAGCTTGCATTGCAAAACAACGACACAGGGAGGTTGTTATGTTTTTCTCAGTTTTTTTCCTGATAGAGTGAGGGCTGTACAACCAAGGTGGAGGTATGATAAAGCGTTTTCAATTGAGTTTCGAAAGTAATTTCACGATTGCTTTGGTTTTACATTGCTAAGCTTTGTGATTGGCTAAAAAATCTGGCGCCACTTTCTCAACCAAAACCACGACCAATCGCGACTTGTTCGTACGCGTTTTCCCGCGCTTGGCGCCGGCGACAAGGTATTTGCTTTGAGTTCTGATTAGTTCACCAAATTGTCTGCGTCTGTTGTGATTGGCCAGAATTATTAGTTTGGTTTTTGTTTTACGACACTATAACTAATAGTTTTGCGGTTTTGCGGTGGATTGGTGCCTGAGTTAACGCGTTCTGAATCAGTCTTGGTGGTTCAAGCCTGATTTCTGTGGTCGTGTTGTTTCCGTAGACAAGAAGGGTTTGCTCCTCACTTTGGTGGCCCGCTACAAGGTCTCGTACTCGGGTATTGAATCGAGCACGGCCACCAGTCTGCATACTATTTTTTTCCTGCACGCTCTAATTTCATCTTTCAAAATGGTGGATAATAAAAGAAATAATAGAAATGTCCGAAATAAAGCCGACTTATGATTCGCTGAAAGGAAATCGCGAAACGGCGTTGCAATTGCACGAGATGGACAGTGTATGCTAAGTTCTATCTCTATTTGTCATTTCTTTCGTCTCGTGAGTTACTTAAAAACAGAAACAAACAGTAACAAACTTATTTGTCGATTTATAAAATAAATATATTGCTAATACGCTTAAAATTGTGCAGAATGTTACAGGTACTGACCAAAAGCAAGGTCCTGGGCGATGAATGAGAACAGAACTTAAAATTAGGCACCATTAGTCTGAACAACAACCAGTTTTGTGCCGGTATCCGGGCACTTTGGCTGGGCACCAAGTATATAAACACTACCCTAGAGATATAAATGGGTACCGGACTTACCAGTCGAACCTGTATTAAGCGGCCACCCTCGGGGCCTCAATACAGCTTGGCCGCTTAGTACAGATTCATTATATATACTATGTGGGCGTGGTCAAATGTCAATTTTGTTAACGTATAGTATTACTGTATACACTACTTATTCAAGCTAAAAATAATACCGTCAAGCCATCTCTGCATGTCTTGTAACTCCGGCGGATGTTACAATACTGCCTGGAAACCTTATTCCCACCCTAATGAAAGGACGAACGACAGAACGAATATTATAGATCCTTTCTAAGCGAAATAAAATCGTAAAATGATATAAATGTGGTTTTAGTTTTCCGTTCAAGTGTGGCCGCTTTACTTATACTGGTAGAATTAACAAATCAATTCAAAGGGAACAAACTTCAAATAAATGTCGCTTCTAAACATATCTGAATTTCGTAACTGTTCATCAGTAGGATTCCCAAAAAAATGTGTGCAATTCCACAATTGGTTTCGGCTCTATTAAGGTTACAGTGTACCTTCGGGGGTGTCTCCAGTATAACAGCTCTAGCGTCTTAACATTACACTTAATATACCTAAACCCAGATATCAAATTAAAGCTTATAGAGCTGGCTATCTAAATATGGAAACTATTTGGTAATATCAGCTTTAAAACGCTATAACTCAAAGCGATTATTATATTTTGCTAATTTGATTTGTTCTTGGGTTTCCGGACACGAAGCGCTAAAAAACCGTGTCGGCGATTTTCCATATTCAATTGCAGTGAAAAGTTACAGAATATTTTCGAAAAGGGAAGAAAAAAAATTGGAATGATCGCACGGAAATGCTTGTTGACGAAAAAGTTTTCGGAATTAAGAAATTCGCCGACACGTTTTTGTTGATTATATGTTAGCCTAGCTTCTGTCCAAATTTAAGGAAAATCGAACAAATTCCCTTTGAGTTGTAGCTCTTTAAAGTGTCCCCAACAAGCGAAAAATTAACTTTGAGAAAACGGCGCTTAAAAAAACATATCGCGTAATAAACGAACTCCGCCCACAAAAGTTATACCGTCATTTCTCCGTCAATTTTCACTATTTTTCGATACTTTTTTTTTTGGATGAAAGTTCATTCTGTAAACTTTATTTTAACGCCAAAAAAAAAAATTTCAATAAATTTTCGATCTGAAGGTACACTGTAACCTTAAATCCTATACCAACTGCAGAACATTATAGGAGGAGCCACCCACAGTGTGAGCACAGTTACTGACTAGAAATAATATATATAGATAGGCTTAGCCTAACAGCGGAGCTCTCTGAATTATCATATTCTAGAACGCTTTTTTAGCTGGAAATGCATTATAGTGCGCACGCTACAAGTTCCATAATTTCCAGTTGATAATTATATGCATGCTCCGATCCAGTGACGGGTATACAGCAGCTATATGTATTGCATATTGCTGGTCCACGATCCGGCTATAAATTAAGTTGTGCAGACAGAGAATAATGAGAGGAAGATTTGTTAAGTTTCTTGACGTTTGAGAAAACCTTTTTATGAAATAATTATTCCATGTTCCTTGATGGCTACTACTACAATTTACATGTAAAAGGCAAGGAGGGCCTCTGTGTAAAAGGGCGATATCATACAGGCATAGAAAACGGATAGCTTATAATTTGTAAAGTACCAATGACGGCTGATTTGTATGCGTAACAGACGGCGGTAATAAATGAGTTTTCCACGAGCCTAATACACAGGAAGGAAGGTCTCTGGGTAAAATATGAACCGTTTACTATACAATAGGAAAGGCCGTAAGTATTACGTCTCTGCCGCTGAAAAATTCGGTTGAACGTCTACGAAAATTGTATGACATAGAAATTGGTCTAACTGGCGCGTGTGGGGGCTGGTTTCCATAGGCAATCAAACATCACTATTTATTCTATTATAGATTTATATAACTTACTCTCCTAAAGTTTGTCCGTTTTATTTACTTTATTTTTTCGCCTTATTTTTGTTATTTTGCTTCCTTCTGGTTCCTCGCCTGCTATAATTTTTAACTTTATTAGAATGTTGTAATCCTTTAATTAGCCAATAAGCTGTGAAGAAAGAAAGTGATTGATTGATTGAGAACAATGAAAACTATATTGAACATGTTGAACCGCCTCGTTTGCTAACTCTCGAGCTCTGCTATGTTACCGCTGAGTGAGTGCATTGCAGGCACGAGGTGCTCCCAATTAACTTGGTCGAAGGGACATTTTATGACGGTTACATGAAGAGTTAAAAACAAATTAAATATGGCGGCGAAAATTGCGGCTATATGTGGTCATTGAAACATGTACAACGCATTGTTGTCAACGTTTAAGTGAAAGAAAAAGGCGACAGATGATCATATTAACTGCATTTGAAATGATCTGGTAAACATGATTCACCTAAAGTGTGAAAGGATTTCAACTATAATCAACTTAAGTGTTTAACTCAAGTGTTTGCAGCTGCAGGAACGTCTTAATTCTGAACGCGACTTGACACCCATTGGCCGTTTTCTTCATGAAGTTGTAAATAATTTTGAGTTTTTGACAGAATTCAAGTGTTCTTGGCGACTTGAAAAATACCTAAACTGGAACAAATCTTCGAACAGCCGAGCGCTGCGAGGCAAGTTAGTAATTTTAGTATTGTTAGTTTTCTGTTCATTGGGACGTTCCATTTTTTATCCGCACCCCCCCCCCCCCCCCCCTAAAGATGGCAAAAATCCGAGGGGTCAATTTTTTGTCGGCGCCCTTTGAAAAATAAAATCCGAGGGGTCAATTTTTTGTTGGCACCTTTGAAAAAAAAATCCGAAGGGTCCAAATTTTGTCGGCTTCTTTGAAGGAAAAATCCGAACCCTCCTTTACAAAAACACTCCTTCTTTAGGGGGGGTGCGGATAAAAAATGGAACGTCCCATTGTATGAAACAAATGGATTCTATTTGGCCTTGTGTCTGTTCAGTTATAGATCACAGAAGACGTCAAAATGTGGTAAGAACATCAGTGACACACTTGCCTGCAGCTCGTGCGCCACCTTTTTGTTCTTACCACATTTTGACGTCACCTGTGATCTATAACTGAACAGATACACGGCCAAATGAAATCTATTTGTTAAATAACGCATGGCGTGTGTGGTGTTTAGAATTATCAACAATATTACTGTAGTCTGAACACTGTTCCATGTTTTCAAAGAGAAATTTGTGAACACAGTCATGATCTGCTTTGTCCACTAGCGCAGCAGCAGTTTTTCTTGACATTAGAAGATTTTTGAGGAAACATGGGAACACCATATTATTCTTTTAATTACTTTAGAAAGTGATGTAAAAAAAAATATTGCCATATAAGGGGTGGTGAGCATGTGCCCTTTAATTTCCAGCCGTACATCTATAAAAAATCAAAGGCATGTAGCCGGTCTGCAGCTATATTCTAATGACACAATACCAGCTATTTATGTGAAAGCAGTAGGGATCATGAGGACTTTTAATTTGTTTTGTTCTCTGTATTCCGATGTTTTATTACTGCATTCCACATTCCTAATTTTCTTTTATTATTTTCTTTTGCAGAAACTTGCTTTAACTGTGGATGAGCAGGCCACCTTAGGTGGCAATGCCCCTCCCCTCTTATCACCAAGAAAGGTGCTAGAAGAGAAAGGGGTGGCTGCCATGGTGGCCACCAGGGCGGTGAATTCTTTTTTAATTTTTACCATTACTTTTCTTTTTGACAGCAGTAACCAATAAACTGTGACCCATTGCCTTCAAAACGTTAGTGGATGTCTATCAAAGAAAAGCAATTAAAATTATTTTAGATTCTGGCAGGATTTCACGCAAACAGAGCTAAAAATCAACAATTGAAACTTTTCTAAACTTGGTTTCCAAGCCAGGTTAAACAAAAAGAAAAGCATTTGTTTGCAGAAGCCATGTTTTTAGAATAGAACTTTTAAACTTCACCGCATGTGATGCATGATGACAATCATAAAGCCGCAGTTGCAAGAAGCACCAGTTTTTTATCATGTTGAATGAAATCTTTCCTTTGAATTGTTATTGCCTTTGAAATTTGTTTTAAAATGTTTACTGTTTCTTTTTGGAAAAATTGTTTGAAATCCAGTCAGAATTAAAAAAAAAATGTTAACAGGTTTCCTTTGATTGACGTCCACCAAACAATTTGCTCGTGATTTCAAATCGTCCTCGCGCTATGGCTCAGCTGATTTGAAATTCCTTGCCCAATTACTCCCTGAATTGTACTCCACTCAGTCCAGTTACTATAATTACTAATCCTAATTATACTGTTTGTTTTTTTCTGGAGCAAAATAAAGTTACATTCTGTATTTTTTGAAATACATCACAACTTGTTAAAATATCCCATGATACTACAAACAAAACAAGGATAATACGATATAACTATTGCATTTCACTTATGCTGAAATGGGATAAAACCGAAAACCTATAATTTAGCAAACTCATTCCTCGACCAGCAGAAAACCATGCGTATTACAGGGTTTTTGTTGAGGTTTGCAATAGCAGGTACCAAATTGTGAATAACAGAGACCACTGAATGGCAGTGTAGCCACCATTTATTGGCATGCAGTGGAAAATCAGGCATTTTAGGCGATTTCTGACAAATTTGGGTCGCTGCTTTAACTGCTATGAAAGAAGCAATACGTTTATAAATTTATTTGTGCTGCTTCATAAAGCCTAAATTTAGCATGATCATGAACTCGAAATGAGCTACACAATACAAAATACGGCATGCATAAATAAATAGCCAATAGGAACAAAATAAATCACCATTCAGTTTTATTTCACTCGTAATAAAGATCAAATAACCCATCAACTTTAGTAGTTATTTATTCAAATATTTTAGCACATTTTCCTAAAAAAATAGCCGGGACAAGAATTGAAATAGCCGAGTAAAGGTCCCAGTGTCCCGGCTCTAACAAAAACCTTTTCTATAGTGACGAAAGTAATTTAAATTTAAGTACATTAACGACTGTAACACTGTACAAATGCATTAGCTCCGAAAAAATATCAGCATAATAAATAACTGGTTTGAAATCCCCTGACTTTGAGTTGTTTGCCCCCTCAGAAATCACATGGTAAATTTGCATAATAATATTAAAACCAACATGGCGGCTATCGTGAATAAGGCTTATTGCCTGAAATTGGCTCGCAACAACATAGACTTTTGTTGTAATGCAAACGAGAGAGGTTGAGCGTGAAAAGGGCTATTGATTTTAATTTAGTAATTGATTGAGTTTGAAAGCAGAATGTTTGGTGTGATACAACAGCTTTAAGGACATGCAACAAGAAAAAGGTTTCAAAAGAGTTTTCTTTGAACCCCTTCTTAAGAACACAAAGCAGTCAAGTTCTTTTGTAAGTGCTGCATCATAGCAGTATGTAATAAACAATGTTGACTCCTCAGTGAACTTCTTCATATTGACCAATACGAACTCCATGAAAAAAGTGTGATATTGTGTCCCTCCATGTTATCTGTAGAAAAAAAATGAACATAACATATGAATATTAACTTAGGGTCAGATAAGAAATGAAAGGCACGATACATTCCCCCTCCCATGCCACATCCCTGATGGCATATATTTATTGTAAGCTAAGGTGCTATAAATATTATGTGAGCACTCAGTCTTGTCTGATTGTGGGTCATTAAAAGTGAATTTGGGGAAATTTATAATGTGAGCTAGGGAAGGGCCTTATTGTTTTTGTTTTTTTGTCCAATAATTTAGCACACATATTGAATCTCATGAGCTGGTACTGCAGGGTCAGGAAAACAGGAGTACATTCTGTGTATTGTATTGTGTCAAAGTTGAATTTAAATTTAAATTGCCCGTCGGTGGGGATCTCTATTCCTCATAAGCTCGGCTACTTGGAGATTTCCCCGCCACAGTCACTCCTCCCAAGTTATGTATAAATATTTTTTTTATTTTTAAATTTAATGTTAATTAACCTATTTAATATCATTTTTTATTCTGCTTGTAATTCATTGTGTGTGGCAAAATAAAAATAAATTAAAAAATAAATAAAATTGTTTAATAGGCTTTCTAGGAGAAAAATGAAGGTATCAAAGTCTAATATGGGAAATTGTGTACTTTTAAAAGGTAATAACTTTGAATGAAAGTTGAAATAACAAAATCAGATTCAGTAGTGACACAAAAGAGGTTTTGACTGATCACAGAGTTGAGTTGGTAGTTTGGTCTTTCTTTTAAGTACAAAACTAGACACTAAACTTTGTTTTATGCAAAATTCAACTTACATTGCTGTCATCAACACCATTTTCAATTTCTCTTTCCTGCTCTTGATTAATTGCTTCCCCTAATGAAGAAAATACACATTTATGAATAATGTCCATAAATACCTTGCTTAATAATAATTGTGTCTTGCACAAAAAGTATATACTTATGACACATTTGATTTGGTGAGGGAAAGCACACAAAAGCATGCCAGTCAACAGTCTAATTTTTTTGGCAAAATGATGCAAGGTTCACAGAAAATGTGAGTAATGAGTAAAATGTCCGCACATAAAAATTAATTATTATCTGCTAAACCATGGAATAAAGGATTTATTATTCAACTGAAATTCTTATATTTATAATAGCTTGTCTCTTGAAACTGGGATGCTAAGGTGTAATATAGCAGTCTACTGTGTAATAGGCTCGGATATTTTGTGTTATCTTTCCCTTATAAGGTAAAATGACATCACAGTGCAATAATAAATATGGTAATTAGGAGGTAAAATTTTATTATCTTGACATAGATATGCAGAAAATGTGTATAAAATAATTGTGTGTTTATATTGAAAATCCATTTCAAGTCTGCAGACTGATTTTAAATTAAAGGACTTCAAGTACAAAACATCAGAGCAGAGCTTTCAAAATGTCCCCTTTTCAGCAGTTGACTATTCCTTACGCACTGGTCAGCAGAATTGGCAAGTGAGTGGGTGAGCGAGTGAATTGCCCGTCGTGTTCAATAACTACAGTCAAACCCCTATTAGGCGGCCACCTATTAAGCGGCCACCCCCTGTTAAGCGACCAGTTATCAAAGTCCCGAATTTATTGTCAGTATAATATTATAAATGAAACCCCTATTAAGCGACCGGGGCCACCTTTTGGCGGTCCTGATGAAGGTTTTCGTATTGTTTATACCCCTATTAAGCGGCCACCAAAAATTAATACACGTAGCTGGCATCGTTTTGAATAACCTGATGACAGATGATAGTCCGAAATAGAAGGTGACAAATCTTGGCGTGATTTTGTTGTCAAGTAATAATGTACCATGTTGACTATATTTTGATTTGTATCACAACTTATGTAATCAGCGTATAAATAAAGTTTAGAGCGTGTCAAATTTGAACGTCAATAACCGTCCATTAGACTGAAGTGAGTTCAAATCCTTCCTTCCTTTTCAAGCTTTGATTCCAACCATTCAATGGAAAATTTGTCTCCCGTGAAGTGGTATTGACATGGAACTTCCAAGCCATAGCCGCCTCTGTTCATACGTTTGCCCTTTTAGCATAACATTCGCTGTGCCATTATTTGTTGCTCTCACGCAAGCGGAAAATAAATTGGATCACTTTAACCTTTGAGTTGAAACTGCGAGTTGTGGTTTTGTATTGGACTGTTTTGTTTTTCTTAGCACGCGAACTTCAAAATTATGAACTTGGATTTACAGTCCGAACACAGGCTGTATTACGTTCAACAGTCCTCCAACAACGTTGTATTCAAATAAAGTGACGTTTATACCACGCATTATGCTAATTTCTTACGAACCCCTATTAAGCGGCCAATTACCAGTTCCCGAGGGTGGCCGCTTAATAGGGGTTCAATTGTAGTTCATAACGCTTCACATATTCACAGGTTAAAAAGTGAAACGGTAGATAACAGACTCTGTCTCAGCCACCAAGATGCAACTGTGGTGTAACAACATGAAAAGCGCGGTTGATAAATGAAACCGAAAAGATTCTCTGTGACAGGAGTTTCATATCATATAAAATCTCAAAGTTTTGCATCCGTTCCTACTTCAATTTGTTTACATGTTAGCTATCCTTGCTAGCAAAGAATGAATTGAATGGAAATGCCTTTTATGGAATTATGATATGTTTCACGGATGTACTCGAGGAGTGTTACCCTGAGGAAGAATTTTTGTTTTGCCAGTTGTTTTGGCACTATAATGTGCTGCAAAGTAATCCCAGTCAAGCAACAGGCTAGTCTGACAAACTTCACTGATAAAACAAAATAATTATTTACCAATTTATATATCTAATAATGAGACTTTTACCCAAATGGTATGAGTAACAAGATAGGATTTTTGTCGTTACATATGACAGATCAGCTGTAAAAAGGTTCAGAGATTAGCTGTGCGGCAGCGCACTGCATCAATCAATAATTTATTTGCCTTGTCAAAATTTAAATGTTAATTTGTAGTTAAATTTATCCTTGGTTCAAATTTTATTTTCCTTTATCATACATTACCATAGCCAAAAACAAAGGAAAATAACATTTGAACCACTTCAAATTTGAACTACAAATTAAAATATACATTTTGACAAGGCAAATAACAGACCTCCACATATCACCGGTCTTATGGAAGAGGCAACCTTGAATGTCAAAATATTAACAAAAGAGTGCTGTTAATTAGCTTGGTTAATCCAGGACTATTTATTAAAAACTCTAACAACTTTTTCTTAAAGGTATAGGAAAGCTTGACATATAGGTAATTATTGCGGGTAGAGAATTCCAAATATTAGGACTGTGGTTGAGAAATTTGTAAATTGGAAGCAATAATTGAATGTTATAATAAAACAAATTTGGCTATTTGACATGAATTGATGTGAAAAATTGTCATCATGAGTAGATTATTTTCAAATCAAGCAACTTTTGAGAATATATTCTGATTTGAGAGTGACTTCTTAACTGTGTTTGATGTCTATAATATAATAAGCTTTATAATACTGATTGTAACACATGTACATTGTACACCATGTAGCATGTTTCCCTGGCATTTCTACGACAATCAAAACATTGACAGACGCACTTAAATAAATAGGACAGAGTCAATCTGCAAAATAACATTGAATTTACCGTACCTTGTTGGCGTTCTCTATGTGCTTCTGGCTGCTCCTCCATACTGTTCCTCTCTATTTCGTGTTGCCGTTCTTGGTCTCGTTCATGCTGTTCTTCAGTACTTCTCATTCCTCGAAGCCGCTCTAGCGCTGCTTGACGCTGTTGTTCCGTTCTGTGTCTCCTCCTATCCCTTTGTCGTTCTCGGACTCCTTCAAGCGCTGCTTGACGCTGTTGTTCCGTTCTGTTTCTCCTCCGTTCTCGGTCTCTTTCGAGCTCTGCTTGACGCTGTTGTTCCGTTCTGTTTCTCCTCCGTTCTCGTTCACGTTCGAGCTCTGCTTGACGCTGTTCTTCCGTTCTGTTTCTGCTCCGTTCCCTTTGTCGTTCTCGGTCTCTTTCAAGCTCTGCTTGACGCTGTTCTTCCGTTGCGTTTGTCCTCCGTTCTCGGTCTCTTTCAAGGTCTGCTTGACGCTGTTGTTCCGTTCTTTTTCTCCTCCGTTCTCGGTCTCTTTCAAGGTCTGCTTGACGCTGTTGTTCCGTTCTGTTTCTCCTCCGTTCTCGGTCTCTTTCAAGGTCTGCTTGACGTACGCTGTTGTTCCGTTCTGTTTCTCCTCCGTTCCCTTTGTCGTTCTCGGTCTCTTTCTCTCTTCTTTCGTTTCTCCTCTTCTGTCATGTTTCTATCAACCATCATATAACCTAATTATTCAAAAGTAAAGCCTTTTTAAATGCACGCCAAAATTGCACAATATAGAACAGTAAAATAATGATATTAAGCTTTATAAAATACTTGAGATAGTACGCGCGCTGTCGTTGGTCTATAGGTGTGTTTAGATGAGAGTATGTAAACACGGTTGTGACGTGTTACCTCGCACCATTTCGTAAACAACAAGCATTGCAGCGAATGCCAAAACTTTTGCCAAGCTAAAATGAATTTAGCGTACACAATCACTTGAGAGTTTCTACGAAAAACTTTCGTCCACTTAAAGAACGTATGTCCCGTATGACCCGTCTCGGGTTTGCATAACTGTCTCGAATTCTCCCAACCCCACTCGTGTTTAGATGAGGCTATGTAAACACGGAGAAAGTCCTCTATTGCTTAAATAATTTAAGTCTTAAGCTTTTAAACTAAGGTGAAAAGGTCGGAAGCACAATAATTAAACTCAAAGAGTTTAGCTGTAAACAAATGCTTCGACGATCTACTAGCTTTAATTTAAAACGAAATAAGGTTTAAAAATACGCACTTAGCTGTATATTCCTCCAAATCGGCTTGATTTACAGAGTTTCGAGCCCTCAAATGCGGTCTTGACCGAGTCTTGACCACTGTTTGAAAAATGTGAAACTTCTGAAGTGTTTTCCCAGCTGACGTGACATTCGGCCGTGTAACCGCGCGAAAAAAAAGCCTCGCTTTGGTTTTTGCGCGACGGCGGCGGCGGCGGAGAGCGGGCGCACGCGCCCGCGAAACATTCCGCTAGCCATGACCATGAAAAATGACGGCACAGGTTTCTATGAGTATGGAGCTGCGCAGCCAGGCCTTCGGCCTGGCAAGAGCTCCGCTATTAGTAAGGACAAAAGACAGACAAACATGGAACTGCTAAAAATTGGCCGCGACCGCTTAATAGAGGTGACCGTTTAATACAGGTAACAAATACAAATAATTAAAGTTTGTATGGGCGAAAATTCGGGACTAAGAAAAATGGCAGGGTGGCCTCTTGATACAAGGCCATTACATACAATTTCAACTGTATAACCGGTAACTTGCAAGTTCTTTATATCTTTCAGTCCTGATGTTAGCTTTGCATAGACTGGGAATTTAAATGCATTCACCGCGGGGAGATATGAAATTTACCTTCGAGTGTTCAACTCATGAAGCAACCATGTAATATACTTTTTTTTATTATATAAAAGACACTAATTACGAAGTTTTAAACAATTTACCGAATATTTTCCGAACATTCTGAATATTTACGAAAATTCTCTGAATACTGTCCGAAGGTTGTACGAAGGTTTCCGATCATTTCGCAAAGATTACCGAAGATGTCCGATGAATAGAATAATAATAATAATAATAATAATAATAATAATAATAATAATGATAATAATAATGATAATAATAATAATAATAATAATAATAATAATAATAATAACGCGAATATTTATACAGGTTAACCTATCAGTTCTATTAAAAAGAACTGTTATCAAAAGGGTCCTGTAACTAAATAATAAATAAATAAAAACAAAATCGAAAGTGGAAAATAAAATAAAATAAAATAACATTAAAAAAATCTAAGATTCAAAAATCAAAATCTGTAAAAATTATTGACGTATAACATTGAAAAGAGTTGTTACAGTAATTATAGAATACAGTTGAAAAAACTCTTTTAAATTACTCTTAAAAAGAATCCTAGAATTTAAATTTCTTAAATGCCGAGGTAAAGTATTGTAAACTAGAGCCCGTTGAAAGGCAAAACTTCTACGTCCAAATTCTAATTTGGCTTTGGGATGTTTTAGTGAACACCCATTGTTTTTAGTGTTAATGTTGTGTTTAATTTTTGTAAAATATCTTTTAAAAGGGGTACAGACTTTATCCTGAAGACAATCAAACACAAGCTGGCTGTCTCTATCCAAAGGTGTTTCGATTATAGATCAACCCCTTTTACCTCGTGCGCAAACATGGTACCTAACGTGAAGATATCGATATCTTCACTCTTCACAAAAACTCTATGCTTATCTCATGAATCTATGTTATGGGTTGTTTTGTAATTTTTTGGGCGATTCAGTTGGGTATGTTTGGAAAGAAATAGTTTTTGTCAAAGGATTTATAAAATTTGCAAAAATAAGAAATATTGAAGATTAATGAAGTTTTAAAATTAGAATTTGTAGTTAATAATTAATGGATGGACACCAAAATAGTCCACTATCGACTTGGGGTGCTTTTGCGGTTGTTTTGCGTGGGTATCAACCTGACTCGTCCCCAGTCGTCTCTCAATTAACGAGCCGAGAAGTGCGGCCGAGGGGAGCGCGAGGGGTCGCGCTTCCCTCGGTCGCACGTCTCTCGTTCCTCATTCCATGCCTATCCCCCGTGCGCGTCTCCCGCGTCTTGCCAAGAGAGACGACTGGGTATCTTTAAACCTCTTAAAATTCCATTCAAAGTTTAGGTCGAGTCCCGCCTTAAATCTGCAGAGAGACTATTGGCTTTCGCGCTGATTTTTCTATCTTTTTGCTGCTACACCGTGCTGATGAGACCCAACTAGGTCGAAACAGCTGTCCACGGTTGCATTTTGGCTTTCAGTTTGGGCTCAATAATGTCGTTGTCGCGTTAAATGCTCTACGTAGTATTAGCTTTGCTTACTGTTTGTATCGCACTGATATCAAGCTGAGTATATTGACCACGTTAATTAAATTCTCTATTATAATTTATTGTCGCAGTTTCTATAGTGGGGAGCAAAGAAAAGGCGGCGCGCGACAACGCGCGCGAAGAAAAAATATTGCGAATTCTGACGGAGGGGGAATGGCGCGAAAAGAGAGACTCTTCTCTCCAGTCTCCTCTCGCTTCTCCCGCTCGTTCTCGAGCCGGGTTTTAGCCTGGAGAGGAGACTCCCATACAAAAATGACGGGCGTACCAGTCGGAATTCTGCAGAAGCACCCTATAAGGTATCAGAATCTCGATTGATGGGCGTGGCTCAAATGGATTTTTACCCATCATAAGAGGTACCAATTTGAAAACACCACATGTGATATTCTGTCATACACCCTAAAAGGTACTGCGCCTAACTCTAATGGTGGTTATTTTCAATTTTAGCACCCTAAGTGGTACCAATCTACAAATTTTGACTCCTAAAAGGTACGACGAGCACACCCGTCATTTTTATATGGAAGTCCCCAGGGATTTATAGCTGCCGGCGTCACAATCTTAACAAGTAAATAGGAAGCAAAGGACCGCAAACGAAAATGCTGCCGGTGTACGTAGTATCTGTAACAGATCTACAATCTTGGACATTTCAAATGAAAAATTAATACCCCCCCCCCCCCCCACACCCTCTCCCCGCCAGTTCAGTGATGGAAAAATGGCGCTTTTTGGTTTTCGCGCGAATCCATCACTGAATCGGGGGAAGGTTAGGTGTTATTTCTCATTTTATTCCGTCCGAGATTGTCCCAGGTTCACACTGACGTTACAAGAACCTATACAGATCACATTCCGGAAAGATAAAAGCTCCAGGCGAACGTTCAATAAATAAACATAACAGAAAGAACTTGTTAGCTGAAAAAAAGGAACCCTGTGCGGGATTGAAAAGATGACTTAAATAACATCATAATGAATGTGTTTTTTTGCGTTATCTACTCTATTGATGTAACTATTAAATACGCATAATTGCATGTTCTGAGCTTTGACCAAAAGTGAAGTTATGTTGCTTTAACGAAGCCGATAGGTTTCTTGTGTGAAACCGCTATTGTTAACATTGTGCGGCAATTTATCATAACCGTTGCATATCTCCGCTGAAGGTCGCGAACTCAGTTCCTCACAATAATGGAGTTGCTTTCGCAGTATAGTTCGAGTTCGAGTTCGAGTTCCTTGGAGAGCGAATCTGACGGTTTTCAAGACGATTTGCAGCTGCTCACACCACAACACGTACGAAGCGTCTATCTGTTAACTTATAGCCAAGCGGATCTCAGCATTTTTCCTGAAAAAGAATCATTCGCTGCTGCAGTTTGCGAAGCCGTTTCAAAATGTGAGGGTCCGAAAATGAAAATAGTGCAGTGGTCATGCTGCCAAGAAAGGCATAAAAAGCGAGGAAAGCATTATCATATGGATATAAAGCTACAATCTTGGACATTTGAAATAAAAAATTAATACCCCCCCCCCCCTCTCTCCCCCAGTTTAGTGATGGGAAAATAGCGCGCTTTGGTTTTCGCGCGAATCCATCACTGAATCGGGGGGAGGGGAGGTGTTATTTCTCTTTTTATTCCGTCCGAGATTGTAGTCAGCCAAAAAAAGAGATACAATCAAAGTATAGAGCAACGCTGATACTACCTAGAACATTTAACGCGACAACGACACGATAGAGCCTAAATTGAAATCCAAAATACAACCGTGGACAATTGTTTTGACCTAGTTGGGTCTCGTCAGCACGGTGTAGCAGCAAAAAGATAGAAAAACTAGCGCGAACGCCAATTCTCTACCAAATCGCACGTGGTGATGGCAACAGATGAGAGCTCGAATTCAAATGTTTGCTAATTGACCCACGTCACAGCGGCGCGTGACCATGAGTAATAGGCGAAACGCCTGGAACAGGCCACCCGTGCTGTATCAGGACCGTTAGTAGGCTTTTATAGATTATGTTAATAAAAGTAGCACATTATGTTAGTATCACTGCTCTTTTTTTGGACAAATTATGCTAAAATTAAGCTCGTTTTTTCAAATTATGCTACTTGTTTTAAATTGTGCTCTTTAAAAACCATGACATGAGTCCAAAAATACATTTTCTTTAATCAGAAGCCATTTATTCTTGTTAGCTATATATATATATATATATATATATATATATATATATATATATATATCCTTTTTCGTGTCCGTTTATTGTTCATGCTCCGAATTTCTTTTAACAACGATCTTCAACAAAAATTTAAACACAACTAATACCACAAATAATGATTCAAATAAACATGGATGGTTTTTTTTAGGCTGGCAATTATTGTGGCTGGTTCTGGCCGGCCCGTCATTTCTCCGAGAGAGCTGTAAGTTTTCGCTTGAATCGGCTGGCATAGCTGACGCCATTTTGTAGCCTTCCCTATGAGAGGTATTGGGACCGACATCGTTTGCCATGGGACTTCCGGTTCCCGTGCACCCTAGTCCCAGGCTCCCAAATACCGCTAAAACATCGAACAACGACAACGTGCCTGTCAAAACTCAAAAATGATCCGATAATTATCAAAATATGCGAATTATGCTAGCAGTGCTACTTTTTTAAAAATGGGAAAAAATATGCTAGTTTTCTCAAATTATGCTAAAAATTATGCTAGCACAATCGTAAGGTGCCTACGGTCCCACAACGGAGCGGAACAAATAAAACTGGGTTTCGTTCCTGTCTTTTCAATCCGACATACGCTGGCGTGCACTCCAAACTTTTAGCGTGAATTCTGCTCCGGCATGCGTATTTGACTCCAAGCCGCCCGTTAACGCAAAATCATCGTGTAAACATGCATTACATCATTTTAGCCGGGCGGTTTCCTGTTTCCTTTATTTCTGCCTTACAAACGGCCATTCTAGCCCTTAAATCCCATATACTTCAGCAAGTGTTGAGTCAGTGTTCTTTGCATGTTAAATATTGCCGGGAAATAATAACTAAACAGTATTGAAACAAAAAGGAACCTGTGTAAATTAACCGATAGCGAATATGTTAAATCATTGAACGGTTTCAATCAAGACCAAAGTCGCCGCCAAAGTCATCCTGGCCAATGACAACAGACGCAGACGTAGACAAGCGCGCCGGCTGAAAGTGGCGCGAGTTTTCTTAACCAATCACAAAGCTGACAACCACTCAGTAAAAGCCGCTCTGAAATATTAAGTTACATTTCATTGGTATATTAAGAATAAATATAGCTTCTAATTAAAATCGATGAACATTATAAACTGACCTTCTCGAGTTAGAATCAAGTGATGGCGCCTAAATTCTACATGAATAAAAAGATAAAAATTATCTAGAGTAGGATTTCGCTGTACTTAACAGATGGAAGTTTTAACAACACTAGCGCTGAGTGCTTATGATTTTAAAAACTTAAAGAAAATTAAAAGCCCAAAATGTGACGACAAGATCACCCAAACTTCGTTAACTGAGTCACTTACTTGGGTAGGGTCTTTTAGTTTATTACGAATGAAGTGAAAATTTCTCTCTCTTTTCCAGTTTCTCAAACAACTACTTAATGGGTGTTTCTAGAAAACTTGAAACCTTTTTCCTACTTTTATTGATAAGGAACTTTAAATTATTATTCCTAATCTATTGTCAAATATATACCTCTCTGATACACCTGTCACTTCAAACATCACGCAAACACTTACAAACCCATTCCAGTTTGTTACCGATCACGCACATTGTTCTGTTTGACTCCAAGGCAAAGGCTCCGTGAAATATTTATTGTATTTATCAACAACCCGTATCGAAAGACTTCCTAACCCAGCTAAGCTTCCGAACATTTATGATAGGAACCTGTATAACATTTTAGCCGATTCGGAGCTTTCGTGTAAACAGCTGTATTTTTATGAAACCGGTCCAATCTATTTCAGCCGATATCCGATTCGTTCCTTTATTATCCTTCTGTTTCCGAGCAATGGGTCATACTTCTCTTCGAAAATTAATTTTAAAAAACTGTTCTAATTTCTTTAGGCCCAGTCATTTTTTTTTTTTTCAAGTTTCGCTGATCCAGATGCCCCGAATAATAAAATAGCACAAACAACTTTTTCAATAAACAGAGATGTGGGTTTAATTAGTATGGTTAAGTTTTTAAAGATGTAGAGACAGGGTCGAGGCCAAGAAGGAGCTGTCTAACAAAATGCTGACATGGTTCCGCGATCAAATCAGGCGTTAGAAAATGACGTACCTTTTTTGCATTTATAATTACCATGTTTATTTTTATTAATCCCTTATAGCTATTTGCGTTTCCTATGCGATTAGTCGAGGCAGGAATTAACCTTAAACTGGTCTAGAGATAGACTATAAGTCGGATCGGCAAAAAATTCTACTTTAATAGCATTTATTATGATAGAGGACCGATAAGGACAAAACATCTGCTGCGGATGTTTGTAATACAAGACAAAAGATATAACTCGCACTGTTTGTGTCTACTTGAGCGTAAAAACAAGAAAACAATATTCGCTAAGAACACTGTGAAAATTCGGGAACGGTTTTAGTGGTTAAAGTGAACGCTCCAAAACTGACGAGTTGTCGTGACGATCGCTGGTCAAGATCAACACGTGGATTCGCTCCACTGGGTCGTCTGTTTATTTTGACACTAATCGCAACTTATCGGGTTCACTGAACGGGAACGAAGGCACAGCACGAGAATGGAGATGAATTATCATTTGCTCTTTAAAATCCTGCTTGTTGGAGATACGGAAGTCGGGAAATCTGCTTTGCTACACCCGCCATTTGAGCCTTCATCTTCTACGTCGAACATTGGACCAGAATTTCTGAAAAAGACTGTTGAAATAGGTAAGTCAGAGACAGTGATGATATTAGTGTGCATCTTCATTCAGCTCCATCTGTTGTCACATCATTGTATTTCCGATGTTTCGTTATTTATGATTTGCAAACAGTTCAAAATTTAAATACGTATATAATACTGATGTGCTTGTAGCTTGATTTGTATATATATATATATATATGTATATATATATTGTTACAGTGGTCGCGCCCGGTCAGGAAACACAGACTGTCAGTGACAGTCCGAGGTTCGCGCATTGCTCGTTGTTGATGCCGGACACCTCATCTCACACCCGTCTTCGATTTTAAATCTTCAGATAGAAAGAAAATCAAATTACAAATATGGAACATTACGGGTCAAGAAAGGTAAGTAAATTTAGAGAAATGTTTATTGTCAAGAACCATTGTGATTTCTTGTTATCACTAATTATCATCGATATCATCCGGGGATAGTGTCTGGGGGGAGTAGCAACTGAGCCCCCGAGGGACTGGGGCGAGAGACATAACAAAGCTGGAGACGGAGCATGCGCAGTGGTACTCAAATAGCTGCGGTCTTATGATCGATATAATGATCGATCTTCGCTCTTGCTCTTTTCTAGAACGACCTGCAGCATATACCAACCTCGTTCCCAGGGTTTTTCCCTTTCCCGCCCCTCCTAATTTTAAAAAAGGGAAAAACCATGGGAACGAGGTTGAGGTATGTGTGTACTTGCAAACGTCGTGATGACGAGTCCAAACATGGACGAAACAGCTATCCACGGCTGTTTTCCAGTCTTGGGCGCTAATCATGCCAGGTCTGGTTAATCGCGCGTAGTGCTGTGATGTTAAGATTAAAAATACGAAAAAAGCAAGTGACACACTCGAACGCCTACCCCGCGGCCTGGCCAGTACCTTACGCATGCGCACAGCCATATCACCCGGGCAGTGGCAGCCATGGGCAGCTGTTCCGTCCTATATCCCATTCACACTATCGCTTAGACATGTTTAAATGTTGTTTAGTTTAAAACAGGTTTAGAAGAATACCTCCTAACCTCCCGTAATATTTGGAGTGAAATCTTTACTAAAAGAAACTTTATTGACTTTATCACCATTCCAGGTAGTTTGAGTCATATACATTTCAAAACGTTCAATTAAACTAAACAACATTTAAACATGTTTAACCGTTGGTGTGAATGGGGCACTAGTTAGATTGCAGTACTTCTTTTGGGTTTAAATTTATGATATTGTTAATTAGACCCAGACTACATTATCTTAGAGACGATTTTGTTATTATTATTTTTTTTGTCATATTTTGATAACGACAGTGATAAACATTGCAAAGACAAGAGCGACATACATTGTCAAAACAGGCTAAGCTTCAAACAGCTGTAGCTAGCCTGTAGTCCTCAGTGGAGGCAAGAAAACAAACAAATAAACGTATGAAGACACGATATAACATACTATATCAAGAATGCCTTAATGATGGAATATTGAACCCCTTAATTTTTGAGAATAGCGAATTTGCATCACAGAACAGGTTCCTTTCATTAGAATCTGTCGCGACATAAGGTAATGAGTACAAACAATATCTCTTTCTTTCCTATCTTTAGTAATTGGGCATTTTATTGTTTTAGCTTTATTAGCTGCATGCTTTTTGATATCGTGAAATTATCACCCTATTAAAATGCTACAATACTTTGTGTTTGATTCGTCTCTTACAAGAGGAAAAAAGAAAAGCTGGAGAAAAATTGAGAAAATCACATGGAATATGAGTGGGGTCGAAGCTGTCCAAGCGATGTCTGTGATTGGCGAACGATACAATTGATATATCACTCGAACAATGCCCCTATCCCTAATCCTTATCCC
Organism: Cladopsammia gracilis; assembly: GCA_022457155.1. Classification (NCBI taxonomy): domain Eukaryota; kingdom Metazoa; phylum Cnidaria; class Anthozoa; order Scleractinia; family Dendrophylliidae; genus Cladopsammia; species Cladopsammia gracilis. Next base: position 427,732 of record JAJGOT010000179.1, read on the forward strand.
AGCGGAACAAATCTACTGCGGGTTTTCTTAGCAAATCACAAACATCGTTTGGACAAGTGCTGGACTGCCCTAGAATATGAGCTCTGAGCCTGCAATCTTTTCACTGCTCAAGTAATTTCACTTGTCTTCAATAACAATGAACAATGACAGAAAATGAACAATTCGCAAAGTCAGAACAACGTGCAAGGTTGTCCCGGGATTATTTTAACGGGATTATTTTAACGGGATTATTTTAATGGGATTATTTTAACGGGATTATTTTAACGATGGTCAAATATTTGAAGAAGAGACCTTGCGTTTGAAGGAGTTGTGCTCTCACATGGAAATAAATGTCGAGACACATAGACGAAGACCCGATTTTTTGTAATTCGGTAATATGGCCAAATAAAGGAAGCTAAATGACAACGATTGATCTTGCGACTATGTTCAAGTCGATACCTTAATTCAAATACAACACCTACGCTCTTCAAAATAGGTGTAAAGTATTTAATAAATTCGACTATTTTAGCAAATAATTACGCAGTGTAGAATATCTACTTTTTGTTCCCTTTGTAAAATTATTCTTTCATGTATGTTTTCTTATCTTGTCCTCTTCACCTCCCGCCTCGATTAGCCTAAGCTAACCGCGGGTTGCGTGGAAATTTTCCTTTTTTTCCTCTTTAGTTTACTTTATTTATTTATTATAATAATAATTTATTAATTGTAATTGTAATAATAATTGTAATAAAGTTGAAGTTGAAGTCAATGCCATGTTGAATGAAGCACCTATTCAGTTGGGATAACGGGCACTAAAATCAACATTCAAGGGGGGGAGCTAATTAACAAAATGACACTCGAGGAGTGTGGGGGGCGCTTACAGGAAGAACGGCGCTAAATCGAATCATTAGGTATCAGAGTAAATATAAAGAATGGTCATTAAGGGTGGGGGTGAGGGGTACTTCTAAAAATATTTATTGAGGGTGTATGGCCCACTTCTTGTAACGTACCTTAAGGTCGCGCAGGACCCTTGCTCACATTCATAATAATTTTTTTAAGTTATTCTTAATAATTTATTCGATAAATTATGTAAAGGCTGGCTTTCACTAGCGCATAAGCATAAGCACAAGCCAACATACGCAGACTCAGTAACATGTTGATCATTAGTGCCTATTGTTCTGTTTTGTTCAAACAATTGCAACTAATGAATGACACGTTACTGAGTCTGCTTATGTTGGCTTGTGCTTATGCTTATGCGCTAGTGAAAACCAGCCTTAATTCAAACCTTGTGGCACGATATTCTTGTGCATTTCTAATATAATCACAAACCATAGAAATTGCGATTAAGGTTGCCACGGAAACATCAACGTCAAAAAGGACTGTCTAAAGGTGGCCCGCGGCTATTTAATGGCGCGGAGACTCCCTTTTATAAATCGAATTTTCGGCATGTAAGCGTTAACCGATTTTTTTAAGTTTTGGTAGGGCGATAAAGGAGTCTTCAAATTATACAGAACTTTAAATTTTAGTGCATATAAGATAAGCGATTAAAAGTTATAAGCATTTTTAGAAAACTCCGTTTTTTTAAGAAAACGCGAATATTTTCATAAAGCGATAACAGATTTTTTTCTAATTTAGCTCAATAAGTCCCAAGAGTGAGCAATTTTCCACAGAATCGGCTGGACAGAAATTACTGCACAGTCGAATGTTGAATTTAAGCTTCCAAATGTTATGCTTGCGTATTTGCCTCAGCTGTTGCAAGAACGCTAAAATAAGGCTACAATCGCACCCTGTTACTTGAAAGCTTGACGCAACCGAAAACTTTGCTGAATAACCGGAAAAGATCGGAAGCTCCCAACAAAAACTATAAGCAAAGAAAGAACAACATGTTTATAGTGCGTAATTTATAAATTTCAGGAAATTCAAGTTTGTTCGACTCGGGAAAAACCTACCAATTTGTTTTCTGGTATTTTTAAGTATGATAACATTCAGTATATGTACAAACGGCCTTACCTAGTTTCATGTGTATAGTCTCGACGAAACTCGGCGTATTTAGATCGTCAAGTTTGCTACTTCACGTCTTCCATTTTCTAAATGCTTTGAAAACCCCTCGTGTTCCGTAAATTATTCAAAGTTGCCGCAGTGGGATTACTTGCCACTTGGGAATCACCGATCATCGTTAATACAATAGGCCATTTGCACGATTGTAGTCAAATGGACGCCATCGTGCAAATGTCACCTTAAATGTGTGATCTGCCAATAAAATAACGCTCATGATTAAATTCCATCATCCCCCAATATTCCTGATATGAGCGGAATCAATATTCAAATCTCAGATATAAAAATTCAAAAGATAACACTACCTAAGAAATTTAACTTATGAATTTATTAATGAACAACAGAGCAAGGGCGACCTTAAATCGCTCAGACAATTTTCTCCTTTTTTGAGCCAAAACTTGGTGCCAAAAATCTATTTCCCTTTCCTGACTAGAAGGCAAACAATAACCACCTCAAACCAAAATGTCTAAAATCCACACCCAATTATATTTCAATCGACAAAAAGATTCACCCTTCACTAAGCTGGCTACAACGGGAAAATATTGTAAGTCCCCCTAATGAGATGCAGTTTACCAATGGTTAACGGATTGACTGATGCCTTTACCATTTGTTCCAATGGTACCAAAGGTACCAATCTACAAACTGATTCACTCCTCACTAAGCTGGCTACAACGGGAAAATATTCTAAGTCCCCCTAATGAGATGCAGTTTACCAATGGTTAAAGGATTGACTGATTTCTTTACCATTTGTATCAATGGTACCAAAGGTACCAATCTACAAACTGATTCACTCCTCACTAAGCTGGCTACAACGGGAAAATATTCTAAGTCCCCCTAATGAGATGCAGTTTACCAATGGTTAACGGATCGACTGATTCCTTTACCACTTGTTCCAATGGTACTCCAATGGTACCAATCTAAAAGCTAATTCACCCTTCACTAAGCTGGCTACAACGGGGAAATATTCTAAGTCCCAAACAACAACAACAAACAACAACAAACAAAAATTTATTAGACATATTAAACTTAAATACAGTTGCCCTGCAAATTAGCAAAAACGCTATTCGAGGCAGGGAAAAGTATTGTAATTGAAAATAATGAAAGTAAGACAATATAACAATACAGAAGCTGATCTGTAGAGTTACAGATTATTTTAAAGCTTTTGATAAAATCATGATATTGGTGGCAGACACGGGAAATAAATGAATGAAGTATGCAAATTATAACATTTTCATTTCCTTAATATCACAAAGTATTTGGGGAACATCAATATAGTCATCTGTTTTCTGAAGAATCTCCAGAAGAATTTGTTTGATTTTCAATTTGAATTGAGATTTCCTCAACGATTTAAGAGATTTAGGTAGTCCGTTCCATATCATAGCACCAGTTCTCGCAAATGATTTTTTCATTTTTTCCGTTCGAGAGTACTCAACATAAAACTGTTGGTTTGATGCAGACCTGGTTGTATAGTTATGTACATCGGTCGTTAGTCTGAACATACTTCTCAGATTACTTGGAGAAGCTTGGTGATAAACGTCATGCATCAACAACGAAAGACGTTCAAAATTCAAAAAGCTTAATGGTAGAGTCCTCGTTTGCTGGAAGAAGGGAATGGCATGGTCCGTAGGTTTAGTGAAAAATATCAATTGAAGTGCTCTTTTCTGAAGAATCAATAACTTATTTGTGTGAACTTTAGCACCTTGGCCCCAAGCACATATACCATATGTTAGATAGGGCAAAATTAGGTACTGAAAGATAGTCAAGAGAGTTTGACGAGGAACAAAATGCCTTAACTTTGCTATAACACCAACACATTTACTGATTTTTCCAGATGTGTGCTCAATATACATGGTGTTTCCAGGAGAGATCAGCATCAATATAAACTCCTAGGTATTTAACATATTCCTTCATCTCGAGAACTTTGTGTGAATTTGTTTCATTATCAAGAACAGTAATGCGAGGAATAAATGGTAAAGATTTTTGACGCGGACGAAAAATTACAAAGTTATATTTCTTAATATTAAGTGATAGTTTATTGACCTTCAGCCAATCACAAAGATTTCCAAGTTCAGTGTTAATTTTGATTTCAAGTTCGCGTAAGTTTTAATTAGCATACAATATGCTAGTGTCATCGGCAAACAAATAAAATTTGAGCACACGGCTTGATTTGTGAATATCATTAATGTACAGGAGGAATAAAAGTGGTCCAAGTACTGAACCCTGTGGGACCCCACAGAGTGTTAGTTCTTGGTTTGATATAGTGTCATTAACAAGTGTTGTTTGTTTACGGTTTGTTAGGTATGATTTAAACCAGTCGTGCACAGCACCCCTGATACCCTGATACCCCCTAATGAGGTGCCCCTAATGAGGTGCCCCTAATGAGGTGCAGTTTACCAATGGTTAACCGATCGACTACTGCCTTTACCATTTGTAGCAATGGTACAGATCCGCATAAGGCTGCATTTTCAAATCGTATCTGTCCGTGTGTATTGGAGAACCCTCAACATAACACACTCCGTACACCCGCGGGCTTCGAGGTACCTCTTCCCATGCTTGACCTCCAGCTTCCCGTCCTCTTGTTGTCTCTATCTAACTCGTGAATTACATTATTTTAGTTCCCAGGCCCTAACCACCAGCTACTACCGAGATGCTCTTGGCTTTATCCTCGTGTATGACATCACCAACGAACCATCTTTCAACCGCATCAGTGATTGGCTGAGCATTATCGAGCAGCATGCTAGAGAAGAAGACTTTAAAAAACTGCTGTTTGGAAGCAAATCTCACTGTTGGTGCGCGGAAACAAGGCAAGTAACAACGAAAAGAGGACAAGAGTATGCTCGGCAACATGGCATGCGTTTTGTGGAGTCAGCTAACCTTGATGAGGCTATCAACTTTATAGCAAGAGACATTTTATACAAAGATCACCAACAGCCATTGGTGGGAGGATCGGAACTGCTTTGCGACTTCGATAAATGAAAATTACGACTGCAAACAAATACGAACTGCTTAAACCCTAAATATCAAAATTCAAGAAAAATCCCAAAATGTCATTTTGTGAAATATTGAAAAAGAAATGGTACAATGCCAAAGAACTGCAAAAGAGGTTTCATTTGAATAGTCACACCATAGGATTTCATCAACAAACTCAAAAGTTAGAACAAATGGTACCATGCAAAAGTACAGCTGAAGAGGTTTCATTTGAATAGTCACACCATAGGATTTCGTCCACAGACTCAAAAGTTAGAACAAATGGTACCATGCAAAAGTACAGCTGAAGAGGTTTCATTTGAATAATCACACCATAGGATTTCGTCCACAGACTGAAATGTTAGAAATACATTACCTGTTTCCATAATTGACAGTGAGAGTGAAAGGGTAAGAATATAGATTTTCCGTTTTGTATGCGGTGCTTTTTTTTGTAGTGGTACTGAAAGTTGTCTCATGCTTCCCAAACCGGGTTAATCTTCAACTGCTGTGGCTCACGGCTTACCTCGTGAAGACTTCGCCTTTACTGTAGACCGGGGAACGACTTCCATAAAAAAAACTGATGGAGACGCTAGTTGTACAACAACAACAACAACAACAACAACAACAACAACAACAACAACAATAACAGCAACACTGAACAATCTTTATTTTCTTAATTTTTATCTCGTTACAGTTGGAATGGTCTGCAGGTAGCTAGTGCTAGTCTTAGCGGGCCTGACTATTTAAGTTTAATTACCTTATTCTCAGGCACTAAATTTCAGTTTCGCGTACTAAATTTCGCGATTTTCCCGTTTTGTAAAAAATCGCTAAAATACAGCTCCTGAATTTTCGCAAAAATAAGTACACGCGAAAATTAGTAAGAATAAGGTACACAAATTGTTTATTTTATTATACATTGTAGTAATAAAAACAAAAGGAGAAAGTATCATAAAGTGCCAAAAATCAAAGTTCAAGAAAAAATCTAAATTTCATTTTGTGAAATATTGAAAACAAATGGTATCATACAAAAGTACTGATGAAGAGGTTTCATTTGAATGGCCACACCATAGGATTTCGTCCACAGACTCAAAAGTTAGAACAAATGGTACCATGCAAAAGTACTGCTGACGAGGTTTCATTTGAATGGTCACACCATAGGATTTCATCAACAGACTCAAAAGTTAGAACAAATGGTACCATGCAAAAGTACTGATGAAGAGGTTTCATTTGAATGGTCACACCATAGGATTTCATAAACAGACTCAAAAGTTAGAACAAATGGTATCATACAAAAGTACTGATGAAGAAGTTTCATTTGAATGGTCACACCATAGGGTTTCGTCGACGTCTTCATAGTTCACATCTGGGAGAGAAAGGATTAAGGCTGGTTAAAATGAGTTTTTTTTTTCGTAGGGTACACAAAAAGGTAGACAACTGAGTCATTGCCTCCAAAATAAAGAGAAATAAGAAGAATTTAATGAAAACGACTTAGCCTCCTACGCAGCCGTTTTTTGGGTCGTCACGCAACGGAGAGACAAGCGTTGCGTGACTAGCCAAATGACGGCTGCGTATAAAGATACTACTTTATTCGCGATTAAAATCGTTATATTGCCTGTTAATGTTTAGGCACCTGATAGAGGAAAAATAAATTGGGCCCACGGCCATTTTAAAAGCAATAATAATAGCTTTATTGTACTGATTTCCCCAGGGTTTTTCAGGCCCATTTACAGTAAATATAGATACAGTCGAACCTCTTCTCGAGAACATACCGGACACCTCCATAATACGGACACCTCTCTCTCTGTTGTAGACAGTTCTCTTGGTCCCGAAGATGCCACAATTTATACAATCTCTACCTCTATAATATGAACATCTCTATCATACGGACACCTCTATTATGCGGGCACCTGTGTTTGTGAGAAGTTGAAGCTACAATAGGCGACAAAAATAGTTGACACACTCTATAACAAAAACGGTTTTCGTGACATATTTATCACTGTATCTTTTCCATTCACTACACTCTGCCGCATTAACCCCCGTCCCCCCAGCCAATGTTGTAGGATTGTAGCGACAGACCTGACGAAACGACACACAACATTGTCTGGGGGGTGGGGGTGGGGAATTAGGGGGGTGGGGCTGAAATGCCTCTCGTCCCCAAAATGTTCAAAATGACAATGTGTCAACAATATTGCCGCCTATTGTAGTAACCGTGGAAGATAATCCTGCTGGTGTACGTTGGATCAAACTAGTGTTCTGATCGGTTTAACAAGTGAAAATATAGTATAGAAGCAAAGACCGATACAACGTAGGTACAATTTTTAAAGGTGTACTATATTTCGGCTGGCTAAACCTGTGTTTGTAACGGTTGACTCCAGTCACACTGATGAAGACCACTCTAAGTGATTGAAATATAGGTGGAATTCAATCAAACTAGTTTTTTCCTTTATTGTGTTAACATATATAGTTTTAGAGGAGTTATTTTAACTAGTGGATACTTGTGATAAAAATTATATATATATATATATAATTTTTGTGAAAATTTCTGTTCTCACTTTAACTGTCTATATATATATATATATATATATATATATATATATATATAGACTGATTTTCAAAAACCTAGCTACTTGAGAAATATATCTATATATATATACCTTTTGTATTCCTATAAAAAACGTCACCTATTTGATGGGAATACAAAAGGTATATATATATATATATAGATATATATTTCTCAAGTAGCTATGATTTTGAAAACCAGTGTATAATATATATACAATTATATATATAGCTCAATTTTTGTAAACGTGGCTAATGAGAATTACAGCAATTTTATTACAACAAACTCGAACAAGGCTTTCTGTTGCCTGAAAATTACAGGCAACAGAGAGAAAAGGGAAGGGAAGCGAGAGCGAGAAAAAAAGACTAGTAGCAGTCTTTTGTTTTTATATTCTGAACTTTAGACATAGTTTTACCCTGGGTTCCAGAGGTATTCTCGCGGCGAGCTTCGTGACTTGCCGGCCGAAGGCCGATCAACGAGTGGCGAAGCCGCGAGAAAACCTCTGGCCCAAAGCGGTTTGGTTTACCGTTCTCGGTGAACTTTGATCGTCTTCATCCAGTTATATCTAAACCAATCACAGCGAAGACCTCCCACTGTGTTCACATGCACTGGCACGTGCGGGCGCGTGAAGATATGACAGCTTTGACAGGAGCTAATTACAAGGTGTCAAATGGCCTGCCAAATGACGCGTTTGTTTACGGCTTTCAAATTCCGACTCCCGTGAAAACTGTTCCAAACTCAAAGTTTTCGCTGTCGTGCCGTTTATACGAAGTGAATGTAATTTCCAGTGGGGGCTACTACAGCCTAATTGACGCAAACGCAAAAAAAAAAAAAAAAACTTAACATTTTCGGACGTATTACGGTGATTTTCGACGCCCAAGAAGACAATCTCACTGTCGGGCCGCATGTGTTATGCAAAAAGTGCTACCGCCGAATTGAAAAATGCGAAGCGACTATCGAAGATCTAACCACTTGAATGAACATTGCAAGGGAAATGTGGCCCGCTGGAAAACTGAAGTGGATAGCACGTGATCAAAGCAATGTTCAAGCTCGCCTGGTAAAGGAATAAAAAAGTACAAGTCTTGTTCGTCGGCTAGCGATACCCGTTCTGGCGAGATACTTAAAACAAACATCCTTGCGGCATATAAAATTGCAAATCCCATCCGTTTGCTCGGCGCTTAACGTATCGAAACCGTCGAAGGTTTCAAGAACCTTTGTTATGACTTCCTCCAGAGCCTTCTCAAATCTTTTAGTATCTCAAGAACAACCGACATTTCAACACACATCACAAAGAAATAATTTCTCATTTCACAGGTTTCTTTCCCGCAGTGTACTCTATTCTTATAAACCAATCGCAGAGTCGGTTGCATTAGAAAGCCCATAGGAAGTCGTTAGAAGCCAATCGGCTGTCTCGTCCAAATTCTGGACGAGATCGATTTAAACAGGCTTGTCATTGGCTCGGCGCTATCAAAGCAATAGCGCTCTGCTCCAGAGGTTTTTCGCGCGGGTCACAATAGAGACATAACCGACACCGGAAACCGCGCAAGAAAAACCTCTGGTACCCAGGGTAACATAGTTTCTGAACGACAAAAAAAAAACAAGGAGAAACATGCACACTCCCGCTTACTCAGAGGGAAATGGTTTTCAAAAATCCAGCTAGATATATGTTATGCAAAAACGTTCCGTGTAAAAACCTGCTTTTTTACCATTATTTCATTATTTAATTGTAAAAAAAGCAGCTTTCTCACGAAAACGTAGTTTTAAAAAGCTGCTTTTTATATGTACAATTATAATTGTAAAAAGCTAATGTGAAACCTTAAAAATTGAATGACCTTCATCTCCGCTTTTAAGAAAGATATAAGTCGTATAACGCTCGCATTTTTACGGTATTCTTTTTATTTTGGCAGGGTCGGTGGTTTCTGAGCCAAAATTACACAGAAATTTAGACAAACTTCTAGGTTGGCTATTCGGTTCCTGATGTCCTTTACTTACAAGTGCCTAGAAATGAGTCGTGTGGTAGCCAACTCAACAAGGCAGAAGAGCAAACTCTGAGGCTGAAATACCGCATTTCCTCGAATGATATCCGACACTCGATTAATCCCGCGGCCCCTCCAATAATCGCTCCCTTTGGTGGAAATATTTGAAATAATCGCCTCCTTCGATTAATCGCCCCCATCCTCTCTCCTTTTTTTACCTGCTCCCAGTCAAGTTAAAAAATTAATATACAATAAACTGCAAGGGCTGATATCACTGCGTTAGAAAGTTGACTTTGCGAGACTCCAATACGACAGAAACCGATAAAGTAGGGTTGTAACCGTGGACAGCTGTTTTGTTCTTATTGGAACTTTCAACTTTCAATTTTCAACATTTTTACGTAGTCAGATCAGCCTTACAGTTTATTGTATGTTTGTTCAGTTTTTGGCTGATTAGGTCTCTTGCAGATCCTACGGACAGGCGAACCTCCACTAACGGACACCTCCCGTAATAAGCGGACACCAAACCGCGGTCCCGGCGATTTAGACCCGGTTCAAACGTCGAACTTCACATGTGCCGAACCTAATGCAAATGAGCAAAATCTATTATTCTTGCTCATTTGCATTAGATTCGGCATATGTGAAGTTCGACGTTTGAACCGGGCCTTATGCTCTCCAACACTACATTTTTAACCTCCGGTAAGCGGACACTTCCCGTAAACGGACACGAACACCTATTCGGGGTCCACAGAGTCTAAAATAACCTCCCGTAAGCGGAAAGTAAACGATATGAGGATAATTACTAACAAAATAGGTTCGGTTTTTATTGTGCTTGACCTACACAAAAGCGAAGTGTGAGTCTGAACAGTACAGTTAGGTAAGTAGTCAGTTCGATTCCAAGGTGTCGGATATCTTAAGAGACCTTAAGATCAGGGATCCGCGAAAGCAGAAACTCATCGATCGGTTTCTTTTTACGTACCAAAGGACACTTTACATTTTAGAAAATAACTACATGCAATGTACATAAAATATGTACTTCTTCAGTTCTGTGCACCTCCGAAGGCATGGTGGATTGAGTATGTTATTGCGGCAGTGCGAGAGCTTCACAGATATGTACATTCTGTGTACATTTATTTAGCGGCAAGTCTTTCAATCTTGAACCAAAATTTTTTTAAATTAGTGTTAAATTTATGTGTGATACAAAAAGCAACATCCAACAATCCTGTGATGGATAATGCAATTACAAGTGGACTTAAAAGCTTTAAAATACATGTGAATGGACGGTGCATTATACGCCCTTTGGTGCACTATTATTTTTTTCAACCGCCCGTATAACGGAAACTTACCCTTGGTTCCGAGGGTGTTCGCTTTAATACCGGAGGTTCGACTGTATTCCGTTAGAAGCATTATCGTTTGCGGTCCTTTGCAGATTTTAATATTATTCGTAAAAACCTAATTGTTGTCCCTCTTGTATAGGAAACGAGCTTTGATTTAATCGTTATATTTACAGAAAAGTTACAACAGCGCAGGTTTCATATATAGTTTTCCTATAGTAACGTTCATGTATTTGACTCTTTCCTATATTTTTGGAGCCCTCTAATTAGCACATCAGCGCTTCCAGTGAGCAATATTTGAAATAATCCTCCTCTCCCCACCTTCCCTGCTCGATTAATCACCTACCCTCAAATAAGCGCCCCCTTTTGAAGTGAAAAGAAAAAATCGCCCCCGGCTATTATTTGAGGAAATAAGGTTGTATTGTTCTTAATTTTCTTGATATTCTATAAAGGACACGGTATCCCAAGCTTGAGCGGATGTCTCTTCATATGCTGACTCGTCCCCAGTCGTCTTTCTAGGTAAGACGCGGGAGACGCGCGTGGGGGATAGACGCGGAACGAGAGAAGCGCTCCACTCGTTAATTGAGAGACGACTGGGGACGAGTCAGCTTCATATGTCTCCGCTGATTTTTTATGATCGGATTAAATTTGACTGGGGTCTATGTGGTCCTCCTCCTCGCGAGATTCAACTACTACTAGTTAAGGCACGCTAATTCGACGGTTCCAATTCTGTCATTTTGTCAATTGGCAGCAAACAGCTGAAGTTCACACGTCCGGCCATACAAATTGAAACATGTGCGCTCTTCAGCGGCGATTTTTCTTTCAGTTTCGTGGTGGCTGTGTTCTTTCGGTTTCAGCCGGTAAAACGATGATTCGTAATAAGATGAATTTTGTTTAATTCTCTTATTTGAGGTAAATACAACGTGGCAATCATACCGCGAATGACAACCTGGTGACAACTGCTACTCCCCTTGTCACGCGACTAGAATTTGATCAAACGTTCGAGAACCTGTACCATCATTCCAAGATTAGCTGGCTTGAGTCAACATGGCGGGACACTTCGACTTCTTATTCAAACTGGTTCTTATCGGCGATAGCGGTGTTGGTAAAACTTGTATTATATTCCGATTTGCGGAGAATAAGTTTGATTCTTCGTTCATCACGACCATCGGTATTGATTTCAAAATCAGGACCGTGGAAATTGGTAAGAACTGTTTTGCTATGATAAGGGACAAACTGACGCGCTTGACGTAACGAGGTCAAGCCTTTGAAAACAATCATGTCATATACTCTCGCTCGATCTCACCGCGAGCATGCATATGGATCATGACTGATCATGATAGCTATCGCAAATTATTATGTCCCAGATAGATTTGATATTATCAATTACTCGGTCATTGTACAGTCCACCTGGGAAGGAGTAAGAAAGAGAATGGGAAAGGACGGTGTGCATATGTGTATAGACAAGTTGGGTAGTGGTCAAAACATACTTAACACGAGATCATATGTTGTCAGCCTTGGAGAGTGTGTTACCAAAGACTTTGGAGGCTTATAAATAATGGCTTACAATATTGCTTAGACAGTCCTAGAGACCTCCTTTTAATTTATTTTGCTCGTTTGTTTAACTGAGATTTCATCAACGATTGCATATTTTATACCATATTTTATAACATATTGCATATTGCTTGTCTTTAATTTTATAAAATCTTGCTCGTAGGTTGTGAACTGCTGGTAGGCACATAAAATATAACACGAGTTCCCCCGCATTTTTCTTTTTCTCATTCCCATGTAGGGTCTTTTTAGAAAACGGTGACAATGCTTACACTAACTGAGGGGGAACTTAAAACTTTAGTTTTAGATGGAGCCAATTCCAAGCCCGCTGATATCCACCCCCCGCCCCCCTCCTCCAAGGCATTTGTCGAGCATTTTAAACTTTTCCTTTCCAAGGGTGGGGCATTTGGTAAACCAGGTGGGAATAAGTTTCACACAATTTTCAAAACAGGCCGGCTGGTGCTTTAACTTTCAAGTGCCCCAGAAGATAATATCACGGCTAATTTCATGTTTTGATGTTGACGTCTTATTTGCCAACATTCGTGGCCGCTGGTGTCTTTCCATCAGCATATGTCGCAACAGAAGAATCCGGCTATTTTAAAATTCAATGGCAACTGGCTTGAAAAAGCGTTTCAATCAACGGTGACCTTAAATCAAAATAAATAAATCACTTTTATCAGTTGTCAAAGGTATTTAGCACAGAGTGCTAAGTACGGGACACTTTCCAGATCTAATTGGCCTTAAATTGATTGAATAACAACAACAAACAACAACATAACTTTATTAATGTGTCAACAACGTTGGTATAATTTTAATCAAAATTAAAATAACAACGAGAATCGACCGGAAATTATTGGAGAACAATCAAGCAAACAAACAAACTGTTTTCGGAGAGATAAACAAGAGGGGAACACGGCTTAAATGCCAATATAATCATTACACCCCAGCCCAGTCCCTAGGCGTTTTCGGCGTTCTCAAACCTGGATCCTACTTTGAGCAGTGACGTCACCGACTCATCCCAGACTTCGCGCGGACAACGGGGCAAGAGATAACGCCTTGGGACTAGGCTGATTACACCCTACAAATAATAAAAAAAAGTAAATGGGCGAGTTCCAGGACATCAAAAATCTATCTTGCGTGGTGTTGTTTTGTTTTCCTCACAGATGGAAGGAAAATCAAGCTGCAAATCTGGGACACCGCAGGACAAGAAAGGTATCAAAATATTACAAGGGGGAATTTGACGCCAGATTAAATTTACGGCACCAAATAACCAAATAAATCGATAAAAGAACAAATTGAACTTTCCCTGGAACAAGTCACCTCGTATTGTCCGCCGAATTGAAAGGCGTTGTCCGCAAGAAATAGTCTGAAACGCTACAGCGACTTATCCCTAGCTTTCAGTGACGCAGACGTCTATGAGGCTCGTCACGAAATCCATTCCTCCCCACGTGGGGGCTTGCGTGACGAGCCCTAATGACATCAGCGTTGGAGGGTAACTTGCCCCTGCTCGCATCAGTACAAGTCTCCGGGACCACTCCCTTCGTGTTTATTGATCTACCTCTTTTCTCAATCAATCAGAGTAAACTGACCACAAAGACTGTTTACACTGTACCATTCCCATTTTGTATTCGTATGATAAACGTTAATCCCCCTGTAAGTACTGTATCTGGACAAGTCTAGAGTCCTACGCAGCCGTTATTAGGGCTCGTCACGCAACGCTCCTACCCGGAGCGTTGCGTGACGAGCCCTAATAATGGCTGCGTAGGAGACTAGGACAAGTCAGAAGCAGATCCAATTTCGGATCCGTGCCGACCGGGATCAAATCCGTACCGGTACGGTGCAAGCACTCAAAATCCACTTTATTCGTTGCATTTTTTTTAAGTATCCAAGCTTGACTGGTGACGCTGGTAGAAAGTCTAGAAAACCTTCATGCATCGTGCGAGATCGTTTGCACTGATCCGTACAAGTTTTATACCGGAAAAGTGAGGACTGAGAGTATAACCTTACGTTATCTTGAACGATTCACTGCATGCAGCCTGCAAATACAACGTCGCCTCGCATCTCTCTCGGTCACTAGGGGCGTTCATATAGTGGTCGGCAGTGATGAGAGGCGGCACTACATTATTTGCGTTTGTCAAATGCGATTGCTTAAGTCTCATGACATTTAATGGTAAAAAATGAAAACACCTGATAGAAAAATCCCACAATAAAAGTAAATAAATACTGAACCAGTTGCAAAATATCATCGCAGGTTCGAGACCATCACGTCTACATGTTACCGTGGGGCCAATGGCATTATGTTAGTGTATGACGTCACTGATGAAAAGTCATTCAGAAACATTCCAAAGTGGATAAGAAAAACTGAAGAACTCGCCAGCCCAGATGTCGAAAAAATTCTAGTGGCAAACAAATGCGATCTTGAAAAGAAAAGGCTTGTCACTAAAGAGAGAGGTGAGTCTCTGGCGAGAAATCTTGAGCTTCCTTATAAAGAAGTAAGCGCCCTGTCAAATTTCAATGTGGAAGATGCCTTCGGGATGATATTACGGAATGTGTTTAAGCAAGCGGTTTGGTCCACGAAGAGCTGGGCCGAACGCCGGACATTGGAAGACTCAATTGCACAGGGAGACCAGCCTTTTAAGTCTTCATGCTGCACGTAGCAGGGCCTGGATATTATTTCAGAAGCGAGGCTGCCATGTCGGGATTCAGCGGAGGACTGGGCTGAATTTCTGCTGTCTCCCAAAACCGATCAAGTCAGAAAAATCAACATTTCCAAAACGATGGAAACATTTAGTTCCAGTTTATTATATTTAAGATTACTATGCCAGAATTGAAACTCAGCAAGGATCTTCTTAAAAGTTATAACCACCCTGTAGAGCATAATTAACAGTACCACAGTAAGGTTCTGATGAATAGCTTTCATTTGAATGGTCGCACTTGGAATTTTCATCCGCAGACTCAAGTCAGAACCACCTTGTGCAACATAATAATACAATACAATATAAAACAATACTTAATTTTCACATTTTCATGACATTTTTGTTACAAGAAAATATATATCTAGCTAAACTAAAATTACTAAAACAATAGGACGAATAACTAAATATAAATAACATTTGAGGAAATGCCTAGCGTCTAAGTTAATAATAAACAGTAATAAACAGTACCACAGGAAAGTACTGCTCAGTACTGCTCACACTTTATAGGATTTCATTCATCCACAAACTCAAATGTTAGAATCACCTTGTACATCACTATAAACAGTGCTACAGGAGTTCATCCACGTGCACAGACTCAAAAGTTAGAACCACCTTGTACAGCATAATAAACAGCACCACAGGAAAGTACTGCTCCATAGTTTTTATTTGAATGGTCGCACTTTAGGATTTCATCCATCAAAGATGGTTGTAAGACGGACTAAAAACTCAGGGAAACAATTTTAATTGTGGGAGAATCACGGAGGCAAACTTTTGTAGTGGTTCGATGCTTGGTCTCTGTCGGGTTGTTTCCTTGGATAAGAAACTTTGCTCCACATTGTATCTTTCTACCCAGAAGCGAATCGGCGATGACTCGTCCCCAGTCTTCTCTCTTTAAGGAAATTTGGGTGACAAGGGATGAACAACCCCCGTAGAGCGGGGTCGTAGGTTGTCCAAACGATGTCTGTGATTGGCGAACGATACAAGATATATCACTTGAACAATGCCCCTATCCCTAATCCCTATCCCAGCGGGACAAATCTATTGTTTTCTTAGCGAATCACAGACATCGTCTGGACAAGTGCAGGACTACCCCCCTCCCCCCATATCGTGCGATTCAAAACAACAGAGGGGAGTGAGGGACGAGTCAAAATATCGCAGAACATAATGCCAGGGGTAACCCCTTGATGAACTTGCATCCCATCCGGGAGTTTCGGCAGTATGGGCCGCCTGCGGCTTTACTATACAAAATATTTTTTACTCAAACGGAGGAAACAATGAAACTCATCGTGAAATGGCCTTGACCCTCTCTCTTATCTCTGAATGTTTTCGCCACAATATTGCTCCTTTTCCAGTTACTCGCGGGGCTGTAAACCATGATGTTTAAATGTGTGGGTGTGCATATCCAGTCTATAGCTTGTGTTTTTATATTAAAATTCTCACGGGATACAGAATTTCGTTTAGCAAATATTAAGTTTAATTTTTATTTTACGTGTTAACTCAGCTCTTTCTCCTAAAAAATTCCGCAGGATTCTGGAGTAGTCTAGAATGCCGGCGGAATACCGGGGCAAGATGCCGGCAACAATTCCGCCGGAATATTTTTTATTCAAGTCAGCTCTATCACATACTTACGGTCTACAAAGAGCGAGTTGAATATATCAACACAGGCTTACCATCCTTTGTTTATGTTGTTGAGCACTCAGTTCGGTAGGGTAGTAAGCCTGTGGGTGCTCTAATGTAAGAGGCCCAAACCTCCAAAGTTAAACTTCAAAATGAGTGCGACTGAACAATAACCACTCGGGCAGATCTGGGTAGAGCTTTCAGGACTGGTCTTATGCCCAATTCTGATTATATCTCACTTTTCTCTCTTGACATAAAATAATTTCTTAATAAAACTGCCGGTCTTAACGCCAATGTAAACGATACGACTAAGCCTACGACAATCGCATGTGACAACCAAAACCATTTACAACTCTTCGCTCGATCGAGTTTTACAGAACTCATGGCTTCAATGTGTCGTAAGGTTCAAAACCCTTTTTCGAAATTCTACGGCATTTTCCAAGTCGTACTGACAGTTGTAGTCGTTGTAGTTGTAGTCGTAAGCAAGTTGTACGTTTAATAAAAAGAACAAGCTTTTACAACATAATAAACAGTATCATAGCAGGACAGTATTACAGTTCACAGAAACATTCATTTGAATGGTCACACGCTAGGACTTAAAAGTTACAACCACCCTGTAGAGCATAATTAACAGTACCACAGTAAGGTTCTGCTGAATAGCTTTCATTTGAATGGTCGCACTTGGAATTTTCATCCGCAGACTCAAGTCAGAACCACCTTGGGCAACATAATAAACAGTACCACAGGAAAGTACTACTCAGTACTGCTCACACTTTATAGGATTTCATTCATCCACAGACTCAAATGTTAGAATCACCTTGTACATCACTTTAAACAGTGCTACAGGAGTTTATCCACGTGCACAGACTCAAAAGTTAGAACCACCTTGTACAGCATAATAAACAGCACCACAGGAAAGTACTGCTCCATAGCTTTTATTTGAATGGTCACACTTTAGGATTTCATCCATCCTTAAAGATGGTTGTAAGACGGACTAAAAACTCAGGGAAACAATTTTAATTGTGGGAGAATCACGGAGGCAAACTTTTGTAGTGGTTAGAGCGTAAACTTTCGATCTAAAGGTCTGTGATTCGAGGCTTGGTCTCTATCGGGTTGTTTCCTTTGACAAGAAACTTTGCTCCACATTTAATAGGGCCATTTATACGACAGAAAATAACACGCATCTTATCTAAGACGCGACTTAAATAAGACGCGAACCGATCGTATAAACAGTACAAAATAAGCATTCGTGTCTTATTTTAGACGTGACTTAAATAAGACGCGTCTTATCTTAGAACAGGGTTTTCAGCTGTTCTTATTTTGTCCGCGTCTTAAATAAGACGTGAACTTCCTCGTATAAATGCTTTCGCGTCCTAAATAAGACGTGAACAACAAGTGCGCCGTATCAAAAATAAGACGCGAACCATTTATACGTGATTTTCGCGTCTTATGTTGGACGCAAACGTATAAATGGTACACTTCGCATCTTATTTAAGTCGCGTCTCAGATAAGACGCGTCTTATTTTCTCCCGTATAAATGGCCCTATTGTATCTTTCTACCCAGAAGGGAATCGGCGATGACTCGTCCCCAGTCTTCTCTCTTTAAGGAAATTTGGGTGACAAGGGATAAACAACCCCCGTACAGTGGGGTCGTAGCTGTCCAAACGATGTCTGTGATTGGCGAACGATACGAGATATATCACCTGAACAATGCCCCTATCCCTAATACCTATCCTAGCAGGACAAATCTATTGTTTTCTTAGCGAATCACAGACATCGTCTGGACAAGTGCAGGACTACAACCCCCCCCCCCCCCCCTCTCTTGACATAAAATAATTTCTTAATAAATCTGTCGGCCTTAACGCCAATGTAAACGATACGACTAAGCCTACGACAATCGCATGCGACAACCAAAACCATTTACAACTCTTCGCTCGATCGAGTTTTACGTAACTCATGGCTTCAATGTGTCGTAAGGTTCAAAACCCTTTTTCGAAATCCTACGACATTTTCCAAGTCGTACGCGACAGTTGTAGTCGTAAGCAAGTTGTACGTTTGATGTTTTTTTTTTTGGGTTTGTGGTAATTATGTCGCATGCGACAAGTTTTACAGTCTGAACTGGCCCTAAAACTTGACAGGATTTAAGGAAAACTAAACAGTCACTTTACTAGCCATGAAAGTACAATAAATTAGGGCGCTTTTCTTCAATTACTGTCCTTAAACCATAATATTACATGGGGCCGATTACAGCAAACCGAAACAGCTTTGCCTGCAAACATACAAACTCGAAGTGAAAGCAATGACCCGTTTGAAAGTCTAATAAAAAACGGTATGAAAGCCAACACTGCACAATTACATTTGACACACAATTAGCCTGCGTAGAAGCCGTTTCCATTCCGAGAGCGCGGGAGGCACATGAAGGCATGAGGCGCGAAAAGAGCAATAAAAAAGTACCCCTTTTCGCGTCCCATGCTGTCAAGCGCCTCCCACACTGTCGGAATGTCAACGACTGAGTATTTGGATTAATTGACTGATTATTTAATTGGAAAGTTAGTATTTGGGTTAATTTACTGATTATTTAATAGGAAAGTTAGTATTTTGGTTAATTGCCTGATTATTTAATAGGAAAGTTATGTACATGTTATGTTCAATTTGCAATATTTGTTTCCATATTATGAGTGGCGTGCCTGTGAATTAGCTTGATAGCTACGTGCTCGTCCACTATAAACAACATTTACATTTTTTTTTTTTTACATTTTACATTTGGGTTAATTGTCTGATTATTTAATAGGAAGTTGTTAGTTTGGGTAAAAGCCTTGATTAAAATCTAAAGAAGAAATAGTAATAAATTTTAAGAGGGCGTAAAGGGTGGGTAAGTGGCCTGATATTTTTGTTATTTTCGGGTTTAGATGACTACTGACTGGGGCAGGTAAATGGCAAGGTATTTTTGTGGATTTTCTTGGAAAAGTGAGCTAGAATATGGTACATTACTAATCGACTGCTACACAGGCTAACAGTAACAGGCAATCATCGAAGACTGGTTTAACATGACTGACAAAAAGAACCAGAGCCTTCCGCTTCCAATCGGTTCTTTGAAAGGTCGACACATTCATCTACTCCATCCCGCAACACTCTGTTTAAAATGTCTTTCGCTAAAGTAACGAATGCCTCGTCAATATTTGAGCTCGACAGAGCGCTCATTTCCACGTACGAAATCCCAAGGTTGTCGGCCAATGACTCTCCCCTACTTCGTGTTATTTTGCGTTTTTCCTGAAGGTCGCACTTGTTTGCAACCAGCATTTTTCCAACGTTTTTGTTCGCATTCTCTGATATTTTACTCATCCATTTTGCGACGCTGGTGTAAGAGTTCTCGTCCGTGACGTCATAGACTATCATTATTCCCATAGCTCTGCGGTAGCATGTAGCCGTGATTGTGTAAAATCTGGGAAAACAAATATTAAATTGAGTTGATTAAAACTATCATTCCCGGCTGTACTTGCTCGCAGTTAACCTTGTCATAGCAACTTCGTAAGGGATTTTCTGGCTGGGAAGCAAAAATTATTGTGATAAATAAGCGTTGTTTTAGTTAATTTGGGGCTAGCCTGCATTGCAGGCGCCGGTTTATTTATAGGGCGAAACTTCAATGCAGGCTAATTTGGGGCAAGTTTTGGTGTGCTTATATACAGGAGGGGGTACAACCGAAATAATATTTGGTTACCAAACTGATGGGTCTATAATATAACCGGGGGGTGGGGGGTGGGGGATGGGGGGTGGGGGATGGGGGATGGGGGAGGGGGGTTATCACCGGCATTTTACAGTAGCGGCAAGAAAACTGGGCCCTAGTAAATAGCAGAAAACGTGACCTAAAGCTTATGATACACTCCACCGCGGTCAAACGTCCGAGGCGTTTTTCGTTTTATTTAGTGGAATTTTATTCAATATTAAATGGTAATATGTGCAAGGATGTAAAAAAATTAATTGACGTTTGATGAGCTTTTTTCCGTTGAAAACTGACCAAAACTCTTTGCGCCTGATCGAAATTATGTTGGCAGATGGCGCCGACAATTCTGCAGTTCACAGTTTTGAAACGCTTAGAACTTTTTTAGTAAACTTTCAAAACGTTTGGTAAATTGACAGTGTATTGGCAATATATTAAATTTTAAACAGTGAAAATGACAACCTTAACTTTTAAGTACTTTGCTTAACTTTTGCAAATTTCTCTCGTTTGACCGCGGTTAAATGATACACAGGCCACCCAACATGCTGTACGCTGTCCGAACTGATCCTGTTGAGAGTTGAAGTTGGAAAAAATATAGACAGGCTCTATTCCGTTCAACAAGTTAAACGACGCCAGCCAATCATTTACCATCAAATGTCGAATGTGTTTTGTACTCATTCAACAATCGTCAACAACTGCACCGGTCACATATGTGCATATTGCCACGGGTACAACATGCAATTATGGCATCAAAGTTGCCTTAAAACCGCACCAGACTATCGGCAGTTTATTTCCTAAACCGAAAGAGTCTGTCCCGACAGATCAGACTCGTGGCGCTATTTATTCAATTCCCTGCCAAGATTGTGACAAGAGTTTTGTGAAACGAAACGCAAATTTGCTTCTCGACTGAAAGAACACCAGAAAGCGGTAGAACATAAACAACCGCAAAAGTCAGCGTTAGCCGAACACTGTAGTAGGGTTTTCCGATTTTGCGGAAAAGGAGCAACTGTTTTCCGCGTCGTTAACCGAACATAAACAGAATGTACTGTTACAATCTCACGAGAGATGGTACGTCCGTATTGAATAGATTACATTTCCACAAGCTTTACTTTATTAGTGAAACTTCCTTTTGCATTGTTTAAATCGTTTTTGTGTAAAGTAATTTTAAGTCTGTTAAGGGTTGGTTAGCCCTAGTTTTCACTGGCGATGCAAGCACAAACGCAAGCCTATGGGCGCATGCACAAGAAACCTTTATATTTCGCCGGAAGACCTTAGATAACAACGGTCTGGACCACCTCGGACACTTTTTGAGAATTATATAAAGTAATGTCGACACTTAAGCCTGGTTCACACGTGCGACGCAAATGCAAACGCAAAGAATGGAAAATTTTTCATTTCGAATTCCTTGCATTTGCATTTTCACTTGCGTTTGCGTTTCACACTTGTGAACTGGGCTCAACGCAAATGCAAGCGTAAACGCAAGGTGAAAAGCACTTGTTCGCTTGCGTTTGCGATTGCATTTGCATTTGCGTCGCACGTGTGGTTGCTTAGTCCTAAATTTAGGTATGTACTTGGTGTATCCCTTATTATTTTGTATTTAAACACTTAGTTTTTATTTTAGTAGAAAAAGAAGATAAAAACAGCAGAATAGGGAATCGAACCCGGGCCGTATGATCTGCTCCATGCACACAATCCACTACACCACCGAGGACTAGCTGCCGGAATCTGTAATTTTTAAGGGATATAAGATAATATGCTGCTAGCCCAGACCATATATAAGAACTAACCCTTTCGATACACTGGAAATACTGGAATCAGTGCTTAAGCCTAAATACTAAAATCAGTGCTTCAACCCTAGATACTGTAATTCGACCCCTAATTACACTGCAATATATCTAAATACATTACAATAAGGGATACATGAAGTACCATACATTATGATCAGGGACACACCAAGTACCTAGGTAAATTTAACTATATAAACTGCTGACCCTAACCTCAGCTGAAAGCTAACCAGTTACTCCGTTATATATGTCTCAATAAAGTGTCCGAGGTGGTCCAGGCCGTTGTTATCTAAGGTCTTCCTATTTCGCCGTGAAGTCGAGCTTGAAATTAATAAGCGCAAGTACAAAAACAACGATCAAAATATTTTGATCCTTGTGCTTGGGTTTATGCTTGCACCGCACGAGAAAATGGAACATAACACAAGCACGAGGAAAAAGGAAAAGCAATGATTCTGGTATAATTTTATTTTTTTTAGACAAAACAAATTAGGTTAGTTCAGAAATCATGATTCGGACGTAATTTGTGAATCATTATTTTGCTTGCCTTCGAGTTTTTGAAAACGTCGCTGCGGTGAACATTAGGGCCATTTATACGGGAGAAAATAAGACGCGTCTTATCTAAGACGCGACTTAAATAAGATGCAAAGTGTACCATTTATACGTTTGCGTCCAACATAAGACGCGAAGATCACGTATAAATGGTTCGCGTCTTATTTTGATACGGCGCACTTGTTGTTTACGTCTTATTTAGGACGCGAAAGCATTTATACGAGGAAGTTCTTATTTAAGACGCGGGCAAAATAAGAACAGCTGAAAACACTGTTCTAAGATAAGACGCGTCTTATTTAAGTCGCGTCTAAAATAAGACACGAATGCTTATTTTGTACTGTTTATACGATCGGTTCGCGTCTTATTTAAGTTGCGTCTTAGATAAGACGCGTCTTATTTTCTGTCGTATAAATGGCCCTATTGTTCCTTTTACTTTCATTCAAAATCAAAATGTTTACGAAATAAGCACAAGTGGTGCAATCATAAAGCAAGCATAACGAACGTAAACACTAGCAAGAAATATTCACTATAGTTGTATGCTTGCGTTTGCTAGTGAAAACTGGGCCTTAACTCTAGACACTTGAAACAGCCAACAATTGTTCAAGATTCGCCGTTTCAAGCATCAAAAGCAACAAAACAACACCGACAAAGATAACTTTTAGGGCTTTTAAAATTTTGCATTCCTTCGATATAGTACAAACATTTGGCGCATTCCCAGTTATTCCCTAAAAATTTAATGGAGAAATTAAGTGGGTTCAATTACATTTTCAACGAGCGGAAAAATGTCTTCCAATTCCGCCAAATTTCCCCCAAATCGGAAAATCCGAGTACGTTTTGGTCACTCTATCTCCTGGGAGCCATCTAAGATCTCACACACGAGTGCAAATTGGCGTAAGAGACGCCTTTTGGAGGCATGGGAGATCAATGTTTGCAAGAATCCGCACAATCGGGACGACGGCATTCATTTGCCGCATGAGTATTTGAATTAAGACTTAATTAGCTCAAATTTGCGTTTTTCTTAAATATATACGCGCTGTTTGTAAATTTCTTATCACTTTCCCCTGATGAAGGCTGAAGTTTTAGCTGAAACTTTGGGATTTTTTTAATAAATTTTATATTTTCGTACACATGTTTTTAACCAGAGTAACGTTTTATTTGTTATTATGAATCCACTTGATTACAAGTCCCATCAATTTTCTTTTTAACCGTCCACTGTGGATACTGTAGTCTCCAACATATCGAATATATATAACCTTGAAAAATGGTTTTCCTGTGAGTGTTCGCGGTTTGTTTTATAAGCCAGAAGTTGAAATGATCAAAACAAGCTTTGCTCGTTTTCCCGCTAAACATATGCCTGATATGGAAAGAGGCTTCTTCGAATGACCTACCAGAATGACGTCAAAGAGAATAGAAAGTGATCCCGTGTTTTTTAATAAAGATGATGATGAAATGAAAGCCGCGCGGGTTTGCCTCCGTTCACTGAACCAATGGAATAGAGTGTTTTCACTTACGTCATATCAAAATTCAGAAGCATTAAACAACAGTTTTCGATTCCAAAATGTTTATGGAATTGTAGAGAGTTTAAAACTACACATCCGAAGCGAAAGAGCGTTTCGTTCAAGAGTAATAAGCGAATGAGTATTAGGCATTTTTAGTAAGAAATGTACGGAGCGGCCATCTTGGTGCCCCACTCAGAGACACCAAAATTGGCGGCCAAAAATTCAAAGTCTTAATAACACCAAAAATCTCATCGCTAAATATTGTATTCACTATAAGTGCCATTAAATCGGCTTATAAGCATCTATAATTCAAAAATAACTTTCAACTGGTTCAATTTTGTTTATTTTCACGACTTATTGGAAATAGCGTGACGAATTGCGTGACACATTTAAAACCGTTATCAATCGAAAGCAAAACATCGTGAAAACCTGAATTTTTGTGTGAAAGATTATAATACTGGTATCCACATACCATGTTAGAAACAGCTTTGTGGGATGTATACTTTAGATTTTTGAATTTTTATGACGTCATGTGCAAACACTCTAGTTCATTTGTTGTTTTGGTGTTTACGCATAATAATGTCAAGCTTGTACAAAAATCACTCTATCTGAATATCTAACAAACAGAATCTTTTTTCCAGATCTATCCTCGGAAGAATTTGTTTGGCGAAGGTACTTTTTCTTCAGTTAACAGGTCCTTCAATCTATGAAATCTCGCGCGCGTTGCGCGAGCTCGAGGTCGGGACACCTGCGCGCGTGCTATTTTCGTGCAGACATATCGCAAAATAGCCCATACCTTTCCTGCCCGGCAGTATCCCAGATTTGTAGCTTGACCTTCTTGCCATCTACAAAAAAAAAGAAAAGAAAAACGTGCATTAGACAATAGGAACATGACTTGGCCCAGCGGTCACATGTTCTTCCGGTCCTTGTTGTGAACACATCTCGTGACCGGTCCGTGACAATGCAACAATAATGAAATCAAGTATTATAATTATATTTCGCGCGCGATATTCCTGGTCAAAAACTAGTCTCATGCCCAAATCTTGTTTCATTTATTTGTAAACTAATACGTCGGTGTTTTCTTCAAGGAATAAAAAAAGAAGAGGTATTTGAAAAAGAAATGGGTCCCAAGAAATATAGAATCACGGAAGAAGGCTTGATTACAATGTAGATGTACAAGTGTAAGTTTCTCTTTCACCTTTTCAAAGACGTCATACACGAACGGCAGAGGATATTTTAATTCCCTTTCGCGGTGCAAACTAGCATAAAATATATTTGCAAAATGACAAAGATTAAATACTGGCAGAATCCAACACGGTATATTTATCGCGAATATATGAAACATAACATACATTGCAGCCGGCCGACAGCAGAAGTTTCTATTTCATAGTGACTGACTGTATTTAGAAAATCATTTCAATTTTGATTCACTGTTAACGTGCATTTTGCTCTTGAAGCAAGTTTCCATGAAGCTGGAACACTGAATTATCCCAAATTATTCCATAAAGCATGCAGAAATGTCTGTCTCGTAGAATAAAAGGCGCTGGAATCGGTCTGCTCCGTTACCAGCTACAACAGCTAGAATATCATTCAGCTGTACTTACCAATTTCAACAGTTCTAATTTTGAAATCTATTCCAATGGTGGGGATGAATGAAGGATTGAAGGTGTTTTCCACAAACCGGATCAAGATACAAGTCTTCCCAACTCCGCTTTCTCCGACTAAAAGGATCCTAAACAAGTAGTCATAATTCTTCGACATATTGTTCCATGTGTGACAGGCGATTGCGTTACACACGGACTTGTATCACGTGCCGCAACGTCGTCCCCAGGGTCTTCTCCGCTTTTTCAAATTCAAAATGGCGGATCGGAAACACAAAAAGATAAATGAGGTCACACACAAATGGTTGTTTTATTTCGCTAAGTAAAGCATTGCAGCGAATGATTAGGATGAACTTCGCTTTTTTACAGGGATAGTTAAACGGTGTAAAAGCTAGAAAATAACTAGGCCTACGCCCTTGAGTTACAAATTAATATAAAGCTGTTTTTAAATCTATCGTTTTAAACAACAAAAACAAGGCATCTTAAATCTGTTGGTCTTTATAAATGTTGATTAAACTTCCTTTTATTACTTAAGTTGAACTTGCATGAGTTCACAAGCGGTAATAACTTGCGATCAGGCCAGGAGCCCTTAATGTCCTGATTTAGATTAGGTTCGATTTTATCAGCGCTCTTGTGTCCAATTATGTCGTCGCTCGTTTCGTGTTTCTCGCGGGAAATGGTTAACCAAGTGAAACAAAATTGTTAAATTGGTAATTAATTGTTAAATTGGTAATTGCTCTCAATGTCATATTAAATAGAGATTTTCGGATAACTATAACTCCTGGCAGGAGCCCATCTCCTGGCGACGAGAGAACAGGGACTAATATTTAAAGCTTCCTTGTATCGACTTATGGGAAAAATTATGTGCATGGCACGTACGTTTTTAAATCGATTCCAAATCATCACAAACTATCGTGAAACGTTCGTGCGCTTTCTGTGTTCATTTTAATGAGTAACTTCCGGTTCCGGTTCACGCGTCACGGAAGTCTGGTAACCACTCCTCAGAATGCTATTCTCAAAACAGTAACGCAACACAACGCCACAGGGAAACAAACTCGACATGGCCGCGAAGAACTTTGACTTGTTTTTCAAGCTCCTTCTCATTGGTGACAGCGGAGTTGGCAAGACCTGTATAATATTTCGATTTGCTGATAACACATTCAATCCCACTTTTATTTCAACGATTGGAATAGATTTCAAGATCAGGACTTTAGAACTCGGTAAGTATAATTGTAACAAGGCAAGAATTAGCAGGACGTCGACGATCGTTGCTTCAAATTAATTTGACTCTCAAATGAAGATATTGTTTGGGTCTATTTAACAGCAGAAATCTTAGCTGGTACCGGTAATTTCTATTTAATACGCAGCACTGTTTGAATAGTATTTTTGCCGGGAAAAACCGCAAGTTTTTGTTCATCAGATGTGATGGTATTTTATATGCAAAAACGGAATACCGTCATGGTTGATGCGTTCATACTGAAGTGTATTTTAATCTTCACAGACAAAATTTTCACTCGCTACTTTGGTCTTCGTCGTGTTGATTTTAGAAGTATATCCAAGATTTTTATGATGGCGTTTTTGTATTTCGACAAAGCTGAAAATCTATTTATTTTATTTATCGTTTCATTCGGTATAATTTCCGTGGAAGAAACATCGCACGTTTATTATCACTTCCTGTGAATATTTTCACAATGTTGAAATCGAACACACTGTCATCAGCATTGTCTGTATTTAGCATATAATAAGATTTCGCCAGAAGGCTTCGTCTTTTAATGTGAAGACTTCGAAAAAAGATATCTGTTTATACAACAAACGTTTTTATGTTAAAAGCTAAAGGACCCTCGTTATTAATAATAATGACACTGGCTGACGAAGAAATTGAAAACCGGCGTACGGTTGCCAAGTGCGAAAGGAGTCGAAACTGACATCACTCGATGCCAGAAAAATGGCGAACTTCACTATCTATATTTAACATTTCTAGCTCTTTCGGTGACTAAAAATTTAGCTTATCATTCATAGTCTGTCAAATCAAGCGGAACTGTTTTGGCGAAATACAAATTGTTCCGCAGTGAAATTGAAATGACGTAAAGGGCTCCTAGAGTGATTGCATAATTAAGGACACGGTTGTCAGAGAATTATCTAAACATATATACGCCTTGATGCATTTTTTTATATTTGACCTTGAAATGTTCATGTCACGAATTCTAATATAAGAATAGCCAAAATTTAATATTGACTTCAGCTCAGATATTGAAAACGTTTATAAAAAGCTGCTTCAAAATAATATACCTCCCACAAAAAAGCCCCAACTGACGTTACATGAAAAGAATTAATGCCCGCGGACATAACAACCCAGATTGATTCACATTTCACTTACTTTAATTTAACATAACTGAACTTCCTTCGAACATTTTATAACAAAAGAAGGTTTTGATTGTATAGCTTTTCAGTTTTTCATTTTTTGATAACAGCTGCAACCCCAGACAAAATGTTCGGGATACATTGAACCCCTCAGTCTCCCCTGTAACAAAGTTTAAAATACTGTACTAAAACTGGTGTTTTCCACGCGAAAAGCGCCTTTTTCTTTTTTTAATATATAACATAATCTGTCAAGTGATCGGCGTTTGCCAAAGGCGGCTTCAATACCCTGTGCTAGCCGCCTGTGTTCAGCCGCCCTCTCCCTTCCCCTCCCCTCAGGAAAAATTGGAACTTTTCTCGCGCGCTCCCACCTCTCTCATTTTTCACACTTCTTATCTCTTATATTTTCGCCGCTAGTTGCCGGCCTTCGGCCGATCGGTCGGCCTTCGGTGGGTCCCGACTTCGAACAAAAGCGTACCGCCAGTGAACCTCTTTGTACCCAAAAACAAAAACTGCTCAGCTGGCGCGAAACTGTTCGTTTGCGCGTGCGCTTGATGCGGCGCCTTTGAAAATAAGAGAGAGCAAAGAACTCCGTAAAATTCGTTTAAACTTATTGTTCCGCACTGTACTGGGTGGGTTATAAACGGAATATTTTTCCTTTACGGGAGGATTATTAAGACTGGATTTTACTGTATAGGACGCGTTCTATTCTCGTCAAAGTCCCCTCGGTAAAGTTCCTGAAGAGTTTGTTCAAGGAAAACAACTCTTATCCGCTGGAAAAAGACATACACTAGCAGCTCGTTCATCAGAAGAGATGACGTGAACTGATAATTCTAAAGGAAGACTGCCTGTATTTTTTTTACGCAAAATGTCTGTTGCAGCTGCGCGCAGCTGTAGCTTTTTTCTTTGTGTACAATGGTTTCTCGCATTTCAGTCGCCGCTTCGTTTTTCCATTGTTTAACGCATTCGATTTGACCGTTTCTTAATTGTGCTTTGTTCTGAATATTTATTGTTTTAGGGGGAAAGAAAATCAAGTTACAGATTTGGGACACCGCCGGACAAGAGAGGTAACTTCTGAACTCCGACAAAACTATTTTTCTTGGACTAGCCTGTCCCAGCCTCTTTGCGATCCTCTTTTATTCCCTGAAGAAGTCAGGCCATGCCTGACGAAATATTGGATAGAATATACTTATAATCCCAGCTGTACAGTCAGCCTTGCTTTATTAGTTACTTCGTATTTATCGATAAAATTTGCTGACTAGATCCACCAGTATCCGACGCTTTTGCATTGTCCGTTGGTCGTGTTCCTCTTTGCGAAACAGGGATGGCGCAGTAAAACCAAAACAAAATTTATTTACCCACGTAACACCTAAGAGCTCAGGAGCTCGTTACAACGTGTACGTGCGTTCCGGATCGAATTGGAATTTAGAATGTTGGTTTTTGAGGAGAGGGGAAAACCGATTGAGTATCCGGAGAAAAACCTCTCGGAGCAAGGAGAGAACCAACAACAAACTCAACCCACATATGACGGCGGGTCCGAGGATCGAACACGGGCCACATTGGTGGGAGGCGAGTGCTCTCACCACTACACCACCCTCCCCTCCCCTGCGCAGTGGGGAGAGCACTCGCTTTCCAGACGCCATGTGTGGATCGAGTTTGTTGTCGGTTCTCGTCCTGCTCCGAGCGTTTTTCTACCGGTACTCCGGTTTTCCTCCCTCCACAAAAACCAACATTTTTTCCAAATTCCAATTTGATCCGGAAACAGTGTAAGTAAGAGCCAACTCGTGGATTCCACTGAAATTCCTATTTATTTATTTATCTGAGATAATAAGAATGACGAACCTCGAGAGCTTTCTTCGCTTTCAAAACTGCGGGGCGTGCGTACAAACCTCTAAACAACGCTTCCAAAATTCTACTTAGAAGCGTGAAGTATTTTGTCACGTGACACACAGTGAAATGGAGTTTTCGGAGGTTTTCTTTTCAGTGATTGGTAGCTGTGTTTTCTTTCTGACAATTTGAAATCGTTGTTCAAACGAAATACTCCAAGATTTTGGAAATATTTTGGCAGCCGTGTCCAGGGTTTCTATGCCAGCACCACCATTTTGAAAGCGCCCCAGCACGAGTTAAAAAACGACCTCCGCGCGTTTTATTTTCCGACGACAAATGGACGACAAAAGCCCTTATGACGCTTTGGTTAACGCTGACTACGCTGACTACGTGGCACATACCTATATGCAGTTAGCTCTCTCTTAACGGACACCTCTATAAGACGGACACCTGGTGTTGGTCCCTGCCGTTTTTCAGTCATTTTTATACTGTAACTAAACTCTCTATAAGATGAACACATCTCTTAGACGGACAACGGACACTTTGAAACCGTCAAGGGACACTTGAGAAGTGCTTTTTTTAGTGAAAAATACTTCAAAACGGAAATGTAAGTGCTGAATATGAACAAACAAGTCCACTTTTCTAATGTTATTTTTGTTCCAGTTTGTAGGTGTTGTAAACGACTTTAAACAGACTTAAAACAGACTTAAAACAGACGTGTATTCCTTGTGCATAGATTCATATTTATTATCTAAGAATTACTGGTGTCACGTTACCTCGACTTTCTGTAAGCCGGACCCCGCTCTAAGATGAACAGTTGGGGCCGGTCCCGACGGTGTCCGTCTTAGAGAGTTGACTGTAGCTTATATATGAAAGTCCCCCTCCCCCACCCCCACCGGGAGGGAAGCTGCTCAAACACTTGTTACTCGACCTTCCTGGACAGTACCAGTTATCGCATTTTTTTCTTCTGGTCTTTAGATTCCACACCATCACAACAGCGTACTACCGTGGGGCCCTGGGTATCATGCTAGTGTATGACGTCACCAATGAGAAAACGTTCCACAATATCTCAAAGTGGATGAGAAAAATCGAAGAGCATGCGAACGAGGACGTGGACACAATCTTGGTTGCAAACAAATGCGACTTAGGGAGCCAGAGACAAGTCACAAAAGAAAGAGGGGAGGTGCTAGCCCAGAATCACGGCATTAGACATGTAGAAACAAGCGCACTTTCAAGCGAAAATATCGACCAAGCTTTCACTTTTCTAACGCAGCAAATTTTGAACAGAGTTTGCCCGCCAGTCCAAGAAGAAAGCGTCAAAAATGGAAAGGGGAAAAAAGGGAAGAAACGAGTTCATCTGAAGAGATCTGGGTCTCCTCGTAAGTCGTGCTGCAGTAGATAAAATATCTCCCCGGTGAATAAACTTGACAGAATCACGACAGTAGATAGTCATTACTGGGCTATACAGTGAACTCCCTCTGGTTTGGTTTCTGTTGTTACTTCCG
The DNA here is from genome assembly GCA_022457155.1 of Cladopsammia gracilis. Lineage (NCBI taxonomy): Eukaryota > Metazoa > Cnidaria > Anthozoa > Scleractinia > Dendrophylliidae > Cladopsammia > Cladopsammia gracilis. Next base: position 459,302 of record JAJGOT010000179.1, read on the forward strand.
TTTACACGGGAGCGTTTACACAGCGTTTACACGAAATCAGCATCAGAAGGCGCGGTTGTGGTGTTTACACGAGATGAAGTCACTTGTTTTGACAGAAAACGGCGCCGTGCAAATAGTCGTAGCCACATCGAAAGAGATGCGTTTCAGTACAAATGAAATATCCGTTTATAGAGTGTTTTCACTGACGTCATATCAAAATTCAGAAGCAGTTTTCGATTCTAAAATGTTTATGGAATTGTAGAGAGTTTAAAACTACACATCTGGGCCAAATTTTGAAGCGCAAGAGCATTTCGTTCAAGAGTTATAGGCGAATGAGTATAGACATTTTTAGTAAGAAATGTATGGAGCGGCCATCTTGGTGTCCCACTTAGGGACACCAACATGGCGGCCAAAAATTTAAAAACTTTTAAGCCTTAGTAACACCGAAAATCTCATCACAAAATATTGTATTCGCTATGAGAGGCATGAAATCGGCTTATAAGCATCTATAATTCATTAATAACTTTCAACTAGTTCAATTTTGTTAATTTTCACGGCTTATCTGAAATAGCGTGACGAATTGCGTGACACATTTACAACCTTTATAAATCGAAAGCGAAACATCGTTAAAACCTGAAACTTTTTGTGAAAGATTATAACACTGGTATCCACACACCATGTTAGAAACAGCTTTGTAGGATGTATACTTTAGATTTTTTAATTTTTATGACGTCATGTGAAAACACTCTATAAGCTGTCTGAGAAGAACACCTTTCCATACATAGCGGACATATGCTTCAGAGGAAGTTGACTGCATACAAAATTTCAGCACCTGCTACAGCATTTACCAATGAACACTGAAAGCCTAAGGGATGTCTACGTGGATAAAATAACTGAAAATCAGGGAACATATAAGTTTAGTGTTTTGACGAGAACAATGGAAATGAAATATCTTGTTGAAATGAATATGCTATTATAATACGGAAATATATACTTATATCAAATATCTTACGAATGTGTAAATACCTAAGTAATCTCCTGGAACTTTACCCTGCAAAATTGTTATAAGCTTCCTCTCAAAATATTCTTCTTAGAGATTCCCCCCACCCACCTTCCCTTTCTCGCCGGATAGTCAATAAACCGGTAGGACTATTTCTAGATAAAGGAAATCCGTCTAAAATGATACAGTATAAGGCGAGTATGTTTTCTTTTGAGTTGGCATCTCTTGCATATCATGTGCACAGCCATTATTATTATTATTATTATTTTCATAAATGAACTGGATGATCTTTTTCCGAATTGTTTCCTAAGGGAGCGGGTCATAGCCCATGACCAAAGGTCCCCTAGGGTTTTCTCTTTACTCTAAAGTTCCAACACCTTTCTCAAAATCCTCAAAATTATTATTATTATTATTTTTATTATTATTATTATTATTATTAAAAATGCATTTTAAAAATGCAATGTTGAGGAGTCTTTCATTATTATATATTTTGTAATTATTATACATGTGTTGTAATTTTATATTGTAAATTTAAGATTGTTTTAAGAAATTTGTTTAATAAAGTATTATTATTATTATTATTATTATTATTATTATTATTATTATTTTTTAAGCATTTTATAGCCACCCTGTTGTAGCGTTGTTGTTTCTTTATGAGTCTGACTGCGACGGTCATCCAGGGGGAAAGACAGTACTGCATGAGCCCTAATGGGGTATTTCAAAAAGTACATGAAGTATGTTATAGTATACACGACTTAAACGTATTTAACAGCTGTAAACAAATTCCTAATAAAATGCAATACGAATGCTTTGATCTCCATTGCTGTGCGGCTCATCACTGGCACCGAACGAACCAATCACACCACATCGGTGCTTAACCCTTTAAATCCCAGAGCTAATTATGGAGACATAACTTTCTCCATGTACTTTTCTTTAATCTGCACGCCTAGAATAGCCTTTGCTAAACGCGGGCAGCTAAAATGTAACTGTTTTTTTGAAAATAAAGACTTTTTGTTTGTTTGTGGTTGTTTTTGTTACATGTATTGTAGTTCTAACGTTTGACTGGTCTGTCGACGAAATCCTGTGGTGTGACCATTCAAATGAAACCCCTTCAGCAGTACTTTTGCATGGTATCATTTGTTCTAACTTTTGAGTCTGTTGACGAAATCCTGTGGTGTGACCATTCAAATGAAACCCCTTCAGCAGTACTTTTGCATGGTACCATTTGTTCTAACTTTTGAGTCTGTTGACGAAATCCTGTGGTGTGACTATTCAAATGAACCCCCATCACCGGTACTTAGTTTACACGATACTCTGCGCGATACCATTTGTTTTTTCAATACTTTACAAATTGAAATTTGGGATTTTTCAGTGAATTTTGATGTTTGGCACTAATGGAAGTTACAGTGCAACTACTCGAATCGCTCCCAGAAAAATTTGCTTGCGTGAACAAAAACACTTGATTTCAGATCGAAACCTACCAATAAAAAAATGGAACTATTTTCTAAGAGTTCCGCAAACTAGGATGGTTTCAAATTTACTTGAAGATCTTTTGTCTGGATGCTTCAACGTTATTGGTCTGTTTACGAAAAAGTTCGACATCCTTTGTCCTCGATTTACGTTGTGATTGGTCAATGTCCTTCCAGGTGGCCCGGTTCGAGTATAGTCGCACTGTTAAGGGTTTTATATCATGCTTGCAGTATAAATTTGCATTTCTGGACATGTGTGTAGTCCACGACTAATTGTCTCAATTTTCTCACTCTTTAAACATTAAATCTCTTCTGTATTTCAATAGTCAACTACAGCTCGCCAGTTTGGTCTCCATACCTAGCCAAGGACAAGGCAACGATCGAATCGGTTCATCGTCGTGCAGCCCGTTTTGTGGGTGGGGACTACCAACGCAAAAATAGCGTCACAGAAATGTTAGGCAAACTTGGGTGGACCCCTTTGTCTGATCAGAGAGTTTTAACAAACTTTTGTCTGTTTTACAAGATTGTAAACAACAATGTTCGTATTAGCGGAGGTCCAACCCTACTTTAGATCAAGTAGAACGCAGCACCACCTTAAAGTGTGTATGACAGATATTTTTTTATTTGCTTGATGGAAACTATATGGCGTTCTGATAAGAATATCGAAAAGACTCTTTTCGATATCGATTTTCTTTTCCGTGTTCTAGCCGTCTAAAAACGTGAAATTTCACTTCCGGTCGGTTACAAAACCGCGTAAGAAGAAAGACTGGAAATAGTTCGCTGTGTGCCGGTATCGCGGTTTCTCGGTTCCTCACATTTTTTGGTGCGCCCTGAGGAAGAAACATGGTTCTATTGAGGTGTGTTGTCTATGGTTGTAGCAACACGCACCAAAAAACGGAGGAAATGGGAAACCGCGATACCGGCATTCTTGTATTGACGTCACAGCGGACTATTTCCAGTCTTTCTTCTTGCGCGGTTTTGTAACCCACCGGAAGTGAAATTTCACGTTTTTAGACGGCTAAATCAAGGACAAGTAAAATCGATATCGAAAAACTGTTTTCGACTTTCTTATCAGAACGCCATGTAGATTCCATCAAGCAAATAAAAAAAATATCAGTCATATACACTTTAATTACAGACACATACTAACCGGCTTCAATTGATACCTATAATAACTCTTTTTTGTGTAAGGACCTTCCCAGTGTGGAATTCCTTGCCTGGTTCTGTGATACAAGCAGCAATACCTGAACACTTTTTTAAATTAATTTCAAATTGTATGTAAATAACTAAAATAAGCAGGTCTACCGCTGACCACCCCAGTGTCGGATTAGGGTCTCCTATTGACACTTAATAAACTGAAACTGCATGTTCTCAATTGATTCACCAATCACATCACAGCGGTGGTAACGCTTTAAATCCCAGAGTCAATTATGGAGACACTTTGTTGTTCTAACTTTTGAGTCAGTCGACGAAATCCTATGGTGTGACCATTCATACGAAACTTCTTCAGCAATACTTAAAACAATTAGACTATGAGCTTGAGATTTCTATCGCGTGATAGTTGCCCGAATCAACTATCACACGCGATGGAAATCAAGAGCGAATAATCTAACTGTTTTAGTATAAATCTACTAGACGTTCAAAACTTAACAACAAATACTCTTCACAGACACTTCGAAAACACGAAGAAGCGGCCGCCATTGGGCTACTCACTCTACTCACTATCTACAACAGAATAGATAGTGAGTAGCGTATCCAAATAAGAGAACAGCATTCGTGATAGAACGCTAGTAGATTTATTCTAATGTTGCATGGTACCATTTGTTTTCCAATTAATATTTCACCAAATGAAATTTGGGACTGATTTTTGATCTTTGGCACTCTTGGGAAAAACCTTTGAATGTTGAGGTCCACACGACGCAGAAATTAAACTTGCTGGTAGTTGCTGGATCTTCCTTGTGAAAGATCTCGTGCCAGGCGTCACTTGAATGTGAAAATACAAAACTGAATGCAAAAACTCTTGGGAGTTATAGTCAGTTAAGAACTTCATTGGCTCTAAACTCATAAAATTCTTAATGGACTCTCTGCGAGCTACTATCTTGTCTTCATGAATGGGAACCTCCATTGTTATAACAAATTGACGTTAAATTGTTGGAAATAAAGACTAAATTTTTTTTTTTTTTAAAAATACAAGTGCAAATATAATTTCAGTGCACAAAAAATGGATATCAATATCGCCTATTTTCGCTCTTAAATTTCCCGCGCGCCGCCATTTTGAATATTTATGACATGTTACTAATTGTTGCATACAAAAGAATATTGATTCTTAACAATAGGAGCAACCGTAACACGTCATAAATACTTAAAATGGCGGCGCGCGGGAAATTTAAAAGCGAAAATAGGCGATACTCATATCCATTTTTTTTGTATACTGAAAGAATATTTCCATTTGTTATTAAAATAATCAAAATGTTTACTTTATTTGTCACGAAAATGGAGGTTCCCTTTCATGATAACTACAAACCAATTCGTTCGCCAGGCTCTTTGTAGACCTTAACTTCAAGAACCAACAGTCTCTACACAGCCATTTATGGTCAACCTTCATTCTCTTTTTATGCTCCTAAATCTGGAATGATTTATGGTACTTTGCCAAATCATCTGAAACTCTATCAAATTTTTAAAATCGTGTGAAAATGTTTCATATTTTTTAATAGCTAATTTTTGTACATTGAGGTGATTCCGTAGTATTGCATTGCGGTCACTACTGCGCATAATATATTACGTCATTTGCAAGTGCACGAGCGCGCAAGCATTCCGGGGCAATGACAGGTTTCCTTTCAGCAGAAATAAGTGGACGTTGGCTGTGTTTTCACGAGGCGGTTTTTCTCGCTTAACATTCCTGTAGGTAATTTGTTTACTGACCGCGTTAAGCAGCTTAAAAAATTTATGCGTTTTCACGGACAGAACTTTATTCATTTTTCTTATACCATGCGCGATATATTTTCTTTTGTTAAAACAATAGAAAATTAGAACACAAAAGAACGACAATACAATGCCCTTCTTTGTGCTTGTCGGCAATTAAACAACAAAGAAGGGCATTGTATTGTCGTTCTTTTGTGTTCTAATTTTCTATTGTTGTAACAAAAGAAAATATATCGCGCATGGTATAAGAAAAATGAATAAAGTTCTGTCCGTGAAAACGCATAAATTTTTTAAGCTGCTTAACGCGGTCAGTAAACAAATCACCTACAGGAATGTTAAGCGAGAAAAACCGCCTCGTGAAAACACAGCCGTTTTCTCCCAAACAAGTATGGTGACCTATCTTTGTTTATGCCATGTATTCGAAGGAAATACTTCTCTCCATTATATATCCATATTTGAAGAACTTTTCATTAGTAGATTTTGAAATATTCCATTACAATCACTTTTTCAATCTAGGTTTTGGCGTTTCACTGGAAAGTGCAGATGCTGAAATTGCCCTGTTCTACATCTATACAGTAATTGTAATTCAAAAAGGTTTCACATACATGTGAATTTTCCCATACACGTGAATTTTTCGGTAATTTTAAGGCTTTTCAAGATGACATTGTTTTACTATCATAACAATAATGCTAATATTTTATTGCTAACAATTACTTTCTGGAAATAATGGTTACCTTAAGCCTCTCGCTCAATGCTGGGATTTTCAATATTGCCGTCACGTGCACTAGCTGGCAAATCAGTTATATATAATAATATACATGAAAAAATTACTCAATTCTGATTGGCTAAGAGCAGTGCAGTTCAAGTGTAACACCAGTGCAAAAAGTGTAACACCGGTGCAAATTACAAATAAAAAAAATTTGATGCAAAAAAAAAGAAAGAAAAAAATTCCCCCCAAAAAAAAATTTGCAAAAAAAAAATCCAAAAAAATGGATGCCGAAGCGGCTCATGCAATTTGAGCTTTTTGAAAAACTCACTCATGCAAATTAATCCCAAATTTAGCTTCCTACGCAGACGTTCTTAGGGCTCGTCACGCAATCTTTCCTCCCCACGTTCGTGGGGGAGGAAAGCTAATTGCGTGACGAGCCCTAAGGACGTCTGCGTAGGAGGCTATCCCAAATTGAACTCGAAACCGTATGATTACTTATACTTACAGCGCTATAATCTGAAAACGGGCATGGTGAACCCCTCTTTTTAGTATATTTTTCTGATGTACGAGATGTAATAAATAACTGTGCAAAGTTTTAGAACTTCCTTTTTGTTGTCGCTTATACTAGCCTGCGAAGGACTGGAACTGATAGAAACAATCGTTTCTAGTCTCTCTCGGTCTCCCGCGTGTAAATTCCAACATGGCGGACGAACCGGAGGACAAGAGTTTTCTTCAAGGCGTTATAGAAGAAGAAGGCGAGAAAAACAGTAATGTTTTGTGGTCTTATGTGAATGTTCTCGGTGGAGCAGCTAGCAAAGTGAAGAACATGGCTGATGTTGATGTGTGGCCTGATGTTCATCGTGTAAATCATTTAGTTGACGTGTGGACTGTTGTGGGATATTGTTTTGGAGCTTTTACTGTTGCGGGAACAGTTTATTTCTCATTGAAGACACGCAGGGAGGTGAGTCAATGGAGAACATGGATGAAGTACAGAAGACATCTTATTGTTAAAAAGGGAGAAAAATGAGACAATTACTCGTGGATTGCACACATGCATGTCCAGAAATCAAATTTACCGGTAGGCTTTGTGCTGAAAATATGAAAATTTCAAGAAAAATCCCAAATTTCACTGTTAAAAATATTGGAAAACAACTAGCACCATGCAACGGTACTACTGAAGAGTTTTCATTTGATTGGTTGCACCATCGGTTTTTGTCGACAGACTCAAAAGTTAAAACTACATTTTTTATATACAAGTCTCCGTAATTGACTCTCGGAGTGCGGAAAGGGATAATAAATTATCATACCTTCTTATTTGAGATTAATGGACAAAGGAGAATATCTGTGTTGTTCTAAGGGCATTTCAAGTGTACATATTCACCAAAACAGGAAAAGAATGGGTATGCGAATTCCTTTACCAAGAAAATGGTGTTGTGGTGATTGAAAGTAAGAAGTTTGCACATAACTCTTTGTTTGCCCAATGACAACAATATGCGACCTGAAGAATGTAAAGTATACAAAATGAACAGAAGCTCTGGAGGAGGTTTGGCTGTTGTTTCTTTCTACTACAAGATCCAGTCATTGTAATCCAAGCAAACACTGCAGAATGGAACGTGGCTGATCTGTGTGTATTTGTTTCCATAACAATTTTCAGCTGAGGGAAGTGTTCTACTACCACTGTGAATTACGCTGCTAGCTACCCCTTCTCAGATAGAGTGATTTTCTTTAAACCGTGAAATAGTTACTAAGTTAGTAGGCACTATTAGACACTAATTCCATTGTTTTCTTTTGTTTAGTTTTTACTAATTTTGGCTAATTTTGATTTAAAAAATTGCTAGACACTGTTTCACGGTCTCAGTAAAATCACTCTAATCGAGCAGGCGAGTTAATCATGAAAACAAGTTCTGTGGGACTGGAGTGAGGGAACAAGTTGAGGGGGAACTTGGGGAGAAGTGCTCCCTCGGTTTACATTGCTTTCGCTCACTTGGTCGATCGCGACCGTCAATTGTCGATGCTGATCGTGATATTGCCATCGTCAATTTGCTCGTCCACTTGACTATCCAGAGGGGAACTGCTAGCAGTCTACCTGTGCTTTACTTACTCTTACTCTTTCTTAGTTTATTTATCACCTTGCATGAGGGTTGTCCAAAACTCGGACAAATTTATACATAGCATAGTTTTGTATTATATGACCATAACGAGGGCTGTCATTAAGGACCATCACCTGTAGATTCTGTTACAGGTGAGGACACTTAATGGGACCTTGATGTTACGGGTGATCTTGCCCTTTATAAGTTAAATTTACTGACAAAGCAACAAGCTTTTTGCAGGTGTTAAGATCAGAGCAACGCATAAATTTGTCAGAGTACTGGACAAGTATGCCTTGCATGATGCTTTTGCTGATCCTAAGTGGTAAGCACAACTCGTGTAATAGATGAAGCTAGTATATGGCCTAGCTCACCACGAGTCTCTCGTAGCTCAGTGGTTAGAGCATCCGACCGGTGTGTGAAGCTACATGTAGTATATGTCCCAGCTCGCCACGTGTCTCTCGTAGCTCAGTGGTTAGAGCATCCGACCGGTGTGTGAACCTAGTATATGTCCCAGCTCGCCACGTGTCTCTCGTAGCTCAGTGGTTAGAGCATCCGACCGGTGTGTGAACCTAGTATATGTCCCAGCTCACCACGAGTCTCTCGTAGCTCAGTGGTTAGAGCATCCGACCGGTGTGTGAAGCTAGTATATGTCCTAGCTCGCCACGTGTCTCTCGTAGCTCAGTGGTTAGAGCATCCGACCGGTGTGTGAACCTAGTATATGTCCCAGCTCACCACGAGTCTCTCGTAGCTCAGTGGTTAGAGCATCCCACCAGTGTATGGAAGGTTATAGATTCGATTCTTTTTTTTTTGTCCCATGTGTATGATGAACATTACATTTAACCAGATTTTTAAAAAAAAAAAATGCTCTCCTCTAAAGATCTGCCATTGAAGCAAAGTAGCTGGCCGATATTTTTACCAGAAGCCAACTACTTAAACTTTTGACAACCCTGAACAATCATGATAACAATCAATTTCTTATTACAGTGAAACCTTAATTAAGCAGCCCTCTATTAAGCAGTCACTTATCAAGTCACCAGAAATTGCTCCCAATATTTACTGTAAACTTGACCTCTTTTAAGTGGTCACCTCTGTTAAACAGACATAGATTTCCCAATTGGGGAATTTGATTGTATTTCGCCTTTATTAGATGGTCATCTAGTTAAATGGTCAGGAGGAACTCTCATTTGCAATAAACAAAGTAAGTGACTTGCTTCACGAAATTAAGCTGCACGGCCCGAAATCATAGACAACCATAACTGATTGTTTCGTTTCATGTTGAATGTGATGGCAAAACTTTTGATGATGTGCATGGTGTACAACAAAGATTTGCCTAACGTACAACATTATAAAATCAGATAGCCAGGCATGAACTTCCTTGAACATGCAATTACTTAATTTCTATTTATCACATTTGGTGTTGCTGTTAGCAATAAAATATACATCGTGAACAATTTTGCATTCCAGTTCAATTTTTGCCAAATTACATGCTATACATCTATAATGTTAACACCTCTATGCTATTCTCTTGTGATGGTGATGATTGCTTAATAGAGGTTTGACTGTACAACACAAATGCATAGTTGCACTAGTAATTAGTTAAACATCAAAGGAACAGAGAATAATGAATTGAAGCAACTGCCAAAAAAATGAACCACATAGTACATGTAGAAATTGTGTGATAGGGAGGTATTAAATATCCTGTCAAAGAAACTATGGTTGTTGTTCATCATCAATATTAAATAAAATAGGATAAAAAAATAATAATATTGAACACAATTCATATGAAACCAATCAATAGTTCTCACATCTCAAAAGTACACTGTGGGTAAAAAAAGTTATACTTGTATCTCATCATTATGTTTGTTAAGTTAAGGTATAGTGCCCTGGCTGAAATATTGTGCTTCCTTGATTATGGGACCAGGAGCTTGCTTTACGCTTGCTTTATTATTTTAGAACAGGTAGAAAAAAATCGCCAAAAGTGGTGAACACAAAGATGTATGAACTAAAAGGACAACATACTGCTAATAAAACCTCAAAATTCCACCAGAATGGAAACTTTGATTTCTTGACTGCCTGTCACGAAATCAAAATTGATTAAGTGCATGTAATCCACTTTCATCCTTGTATTATCCTTCACTTTTTCTCCAAACTACTGCTTCTATTTTGCTCTGTAGAATCATTTATCTGATTTAGACTATGTTTGTTGTTATCTGGCGATATAACATGGAATTTAGGTAAACACAGTTTTATTATTTGGGCGGCAGGAAGTGTCCCTTTAGAGCGTTTTCACTGACGTCATATCAAAATTCAGAAGCCGTTTTCGATTCCAAAATGTTTATGGAATTGTAGAGAGTGTAAAACTACACATCTGGGCCAAATTTTGAAGCGCAAGAGCATTTAGTTTAAGAGTTATAGGCGAACGAGTGTTAGACATTTTTAGTAAGAAATGTATGGAGCGGCCATCTTGGGTACACCAACATGGCGGCCAAAAATTCAAAGCCTTAATTACACCAAAAATCTCATCACAAAATATTGTATTCACTATAAGTTACATTAAATCGGCTCATAAGCATCTATAATTCAAAAATAACTTTCAACTGGTTCAATTTTGTTGATTTTCACGGCTTATTTGAAATAGCGTGACGGATTGCGTGACACATTTAAAACCCTTATAAATCGGAAGCAAAACATCGTTAAAACCTGAAACTTCTTTTGAAAGATTATAACACTGGTATCCATATACCATGTTAGAAACAGCTTTATAGGATGTATACTTTAGATTTTGAATTTTTATGACGTCATGTTAAAACGCTCTATTAGATCATACCACTTATAAGAATGTGCAGACCCTGACTCGTCCCCAGTCTACTCGTTAATTATTTACTACGGAAGCGCTTGGGTTATGCGCGCGGGGAAGATGGGAAGGCGAGAGCCCGTTCTAGTCTTCCACGCCAAATACTAATAATGAGAGACGACTGGGGACGAGTCAGGTGCAGACCTGTACATTTTCTACATTCTCTATTTTCGAATTGCCCATAATACACTTTGTTTGCCCCCCACATTTTGCATAAACTATTGTTTTGAAATGCTCTTGGGAATATGCAGTCCTCCCAAGAGCATTTCAAAACAATAGTTTATGCAAAATGTGGGGGGCAAACAAAGTGTATTATGGGCAATTCGAAAATAGAGAATGTATGAATCGTATGAACACACTGACAACAATGCCAATAGACTGCTAGTTCCTATACAGTTATTTTATGGGTTGTCACGCGACACTCTTCCCCGCTAATAGCATTGAATGACGACCTTAAAAAGAGCTGCATATCAGACCAATAGACTGTCGAACATTCTATATAATTATTTTCCCGGCGTAGCCAATCGATAAAAATCGGTACCGGTAAAAATCGGTAGAAATCGATAAAACAATTCGGTGTGTCAAATCGATATTATCGATTTTGTTTGATTTTATCAATTCCTAACGGAAAACGTTCATTGTTTGTTTTTGGTATACAAATATCTTGTATACAATGAACAAAATGTACTTATTCAATTAAACATGTTTACGTCACCATTTGTAACGTGAAGGAGTTGATCTTCACGTTCACAAGAAATACGAAACGATAAATAAAACAAGGCAAACGGTAAATGCAGAAAATTTTTTACATTGTTAGCAACATAGAAATAACAAAACAGCAACTACTATTATTCACAAGTTAAGTAGAGTGATTTTCGTGAGACCGTGAAACAGTTTCTAGCAATTAATCATAATTAGCCAAAATTAGCTAAACAAAACTAAACAAAAGAAAACAATGGAATTAGTGTCTAATAGTGTCTGCTAGTGCCTACTAACTTAGTAACTGTTTTACAGTCTTACGAAAATCACTATGATGGGAAATATTTTTCTAGGTCTCCTAATAAAAGGCAGATACGAATATATGAATATATTAAAAAATTACTTGTACTTAGTGAAATTGTGGTAACATTCGGTCAGCTCCTTTTATTTTCCTTGGCCTTGGTAACTTAGAATCTACCACCATGATGGCTACAATTTTGCACCAAATAGATTAACTATAATAAAACAACAATAATAAAACTAACAATTCACTGTTTAGATTAGCTTTAGATCGGATTCGTGCTCATCCTCGGAGACCCAGTGGCAGTTAGTCGGGGAGGGACGAAGTAAAAACTCGGCAAAAATCAGCGCGACGAAAGTTTTCAAGAGCGAGCGAACGAGGGGCTCGTTCGCTCGCTCTTGAAAACTTTCGTCGCGCTGATTTTTGCCGAGTTTTTACTTCGCCCCTGACTAACTGCCCCTGGGTCTCCGAGGATGATTCGTGCTCAGCTGACTGAGCGAATTGCGTTGTATCTTCGAGACGAACACAGGCAAGTTGGAAACAAATAGCTGAAAACAGTTCTAGTAGTGCTTGATAAATCAACAGAAAAGCCGAACCACGAGAAGTTCAGAAAGTGACAGGGGCATGGATGTCGAAGCCAATCAAAGTGAACCTGGGCAGTTAAGGTTACAGTGTACCTTCAGATCGAAAATTTATTGAAAATTTTTTTTTCGCGTTAAAATAAAGTTTACAGAATGAACTTTCATCCAAAAAAAAAATTATCGAAAAATAGTGAAAATTGACGGAGAAATGACGGTATAACTTTTGTGGGCGGAGTTTGATTATTAAGCGATATGTTTTTTTAAGCGCCGTTTTCTCAAAGTTAATTTTTCGCTTGTTGGGGAAACTTTAAAGAGCTACAACTCAAAGGGAATTTGTTCGATTTTCCTTAAATTTGGACAGAAGCTAGGCTAACATATAATAAACAAAAACGTGTCGGCGAATTTCTTAATTTTTCGTCAAGAGCCATTTCCGTGCGATCATTCCAATTTTTTTTCTCCCCTTTTCGAAAATATTCTATAACTTTTCACTGCAATTGAATATGGGAAATCGCCGACACGTTTTTTTAGCGCTTCGTGCCCGGAAACCCGAGAACAAATCAAATAAGCAAAATATAATAATCGCTTTGAGTTGTAGCGTTTTAAAGCTGATTCGGACATTCGAATTTAGACGTCGTGAAAAATTCGACAATTCTTTTTTTTACCAAAATAATGGTTTCCATATTTAGATAGCCAGCTCTATAAGCTTTAATTTGATATCTGGGTTTAGGTATATTAAGTGTAATCTTAAGACGCTAGAGCTGTTATACTGGAGACACCCCCGAAGGTACACTGTAACCTTAACGTTCGTTGCGTTGAATAAAAGAAAATTGTATTCACTTGTTGTCTCTCGATTTTAATAAATAAGGCGATTATAATCGATTTTAAAGGCCAAAAATTCACTCGTTAAAGATCGATGAAAATCAAGAAAAATCGATGAAACAAATGAGTGTGTCATCGATTTTTACCGATTGATCGATACAATCGATATCAATCAAATCAAATTTACCGATTTATCGATTGATAGTAACCTTTATTTATGCAGGGTAGCCCATTCAGCTCTAGACTGATATCCATTGGGGCCCTGCGTAATTAATGTATCATTAAGCTTATTTCATTTATAAATTATTGTAAAAGATTGATAAATCGGTACCGATTTTTATCGATATTTTGCATTTGTCTGTCTATATGACGTGTATGGCCTTCAGGTGTGTGTGGCTTGCAGATGAGAATCCATGCTTTCACAGCTTTGTGCATTTCAAGTTTACACTTTCTGTAATTTATGCCTTCCTTTATGAGTTGTAAGAGAAAGAACAGTAACTGTTTTTTTTTTTCATCTATCATGCCTACTATCTTGCCAGGGATAACTTTGCAACACATATACTAGGTTGAGTCAATACAATAATTTTCTACAATTACCCGATGTTTTTTTTAATTTTTATTTTATACCTTGAACTATTTACCTAATACATTTGTTTATTACATAGCTACTATCAATTCAATACAGGACTCTTGTCTCACAAGTGTAACAAAGGTCTTACACTAGAACTGGGCATGCCCCAAGCAGCCCGTATAAAACAACTTCAATCCATTCTTCTGCAATTATAGCCAGTGTGTTTTAACTTAACTGTATCTCATACCTTAAATAATTTACCCATAAATTAGTTTATCACATGACCACCACAATAGCCCATTTTCCAGTTGTCTGCTTAGTGACCTAGCCTTTGAGTGGAAGTGAGGCTGAAGTTGACTATCCTTTAAACCTTCCCGCTTTTCATATGTAAACCATGTTGTTCTTATGGTAACTAGGTTTTTGTGGGACACGATTTACATATCAAAAGAAGATAGGTTTGTATCAAAACAAAGCCAATAGGCCATTTGCACGATGATGTCATTTGACTACTACTACCAGAATTCATTTCGTTTTTCCTTTCTTATTTAAATTTTGTAATCCCAGTGCGGTTTAAATAACAATAGCCCTAATTTGCACTACAAAACAAAAAACTGAAGGATTCTGGTAGTAGTCAAATGACGTCATCGTGCAAATGGCCTATTCCAGGCCCACTTTCACCCAAATGCCAGGACACTTAGCAAACAACTGCAAAATGGCATGCATATTATTCAATATACAACTTGACATCTTATCTCACAAGAAAAAATATTTATGCAGGCATAAAACTAGGCTTGCTCCAGGCAACCTGGATGAACATACCATTTACATTAAAAGCAAAACAGCAACCTTTTACATTTATTTAACAATTATTAACTCTGTTATCCATTTATGTACAATTTTCTTTTTTATATTAAGGGGCCATGTGGCTGGACCGTCATGTTCTGGTTAAGAAAAATGTAATGTATGATTACACTTCAAACAGTCAGTTTTTTTTCTCTAAAGCTTACAGGGGAGGTCAATTGAAAGTGCTGATACACATGAGAAAAGGCAAAAGTAATGATCGAACCTTGGATTCATTGGTTATGAAGATTTAAAAATCAAATCAATTTGAAAAAAAAAAACAGATAGCCAAATTAGAAAGATTGAGGACATAATTGTTTTTTTTTAGCTGATATGTCAAGAGAAAAAACTATTTCTACCAAATATGGCACTTTTTAGTGGGGTTCATTTTACTGGCGGTTGGACAATTGAAAGCATCTGCGAATGCTTGAAAGTTCACCACTGTTCCCAGAACTCTGCAGATAAAAGTAAAAAAACAACATGGTTAATGAATGATAGGTTGTGTAAACGGAAAAATAAAGCTTTTAAATATTTACAGTCCTTGAATTTTACATATTTTTAATGGTTCTTTATTGTTCCTTTTTTTTTGTTGCAATGGAAACATGGAAACTATAATATCTTGTCAAATTACCCAATAAATACAGATACTTTTCGCGAGGGTGAATTAATTTCGTTATTTTTCCCCGAAAATTGAACCAAAAAATAAATGTTGCGTACCCTTTGCTGCTTATAAAAATAAATCCATAGAGGATACCCTCACCAACTTTTGGTAATTTTTTGTTCCTTTCTAGTTCAACACAACTCTTTTAACTGTCAAAGATCGAGATTTGTTATTAAAGAAGATCCATTTGGACAACTAGAAAGACAAAGTAAGATGAATGACATACACCAAATGGTCGTCAGGAGAAAGTTTACGAGCACTAGTATTTTACCTGCGAAAATTTAGCCGGACAATTTTGGGCGATTATCGCGTACTGTACCAAAACCCCGCGAAAATGAAATATGGTAGAAGTTGTTTATTACCTGAATTTGTTTGGTGAGTGAGGATCATCATCAAGTCGGAGAATAGCAGTCTGTTTTCTGATGCTAGCGCACCAGTTCTGCGGTAAAAAAAATACCATGAGTTTTGATTTACCTTTTGACACAAGTCACAATGTTAGTCTGTTCTCTAAACTATATTGAGGAGAAAATTATTTTTATTTTTTATTACAACCAGTAATTGTAGCATACATTGTACACCAGGGTGGTTTTCCGTGATTCCTGTTTGCTTAATGGTTTTCCAAAAACTACGCTTTGTGATAAGTTTAAATAAACTCACACTATGACTCCCTCGACCAATCAGAAGTAGAACAGTTTTCAATGGAGTGTCGAAAGTAATAGGCCATTTCCGAGTTGCCTTTATCCTCTCTATCGAAGCGATGCTAGGTGCGAAACCTTTCTTATGAAAATGAGTATTCATTCACATGCAAATAAGTTTTATTTGCATGTGAATGAAAACTCATATCACATGAAAGGTTTCGCACCTAGCCTCGCTTTGATAGAGAGGCTAAAGGCAACTCGGAAATGGCCTATTTCGCAATGAATTTTGTTTTGCATTGCTAAGCTTTGTTATTGGCTAAAAAATC
This sequence comes from Cladopsammia gracilis, assembly GCA_022457155.1. NCBI lineage: Eukaryota > Metazoa > Cnidaria > Anthozoa > Scleractinia > Dendrophylliidae > Cladopsammia > Cladopsammia gracilis. The sequence goes on from JAJGOT010000179.1 coordinate 475,761, forward strand.
TTGTGCCGCTTTCCACCACTTTCTCAATCAAAACCAACTATGACACGTTCACACGCATTTTCCCGCGCTTGGCGGCTGTTACGTGTATTTGCTTCATATTTTTATGGTTCATTTGGTTGTGTGTCTGTTATGATTGGCCAGAGTGGTTTTGGTTTTACAACACTCAATTAAAAACCGCTGTAAAATGTTGAGTATTTGTCTTCGGAAAAGATATATTCCTGATCTGCTCATAGAGCTGTTTTCTGTTGTTCTGGCCTCGGTTGTTCAAAAGTTGCAGAGTGCTATGCACTGGACAAAACCATCCACTGGATATAAATTATCAAAGACTCCTGTGAGCCAGCTCATGGATGAATTGCATTAGTGTAGAGATAGTTCAATAAAAAGGAGAAGAGCTAGAAATTGGTGTGATTGTAAATATGTTAGCTTATCGAATGCACATCTGCTATGAGAGACAACCCTCCGTGTGTGTCATATTTCAGAATATTTCAATGCAAAATTTGTAATTGACTTTCCTTTGCGATTTAACCTTATACCTGTATTAACATTAAAAAGCCGCTACCAAAATTTAATCACAGGTTATTCGATTCCATGCAGCAGGAATATAAAACCAGATGAAACAGCATTCATTCCTGTTGCATTCTTCCTCTGATCCGAGGAGACAATTTTGAAAGATGTGAAATCGTCGATTCGTCCAAATAATGATGAACCACGGTCAATATTTGTCAATGTCGCTTTAACAATTCAATGTCCATTTTTTGCAGCTAGTGTTCTTTGGCTTATTAACTTTGCATTGAATGAAAACCCAGCTTCAGGCCACGATAGATATTCACACTCGCTCGCATCTACTCCATGTTATTGGGCAAAAATTGTAGTATGCAATTTGTCCAAACAATAATGAACTACGGTTGATATTTGTCAACATCGCTTTAACAATTCTATGTCACTCCATTTTTCGCAGCTAGTGTTCTTTAGCTTACAAGCTTTCCGTTGAACGAAAACTCATCTTCCGGCCCCGATAGATCTTCACACTCGATCAAATCTACTCCATGTTATCGCATCGGGCAAAAATGTACGCTTTTCTAGCTAGTACCTTTTAAAATGTGCCAAACATTAATGCGCATAAGAATCTTGGGACAAAACCAATACTTAGAAGGGGAGGTAGGAGAAAAATGTTTAATCCAAGTTTAATGAATAAATTAATCGAGTGAGTGAGTGCCATTTGACTGCCCCCGAAAGCCCATGGAATGACTATAGTCATCCATGAGCTAAAAACCAATTGTGTTATCCCCCAGATGGTGATTAAATTTATTTTTATCCAATGGATAGTGCTATCAATCTTTCAAACGACTGGGCCTGATCTAAAGTGGTTATCATTAAACTTTACCTGTGCAAAGGCCACGAAAAATGTTTGATCTGGAGTCAGGTTCAGTAGAGGAAGTGCAGGCTCTGCGCCATTTTTCTTTTCCCATTCTTTGTAAGCCTAACATCATAGAACACAAGTCAGTGGCATGGTAAGGGAGGGAAGTGAATGGGGGGGGGGGGGGGGGGGGAGGGGGTGAAAATGTTAGAGACAAGATACCGTAAAGTAAAGTTAGAAAAGTTAACGTTGCAACCCCATGAAAGTCGCTACAAAATTTGACTGTTTTGTCAGTGATTCCTGAAAGTAGCGGCCCCTCAAAGTAATGATCCCCTGATTGCAATGACCCAAAACTATTGGGAAGAGAATCCCACACGGAGTTAGTGACCCCCTTCATATACGTTAGTCCTAAAAATGTCAGTTGCCACCCCTCATTTTTAGGACTAACGTATATGAAGGGGGTCACTAAGTCCGTGTGGGAATTCGTTTCCCAAAACTATTAAGGTAAATCAAAGCTCTGTAAGAACAAAAGCGGAAATCTGTGGAAAGATCGCAGGAGCACTGCAAACAATTGACTCATACAGCTCACAATACAATCTAAGAGCGCTCACCAAATAAATGGGGTTAGTTTCTAGAGAAACTGTGGTGCTGCGTCGGTGGGGGTGAAACACAAGAATTTGGTTTTATCGACTGAGTCGATAAGGTAAATTAGCCACCGTAAAAAGATTCGAGAAAGCTGACGTTTCGAGCGCTAGCCCTTCGTCGGAGCGAATCAAGGGATTGTGGGTAGTGTGTGGTTTTATATAGTAGGAGGAGCTCCGCCATTGGTGGAAATTTTGTGACATGAAAAACAAATGTAAATTAGTTGAATGAAAAGCGTTCGTTAATTCCGTGGGGTTCGAGAGTGCCGATTCGAAAGATGATTTTTTGTTCTAAGTTTTTACGGCTTTCTGTGTTGCCCTGGTGTAGGGAAACGCCACAGATTGTCATGTGTTGCTATTACTATATAAAACCACACACTACCCACAATCCCTTGATTCGCTCACCAAATAATCCTTTTTATAATTCAACACATTGATACATACGCCATGTCTACATGACGTATATCCAACGATGGATGTAAATTTCGCATTTTGACAAGAGAATGCAAAAATGACGGACCGGACTTGATATTTTTTCTTCAAACTGTGCTTTGTTATCAATGTGTTGAATTATAAAACTATTATAGCGCTCAAGCTTGCGTGATATCGCCTAATTTTAGCCCGGCTAAGAATTAGGCGATATCATGCGCGCTTTCGCGCTATAATAGTTAAATGACGTAAATAATAGACAGAGTAGTAACGACTGCAAGGGAGAGGATTATCTGTTCGAAAATCCCTAACATAATAACCTTTTAACATAAAAATTATGTTAATGATTTCACGTCTCGATTTTGCAACGGTGATTCATCAATCCATGTAAGGTACTTTTTTTTGCCAACTAAAGATAACGACCCTCCGAAAGTAACGATAGTTAAAGGGACCCTATTTTCATGATTATGAAGCTTGCTTTAAGCTTGCTTTACAATCTTAAAGAACAAATCGCCAAAAGTGACTATCACGCAAAGAAATATGCACTAAAAACCTCAAAATTCCACCAGAATGGAACCTTCATTGACCACCTGTCATGAAATCAAAATTGATGAACTATATTAAATCCACTTCCATCCTTGTAATGTTGCACTTTTTCTCCAAACTACTGCTTTAAAACCCTTTAAGCCCCGATAGTGCCATATGGCACATAATCACATAACTTGTTCAATATCTGGTCAATTGCAATGAATTTTGGCCACCAAAATGGTCTTGAAAAGATCTACCCATTGAGCACATAAAATCATACCCCCCCCACCCCTATGTTTTTTTCTTAATGCATATATGTGCTTTAAGATGAAACTCGTGTTATTCTATTCACTGAGAGCTGCAAAATGAGATATAGTTTAGGGGTATACCTAGAATGTATGAAGACTACGACTTTGCTAAACGTTTTTATTTTTACGTTTCAAACCCATTTCTATCAAAGCCATTACTTCCTCCATTTAAAATGGCACAAGTTATGAACTGTACTAATCAAAACCTTCCAAATGGTATATCATACATGGTCATACAGGTTTTAGTTATCGTTTTGGGAAAAAAGGGAATTTGCTTCGGGGCTTAAAGGGTTAAGAAGTCCGAAAGTTACGAGGATTGTTACTTTCCCCTAGACCCTTCACTGGTACACATGCTCAATTCTTTGGTCATGTCTACTTTTCTGTTAAGTCAATATTATTTAGTTGTTAATACTTACATTGAAGGCAGCCTTCAAGCCTCCATTATCCGCTATGTTTTCACCAAGGGTAATTTTTCCGCTTACCTGGTCAAACATTCAAAGAAAGTTCAAAATGCATGTAATGGTCACAACAGTTAATTTCTTTTATCGTTTGATTGTTTAAGTCCTTTGATGGGTCTTTTTTCTTTCTCAGCCAAAGTGGTGATAGTTGGCAAAGACCCGCCCAATAATACTAATCAGTTATGTGTGAATGACACAAAATACTTTCTAATCGCAGCTTCTCATTCGTTTTTCATAGAAAACGGAGATTTTTAATATGTTTTCCAGCACTTGTCCAAACGATGTCTGTGATTTGCTTAGAAAACAATAGATTTGTCCCGTTGGGATAGGGATTAGGGATAGGGGCATTGTTTCAGTGATATATCAATTGTATCGTCCGCCAATCACAGACATCGTTTGGACAGCTACGGGGTCGCCCGAGACGTTTGGCATTCACACTGAAATATGCATTTTTCCATTTGTTTTCACTACCCGCAATGTCCGCTTACACATGATTTCTATATATCTATATATAACACAGGGAGCAGAGGAGCCAAATTTGACCTAATACGCGTTCGATCTTTGAGCTTAAAATGCGCGCTGTGTCTTGCGTTATCCGATCTGTTGTTTTCGAGTTTTTCCCCCAGCGGGACCCCAAGCGTAATCGATTTTGTGGCGCCCACAGTCAGCAATTTGCGGTTACCCAACCGAAAGCTCCGATTACGCTTGGGATCCCGCTGGGGCGAAAAACAGACTCGTAAACAACAGATCGAAGATCGAACGCGTAAAGGTCAAATTTGGATCCTCTGCTCCCTGTGTATATAATGCAATTTGGAAAAAAATAAACACAGTCAAGTAAATTTTTAAAAAAATATTTAGAAGTGCTTATTTATTCCAAATTGCACGTTGATAATATACATGACAAAAAAAATGAGGGAAGACAAACGAAAAACAGAATATTCCTTTTTTGCACGCGAGTTAAAATGTTTAATTAGCAAAACAACAGTTCTGCACATACATTAAAAAGTTAATAAGCAAAACTACGATTATGCATACATGTGCATTAAAAAGTTTAATTAGCACTCAGGTTTATTCTTTTGGTTTATTATAATAATAAATGGTAAGCATTATAAATTTTACTTACACTTTTACCAAAGTAAGAGAACTGTGAATACTGGTTAATCATGCACTTGCTTCGTGACTTGTACATCTCCACGGAGCGATTGGTCCACCACGGCACTCCATAATTACCATTTTTGTCGTACATGCGACCTAACCAGAGAGTGTTTTTAATTACAAAATGTTACAACAGCTAATTGGTTTTTGCTTTTTCATTTGTTCATTAGTTTAACAAATTTGTGATTAAAATACAGTTGAACCAATCTACAACGACCTTGGGTAGAACTTTCTGGCTGTTGTAAAAAGATTGCCATTGCTGCGGGCGTTTCCATCATTAACATTCATTAAGGCCCGTTTACACAGGCGATTTTTCGTGCAATTTTTGTCGCACTTGTCGATGCAATTTTTGTCGCGCGCAAGCTGCATCTTCAAATCGCATGTGTAAACGGGCGGCGATTTCAGTGCGATTTGGGCGCGATTTGTCACGCAATGTCGCAGAGGTTTCGAACATGTTCGAAACCTGCTGCAACTTGGCGGCGATTTTGGGGAAATCACAGCAAATTAAAGCAAATGTCGCACCTGAATCGCACAGGTAATCGCTGCTAGTTTACACATGCGACAAAAGTTGCATTGCATCAAAAATCGCATGTGTAAACAGGCCTTTAGTAACCATTCAAGAGCCTTTTGTAATTTTTATGGTCTATTCCATTTTTTGTTCTTGCCTAGTTTATACCTCGATTAGGATGAAAGTAGGCCCAGATAAATCAATTATAAAAGACCTAAGCTAGATTCATGCTTTGATTAGATATAGGATTACGGTAGGGTCACCTGTCGTTATAGAATGATGTATCATTAGAGAGATTAAGCACCGTGTTCTACGGCAAACAGCAGCTTGTAGTTGATTATCTTTATTTTTCCTCGAATTGTTTAATAAATCCACCAGAAAAATCGAAAATTATTTACATGTTCATGACAAATGCGAAACTACTCACTTTCACGTAAAAAACGGCAAACGGCAGACGGTTAAAGTTGGCAATTTGCTGTTCGCAAGAAAAACAACGTTATAACATGATGCTTAATCTCCCTATTAAGAAAAGCATCGCTGAAGTGGTATCAACAGTTTACAAAAGGGAAATTTGCATCATTATGGGGAGGTTATCAATTAGAGGATATGAGTGAATGAATAAAAGTCGGGACAAGAAAACATGGCTGTGTAGAGACTGGTGGGGGGGGGGGGGGGGGAGGGGGAGGTGCATTACCAGTTCTACATATTACATTTGTAATATGAACATCCAGGGAAATCCAGAGGCAACAGAAAAGAAAATTAAAATGGCCTCTCCATTTCAGACCACCTTTCCAATTTATCCTTCCCTTATCCTCACTGGGAATTAAGTGGTAAAAAGGTTAGGAGAAGAGGTTATTAACCCAAGAAAGGATGGCCATTCTCAATAAATTGAATTACATGTATGTCATGTTTACCTGAATTGTCAAAGCCGTGAGAGAGCTCATGTCCAACAACTGATCCAATTCCACCAAAGTTAACAACCCTGATAGCGATGAAATGAAAGAGGAAAAATACCAACGGAGGTTACAATTTAAAAACAAGTGAACTGGATAATTATAGTTTTTATTACTCGCACAAAACCTGCACGGATCCAATTTTAAATCGAACTGTTGTATCCGTGCAAGTTTTTAATGGGGACAGTTCGGATCTCTCTGTGTCCGTAACAACATTTCTACGGTTGCGCCATACACATTTAGAAACAAACTCCAGCAAGTGTTGACACTGTACAGGTGTGGATTTATTTAATACTAGTAGTAATCAAGGATTACGAGGAAGTGTGTTCGACAGAAATACACGTTGGCGAACACGTGAGGACATAATTAAGGATTATATCATTTACCCCTTAAAAAACCTATGGGGGTGGGGGGCTAAACAGGTGTCTATACAGTCATGTACATACATAGCCCAAAATTGTTAAATCAGTCCTGCTTGCATGAGTCAGAAGGCGTTGAAACTCAATGTGACTAATACGAATTCAAAATTGGCTGACGTTCTTAGTTCTGGAGTAGGTCTGTCAGTACAAGCCTTTCATGAACTACAGGCTTACCATGTTACATTTGTAAAACTGCAGGAAATGAAAAAGAAATTCTCAAAACCACTGCCATATTGTTTTGAGCGACTCAAAACGTTTCTTTGAAAATACCGCGAGCCTCAAATCACCAAAATAAACACAGAAAAACAAAGGTAAACAACATGGTAGTGATTTAATTTGAGGGCTTTTAGTTCGATATTTTTAAGAGCCCTAAATTTCGCCTTTAGTGAGGCTAGTTTGATAAACTGATAACAGCACACAACACACACAGGGATGGTAAGCCTGTGCACAGGATGGTAAACCTGTGCACGGGATGGTAAACCTGTGCACGGACAGGCGGTGAAAACTTTGTCCACACAACAAGTACAGTATGAACAGGAGACTCGAATCCGTGCAATAGATATTTTTGTTAAGGATCCAAAATGGAATCGAAACAGTGAGAACATAGCCTGATAATTATATGTCACTCATCTATTAACCCAAGTGAAATCTGAATGTCAGTTTTCAGGGAATTCCTTGCCTTCACAGTAAAACCAAGGAAACAACTTTAAAGTAGGTAAACGCTTTTTTCGTTTGTCTCACGATGGAGTCACTTTAAGATGTTGATCAACATCTTAAAGTGACTCCATCGTGAGACAAACGAAAAAAGCGTTTACCTATGTTACACACCACGATGAACAACAACCGCATTTTTAGTTACAACTTTAAAGTAGTAACGTGCAAATGTGAACATGGTGAATGTGGACTTACTTTGGAAATTTCTTGTCGTAATATGGAGCTTGTAAAATACCTGCTGGAAAAACTGAAACAAAAATCGCGTCGTTAAATAGCCACTCAAGAACGTGTACCACCTCCAAATGTTTAGGGAAAAAATAGTGTGAAGTGTGGCTCTAAAAACAAAGGAAACGAAATATTCACAGGGCTCGAGACTAACGGTAGCCAACCAGCCAAAGTCTAGTAAAAATTCTGTTTTCACTAGTGGAATTTTGCTTTCACTAGCCATTTGGGCTAATTAAAAATCGTGAAGCACCAGACGTAACAAAACCAAACTGAAAATTATGTTTCTCTGTACTTTCGGCTTTAGTCTTACATTTTCAATGTTTTCCTGTACATTCGTATGTTCCTAAGGTGTTAGTCTTATCTTCTCAATGTTTTTCCATACGTTCGTATGTTCGTACATTCGTAGGTTCATAAGGTGTTAACCACCTTCTCAATGTTTTTCCGTAAGCTCATACGTTCGAACATTGTTATTTTCGTAACTTATTAGCCTTATCTTCTCAATGTTTTTTCTTACATTCGCACTTTTGTAAGTTGTTAGTCATATCTTCTCGTTGTTTTCTTTCACATTCGTACGTTCGTAAGTTGTTAGTCCTTATCTTCTCGTTGTTTTCCTGCACATTCGTATATTCGTAAGTTGTTAGCCTTATGTTCTCAATGTGGTTTCTTACATTCGTACGTTCGAAAGTTGTTAGTCTTATCTTCTCGTTGTTTTCCTGCACATTCGTATGTTCGTAAGTTGTTAGCATTATCTTCACAACGTTTTCCTGTACGTAAGGACGTTTGTAAAGTGTTTTCTTGCATATTCGTATGTTTGTAAGTTGTTAGTCTTACCTTCTCGACGTGTTTCCGTAATTATGTTTAGTAGATTCGTAAGTAGATTTATGAAGAAAACTAAAAAGTATGATCAATCTGTGTTTCCAAGTCTTGGAGGTTTTTTTTTCTTAATCGGTGTGACATATATTATTGTCTCCCTCAACCCAATCCCCACCCCCACCCCCACCCCCTGTACAATTTTGGCTAGTGGAAATTTATTTTGGCTGGTGAATTCAAACCTGTTACTAGCCACTAGTCTCGAGCCCTGAATGACTTACCAATTTGGTTTCGTGACGGACTGTAATAAGCATTGACTGTGGATGGAGTCATGTACCACCTGCAAAGCAAAGAAGATTTTTTACCAGTTAATTCCTGTCGCAAGGAAGGCTTCTCTTTCCAGAATACAAAGAGGGAAGTCAGTTTAAAATTGCGAACGTGTGAATAATACGCTTGACAAGAAGTGGCTTAAAAGTCCCGGCAAGCACCCTGCTGGTCCCAGAAGTTTTCTTCATTCTTCTTTCTCCTTAAATGAACTTGGGCCGCAGGAGGAAGAAGAAAGAAAACCTCTGGAACTAGGGGATGTCAAACCGGGCTTGACAAAAACTATATCGGGACCTCTAATATAGAATAAACAAATGAACTCAACAAAGGGATTCTACAACAGTTTCAGCTTAAGTGAAACACACGGCGCTATTTTCGAAACGTTATAATTATTTGGTCACCCTATAACAGCCATATTTTCTTGTCCTATCTGCCGAACCATTGAGTAAAATTAATCATTCATGAAAAACCCCCATAATGCCCCCCCCCCCTTCAATATCGGCCGAAAACCTCAGTCTGAGAGTTGCCGTCATTGAGGTTCGGCTGAAATTATTTATTCACCTGTTATTGATTTATTTATTGATTTATTTATTGATTTATTTAAGATGTTCGATCTCATACTCACAAAAGCATGTAATGTACCATGAGATGGGTGGTAGGTAAATGGTAAGTCTGAATCATGAAGGGACTGAGGGTATTACTACTCCCCCCTGGATGGGATACTAGTCCATTGCAAGGTTACCACCCCCCCCCCCCCCCAGCATTATGTCGCCGGTACCCATTAATACACCTGGGTGGAAAGAGACAATGTGGAGCAAAGTTTCTTGTCTAAGGAAACAACACACTGGCAATGTACCCATTTATACACCTGGGTGGAAAGAGACAATGTGGAGCAAAGTTTCTTGTCTAAGGAAACAACACACTGGCAATGTACCCATTTATACACCTGGGTGGAAAGAGACAATGTGGAGCAAAGTTTCTTGTCTAAGGAAACAACACGACTGCAGAGAACAGGCTCCAACCACCGACCATGTGCCAACCACTGGTCGGACCACCGCACCTCCACTACATGTGGCATACCGTGAAATCCCAGTTATAAGCCCTGGGTTTAAACAACTTTGTTAGGGTTTTTTGGCTGTCAGGCAAAAAATATTGTGATAGTTAATTTGTGCAAATATTTGTAAAGAATTGCCATTAGGAAACTGTGGTGTGCTTATAATGATATTGGAGGGGGTACAACCCGCGAAATATGATTTGTTACCAAACTGATGGGCCTAACTGGAGGGGGCATATAAGCAAGGGGGGGTAGGGTTAGGGTTAGGGTTAGGGTTAGGGTTAGGGTTAGGGTTAGGGTTAGGGTTAGGGTTAGGGTTCACTCACTCACTCACTTCTTAATGCATGCATTCATTTGAGAGGGTCAGTCGATCATTCGTTGATTCATTCGCTGGAGATTTGATATATTATTGCCATCACTAAGTTAAGTAACACAGACTATTCAAATTATAACAACACACATACCGCAACACAATATACCTAGCCAACAATGGTTTCCACAATATCAAAAAGTACCAACAAATGACAGACATAAATATAAAAAAACATCAGTGCGCTAGCCTTACAATTACAGAGATCACCACGCCAGGTGGCAGCTTATTAAACTTCTGAAAAACATACTTGTGTTTGTCCACCGGTTCACGAAGAGTTTTTAGGTTCTTTAAAAGATGGAAGTCATCGGATTTCCTTTTATTCTTGAAGTACCCTGTCACATTAAAATTAAGCTAAAAAAAAAATAAAAAAGTTATTAAGAGAAATACCGAAACTAGCTGGAAGAATTCATTCTCTGGCTGGCATTCATTGTGGTACTTACCCCATCATATTTTTTATTTAATTCTTGTGGATTTTTAATGTAGTCTGGAAACCCAATCATGTCAACAACAGCATCTGCCTAAAATAAAGAAAATAAATTTTGTTATTTGAAAAAGCCTCTGATAAACATTCTTTTTTTTCCCAAAACTCGCACGACCTCTTCCCCCAAAGGGTAGGCTTTTTTTGACATTTTGGTACATACATACATACATACATACATACATACATATACTTTGATGGTTAAATTTAATAAATTTTCCCCCTACTGTGTGAATAGCCACTCATTGCCAGGACATACTATGTTATGGGAGAAATAATTTTGCCTGAGCATGAGATATAATACATGTACCCTAAAAATGATTAACTAAAGTCATTTTACCCCAGAACTGTTAGGTATTGGAATACAATCCCAGAAAACATCTTTGAAAGGACCACAGGTAGCCCAAAGGCATTCAGGAGCCTGATTTCTGAGCTTATGTAAACTAGCCCGACCGCCCAGCTAATAATCCTCAATTGAGGGGTTGCTGTATTAGAAAATAAAAATAAAAATGTTATAATTAACAATTATTGGATGAGGTTGAGCATGATAGCGATAATTATCAAGGCCAAAGTTTGTGTTATCTGCCAAAGCCGAAGGCTGAGGCGGATAACACAAACTGAGGCCTTGATAATTATCGCTATCATGCAAAAACTGAATCCAATAATTGTTTTATTATGCATATTCCTGAGCTGCAATTGTAAAGACAAGAGCGCGCACAAAAAAGTGATCAATGCACAGCAGACAAACTACTGTCTGTAGGTATGACGTCACTTCTACATTATATAAAATTCATTGTCTGTAGGTATGACGTAACAGAAACAGCAAGCAATAATTAGCTGTGTGCTTACAGCCAATCATAATCGAGCTAGTGACACCAATGTAAAATAATAATACATATTGAACCTGACCTGTAAGTTATAAGCACCTAAAATGCAAAGCCAATGTGATCGCGTACCAGAGGTCATGTCGTTAACGGAAGGTCAGATTACAAGGGTCTTAACTTTGAATCATATGAACCACTGAAGCTTATATATCAAGTTAATGAGCTTCTGTATGAAGAACCTACACCTGTAATTTTCAATTTGTACCAATCAGCACAAAAATATATCCATCAGATGTTATTGATAGCCTTACCTGAGTGAGAGGTTTGGACCATTGTGATTTGAGTGGAAGAAATTTAGTATTTTCGAAAAGTGGTTGCTTAGAAGAAGTAGTCGCTTACAAAAGATGGTCACATATAGAGGTTGGACTGTACAAAAACAGGGTGGACGTCGTCGAAGGGGAGGTAGGTAAGGTAAAAGTAGAACCAACAGTTTTCGATGGCGTAACTTTGTGAAAGAGGAAAAAATGTGAAACCATGGATTTAAATAGGTAATGTACCATCCCTAAGAGCTAACAACAGGCATGCATGGGCATCAGAACTACTTAATATCAGAGCGGCTGAATTTTGTCACTGTATTGTAGCAGTGGAGATAGCAGGGGTGACACAGGATTTTGCAGAGGGTGGTTACATCATAAGACATGTCCCATCTACCCACGCCAAATAGCCAGGAAAACAGCGAGCGAACATACGCCCCTGGATAGGTCTTAATTTTTTGCCCGAAAATGGGTAAAAATGATCAGTTATTTTGATCTCAAAATGGATAAGGATTTCAGCAACCTCATTCCCAGGGGTTTTCCCTCCCAATTTTAAAAGGAAAAACCCTGGGAATGAGGTTGGGATTTCAGGTGGGTCACAAGCCCTGAATACGTTAAATTCATTCTTAGACCCCAAAGCATTTTTATCTTCTCATGATAAGAGAAGTAAGTGCAAGGCAACAGGTTGCATGTGCTGGTTTTGTTAAGTGACATCATAAATTGGTGCCAAAAATCAGGTGAGCTACACCGGGAATGCCTGGGTACTAAGCTGGATTCTGGGGTGTTTAATATGTTGTTATATATTATCACCTTGTCTTCTGCCGCTCGACGAGTCTTTTCGTCCATCCAGTCAAGCTTTGGTAAGCCTTTCTTGAAAGATGTGCGGATCGCGTCAATCATCTCAGTTGCCTGGAATCAATTTGAATGCTGACATTATACACTCCTTCAGTGATTCTTTCTCCTCAACAATCTCGTTATCAGAGTCTGCATTTCCCTAACCTTGTTGCCCGTTCTGCTGGACTAACGTGGACCCTGGGAACGAGATTGCCTCTCATGGGTCTTCAAGAATAGAAACATGCATGCCCATGAGGGGGGGGGGGGGGGGAATCTCGTCCCTGCACAAATTCAAAAATAAGGTCGGCTTTTTTGTTATTCATAGCGCATACGTGCTTCATCACTCGCTTGACAATCTGAATAGTAGAGTGGAGACATTTCTTTATTGTCTTGAAATAGGAAGAAAAAATTGCCGAAATGATGAAAAAAGCCCCCCCCCCCCCCCCCTCCAACCCTCTTTTTTTCACTGTGAACCACCAAATTTTTCACTCATGGCCTCCCTCTTTGTTACTCTGGCCCCTACTCTTTCACTCTGAGCCCTCAAGCAAGTCAGAATCCGTTTCTGTTACTGCAACTTTGTGTCCCCTGTTTTCAGGCCCCAGCTGGAAATGAGGAACTGGTTGTCGAGTTCAATTTGCTGCTGTTTACCTGTTGTTTACTGGTTCCTTCAAATGCTTTTTCAATAAAAAGAGACCCCAGGGCCATTCCTATAGCATCATCTGTTTCCCCCATACATCGCTTCCATAAGTCCTCTGATTTCTTGGAGCCTGTTAACACCTTGATCAGTTCCTCATGTGCGTCCCGAAATTTCTTGGATAATAAAGGTGCCATCTTTGATACTACTCTCCACACCATGTAGTTGTTTAGCAACCTGAATAATAAGTAGAGAATGCAAGAAAGGATTTAATCCAAAGTAAATAAGATAGACAATCTACGTTCACTGAGTGTAATATATAGCAGTCTTTTTAACACAACCACACAATGCAAGCAGCATCAAGATCACTTTAGTTTTTATCATGTATAAAATAAAGCTATTGCATTGCATTGCATAATGCATTGCACTGCACTGCAGTGGCTCACTGGCACACTGCACTGTTACTGTTAGTAATAATTGTTAGTAGTGTAGCATTTTTCAGTGTATAATTATGAAATTTATTGTAGCTTTACTCTCTTTTACAAAATGAGGCGTGGTACACAGACTATAATAATTTTTATATTTCTGCATAAAAACTCGCAAGTTTAGTTACTCCACACTGCCTCTTTTTTAGTTTGCTTGTTGTTGTTATTATCGCAATCGCATGGTTTTTTTTTTGGGGGGGGGTTTAAAAACAAACAAGTCGAAAAAGGGAAATTTTATTCTGCTTGCTATTTCTCTATTTTCCTTCCTTCCTTCCTTCCTGTCTCCCAACCCCTTAATCCTACCTACCATCCCCTCCCTTATTTACTCCTATGTCCCCCTTCACAACAGAACACAACAATTATGAAATAAAGAATTTTATTTTGGTACCTACCTGGAGTTCGAACTCACGACCTTCAGATCTGAAGTCCATTGTCTTCACCACTAGACCACACAGGACTACACTGCAAATTCCCCCATACTTCTTTATATTATTACTTATTTGGTCCCAGACTCCCCTCGGCCAAAATTAATTATGCAAAAAATGTCACGCATGCGTTATTACACAAACGTGGACTTCGCAGTTCTTTCTCAATTTCAAATGGAAGGATGCGTGGAGAAGAAGACGTTTTACGAAAAGTTAGAGCTATTGAAGCAGAAGACTAAAAGCAAATTCACAGTTTACATTGACCAATCGTTTTATGAAAATGCGAAGACTTACCTAGAAAGCATAGAAGACCCTGAAAAACGCCAACAACATGAAGCTGAACTCTCGAAAACTGATATAAATAGTTTACGAAGAAAAGGATGGACGGTCAAAGATGGAAAAATTGTCACAAGAGCAAACAAGATAGTAGTACCAAGAGATGAGATACATGAAGTACTCAGTCAGTGCCACTCGTCCACGGCACACCGAGGAAGAGACAAAACAAATAACTACGTAAAAGGTATTTATTCTGAGATACCACAGCAAGTAGTATCTTTATTTACAAGTTTGTGTACACTTCATATCCAGCAGAAGAGTGTTACGGACCACCAAAAACGCCCCATAACAAACCCTCTCAGTGCTGAGACGTTTCTGTCACATGTACAAATTGATCTTACTGAAATGTTCCTGTGCTGATAGTTCACGCCGTCATCAGTGGGTACTGCACATCACCGATCACCAAACAAAGTACTCGTGGTTATATGCCTTGTAAATCAAAACGGCTGAAGAAGTCTTAGAAAAATTGAAAGAGTTATTTTGGCTTTTTGGATTTCCCCAGATACTCCACAGTGATAATGGGAAGGAATTCAAAAACAAAAAAATGAAGGAATTCTGCAAAAAACATGAAATAAAACAGGTACATGGGGCACCACGAACACCCCAAACACAGGGTCTGGTAGAGAGAAATAACAGAACTGTGAAAGAAAACTTAACCAACATTCTAAAAGAAAACCAAGCTGACCTCAGTACATGGTGTTCACGACTGGGAGAAGCAGCATATAAAAAGGAGGGTTGTCCAATATACACGCACAGTCACGTTCCGTGAAAGCTAAGTTACGGTCCGTGGAATTCCTTCCGACCGTGACGTTAAGAGTTGATCCGTACGGAGCGTACGGTTCGTGAACTGGACAGACGGACCGTAATCAAGAAACCACGGCCCGTGAATTGTATCTCATTAAGGGCACTTAGAATATTTTCGTGTATTTCGTTGAACCATGTGTACCCCAAACGGTTCGTCGATCCGTACGGAGCGTACGGTTCGTGAACTGAACAGACGGACCGTAATCAAGAAACCACGGTCCGTGAATTGCATCTCATTAAGGGGACTTAGTATATTTTCGTGTATTTCGTTGAACCGTGTGTACCCCAAACGGTTCGTCGATCCGTACGGAGCGTACGGTTCGTGAACTGAACAGACGGACCGTAATCAAGAACCACGGTCCGTGAATTGCATCTCATTAAGGGCACTTACAATATTTTCTTATATTGCGTTGAACCATGTGTACCCCAAACGGTTCGTCGATCCGTACGGAGCGTACGGTTCGTGAACTGAACAGACGGACCGTAATCAGGAAACCACGGTCCGTGAATTGCATCTCATTAAGGGCACTTAGAATATTTTCGTGTATTTCGTTGAACCATGTGTACCCCAAACGGTTCGTCGATCCGTACGGAGCGTACGGTTCGTGAACTGAAAAGACGGACCGTAATCAGGAAACCACGGTCCGTGAATTGCATCTCATTAAGGGCACTTAGAATATTTTCGTGTATTTGGTTGAACCATGTGTACCCCAAACGGTTCGTCGATCCGTACGGAGCGTACGGTTCGTGAACTGAACAGACGGACCGTAATCAAGAAACCACGGTCCGTGAATTGCATCTCATTAAGGGCACTTAGAATATTTTCGTGTATTTCGTTGAACCATGTGTACCCCAAACGGTTCGTCGATCCGTACGGAGCGTACGGTTCGTGAACTGAAAAGACGGACCGTAATCAGGAAACCACGGTCCGTGAATTGCATCTCATTAAGGGCACTTAGAATATTTTCGTGTATTTGGTTGAACCATGTGTACCCCAAACGGTTCGTCGATCCGTACGGAGCGTACGGTTCGTGAACTGAACAGACGGACCGTAATCAAGAAACCACGGTCCGTGAATTGCATCTCATTAAGGGGACTTAGTATATTTTCGTGTATTGCGTTGAACCGTGTGTATCCCAAACGGTTCGTCAATCCGTACGGAGCGTACGGTTCGTGAACTGAACAGACGGACCGTAATCAAGAACCACGGTCCGTGAATTGCATCTCATTAAGGGGACTTGGTATATTTTCGTGTATTGCGTTGAACCGTGTGTACCCCAAACGGTTCGTCAATCCGTACGGAGCGTACGGTTCGTGAACTGAACCTGACGGACCGTAATCAAGAAACCACGGCCTTGAATTGCATCTCATGAATAGTTTTAGTGGGCAAAAATGATTGATAGTGGAAGGCTTGGCGGAGGTAATTCAGTGATGCAGATTGACCAGACGTGAAAATGAACGTGGTCGTTGCTATGGTGCTGCTTGATTGTTCCCAGGGTCTCCCTCCTTCAGCTACATAAAGAAATCCTGGGAACAACTGCAACCTCGTTTCCACGTCATGTAAGGAAATCCCTTTTCAACAATGAAAATTTGGTTTTATCGACTGAGTCGATAAGGTAAATTAGCCACCGTAAAAAAATTCGAGAAAGCTGACGTTTCGATGATGCAGGTGTATTGAACTGTGTTCAAGTTCAATGATACGTACCTCGCGTAATTTTTGTGGAAGGCATGTCCAGTCCAGTCGTACCCGTAGCAGCTCTTCAAATCAAGGTCCAACCGTTGAAAATGATTGGCCATTATGAGTTGCTTAATAAATGACTTCGCAAAACACTATTGAAGCCTGCGTAACGGCAGTAAAATGGCAGTGAATGTGTCACTGGTGTGAGCCGTTGACTGCTTGAAATTAATCGGGCGGTTTATGTACGGATAAAGATACGTTTCATTGTATATTTAATGAGATTTAACAAATGGAAGGTGTGAGAAATCAAGAGTAATTTGTTCGCAAACACCACCCGATCATTTACATTATCCACGCAATCATAACATTGAAAACAATTAAGAGAAGCATTAAAAAAAAAACACAGGCTTGGCAAGCATAAGGGGACATGATATTTCTTTTGGAAGAAACATACTTTTGTGGTATGGAATGTATGTGTTCTATAGAATAAAGGCAATTTAAAATGAAATAATAACGGGGCGTTTTAAATTGGGAAAAAAATAAAATTCTTTGCTGAAAAAAAAAAAGATAAATGGTCGATCAATACTGATGCTGGCCTTTGATGATGGCGGCACATTTGTTTAGATGAATGGAATGTGTTTTCACTGATGTGTGATAATTTTAAAAAGCAAGCCGAAAGTCATGGGGACGAGGGCGAGAAATAAGTGTTGCTATTGCCGAGGAGGAAAGAAAAGAACTGGTTAAAGTGTTGAATGGAGATGCGTTTTTCGCTCTCAAAGCATGGCCAATGGAGATGAGGATAGTATTTTGGAAGAAGCCACTGGGCGATACGGAAACCTTCAAGATGGTTTTATTTTTTATAGGAAATGGATGCGAGCCCACATTGATTGCAGAGTGGATTATGGCTCCGTCAATTCCAAGCCCGCTCATTCCCTCCCCCCCCCCCCCCGGGCATTTGTCGCGCATTTTATAACTTTTCCTTCCCAAGGGTGGGGCATTTGCTAAAATAGGTCATCCCGGGGGTGGGGCGTTGTCAAAACAACGTTATCTTATGGATATTAAAATTCGTACATGCTTCGTTGTTTATTTTTAATTTTTCTGATTATAAAAACTGAGTTGATAAATGTCGTTTCAGTCCTGCACTTTTCAAGTGAAAATATTAAAGTTTCACACATTTTTCAAAACAGGCCACCTATTGCCTTACCTTTCAAGTGCCACAGAAGATAATATCTATATCACGGCAAATTTTCAAGTTTTGTTGACGTCTTATTTGCCAACATTCGTGGCCTTGGTGTCTTTCCATCATGATATGTCGCAACAGAAGAATCTGGCTATTTAAAAATTCAATAGCAACTTCACTTGAAAAAGCGTCTCAATCAACGGCGACCTTACCGTGTAAGCATAATTTTAATCAAAATTAAAAAATTAAGAAATTATTGGAGTCAAAAGTTTTGCGGAAACATAACACAAATATTTAGAACGAATGCAGGAACGGATATAAGTAATACTGAGGTAGAACGAAAGAATTCCTAGCATGAATAAATTTATTTGTGAGCAATTATTGCTTCCATCAATAATCATTGAAATAAAAATTTCGTTCTTGTCCAATGGGTCGGGCATTTGCACTCTTTCAGATGCCCCACCGTGGGGATTTGTACATAAAAGCTGACCCCACCGTGGGGCATTTGCACCTTTTTTGAAAAAAAAAAAAAACGACAAATGCCCGACAAATGCGCGGGGGGGGGGAGGGGGGGGGGGGATGAGCGGCCTTGGAATTGAAGGAGCTGAGAAAAGAGCAAGGCAGATAGATTTTATCTTGAACAATGCGATCAAAAGCGGCATTCCTGGTTTTATTTTGACATTGACTATAACAAAGTGCTATATTTAAATGGCCTGCCAAAAAAGAAGTGAAACGGAGATGAGCTAAATGGGTGTGAAGGCAGTTTACTAAACTAAAAGTGAATGACATTATTGATTTGATATGTGATAAGTGTGCTACAATAAATGATTAAATGAATGTATATTCTGACTGTTGCTTCGATCATGGGAACGGTGATTGTTAATTTTTATATGGTTTGAATCGTGCATACTTATGTTTGGTGGAGTGGCGTGTTTTGATTTAACGCCTCTCCGCGCTAATATTGACTCGCGCCTCCTTGCTAATGTCGCGAAAGTTGTCCGTTTTGTCATAATGTTGCATTCGTTTGAACGGTAAAGAAAGAAATAGATATGCATTTTCTTCATTTCTCTCGCGTAAATATTCGGGTTTATTTTCTCTGCTCGTGTGTTTGTGAAAGCGTATCGTAGCAAAATAGATATTTGGTGTAGTGGCACGTTATTTGTCACGTGTAGGTTCCTTATTTCCTCCCGCGTGTATGTTCGGGTTTAGTTTTCGGCTCACGTGTTTGTTTACATTTGAAAGCGTATCGTAGCAAAATAGATATTTGGTGTAGTGGTGCGCTGTTTGTCGCCTCACGCTTAAAGAACGAGATATATGTGTAGGTTCCTTATTTCCTCTCGCGTGTATGTTCGGGTTTAGTTTTCGGCTCGCGTGTTTGTTTATATTTGAAAGCGGTAGCACAGTAAGATAGATATTTAGTGCAGTGGCGCGTTGTTTGCCGCCTCACGCTTAAAGAACGAGATATATGCACGCTCCATAAGCAAGGATTACGTTCCGTACGAAACGTACGGTTCGTACGAATCGTATGGACAGTAAAAAGTTATTCACAGTGACTGAGTGTGATAATGAGATGCACGTTCCGTATACAGACAGAACACGGACCGTAAGCAAGGATTACGTTCCGTTCGAAACGTACGGTTCGTACGAATCGTATGGACGGTAAAAAGTTATTCACACTGACTGAGTGTGATAATGAGATGTACGTTCCGTATACAGACAGAACACGGACTGTAAGCAAGGATAACGTTCCGTGCGAAACGTACGGTTCGTACGAATCGTACGGATAGTAAAAAGTTATTCACACTGAGTGAGTGTGATAATGAGATGCACGCTCCGCATACAGGCAGAACACGGACCGTTTAGTTAAGTAAAGTTAGAAGGTTACGGACCGTAAGCGAGGATGAGGATCCGTACGTTTTGTACGGACCGTCAACGTTTACTCACGGTCCGTATCAGTGCGACAGTATTGGACATGAGTGATAAAAAGAACATCACCACTCACAGAGCTGTCAAAGAAACACCATACCGACTTGTGTTTGGAATTGACCCCAAAAAAGAAATCAGGATGAAAGTCACACCAGATGATACAACTGAAATTTCTGAAGAACAAGAAGAGAATCAGCCAACAGAGATGACAAATGAAGTGAAAACAAGAAAAGGAAAATCCCACCGACTAGTGAAGCAGAAAGCAGAAAAAAAAGAAGAACCAAAGCAAATTGCCATCAAAAGGATTACAACGAAAAAATGAAAAACTCCAGGGCAAAGGCTATATCCCTTAAAGTAGGGGATTATGTGAGCATTTAAATTGATAGAGTGGATAAAACCCCATTTCATCCAAATGTTCTTTTAGGAGTAATCATATGTTTTGAAAATGAATATGCAAGAGTTGCTTGCAAATTTGGTATTATCAGTACCCTCATTTCACCGGCAAGATTAATTAAATGCCAAGCAACAAATATTCAAATAAGTA
The DNA here is from genome assembly GCA_022457155.1 of Cladopsammia gracilis. NCBI lineage: Eukaryota > Metazoa > Cnidaria > Anthozoa > Scleractinia > Dendrophylliidae > Cladopsammia > Cladopsammia gracilis. Next base: position 496,479 of record JAJGOT010000179.1, read on the forward strand.
AAGAGAAGGAAATCACTTACACAAAAGCATGTAAACTGGCAGTAAACCAGTAGTCTACTGGTTAGTTATTGCCATTTAAATGGTATTGTTAAAAAAGTTAAAATCCTTGTTTTTCCTTATTTGTAGAGGTATGAACTTTAATCACATTTTTTTTAATGAAAAGTTTGAATTTCAGTATCATAATGGTAATCAATATGAACTTGACAAGTCATTCAAGGAGAACATTACATAATTATTGTAACAAGAGTTAATTGGTATTAATTGACAGCATGTAACTTAGTTAATACAAATTGTACCTTGTACATGCAGTGTGAAATTGTAGTTGACCAAACAGATATTATTAAAGGGGCATTTATTTATTTGTTGTAGTTGTCATAGATAGTAAGTGTCCCAAACCCCAACCTGACCCTAACCCTTAATCCATAATGCTTAGGCCTAATCAGTATAGCCTGGCCGCTTTAAGAACCCTTACAGTTGTGATGGTAAGTCACCAAAACCCTAACATTACTCTAACCCTTAATTTATAACACTTAGGCCAAACCAATAACCTTAGAAGCGCAACATACACTTCATCCATGAAAAAAATAACTTGGATTACATTTGTAAAAATACCCAGAATGTTTGAAAAACTAACTAGTCATAACAATTTTTCTAGTTGAGAAAAAAATAAACTAGTTAAAAAAAATAATAAACTTGTTAAAAAAAATACACTAGTTAAAATTTAAAATTAACTGAAGACAAAAATTAACTGCAACAGATACATGAATGAGAAATGTGCAATGAGTTTGTGAATGCACGTGTAGGGTGGGAGTGTGATGTCATAAAGCACATTAATTCTGCAGATCTGAAAAAAAGCCAGCAATGCATTTTCATTTAAGGCGCCACATGTGTACTTGTAACCTGGAAACCAGAAAACTAAATGGCACTTTTCCGGAAATAAAATCAAAATCAGTGTCTTAGACTAAGCTGCGTGGCCATTATGTTTGTCACCGTTTTGCAAGACTCACATTTAGGAGCACGTTAATTGCAATATTATGTGTTCTCGGTTGGCGGTATATATTGGTGGTTTGAACCATAGTTAATCGAGGGACTAGTTATGAAACCTTGCAGACTTCAATGGTGATAACAAAGGAGCTAAAATTTATGTTGAACCACACTCGACGGTGCACATCTTTTGTTTTTTGATCACAAGCTATGACTGAATAACTTAATAGCAGCATTTCTATTGGGTCAGCTGCTTGAACAAACATTCAACATCTATTGTGGTTGTGCATGGTCAAGGCCGAAAAACAATAACAAAACATCATTTCTCAGGTTTCATAACCATTGCACTTTATTAACTATGTTTGCACATCATTCACGTTGGGGGTAAAAAACAACATACATTGTTTGCATAAAAAAATAATTTTATTCATTGTTCTGGCTTCCGAAATGCATTGGCCAATGTGCAAACCATCAATACAAAGTAATGCGTGACAGGTGCTTCCAAGGGCAGAAAAGGTCTATACGCACACCTACCTTCCTTTGCGATTCTTCTCAGCACGCTGGTTATGCACACTGAAATCTCCCTTCCCCCTTCTGTTTGCCAAATAGGCTACTACACAACAAACAGACATTACTTACGTGTTTGATGCATTTGCGATGACAGGTGACAAGGACTCAAGATAACGTGTGGCATACACTACTACCTCCTCTGTGTCTTGTATAATTGCAGTTTTAGGAAAATTCTTAAACTGATTCTTATAAAAGGCAAGCCAAGGGATCTAAAAGTAATGGAAACATGATTAAATAATAGAGGAAACAGTATGGAGATTGGAGAGTCGGAGGTGCAGTAGCCTGTCCCAGGCCCACAGATAGTCCTGTGAAAGTTCAATGGCCAAAATGCAATAGCGAGTACTTTATCATTCAACTCTTTTAATATCTGAGAGCCCTGCAACAGGCTAGGAAGTATATGGTGATCTGGAGCATAGCACAATAGGATGTTTGATATGAGTGGTTGATAGTCGGTGGCCTTTGTTCCACGCTGTCTTATAATCTTCTCCCAGGTGTATGAATGGGTACGGCAAATGTAATACTGCACCACTGAAGTCCAGGGAGAGTAGTAATATTACCCCAAGTCACTTCATACTGCAGAAAGCGAACTTACATAATTACGGTAGACTTTTGAGCGGTTTCCATTTGAGTGTTGAAAGGAATGTTGCTAATACTTTGTTGGTTTTGCATTGCTACACTTTGTAAAACACAAAAAGTCTCACTCCATTTTCTCAACTAATTAGAAGTAAAACTATAACCTTCTTAAAGACTTCTTAAAGTATTTCCTTCCAATACTAATTTTTGAGAAGTTTGTTTCCCTTCGCAACTTGAATTCCTTGTGCAGATAAATTTATTGCTAAGTTATAAACTCAACTAAAAAAGCAAAGATAAACTTGTGGCAAGTCTACTGAAAACTGCTGTAGCTGGTGGTGATTGTTGACAGGAGGGCAAATTTCCCCCAAACCGACCTCTCCCCCCGTAGCTACTAGCTACACCTTCAGAGAATAAGCTAGTTCAGAGAATAGTCTCATGTAATTTTTATAACTTAGCCCGAGGAATTAAGCTTGTGTGCATGAAGATAATTTAATAAAAGTGAACAAAAAACCATCTGCTGGTCTCACGTGGTACCCAAGAAATTAATAAGGAATCATTTATTGATTGTCTTACTTTGGGGCAAAGCTTTTGAAGCTTGGCGATGTTTGTTTTGTTGTACATCTCGTCAATTTGACTTCTGTTCTCATTAGGCACAAAAATCTAAATAGAAAGAGATTATGAATATGATGTCAAAATAATAAACGTGTTTGAGCATGCTTATCCATGTGTGCTTACTTTGAGTTCTGATTGAAGATGGGGTTATCTATGTATAACCCTGATGTGTGTTTGTTTTGATTGGCCAGATGTTATTACAGTTTACAGCCACTCACATAAATCACCATCTCCCTTTGGTGGCTCCCAGCCGCTAGGAGCATTGGCACGAGAAGCATTTCACGCTAACGCCCCTAGCAGCCAGATGCAATGAGAGGTGGCTGTATCCACAGGCTTGTAAGTGACTGTCTCCCTTAATCATCACCTTGCCTCGTCCCTGGGAGAGTCGCTTATGAGAGAGTCAAATGGTATTCATTTGATATTTTACGTCCATAAATTGCTAATTTGTAAACTCATTCTCAGACACCACGATTACTACTTCTATAACCAATTTGAGTTATTTGTAGAGGTTGAATAGAGTACACCAACAATCATCCTTCCAGGGTGGACTCCCGTACAGTCAAACCTTTTTGTGTGACCATCCCTCCTAAGCGGCTACTTTTCCATTGCACTAGTTGCAAAATGTCTCCAGTCAAATAACTATAATCAAAACCTTGTAAGCGACCGTGATCACTTTCAATGCTGGTGATTTGAATTTTTCTATTGCTTTTAACCTCTGGTAAGCTACCACTCACCCATTTTTCCACGTCACTTATTAATTCAGACACAAATTGAAGAACTCCAGTATAAGGAAACTTTCGTCGACTGACAATTTTTGTGCTTTGTATATTCAAATTACTACAGGTTCACGATTGAAAGTTCAGTACCTCTGTGGTGTGACCTCTCTCTCCTTCCTAGCACCAAACAAATCATTGTTGAGATTACAAACCTTTGCCAGTTTCATTTCAAATTGCAGAACATCTTTCATCTGTGTTCTTACTTCGTCCTCCTTTCCTCCCAGCAAAACACTGACAGTGGTCATGTACTTCAAGTATGCTACCAGTTTCTGTGACCATGAGGTGTGACATAAGTTAGTATATTAGAAAGGTGATACCAAAAAAAAAAAGAAAAACAAAGAAAGGAGTGAGAAGAAAAACCGCTTTTTTGGAGCCCATTAGGAGAAAATCAAAGGGATACAAGAATAAAATTAGTAAAGAAGTATTTTTTCGTTTGTCTCACGATGTAGTCACTTCCGATGTGGATCGCGACGTTTCGACTGCATACTGCTAGTCTTCTTCAGGCGATGGGGTCGACTGGTTACGCGTCACCTTATGAAGCACGATGCTCTGCTATGATTGGTTGGTTTTCAACAGCTGTGACTGGCATTTTGATCCTTGTTGTTTCGGCGAATTGTTCCCTCGGCGGTCCGTATTCGTACGGCTCTCCTGTTGTTGTGTTTCTTGATCGTGGGCATCCATGCTTCTGAAATTTCTATTCCACTGTCCCTGTTGATGTTGTTAGGGTTAAGTCTTATGTGGATCGCCTCTTTGACCCTGCGTGTGTACCAATGAGGATCAAGAGAATAAACTTTACTTCATTCCAAAGCGGGTGGTGTCCAGTGTTGTTGGCGTGCTCTGAAACGGCGGAGGTCTGGGTACGGGCGAATCGGATGTCTCGGTCATGCTCTTTTATTCATGCTCTTTTATTCTGTCTTGCATAATTTATTCTGTCTTGCGCCGGAAGTGACTACATCGTGAGACAAACGAAAAAAAATACTTCTTTACTACTAAAGCCCGGTTTCCATATGATCGCTACGATCGCTACGATCGTTGCGATCGCTGAAAAAAATAGTTCAGCGATCGCAGCGATTGATGGTTTCCATATGATCGCTGCGATCGCTACGATCGCTGAGAAAGTGATTGTAGATCGAGGGGACCTGGGTCTGACAATATCGTTTCGCCTCATTCTTGAAATTCAACATAGCGGCTGTGAATTGTTTTTAAAGTTTGTTATAAAGACAGTCGTATCTTTGCACTTCTTCCATAAAAAGGGCCGAATCGCACCCTTTCAGTGAGCTTACGCAGTGCATCTTGGTATTTTTGCTGTCGCTGTGATCGCTGCGATCGCTGGAGAGTGGTTTCCATATGATCGCTACGATCGCCACGATCGCTGAGATAGAATCACAGCGATCGCAGCGATCGTTGTCGCTGCGATCGCTGTGATCGCTACGATCGCTGGAGAGTGGTTTCCATATGATCGCTACGATCGCTGAACTTTTTTTTCAGCGATCGCAGCGATCGCAGCGATCGTAGCGATCATATGGAAACCGGGCTTAAGTGTTCACCACAATGAACAACAACAACCCTTTTTACGATATTAAGAATAAAATTGATAGCAAGACTTACCGGATCAGAAATATTTTTCAGGTAATAAATTCTTGCCAGTGTAAGGCCACCCTGATCAATCTATGAACAGAAAACGAAATTTAGTAGCGTCTCTCGACCGCGGCCTGCACGCATCTAGCGTCGGTCGCAAAAAAACCGCGGTCATCAACATCGTACGTTTTACAAGCGTTCTTTTACCTTGATGATATTTTTGGATGAATTTTTATCGTCGGCGTCAACTTCGGTGTTGAAGAACGCAGACACCGAATATTTCCTTTGCACTGTTTCCAGCAATCGGGTGAAATCAAAATTGCTCTCGTTCCACGACTGGCTTATGCCTGATATGTCCCATCCACCGAGGTCCTTGATTATGTCAAGCAGTGGTTTGGAGCCGATTTTATTGATCGTTGCCTCGTCCATGCAGGCATCATAAAACGTCTTTGCTTTCTTCGTGGCTTCAGAGGATAAAGCCGAGTCTGTCAATAGCTGTTTAACTATTCTCTCGTTTTGTTCCGCCAATACAGAATAAACTCCCCAGAACGACTTGCTCTCCGGAATAGGGTTGTTTTGAACCCATCCTCCGCAAGCATATTCGTAAAAATTGTCGCACGGTTTAACCGATCTGTTCATGGAGTGAAAAATATGATAAGCGGCGTTTATGCAACCCTCAGTTACGCACACATTTGCATTCGACGGCGTCGGTGTGGCAGTTTTGTTTTGTTTTGTTTCAGAGCAGGAGCCTTTGCCATTTTGTCTTCCTGTGTCATTGTCAGAAATACATCTTCCGCCTCTTCGCATCAGCAAGGCGGAAAGCACGATACAGATAATTATAAGTACTGCAATGACTGCCACAAGAATGGTTGTCTTTGTAAGTTTGCAGGGAGAATGGATGGCAGATCCAGCTCCTGAAGACGAGACAGAAAATCGCACTTCGTGTCTGTCCTCCTCGCCATCGACATCTGTCAAAACCAAAACAGGGTCTGTATTCCGAATAAGATGCGTGTCATCTTCCATCGCGTCTTCGCTGAGCAGAGGAACGTTTGTAGTCGTGTCACTTGTTTCAGCACGTGTGTAGTCTGCTCGACTGTGAGCGGCCATTTTATATGGGCTATTGCTAGGTACGATCGAGACAATAGGTGAGAAAAGAGGCAAGACGCAATTTAAGATGGCCGCCGCGAAGCTTCAATGACAAACCAATCAGCGAGTCGCACAAGTGAATTGAATTATCAAATTCTTGGATTTCCAGCCTATCGCTGAAAAATCGGCGACTCTCGGCGAATTTCGAAAAAAGAGAGATATATGAACTATTTTTTCCAGGCCAAATCTACTCGAGGTTCTGTACGTATGCAAATCTCGAACAGCCGGATGTTAGACATATTGAGATGCAAATGAATTTAAATTAACGTGAATTGCAAATTTGACCTCCAGCAAGCGATAATGACGTCTCTAATACCATCACCAGACTAGGCATATCCTCACGTTTTGAGGTATAATTAAATGATAAACGGATCTGACCAATCAGCTTTATTAGACGAAAATGCAAATGAATAAAGCGGGAATAAATGGGAGTTTCCAAGAAAGAAACTGTACGGCTGTGTCGGTTTGCACCAGTGAGTTTTCATAAAAAGCTCAAATTGCACGAGCCGCTTTGTGCTTTTTTTTTAAAAAAAAAACACACAAGTGTAATTAAAATCACAAATTGAACGAGAAAACCGTATGATTACACATGAAAAAATTTTCAGAGCGGAAATGACGATCTTATTGCAGACATGCATATCAAGCCAAAATAAGGTAAAAAGTGTGAATGAATGCCAAACACCTCACTTAAGCTTATCAATGTAAGTTTTAAGTTTCTTTTGCGGCGCGATGCCGGGGTTTACAATGTCTTAAATCGGAGAGTGACCCGAGAGTCTCTACCTATTATCGTGACAACGACAGGATCAGACTTACACATACAGCAGTAAAATGGCAGAGAATCGTGGAGTTCAATTCGGAATCAGTGTGAAAAACAAAGCGGAACAAGCATGCGGCTGAACAGAGCTAAAAGAGGGTGGCAAAGGGGGGGTACCGATCACGCATCACGCCGAATTTTTGAGTGATATCACGCATCACGGAGAAAATTTTTAACCAATCACGCGTCACGTAAATAAGGAGTAATCCGGCATTAAAATGGTAACAAAACAACGTAGAGTCAGCGTAGGCCTACCTATTGAATGCATTGATATTGTATTCTTTTTTTTTTGGAAGGATTGCATGTCAATTCATGAATCTTAAAATGAAATAAAGAGTGTTGACAGGCATAGCACAAATCCTACTAGCGCGTGGTGTGATTGTTTTGTCCTTTATTCACTCAGTTTTTTGGCTGGTTTGACTTTTACAGTTTAGCCCTGGCTAGCATATCTTATAAAAGATCTACCCCTCTTGTATGAAATAATAGATTTGTCTTAGTAAAGGTTGCGATTCTATTAAATGCCATTTGTCCATGAGGATCTGTTTTAAGTTAGGTACACATGGGCTGCCGTGGGTAATATTTCTTTGCGAGCTTTTGTTTTGTCTTTGAGAGCTGACTTTCTGTCAGAGAATATTACTTCTGAGAGCACCTTCTCAATTCTATTGTTAGGGTAGCCTCTTAGCCGTAGTTTTTATTTGAATTTATTGATGTTTTCCTCGAAAGTTTCCTTTGAAAAGTTCGTTCAATTCTGAGGAGTCTAAGGACCTCTCCTTTGAAGAAACCTTTCTTGACTCCCGGTGGGTGACAAGATTTAAAGTGCGTGTATTTCTTCTTAGCATTATCGGCTTTATTTCGTTTCGCTTGTCTTTTGCGGTCAGTGTGTTTCTTATTCAGATATTTTCGTGTTTCTGAGACCTTCCGTTTATCAAGATTCAGGGAGCACACGAGGATGGGATTCAACATGTTTATTATTGGCATTCTCAAGTTCTGGCATGTTTTTCAGGTTTTTCACCTGGACTCTCTCTTGTACATTTACGAGTGGCTTAGTGTCTTGTTCTTAGGCTGATTGAGATATTAGTTTCGTTTGGCTTAGTAGCCTACTCGCTCTTCTTCTTTGCTTTGAATCAATGTTACGATAGTGGAATTTGATTAGCACTCCTGTAGTAATTTCTGTTCTGCCATGCCTGACATGTTGCCTGCTTTCTTATGGTTCCGATTTCCTTCTTGAATTATTCGTCGGGTCTCATGTGCGCTTTGGCGTTGAAGTGTAACGTGTTAGGACAAGTCTCTTCTACCCTGTGAGCTTCGAGTTTTCTGATTGCGTTTTCTGATTTCTCGATTCTGTCCTCGCCGTGCCAGGAACGGATTCTCTGGACCCACCACGAAGATCAAAGGTCAAGAAGCTTTCTAGTTTTTCAAAGAATGTTGAAAACATTCACGTATCACGGAAAAATAAAAGGTAAATCACGCGTCACGCGCTTCTAAAATAGCAAATCACGCATCACGCTGCGCTATCTGATCACGCATCACGCCGTTAATTTGGGCACAATCACGCATCACGCGGTTAATTTTGGGGCAATCACGCGTCACGTAAAACCCCTTTGCCACCCTCCTAAAAGCTGTCCGATTTGAAAGAACTACAACCAACAACAACAACAACAACAACAAGTCTTTATTTTCAAAAAACAGTTACATTTTAGCTGCCCGCGTTTAGCAAAGGCTATTCTAGGCAGTTCTGTCAGCAAAAATTACTTAAGACTTAACTTTAAAGCTTAACTTATAGGGTCCAAGATCACTCGGATCATGCTGCATCACGGGAACCGACGAATCCTTGTCCAGAGTGGATTCATCGGTCGCCTGCGAAAATAGCGCCCGTCCGAGCCAGGAGCCTGTTCGCAGGCTAATTCATCGGTTCCTTTGATGCTTCATGATCCGAGTGATCTTGGATCAGTGCTCCGGATCCAGATCATCCCAAAAGAACGCACTTATTTGGACACAAATAAACGTTGAAAACATCGTTACCTGCATTGATATGGCTTTTCAGTCCCTTGGCTTTAGCACCAAGCTTTCTAAAAAAAAACATGTTTACAAGTTTCAACGAGTTGAATCGGTTCTTGTTTTTTAATTTTTTTTAACATCGACCATTCGCAGCCATTCGCTGAAGAGCCCGCATCTTTTCTCTTTAGACCACACATATCAAGTCTGAAGTCAATCCATAGTGAAAGCATAAGCTATTCTCTTCAATAACCCTTGAATGTAACAGCGGATTTTGAGTTGCACAGAGTCTCTTTTCCAGTTCACTAAATGATTTCTCTACTTGGTTCGACATTGAAAACGGTGCACATAACAGCCCACGGTGCGAAAAAATAAGCTTACAAACTTGCTCGTTTAGCTCCTGCAGCCGTAATTGTGAGATATTTCGGTTCCAATCCGCTTCAAACAATGCTTAAGAACATTTTCATGAAAGCATAAAGCATATTCCATATTTCAAAGCCAATCCTAAGAAGGCATCTTCAGAATTTAAAATTATGCTCGTTAATCGTTTTCTCCCGGATGGCGCGGTTTGAACAGCTTTGCCAAGATGAGCTCTCATTCACCGGGTCAGATCATTCAGCTTCGCCAAGGTGAACTGCGACACACGGCACTACTAGAGCGATCCGCGGGCAGACGGTCCGAAAGGGTGGCAGCTAATACCTTTACACTTATATTATTACTGAAAAAGAGGGAAAATGTCCGGGAGTTTTTCAATCAGCTGATTTAACTAATACAGCTCCGCTTTATATGGATTTGACTTTAATAAGTTTACACGTTTTTTAAACAAATTAAATGTCATAAAAACGATCCCTCATTTTTACCCATCACAACGCGCGATGGCATCGATTTCGTTTCACAAAAACTTTTATGTTGAGGGTCTGTTTGTATTCAAATAAAAACAAAACAGAATCCAGTGCTTTCGTAAAATTTTTCACTATTTCTGAAAAAGAAAAACTAAAACAATAATGGATTTCAATTGGAGCTATAAATACTTGTTATGCCCACAGAAAATGTTTGTTATAATTACATGGCTCATAGCTCTTAGAATCGGTTCCCGGGGCAATCAGCTCCGCTTGTTGGGACGTAGAAAAAAACGGTGACCGCAACATGCACTTAATAGAGGTCAGATTTACAGTAATTAAGTCTGGTTTTTACTAGCAACACAGGCATAAGCCTAAGCGGAAGCATAAACTTACGGTCCACATGAAAACGCGCGTGATATAAGTATAAGCATAAGCGGAAGCATAAACTTACGGTCCACATGAAAACGCGCGTGACATAAGCATAAGCGGAAGCATATACAGCTGTTTGATTAAACGTTGTCACTGATCGGTCTTACCCCTACGCGACCAGACCGAAAGGGAGTATGGGTGAATTAAAATGCATGATTAATTATTCTATATCGCGTTTACAACGGAGAACAAAACTCATGTTTGTCTTCGCGTGTTACGCAAAGACAACCAGAGTCGCTTCGATAAGGACGTTCCGTATTTTGATAATGTGCAGTTATTGAATGTGAATTGATTTCTCCCCATAATCCTTTTCGGTCTGGTCGCGTAGGGATGAGACCGATCAATGACAACGTTTAATCAAACAGCTGTATACTTAAGGTCCACATGAAAACGGGCGTGACATAAGTATAAGCGTTACTTAAGGTCCACATGAAAACGCGCGTGACATAAGTATAAGCCTAAGCGGAAGCATATATACTTAAGGTCCACATGAAAACGGACGTGACATAAGTATAAGCACAGGCGGAAGCATATATACTTAAGGTCCACATGAAAACGCGCGTGACATATGCTTAAGCGGAAGCATAAACTTACGGTCCACGTGAAAACGGGCCTCACATAGGAATAAGCATAAGCGGAAACATAAACTTACGTCCACGTGATTTTTTTTTTATTAACATTTACCAAGAGAGGATACGTGGTAAGAAAGGCCATCACCCCCATACATCAGTGCCCTATAGGTGGTTTTCACGTTACGTCACGGCGGCCATGTTGGTGCACACCTACAAAAGAATTTTAATGAACTTCTTTTGTTATGTGCACCAACATGGCCGCCATGGCCTTTGTGATTTGAGTCCCACAGGACTGAAGGTCACGTGAGTGAAAACCATCTATTCCATAGGTGATCTGTCTCAGGTTATTTTTAGAAGCGTGAGTTATCCACGCGGAAACATTCGCGCCATGTGATTGTCTGTTATCTAACCCCTTGGGATCTCTACAGCCTTGGTGCCGGTCTAAAAATAACTTGAAACAGATTACCTATGGAATAGGGCATGTATGGGTGATGGCTTCTCTTACCCTATAGAGCAGTTTTCAATTGAGTGTGATATGTAAAATATGTACGATATGTAAAACTAAAAGGAAAAACGGAGAGGCATACAACCTAAAAGGGCGCCCAAGGCACCATTCAGGGGCTGTTCCGAATGATAAGCCCGACTGATAAGCATAACTCCTGAATTAAGCATATAAAAGTGATAAGGATCAGTCAATGTTCGTTTTCACGAAAATTCTTTTGCTTCCGCTTCCGCTTATACTGCTTAAAATTATATATCTTTATATCGCTAGTAAAAACAAAGGGTCAATTCAATAAAACCCTTGTTTTTACAAGCGCAACCGAAAACGAATTCAATAAACATTGTTTCAAGTCCTTTTTGCAAACCTCCGACTTGTAATTACAGGTGCAGCGCTACACCTTTAGAATTTGGTAGTTATATATCCAATTCAATAAAACCTTTACAAGAGTCTGACTTGTGTTTGTACATCAGTCCGACTTGTAAACTACAAGTGCAAATTACAATAAGTCATAAGTCACTTGTAATCTTTGCGTATAACTATAGGTAAAAAGCGTTTTCTCAAATCTAAAATATGTTTTCTTCCAGTGAAGAAGAACCCGAAGACCTTTTTATTCATGCGCAAAGCGCAATGAGTTAAAAAATGCCCTCCGTTTTCCGTTTATTTATTTTTGTGTGTGTGTGTCACGATTTTGCATGCAAACTTGTTATGTAAGCATATTTTATTAGTAACCGGGTCGTCAGGTCACATACAAATTCTACAAAAATGGCTGCCGCGCTCGGCATGTGCTTGGTTTTCAAAACCATAGTTTTGTCTTACCGGAGTAACAACACACATTTGAAATATTCAAAATGGAAAGCGAAAGCTTTAAAGAATACTCAGAAGCCGCTGTAGTGGAGAAAAAGGAGATCTTTAATTAAGCGACGAAATCTTGCTTCGAGGAACTTTTCGAAGAAGCGGAGTTTTAAAGAATTTTCAAGCAGCCGAGTCAAGCCGAGGGACTTAACCGTTATAAAAGGAACATTTTTCGATGGGAAATTATGTTGATATTAATTTGTGATTGACTTTTTCTTTGTGTTCTCGTTAGTTTTGGTGAAATATTTATAAAAAGTCGTTATGATATAAAACAAGACTTTGTATGTTTTGCAATTTTCATTTCCAAATCAGTTTCTCGGGCAATTTTCGATACACAACTGGTGTATTTTATTCGAAAATAAGTCATACTTCTTTTTCTAGGCCGAGAAAGTTTTGTGCACCCTAACAGACGGTCGCGTAATTCTGTTTTTGAGATTTGCTTAAATTGAAAAATAGCCCGGTCGTGTTTGGCGGGATGCGGGATGGGGATTAAAATCTTGGCGGGATGCGGGATACGAAAAAAATTAAAGGAGGGATGCGGGATGAAATCATCCTGTCGAGACCGGGATACGCGGTTTTTTACAGTCGAGATGTGGGATGTTTTGAAATCGATGGCGGGATAATGTGTTCACAAAATTAACGTTTAAAAATGCTGCAGAATTTCTTAGGGGCGCCGTTGGAGAACTATTTTCCGCATGGCTCCATCCACGAAAAGCGCCAGACGTATGACTTATGCGACCTTGAAACAGCTATCAACAGAATGAGCAGGTGTTTACAGGTTCTACAGGAGAACGAAAGGTTCATCAGAGAGCTGAACATTTGTTTGTCACAATCTCTAAATGGCCTTGAGGGAAGTGTTGCGGCCAAGACGATGGGATCGGTTAAATGGGGCTTGGAACGTCTCAAGGAAAATCTTGATGAGCTTGGATACCAATCTTCTGAGTTGCATGACGTTGGATGTTGAAAACCTGCATCCCAGTGGTTCATCACAAGAGTCAAGTCTCTACAGCTTTGCAGTATGCACGCGACTTTGGCAGCACAGCGAAATAGAGCCTCAAACGAACAACATCGTGGTCGGCCTATTACTACACAAGCCGTGGGTCGTGGTACCCAGTCCCAGAGAGATCGCTGCGGAACTGTTGAAATTCCATCAATGTCACAACCCCCAGTGGTCAAGGCTTCCAAATACGAAATTTCCATGATGCGGGAGGGCAAGAGCGCATGGATCTTCTGTGCGGAAAAGAAGTGTGCGACAAGAAACTACCATGGCAAGGGCTGAATTAAAAGTTCTTGAGAAAGAACCAACCTTTCTTCAAGTAGTGTGGAAACCACAGACATCAACTCAGAATCCAGACCGGCAAAATTTCAATTTCTTCAATTTGTTATACACTTGCATAACGCATTTCACCTTATTCTTTGAGACGTATCCCTATCAATTTGTTGTTAGCCATCTACAGACGTTGTGATCAGGATCGATGACACACAAAATCACCGAGCCAGATGTCGAAACCTGACTCATGGTAAATAAAACAACTCGATCAGCACAGAATGGTTTCAACCCAGGCGGGAGGGGGGGGGGGGGGTGGTGTCCCATATATGACCTATATAGGTATGTGCCGCTGTGAAGGGTATGGTTTTCAGGCAGTTTAGTCTGGGATAGGGTATAGTAATCAGAGATTTTTGGTCTAGATCAGATATTTTTGGTCTAGAATAGGGTATCATTTTCCGCGAAACTGATCAGTTGCGTGAATAATTTTAATATTTAATTTAACTCCCAGACTCAAATTAATATTAACTATTTAAATTATTAGTACTTAGTTCAAAATGTGTGTAGGCATTTTTAAAATATAGTTGTAAAAAAATAATGAATAAATAAAGTATTGTTGTTGTTGTTGTTGTTGCAGTCTAGACAAGGTTTACTGGCAAATGGCATTTAAAAATCGGTACGGCGGGCAGTACGGCATTTTAACTGACCCCTGTTAACTAATAACTGTGATAGTGAACGAGTTTCTAATTCTGGAAAATAGCAAGTCTGGAATAGGTCTAGGATACGGTAGGATTTTTCAATGTTTAGTCAAGAATAGGGTTGCAAAATGCAGCTGAAATGGTCTGGTATAGGTTAAGGTCTCTATGTCCCAGCGGCACACCCCCACCCAAAAATTCGACGGTCTTTTCTAACTAATATAAGTACATTTTCGCAATTTTTAAAATTATTTTAAATTGCAAATAAGTTTTCCGTTCCGCACATTCTGACTTAATTTGCTGAAAGAAGTTATACCACATGATTTGTGCTATTTTTTTCTTATCATAATTTTACGAGCTCTGAATTTAAATGTGTAAATAACTTATAATGTAAAAGATAGAATTACAATAACACAGCGAACATAGATGATTTCTAAGCATTATGTACCACTTGTTTCACACCGAAAAAAGGCTTAAACTAGAAAACCCTCGGCCCGACGTTTTCAATTCGCCATTCTCAAAATCTGGGTGTTTCTTGGTGTTGCGGAAGCCATTGTTGGTTAGCTTTTGTGTTGTGGTGTGGGTATTGTGCAGTGTCTTTTGAATCTTTGTTTTACGTCATTTGGTGATCACACCATCCGCAACACCAAGAAACTACCCAAAATCTGCATCAATCTAGCCCTATTTTGACCCTCCGCATTTCATTGCGAGTTTCAAGTTCTTATTTACGGTGTGTTTTTCTGTTGTTCGAAACCTGTACAAAGTGTTTTCGATCCATTTTAAGACTAGTTTGCCAGTAACGCTATCCTGATTGCATGTCGGCAAGTAAAACCAGGCGGGATCGGGATGAAAACTTTTTGTTGGGCGGGATGGCGGGATGAAGCAAAGAAAAGTGGCGAGAAGCGCGGGATGGACAAAGCCTATGTTGGACCCTCTTTTTACTGATTTCGTTGCTTTTAATAGTGGTCTTTTCAAATGTGACGGAAAGACGTCAATTGGGAAATAAAAGGCGAGTGTGTATTTGATCGGGAATCAATAAATTAAATATTCAAAGCGAGTACAGAAAACGTTTCTTGGCGTGTTCTTTAGTTGTCATGCAAAATTCGTTGAGGGGAAGGGGTGCGTGATCCATCTAAAATCCACCGTAAAACTTTCTTATGCAAGCGATGAGTATAGGCCACCAGTTTACCCTCTTTTATCAATTTATTTGATAGCTTGGACATTTTGAGGTGCAGTGGTACCGAGTCCCATGTGTTCTAGCTACGGCACACTGACGAGGGCCAAACAGCCCCAAACAGCTGTCTGTGTCTGCTTTCTAGTTTTGAGCGCTGATCATGTCAGGTTTGGCCGACCGTAGTGCCATTTCGAGAGAATGCCTTTTCACATTGTTTGACCGGTCCTTGCAGTGGTCTGTTGCTTATCACTGTTTGTATTTGATCCAATGTGACCCAATAGATAGTTCACGGTATCTGCAGTTTAGTTGATTTCTAATACTCATTCGATTCGCCTATAACTCTTGAACGAAATGCTCGTGCGCTTCAAAATTTGACCCAGATGTGTAGTTTTAAACTCTCTACAATTCCATAAACATTTTGGAATCGAAAACTGCTTCTAAATTTTGATATGACGTCAGTGAAAACACTTATTTTCCAGTCGGTTTCTTTGTAGGGTGGGGAAGGGGAGTTGGGGGCATCCAAGGGAGGGGAGAACTGATGCTGTCTGGGTTCGCTTGTCGTCACGTGACTTGATCGATTACATCGAAGTTCCGCCATGTTCTTGTTCACACTCACTAGTAACTTTGGAGAGTCTTTGGAAGCTAATCTGGTGTTTCTGCACGGTAGGCTGCCATGGATTTGAGCAAAGTTGCTCAAAATGTTATCAAATGTGTCGCCTCTGGAGAGGTAGGAATCATAGCTTTTTACTGATGACTTGTTTCTTGGAGACAAGCTTAGTTCATTCAGTTTCCTGCATGAGCTTTTAGCTTTATAAGCAAGTTGCAACCCTGCCAGCTGTGAGGAAGTGTGAGGGCAAACGAGCTTTCATCTAAACCTTTCACGAGAGGTTTTATTTTTGGCTTTTTGTTGCTTCAAGGCATATTTATTTTTCTTTGTAATGCTTATAAAACTTCAGTTTAAAATATTTTGTGTTGCTATAACTGATTACGTAACTGCAGTTTAATATGCTAAATATATAATAAGCTAAGCCTTATAGCTTAGTTAGAGTTGTTTTATCAGATTTGAGCTTAAAAACAGTTTTAAATTGTACTGCGTGGTTGCAATAATTGCTCAACAGTGGAACCAGCTCCTATACATTGATAGTTTGTAGCCAATCCCAGGAGAGTGGAATACAATATTTCTATTCAACTCAAAAACATGAAACATACAGTATAAGCTTAAGCATTTTCACAGGATTTTAATAAAACAAGCTGGCATGGTAGCCATGTTTGTAGAAGTAACTGAATGGCTAGTAAGAAATATTTTGTTCTTGTTCTCAACGTGGAGCTGAAGACATGTGCATTGTATAGGTGATTTTCACTTTACGTCACGGCAGCCATATAATTTGGTGCACACCCACAAAGGAATTTTAATAAACTTTGTTTGTTATGTGCCCCAACATGGCTGTCATGGCCTTTGTCATTTGAGTCTCACAGGACTGAAGGTCATGTGAGTGAAAACCATCTATTATTGACATTCAAGAATACAAAATCCCCATGTTGGGTGTTGATATTTGCAAATCCAGACTTGCCTTAAAGGTGGGTTGAGTCTGGTGATAACCTTATCATTCCCAGAGTCAATTATGGAGACATGTAGTGTTGTTCTAACTTTTGACTTTTAATGAAGCCCTATGTTGTGTAATCCTATCCTATGGAAATGAAACGTCTTTAACAGTACTTTTTCATGGTACCATTTGTTTTTCAACATTTAACACAATGAAATTTGAGATTTTGCTTAGTTAAATTTATTCTTAGTTTTGGCACTCTTGGGAGTTTAAGGGTGAAACATGTGCACCCAGATTCATAATGGCTTTGGGTAAAAACATATTGGCTCTTTGGATCTTATTTTCTTTGCCAAATTTTGGCAAAAAATAAATTGGCCCTGACCCCTTTGGGTCCCTCAAATGGATCAGCGAACGATTGAGAAAGTGCCCTTACCTTTCATTTTACCATTTTGCGATGACTTTGTTGAAAATCTCCTAACAAGATATAGAGTTCTTTCCTTTCCTAAATAGTAGCAGTATTCTGCCTTCAAATACATGCCGCCTTTCTAATATGGAGGAATAGATTTTAAATTCCAATAAATGAAATGTTTATTTAAACATTCATCCTTATTTGCCTATATTCCCAGAATTCTATTTTGTCCTATAGTTTAAAGTTTGTGATTTTTTTTTTTGCAACAATGTTTTTTCAATTAGATGTGTATCATTATTTATTTATTGTAGAAAAACAATATCGTGTGGGATTAATCTGCAGTTACTGTCGTCTGTTTTTGTTTTGCTTAGCAAACCATTTCTGCAAGAAACAACTCATTTTTTATAATTGCAATTTTTTTTTTTTAATTGCTAAAATTGGGAAACTTGAAACAAATTCCCAGTGGGGTGATTACTTAGCTTGGAATTGCATGATAGAACTGCAGGCTAAAAAACAGTCTGTTTTTTTTCCTCTAAGGCTTTAGGGGAAGCACAAAGCACCGATACTTGCGAGGAGAGGCAAGAAGCACCAATCCAGGGTTCGAAATTAACGGTTGTCCGGTTGTCCCGGACAACCAAAATTATGATGGGGCAACCAAATGGTGCTGAGTGGTTGCCCCTTGGGCAACCCAATCTGCCATGGCACTAGTCCCTATTAATAAAGTTGAATAAATATAACAGCTTGTTGTCTTTGAAGAGTTAACGATACCTAAAAGTTAGTCGAAAGTAAAACAAATGCGGAAGAAATTCTTGAATATCACGTACTGTTGGAAAGCTTTTCTCAACTCTTCGTCTCATCTGAATGAGCCTGTTGTGCTTTAACCAGCGGTTGGTATATGTAAACGTAGTCCATGATGCACTAGTGAGATCTGCTCTGTGATGCTGCCGGGGTTGTTCTCTGAAGTACGATGGCAATTTGTTGTTTGCCTGTTCTCCTTTAAAACCTTTTTAAGTGATTCTTTGTTTAATAATGTTAGTTAATATGAGCCTCTTCCGCAACATCAGCCATGAGAAAGTGAAGATGGTGGCGATAACAACAATTCGGAAGCCACAAAGAAAGATGATGAAAGAAAGCTCCAAAAAAAGGTTTCGTACGTTTCAAGAGTCGTGGAAGACTGGAAGACCCTGGCTGGAATTTCACGCGAAAGAAAACGCTATGTTTTGTAGTTATTGCAGACAGTTTTAGAAAGATAAATCTGCATTTGGAAGCCTGCATTTCTGAAGACATACATTTGAAATAAGTGTCTTGGCAAACTTTTATAAGTGTTGATTTATGCGAGGTTCCAACTTCCAAGTTTTTTCCCCGTTGCAATACTGTAATGTGTGTTGATTTTATAATATTATTAAGGTTTGCGTGACTGATGGACTAAAAACAACTCTAAGAGGACACAGGCTGGTCAGAACATTTTTAAGACACTCTTTTGAATACAGTTCACTGTATTTTTATTTCATTTTCTTGTGAAAATTAATAAAACTCACTATTTGGCTCCTGTAACAGTTTCTTAGCTTCAACTGGGGCAAGAGCTTGGACAACCAAAATATTCTATGGGCAACCAAACCAAGTCTTGTGGTTGCCCCAGGGGCAACTGGACATTGAAGTAAATTTCGAACCCTACAATCCTCATGCACAAGTCACTCCAGATCTTATCGATCACCTAAGCATTTGCTGCTTTTCAATAGACTTAATATGCAAAAATACGCACTGTTGTGCAGTCTAACAGAGCCTACATATAGAATTCACAGTAAATCTTATTTGTTGTTTCTTTCCAAACAGATGGTTGAGCTTCAGAGTCTATGGGCCAAGCAGACAGCAGTAGTTGTCTTTCTACGTCGTTTTGGATGACAATTGTGCAGGCTGTGGTCGACTGAACTTAGTTCGGTCAAGCCACAGCTTGATGCACATAATGTGAGGCTTTGTGGTGTGGGATTGGAGGAACTGGGGCTTGAAGAATTCCAACAGGAAAAATTCTTTACTGGAGGTTAGCTTATCTACATCAGCCTGCGCGCAGATGTATCCGATTTCCTAGCTCCCCACGAAAAGCGGATGTTTGCGAAACGTTGTTTCAAATTGTGTTCATGTATCCTGCTGTTTCTCAAGGATCCGTGGACTATGCTCTGATCGGATGCTTGACAGTAGGCATTGTTAGAAACAGCTCTGATTGGCTATCACCATGATGCAGAAATAATTTAGGCTGCATAAAAATTAATGCAGGTTTTTGCATGACAGATCTAAATATTTTGACTAAAGATGGGTGATTGTGTGCTGATGCTGATGGCGTATATCTGTGAACCATGCATGCACTGGACTTCTAGGTACAGAAGCGAAACTGATGGTCTTTTCAATAAGTTACGAAAAATTGAGGAGGAATATTTTAATGAGTACAGTTACAAAACTTTCAAGGCAGGACTAACTGTAGCCTGCTGGAAGACATCTATTACAAACGATTTATTTGTGAAGCTTTCAAAACGATTTGTTGTTATTGCCAATCCTCTCTCAATCTGTGAAACCTCCAAGGGCAACTTTTAAATTAATGATTGTAATCTACGACTGTAAAGCTTCAAAGCAAGTCGAATGAAAAAAGAACAATGCCGTTCGGGAATAATATGCTAGATCGTCAACCTCTCCTGTGCAATGAATTATTTTGGATTAATGTGTTTTGAACTTCCAATGGTCCATTGACCGGAAATTCGTGGGTGTTAAATCAGTGCCTGATGTTACAGACTATTTATTCGTTAATACAATGAAGTATAACTGGCACAGTGAATTCATTTCATCAGTGTTCGATACTATAATACCATGAAAGAACAATCTACTCTAGCTCGAAGAACATAAATCTAGGTAGTTCTGAGTATAGAAGGACAAATGGGCTATTAATAAGAGGACTACAAAATCACTATAAGAAAACAAATTACTTGTAGATCCAATGTAAAATCCTCTGTGAAGAAAAGCATTGGCCGAAAACAGAATTTTGCCGGTCCTACTTTTTTGACAAATTAGAAATTTCTGTACCACTGAGCCTAAAAAAGCGGAGAAATAGCGCTAGCGAATGAATCTTCAAAACATTATCACAGCGAGAGATCCGGGCGAGACATTATATTAGGTGAAGATCACTTCACAGCACGAGACGGTCGGGATAATTTATTGTCTATGAATAGATTAAAAGAGAACAGCAGGATACTTGAACACGATTTGAAACAGTGTTTCACAGATGTCAATTTTCCGCTGGGAGCAAGGAAATTGGATACGTAACTTTGTGCACAGGCTATGCTACATTCTGTGATGTTAGGTACTGTTTTGAGTCAAGGCAAATTAACACACAAAAAAAGTTTCCTACATGTGTGTAGACTGAAAATGATGCTCTGAATATACAAACAATTCATTTACCATTGATAGGTCCTTGCATATTGAGTCCCTTTTATACTTATTGCAAATTTAAAGGTTTTTCACTATTGAACCTCAACACACAAGCTATATATTATGAACTGGCTAGACAGTATACACATATTTTGCAGTTTACACCTGAACTGGTGAATCAGTGCCTTTTCTCAATTTATCACATTCTGATTATCTTGTAGGCTGCCTGCACACAGACATCTCTAATTTCTTTTGCTTCCAACAGAAAAATGACTTTTGCACGTGAAGCAAAAGAATAAGTCAAAGATGTCTGCACACAGGTTATTTAGGGTTCTCATTAAGTGCCGGCAAAATTCTTGGAATCCAAGAATTTTGTTATCACTAGTAAACTCATTTTCTTTTTTTGTAATTCACAGAGTTGTATTTGGATACCAAACAGGAGTGTTACAAACAATTGGGTTTCCGAAGGTGAGAGTTAGGTCAGTTTGACAACTATGCCAAGCAATCAAATTATTAAATTTGTTCATTTATTTTGTTTCTAAAGGTACAATGCCATCACTGTCCTTGGAGGATTGGCAGCTAAAGAAACAAGAATGTCTCTTGCTAAGGTGACAGAGTTTTTTTTAACATTTTAAAGGATTTGCAAAATTAATTTTAAGTTACATGTGACTGAAACAAAATACACATCAATTGATCTGTAATCATTTTTCACTCTGAATTTTTATCCCAGCACTCAGGCTTTGAACTTTTTGTTTATTCTGTCTATTCTCTGATAATTTGATGAGCCTAAGAACATAAATAAATAACACACTTTTAGAACCTGTTCTTACTATGTACATTGTACCATAAATACTCTTTAAAGTCACCCAGGGGCTTATTTATTTCAAATGGGGTGCTCCATAGAGAGGGAAGGTTCTTATAATTTAGCAAAACCAGGATTTTTGTTAAAGTTTGCATTAGCAGGGACCAAATTGTGAATAACAGGGACCATTAAATTTAAATTAGGTGGCACCTGGCACTCGAGTGCCCAAAGGGCACGAGTATCTAGGGGGACATGCCCCTCAGAAAATTTTCAAAAATGAGGACACTGGAGACGCATTCTGGTGCATTTTGGGGACAACAGAGATGAAAAAAATCATTTCATTTTCAGCCAGTTTTTAACCTTTATTGCTACCCTAAAAATTATTGCTACATGTACCCTTAATATGCTTTATATACTTTTTTACTTTTTTATTTTTAGAAAATTAATAGTTTGATAAACAAACCGAACGGCTTACCGATTGAAACTTACATTTATTCTTGTACCTGCCTAACTATTTCCCGCGGACTTCACAGTTAGTCATGTATGGATGCACATTCTGCGATGGGTACTTCTGTTAGAAGTGGATCAACAGAAATAAAACACTGAAGGATAGTCTGGATTTTTGGTTCTGTTCCTACTGTTCAATTGAAATTCTACAACATTTATACTGGTAAAAATTGCACTTCAAAGATGATGCTGGGAAAATGTGCACGCAGTCACGTTTTCTGTGATGGTACAGAAGTGAATATTTACAGATCATTAAAGCACCGAGCTTGAAGAACACATTGCAGTGATTCCTGAAAATGATGTTTTCGTTGTTGTGTTTCAAATCAATATCTTTATTCAAGTAATATTCAAATATGAATCTTTAAAATTTCCGTGTACGGCTCTCAAAATGGCTTGCTCAAAGTACAAATGATTTTTAATTGAAACTTCAACTTACAAACAAAACTTACCGCATTCTGTGCCTTCTTTGGGTCTTTTATTCCAGGCATTAAACAACAATTGTTGCTTTGTTCGCTTCATTTTAATTTCAGCTCCGTTGTATTCTTCTAACTGAGATTTTTTTCCCGCTGCGATGTTGTGAATACACGTGTGAATTTTTTCCGTGCCATCACGGCTCTGTGCCCACGTGTGGCTGCTGCCAGACAAGTGTTGTCAGTGTTGAGAAAAAAGCTGCCATCTGCAGTGCCCACGTGGAGGTGCGAAAATCACCTGCTCACTTGTTATTATCTGCTTTTCTAACATGCCGCTTCGGAAACCGGACATGATTGTGAAAAAAATTACGGCCCGAAAGAAATCAGTTTTATTTTATCTTATGGCTGCGGCTATGAAGGATTTCTGGGGCGGATCTAGGGGGGGGGGGGGTTCGGGGGGTTGATTGAACCCCTAAATTAAAACAGCTAACGTCAAAAACTTGTAAAGATATAATAAAATAAATACAGAATGGCATTTTAACTTTAAAAAAATGCGATATTAAAACACGCTGACTTAGCCTCAGAATGGCGGAAATTGCGTTTCCGAGGACTTGAAATTTCAAAATTTTCCAGGGGAGGATGCCCCCGGGCCCCCCCCCCCAACAGGGGAGCACCTTCGGCGGCCCCCTTCATCGAACCCCTTCTGCTAAAAACCTGGATCCATCCCAGGATTTGTTTTTATAGCCAGACAAGAGTTGTCAGTGTTGGGAAGAAATGCTGCCGTCATGGCTCGGTGCCCACATGTAGGTGTGAATTTTTTACATGATTGTGAAAAAAATTATGACCCGAAAGAAATCACTTTTGTTTATCTCATGGCTATGAAGGATTTGTTTTTATAGCCATGCAAGTGTTGGGAAGAAAAATAGGACGGATTTATCTTTATCTTCCCCCCAAATATTTTCTGACAAGTCGGCGGCCCCAGGACAAGTAGACGGTGATTTTCGCCGGTCGCCAGAGCTTCCGGAGGACCCTGCTTTAGCACATTTTCCTAAAAAAAAATAGCCGGGACAAGAATTGAAATAGCCGAGTAAAGGTCCCGGTGTCCCGGCTCTAACAAAAACCCTGGCAAAACGCAATGTGAAAAATACATTCATGATTAGCATAATCATGATTATTTTTTACTGTATGTGTTCTGTATGTGCATGAATTTGTGCTTGGATTGGTACGGTATCGCGTGTTGTTTAACTTGCAGTCTTACAGTCGTTGTTAATATTGTTTTGGTTTTGTTAATATTGTTTTGGTTTTGGTTTTGGGGTGGGGGGCTTAACAAATAGGAGGATGCTTATTAGAGAGGGGGTTAAGAAAGAACATTTAAAGCAACTGAAAATTGCAAAATGGTAGAAGAGGTCATCACCCATTTAGGAAGTGATAAAATGCAAGAGGTCTTACTTGCTTATTTTCTGTTGCTTTGTCTTCAGGCTAATTCCAAAAACATCAAAGGAAACTTTCGTGGTGATGGTTTGCTTAATGGAGGTATGCTGATAGTGACGGCTGGAGGAGACAAAGTGTTGCTTAGTCACAAACAGTCATCACCTGGGGATCATGTTTCTAACGAGCAGATTCTTGATGTTCTTGGTATAACAGCTGACGATGCAAAGAGGGAAGAAAGTGGATCAACATCAGAGGGCGGGGCTGCCAAAGAAGGCTCTGCCTCGGAGTCATAACTTGCTTGGAAATGCTGAAATTCTATAATAAATAATTATGATTATTGTTATTAAGAAAATTATTGTTACAGAAACATGTTTCTTCAGAATAAATAAGTGCTTAATGTTTTAGGCTGATTGCATGCTCAGACACAAGACAGTATGTTTCACTTTTTGTTCTGTCCTTTAGCTCCCTCCCTAAACTTTTGCAATTTTATGTAGTGCCCATATTTGTAAATGACAAAAACTTTGCTGGCACAACTAGTCTGACTAATCTTTCTCTCCCTTTTCAGTGACCTATATGCACACAGTAATATTTTCAGTGTCTGCTTCTAGACTTTTTAATAAGAGCACCTTTGAATGGGTTCTGCATAAAAAGTTCAAAATATAATAAGTGCCATGGTGTTTTTTTTTTTAGTTTAAATAATGGCAACCTGATGCACTCACAAGAGATGTTTTGGAGAACTGAAAGTTTATGTGAACTGGAGCCATGAATGAGGGTTTACAGTACTTTCAAATTCTTGCAAGCTCATATAATTTTCAAAACAAGTTCAGAAAAAAACAACTGAAATTGTTGCTTTATAAACAGTTTCCATTCTCATAGAATTAATAAGATTTTCAGTATAGCTATATGAAACATGTACAGTGTGTAGTGCTGTTTCTTATACTATGAAGCAGGAAGTAACTGATTTATCATGTGTGAGGCTTTCTCATTTGCAGCCTTTTCTTGAGTTCTCATTATAATGTTAGGCAGTTTTATGATACCATTGTGTTAAAAACTTCATTGTAACAACATGAGTGGTGGATGAGTCAGACATGCCTGGCCACAATGTTATACTTTAATTGAATACTTGCAGATTTGAAATCACATGGCTTATAACTATTTATACAATAAAGTTCTGAAGATAATTGTGCACGCTCTGATTGGTTACCATTATACCGGTAAATAACCACATGGGAAATGTAAGATAAATTAATTATTATATAAAGGCAATACACCGTACATTTCTATGGTTTATCATGCAATATACCATACATTTCTATGGTTTATCATGCAATATACCATACATTTCTATGGTTTATCATGCAATATACTGTACATTTCTATGGTTTATCATGCAATATACCATACATTTCTATGGTTTATCATGCAATATACCATACATTTCTATGGTTTATCATGCAATATATCATACATTTCTATGGTTTATCATGCAATATACCATACATTTCTATGGTTTATCATGCAATATACTGTACATTTCTGTGGTTTATCATGCAATATACCATAGTTACATTTCTATGGTTTATCATGCAATATACCATACATTTCTATGGTTTATCATGCAATATACCATACATTTCTATGGTTTATCAGTGCAATAAACTACTTGGGATGATGGAATGACACTCAAAAAGCTTGTAAATTACATCCTTCTTACCCTGCGAGCAGAGCCTCTTTCGATCCTCTTAGAAAAATCCTCCCAATTTTTCTAGGAGGATCGAAAGAGGCTCTGCTCGTAGGGTACTTCCTTCTGCTCATGACGTAATGTCTTTTCTTGTGTTCCTACATGGTTTATAGAGCCAATAAACAATAGAAATGGTGGTCTATTGCTTAAATATTTAAGTGAGCTCTAGCCTGTTCCAGGTGTTTAGATAGTGGGGAAAGCGTGAATAGTTGAGGACAGCATTTTTTTTGCTCGCTTTTCTTCATGCCTTCCCCACTATCTGAATGCCTGGAACAGGCTAAGTGAGCTCAGAATATTATTTTCATGATTTAGACCACTGTTAAACAACTACAGACAGTGACATGAAAAGAGAGTACGTAAATTGACACAGAAATTAGGTGTCTTCCACCCATTATTGCCTCCCTTAACCCCCCTCCCCACAAAACTCCTGGCTTCCCTTCCCCCCCCTCCCCCCCTCTTCCGCCCCCCTCCCCCCAGTACATCAGAAATACATCACAGCTAAGTCAGCTAAGAGGTAAGCAGCCCGGCAAAATAAACATTATTTTACTTTGTTGGCATAACTGGAAATGATTGAAAGGATATATACCTGGAGATAAATAATAAGCCAAAATTCAGGAACAATTGAGAAGCATCATTGTTTTTATTTTATTATTTTTAATTTTCGGTATTCGACCTTTGATCCGTTTTGAGATTAATTTCGTTTTTTTTTATTATTATTTGTGGTAAGTTAACCTTTGATCCATTCCGTGATTAACTTCACGATTGTTTTTTTTTTTATTTTCTTCCTTTTCTTTTCAGGCCTCCAAATAGACCAAATGAGATAAAAAAAAACAAACCGTCTCACTCCCCCTATATAACGAAGGAAATGCGTTTCATCATTACTGCGTTTTCAATGCCATAAATGGTATGCATGCGGTTTAACGCTTCAGTGAACAATATGCTTTACCATTATTACATGTAATCAGTCAGTAATTGGTGAATATATAAGGCAAAGTTTACTAAGTTTATTTGCGAGCCAATGAAAAGACGTTTTATATCTCATTAAGCGGTTTGATCCAATCAGCGTGCGGCTTTCAGCAACGTGCCTTCAGCTGTGCGCTGGAATGATACATCATATTCGCGCAAGAGTGGATCGGGGGTGTGTTTTTCGCTCGTAAAATACTTTGTGCTTTTTTATATCATCCTAAAAATTTTAATACCATGTCTGAAACAGACGAACTGGCTAAAAAACTAGCCCATCGACAGGCGCTTAACGAGAATGAAGAGATGCCAAGACGTCAAGTGAAGGTATTCAACCCGTACACGGAGTTCAAAGAGTTTTCGAGGAAGCAGATCAAGGATTTCGAGAAAATGTTTAAGAAGTAAGTGTCGGATCACTTAAAAGTCTGTTATTTTATACTCAATAAGGTATTTAGACTTTTAACGATAAGGATTGGCCTTTGCGAGTCCAGAGGGAATTCACAATTTTCGTTTTCTTAATTCCTGCGAGCTTATCACATTCTGAAATCGATAGCTGTTCCATCTTAAATTTCATCGGGAAGCGCAAGGGTCGTAATATCCATAGCCCGTATAAACGTTTTCTTTAATTCGTGTTATGGAATTGTAAAATTAACAGTAAGATGTATCCTGTTTATTTGTAATTGAACGTTTTATAGACAAAGTAATTTTAAAATGAACAGTGGTGAGTGTTATGTTTGTTCATTAATATCAATCCAAAACAGCAACCCGGATAAAAGTGAGCTTATTATGATTTTGTCTGGGGTGGGGTGGGTGGAATATGTATTCATGATTTTATTAACCCATTGACTCCTAAATATTTCGCAGAAAATGGCAATTTGAAGCTATTAATGCCATTTTCTGACTGCTGTGGATAGAAATTGCAAGCAAACTGCCCAAAACGTTGTTTGCAACATAAAAAAACTTACTAGTTTCCTTTCTTCTCTGGTTCATATAAATCGACTTTTGGTTTCAGGCATGCACACAAAGCATCAAAAACTTGACTTTTCTTATTCTTTGTTTTAGCAAATGGTAGGAAGACCAGATTTTCCTTCCATTTTGCCAGTCAAATCTTACAGGTGTTTTGTGTTTTTCTGGCCCAGTTCACCAGATCTCTCTCATTCGGGCACTTTTTGAAAGATTTCTTCCTTCTGCGCGAGTTAGTTACGAAAGATATCTTTTATCATAAAAAGGGATGACGTCACAAATGGTAGAAGGACCGTGGGTCTGTCATGGGCGGTTTGGGGTATTTGAGATGTCGATGGGGCATACATATTTGTTCTATAGATGGAGTTTTTCTCAATCCAACATGCACGTTGATTGGTTGATTCATGGTCACATGACCCAATTGTCCAAGTGTCCTATTTATGAAAGTGGGCAACAATTTTGACGTCAGATGGCATGATTATGATGCAATTGATGTTTTCCTTGGGTGTTCAGCGCATTTTTCAAACTATGTTTTTTCCACAACAAAGAAAGCTATATAACAAATCACTTAATGACTGATCCCTCGGGAAACAGTGATTTTTTCCCCTTGAATCTCAATGTTTCCCTTGACTTCATCTTGGGAAACATTAGGTTCTCGGGAAACAAAATTCACCATTGCCCTCGGGACCAGTCATTAAGGGTTCGTTCCTTTGGGATAATCTGGATCCAGATCACTGATCCAAGATCACTCGGATCATGAAGCATCAAAGGAACCGATGAATCCACTCTGGACAAGGATTCGTTGGTTCCCGTGATGCAGCATGATCTGAGTGATCTTGGATCAGTGATCCAGATCCAGATCATCCCAAAGGAATGCACCCTAAGTGTTTAGTATGTCATTTTTCATACCATTTTTCTGACCTAGTTCCCTGGTATGCTTTTTCTTATATCTTTGCCTTAAACAATATTGTGAATTAATTTTTATTATAAGGTAAATGTGTAGTTCCAGAAAAAATCCATACCCATCCCATGGAAGGTCATTGGAAATTCCTAGGGGGAGGGGGGTCTTAAAAGCCAAAATTTTAGAAGCAAAGTATGAAGCTAAACTTGAATTTCCAGGGGGGACGGGGGTGCTAAACAGAAACCTTCCATGGGGGGAGTATGGATATTTTCTGGAACTGCACAATAAAGTTTGCATAATTTTATGCCATACACAACAGGAAACAGCCTGCGAACAGTCCTTCTGATTGGGGATATAAGGTGAAAAGAAGATCCCCAATCAGAAAAACAGGAAATTGCTATAGGTGTTTTAGGTAATGATAAGCTTGCCAGCTTCATAGGGAGACCAAGAAACCTCTGTTTGGTATTACATGTACCTATAAATGGAAAGTCGGACGTGTGGTTTTGAGAGTGTCCGTGAATGATGAACGTTCAAATCTCAAAATTCCCCAATTTCCTTTATTTAGCTAGATCAAGAAATCCTGGTTGGTTGAAGGCAATTTCTTTTACCAGTTTTCAGAATTACCCATAATTTCAATTACAATGTTCAATTTTATTGTGTGGCTGCAAAAACGGCAACCACCTTGATTCGGTTTTGACATGTCCATTGTGTTTTGATATTGTACAGTTTTGTGTCAAACCATTTGTTTACTTCATGCTCATTTTCGTCTAGTTTCTGATCAATAATTATTGGTAGCTTACACAACTAAAACCTAAATTCATTGACCGGCAAATAAAAAAAATAGAACCAATTTATCTACTACAGTGGAATCCCGATTTTTCAAACCTCCAAGGGAAACGGAAATTGGTTCGAAAAATCGGGAGTTTGAAAAATTAAAGGTGGTATTGACTGAAATGAAATCCAAGGGTAACAAGTTTTGGTTCGAGTAATCAGGAGTTTTGAAAAATCGAGTATTCAGAAAATTGGGATTCCACTGTATACCTAGAGGATATTTTCTGGCTGTTTACCAGATTAATGACTGACTTCTACAATATCTTGTAAATTATGTAATGTTTATAGTTACCAGTAAGAAGAAGTTTTATCTTTTCAGTATTTTGCATGGTTGAACTGGAACCATTTAGTAAATAAATATACTTAAATTACATATTAATTTTTTTAACTGTGATAAAAACGTATGTTTCCCTGGGTCCCAGTTTTGTTTCAACTCATCCCTTAAATTATCTTAGCAGGCAGCTTACTGCGCCTTTCAATAACATGCGGAATTTGAAATTCAAATCTCCACCAACGGTTGCGTTATTCCCTGCCGCAATCATAATTAATACAAAAGCCAACGGACCATGTAAAAAAGAAACAAACAAAATGGATCGACATCTACCAATCATAATGCACGGACGTGACCTTTTGAACTCATTGAAGTGAAGATCTGTTTCCTGAGAAGTAAGCTAAGATGATTGACGGCAGCGTAAAGCGCAACCGTTGTTGGAAATTTGAATTTCAAATTCCGCATGTTATTGAAAGTCGCAGTAAAGAAATGGCTCTATATTAAACTGTGTGATTGATGGATTACAATCAGTTATTTTTTGTTAACTTTATTTCTGTTTTTCAGAGGTATTATTATGGTACCATTGTCTTCATAGTGAAGTAATGAATAACAGAACTGTAAAAAACAGAGTTTCGTACCTGTCATCCTGACATATCATTTTCTGTTTATTTTCTTCAGGTATGATGTTAACAATGATCATTATTTAGATCTCATGGAGATGAAGCAAATGATGGAGAAATTAGGTGCACCTCAGACACATGTTGGGCTCAAAAACATGATAGCGGAGATTGATGAAGACAATGATGGCAAAGTATCTTACAGAGAGGTAAATATTTTAAAACATTTCAAACCAACTTTGTTGATTATTAACCTTTAAAAAAAACACC
The DNA here is from genome assembly GCA_022457155.1 of Cladopsammia gracilis. Taxonomy (NCBI): domain Eukaryota; kingdom Metazoa; phylum Cnidaria; class Anthozoa; order Scleractinia; family Dendrophylliidae; genus Cladopsammia; species Cladopsammia gracilis. Next base: position 526,931 of record JAJGOT010000179.1, read on the forward strand.
TCCCACTATTAATATATATTTTTTGGTAAACACCTCCACCCATCTGTAGTGTTTAGAGTGATGTTTCTTTGGCACTGTCCAGGGTTGTCAGAAAAGTGTGAGAAAGACATCTGACTTTGAAAAGGTAACACAGATATTTAAAAAAAATGCCATCTTCTTGAAAGAATTACTGTCAAACAAAGAATGGAAGTGGTGTAAGGTGGTGATTTTCGCCAGCAACCATCTCCTTTTGACAATTAAAAACTGTGCACAGTCACCTATAACTATGGCAAAGAACAGTGTGGTACAAGTAACTTTTTTTTCCTGGTGGGCAGTGGAGTGCTCGACCCAGGATTGGGCAGGGGTTTGCTGTCCAGGTTGTCAAATCGTGGCCCTGTTTATGACCAAACATTTTCACTTCCGCAGCCCTGTCTATGAGTTGCATTGTCAAGCATTTGATTTCTGACAATGATCTATGATCAACAGTGATGAAATCAGTTTTCTTGGATGCATGGTGGGACTGCAGAAAATGTTGGGGAGAACATGCCGTGGTAGGGTTGGCACAAAACATGGACCCTCCTTCTGGACCCCCCTTTTGGATCCTATCTGGACCCTCATCTGGACCCCCTTCCTTTTTTCACTCAGAAATAAACCTGATGATTGTTTAACATTGAAATCTACCTGAGATGCAATGGCTAAACTTCTCTGAAGTTAGGATGAAAACATAAAATATTTCAGTATTGAAGTGAAGCAAATAAAAATGGCAATGAACCAAAGTTAGACCCAATGTAGTGTCAGGAATAGGAACTGACAAACTTGCCAAAAAAACTGTGTCTGATTAATAACCAAAATATCATTCTGTAAAGTAAGAAACACTTGCCAATTTCATAAATTGAGGTACACTTGGTCAGGGGTAACTTTATAAATACAGGGCTTCTGATAATTCATGGGAAAAAAGTCAAATTTCGCGGGAATTTCAGAGCCAAATTCGCGGAAAAAAAGGCCGATTCCGTGGAAATTTTCGGGGCAAATTTCGCCGAAAAACGATCTGTGAAAAAACAGCCGATTTTGCGTGCATTTTCTGGGCAAATTTCGCTGAAAACCGGTCGGTTTTGCGCCGATTTGACGAACGTTTTTAATGAAAAAAGACAGAAATTTTGCTTTTTTTTTTTTTGGGAAAATGATGAGCGTTAGCGGGCCGGATGTCATTAAGGGCGGGTAGCCGGCCAAGACAGACGGCTACTTCCCGGGGGCTACTTGCCCATCCTCGGCCGTCTACTTTTGTTTCAGTTCACTGTTACTGTTGAAGAGAAAGCTTACCATAATAAAAAGTCCACTGAAATTACTTGTAAGACATTCTTTTGTAATTTTTGAGTCAAAATAAAGATGTATTAATCAGTATTGCAACAGTTTTAAACGCGGTTGGCTGCTGATCTCTTTCAAAGTTATTGAAAGTCTGCGGGTAGCGCCTGGAACATTTCTACAGAATGGTTCCCAGGCTTGCGCGTCATCCTTAATGTATTGCCAATGGCAAAGCTTTTTACATCGTGGCTACTGCCCAGTTTTTTGCAACATTAATCTAAGAATGCCTGTTAGTTTTTGGACGTTGTTTACTCGTTGTAGTGACGAAGTTTCAAGCTAATTTTGCAAGTTTACAGCAAGTAAACAGCCCCAATAGCCAAGATAAGTTTCAAATATGATGTACCGACATGTATTTGGTAAGATTCCTTAGCTAGCAAATTTCGCGGTATTTCGTGTATTTTTGTGAAATTCGCGGGATTTCGCAGATTTACCTGAAATTCGCGGCCCCGCAACCGCGCGAATTATCAAAGCCCTGTAAATAGAGGATGGTAGAATTTGAAGATAGGGAATCATGACGATATACACAACTAATGCTGGTTAATTTGGCAGGTATGTGTTTTGTTTCTTATTCCAGCCACCACATTGTTTTCTTCTTCTTACTTCTCTGCAATGCAATGTTGTTTTTAAGAGAACTTCACAGAAATGTAATACACATTAACCCCACCCTTGGGAGTTTGACTTGAAGTCTGGATAGGGTTGGGACAATTGTATGTCCAAAGTGAGGGAAATGATTCATATTATTTTGGCCAAGAGGAATATACAGCATCCTTCCTCTCCCATGCTAGGGGTCCAGACAGGGTCCAGATGGAGGTCCAAATAGGGATCCAAAATTCCAGAAGGGGGGTCCAGAAGGGGGGGGGAGGCACATTTTGTACTGACCCGTCCTGGTAACTGAAGGGCACCTATGCACAGCTGTCATTAATCTGTGAGGTTACTGGCTGCACAAGGAAAATAGGCAGTCATAAACTCAAGATAGTCTTCCATGGTTGTTGTTCATTTAAGTCATTTTCAAACTTTGAGTTGCAGGTCATGAATCTTCACTGTAGTTGCTGCCATAATAAACAGCTACTCAACCAATATTTTCCAAATACGGGCCTCACACTAGTTCAATAACATCTATCTAATGGAAGTACGGTCCCCTGTCCCCCTCCCCCTGACCAGGAATGAATTTGTTCTACTTGAACAGTAACTGTTTTAATAATTATCACAAACAGTGTTATGTCAGTACTTGATCAAAAGTGTTGGGACATGTAAACGTTTCCCCAACAAATTGTCTTTGTCATCACCTTCACCTCTCTACCCCCAATGCAATGTTGATTTCTATGCAGACGACCAAGCCACAATGTCTCAATTTTGTATTGGAGAGGAGGGGATGCAGGTAATGGAACAACAGTTTCTCTCTTTGAAGGACTTTGTCCTTACATAGTATAAATTTTTATCGGTCAGTACAAAATGCAGACTGCAGACTGCAGATTGCAGACTGCAGACTGAGACCAAAATTGGGTATAAAATGCAGATGGACTGCAAAATTGTTATTTCGTGCAATACACTATATATTTTCATCGTTAACTCACCCCACTGTCATGTAATCACCTTTCCGAGTTTGTTTCCTTGCAATTTCCTCTCCATATGCATAGACAGTCTGTTTACTTTATGCGCTGAAACAGGACAAACATCACATTCGATCGTGGAGCCGCCATATTGAATAATCTGAGGGCTATGTCTAAAATCTGGAACGAGGAATTGAGGAACGGGGATCGAGGAATCTCTAAAATGGGGAATCGCTAAAATGGGTAATCTCTAAAACGGGGAATCTCTAAAATAGGGAATCTCTAAAATGGGGAATCTCTAGAAGGGGGAATCTCTAAAATTGGGAATCTCTAAAATAGGGAATCTTAAAAGCAGCTGTTATGAGAAATGAGATCACAAGAGTTTTTTCAAGGTGGCCATAAGTAAAGCTGTCCGCTTGTGATAAAAATTTCGCTCAGAAAACTCTGACAAGGCAAAGGACGTTGCTGAGGGTCCGTTGCACGCGGCTTTTAATGTATACTGGTTAAGACATATAGGCATATATTGGTGGCAAACGACATTTTAAAGCAACCATTTTACACGACATATACTTGTTAGAGGAAAATACAAAAGGTTTCACACTGGTAGAGATTGTGCGGCCTGTCGATGCCTGTTGATGTCATGTCAACCCTTGCTATTTCCTACGTTCAACTGAACTTGGCTATAAAGCCTGTCATGTGCAATCAATGAATATCGATCATTTGAAAAGCAACTGATTTATTAATCAATATATACCCTATAATAATGAATAGATTATCATCGACCGCTTGTTCAAATGAAGACTTGAGGGAGACTTACTGGCAATAAAAAGGAAACTAGAGATTTAGAGATTCCCTATTTTAGAGATTCCCCGTTCCCCGGCCCTCGTTTTCCGATTCCCGTTCTCTTTTTTCAGACATGGCCATAATCCGAGCAACCTGAACGAAGTCATTTCCGATTTGTGATCGTGATTTCCGATTTGTCATTACCGCTCCCTGTTACCGCTGGCTTTGATGTTTACCCACTGCTAAATCACCATCACCTAAATATCAGCTCCCTGTACCAAAGATACGTATTATTCAAAGCTTTCAAGAAATAAAATTACTTTCACATGAACAATATCGCTTAAAAAACGTTCCAGAACTACAACTTACCCGGATGGTAGATAAGAGGGTCACCCCGAGTCACATGATTCTCAGCTGATATCGACTTACAACGGGTTCATTCGCGGCAAGCTTGTTTTTCCGTTCGCCGAGGCAAATAAGCACGTTATATTCTTGGTTTGAGATCAAGTAATACAGTGTTTCAATTCAATGTTGACGTTTAGCGCCGAGAAAGAAACTTTTAGCCGCTGATAAACTAGGGAAGGCAATTGCGTGACACTGGGGTACATTAAAAACATTGTTATCGGACAGTCTGCATTTTATACTCAATTTTGGTCTCAGTCTGCATTTTATACCCAATCTGCAGTCTGCAGTCTGCATTTTATACCTAGTCTGCATTTTATACCCAGTCTGCAATCTGCATTCTGCAGTCTGCATTTTGTACTGACCGAAATTTTTATAAAGTGTCCCAAGGTCTTTTGTCCAGCATTATAGCTAACTGTTTGTTTTTAATTGCAGTTCCTTTTGATCTTTCGTAAAGCTGCTGCTGGGGAACTAGAAGAAGATTCAGGCCTCAGTCAGCTTGCTAAACTTGCAGAGGTTGATGTTGATGAAGTAGGTGTTGGCGGTGCTGCAAAGTTCTTTGAAGCCAAAGTGAAAGAACAAGCATTCTCTAACAAATTTGAAGCAGAAATTCGACAGGAACAGGAGGAAAGGAAAAAGCAAGCTGAAGAAGCAAAAGCAAGGAAGCAAGCGTTCAAAGCTAAACAAGCAGCGTTTGGTGTCAGTTAAACACTTTTCACACAGACTTGCCTTTAGAATGTTAATATATATTGAGCAGTTTTGCAATATCTTTTAAATTACAGTGGGACCCCTGACAGGCCCAGGAGAGAGTGTTCACTGCTAGACACAACCAACATCATTCCATAATATGGAATTGGTTCTCCTTCATGGCTGCACAAGGGGTTTGAATTATAAGCTTCTGCTTGCAGAGTTCTATAACTGCAATCTCTTCATGCCTTAAATCAGGTAATTCACAAAGGGAAGGGAATTGTGATTTGCATAAAAGGGACAATGTCAAAAGGATTAATTTTGTTATTTTTGATTAAATGGGATTAGATATTTGACTACTAAAAGTACTTTGCAAGCTCATGTTATACATGTATGCAATTAAATTAGGCTGCTTTTAGAAGAGGAAGCTATCAAGTAATTCCTTAATACATTGTACTTGGTTGGTGGACATCTTTCCAGGACACGAAAAATTGAGAACTTGATAAAATTGGCCAGTTTTTCCAAGTTACAATCCATTTCCTTTCTGGCCATCCACCATCAAAAACAATAGCTTCAGTGCACTGTTATTTTGCAAAACTATATTTTTTTTAGATTTTTATTGATATGCAAAATTAATAATACATTTTTGGCATTTCAAAGTGATACTAAACATAGGTGACATTGTTCCTTTAGATGCATCATTGAGGTTCGTCCCAAGTTGACTGAGCTCTCGTTTGATCCACGAAAGTGGCTGTAATAATCAGCTTGCTCTTAAGAGGGGTTCCTCTGTATAAAAATATTACATTGCAAAACTTCTCACTTGAGAGTAATTTGAGGAAAAGTTCTCCTCAACTAGCAAAGGAAGAATAGCAAGTTACCAGTACTTGATAAGAATGAATTTTGTTACTTGCAGCTAGTACACAAGGTGTAAAGGCCTGTTCACACATGTCAGTGATTTTGTCATACTCTCCAATACAACTTTTTGTTGCATCAATTTTACACCGAATGCAAATATATATGGCTGTCCAACAATTTTTTGTTTGGGAAGGTTTATAAGAAAAGAAAAGCAATTGGATAATGATAAAGATCAGGTCAAAATAAGTCATTGTGCGCATTTTCAAGGCCATAAATTATTCTTATTTTAGGAGAAGTTATAGGCAATCAAATTTTGGGGAAAACATGAATGCGAGGCTTAGGTGAGGATAGAATGTCTTTTCTCATACAAATGCTTAAAATTTCAATGAGCCATTACTTTACAACCGTTAAACCAAAAACACTCAAACTTCTGCAATATGATACACTTAGCAGCACTTGTTTACGTGATATCATTAATTTCTCTGAAAACTTGGCCAAACAAAAAACTGCTTGACAGCCATATTTGCATTCGGTGTATTGTTGTTTTTGTGCGACTTGGGTGCGATTTTTGCTGCAATTGCCGAAAGATTGCTGCTACATTGCATCAAGTTTTGAACATGTTCAAAGCCTAATATAAGCAATATCACAGCAACAAATTATCCCCAAATCACACTGAAATATGGCCGCTAGTTTAGCTTCTGTGACTTCCTCCATGTTTTGAGCATGGCAAAAGTTGCGACAAAACTGCACAAAAACATTGCATGTGTAGACTGGCCTTAAGTTTGGTTTTATTGTGAGACTTGTCATGAACAAAGGAGTTGTTGAGTCACTGCATAATATTTTGTATGCATCAGTCAATTCTAGCAGTGCCCATGCATCCCCCTCCTCCCCTTTTCTGGGTCAACTCCTGAATGTACTTAACATTTTGTGAAGAAGTGTGGTTAAATGTCTCAAGGAGAGAATTGAACAAGTGAGCTCAGGCTGCCCAAAGAAACCAATGGTACAGAACGGTTCTTTGAATCCAGGCTCATTCAAAGAGTTAACTAGTTAATTTGAGGCAAACAAAGTGCATTTTCGTAGTTTCCATCTAATGACTGATCTTTCAGTGAATCTATGGTACCATCTTATAACCAAATCAGAGCTACAATCGTAGACAAAAGTGTTGGGAAGGTTAGCAATTTTTACCATTCAATTTTTTCTCTCCCCTCCCCCTTTCACAATGTTGGTTATAACTGGACTTTTTCAGTGCGAAATTGTTGGCTGATATCCTAACATAAGAAAGGGGGAGTGGGGGCGACTATGAAGATTGATAGATGATCAATATTTAACGTTAACAGAGCATCGATGTAATTCAGCACTTATCATGCTATTCATTTTTACAATCTTCCCATCTACTTCTGTCTGCAACTGTAATTGCCCATTAATCACAGGAATTGAAGCCAAGATTCAGCCAGGTCAATGAGGCTGTGAAATTCCCTGGGATGGGATATAATTTGCCCGTCTCCTGGGGTTACAAATTCGAAAAAAAAATAGAGTAATCCTCTTTGTGCTGTGTGGTGGAGGAGTGTGTGTGGAGGGGGGATTATCACTGCCTGAATATTGACTGATGCATAATCAGATTGTGAATGCTGAATGCGGATTGCATTTGTATTATTTTTTTCACTTTAATTCTGTCCCACATTAGATCATTTCTTTACCTCCAGAAATTACTGGCCATTGTGCATTACCTGTAAACTGTACCTCAAACTTGTTCTGTTGCACATCTGGCAAGTTGATGTACACTCAAGTTATGCTTCTTCCAGTAATATTTAATTTTGAAATCTACATCTTTGTGATTAAGTAAATGAAACAAGATTTTTTTTTTATTGAAATTATTGCAATAAAGTTGAATATTTTCTCAGATATGTGATTTATAATTTGCTTTCCTGAACCCCCAAAGATAACGGAAATATAGCATTCAGGGATGTACAAATGACTTACAATTATAAGCAGAAAACAATCTGTTACCGGGGTAAGAAGCATGGGCTTATGTCTGGGCATAATGTTATGAACCAGCTGGTTTTTTTTTTTGCCCAAAACACTGAATTTGGGTCATGCATGAGAATATACAAATTCATAGTGATCTGAATGCAAACACACGATACATTGAACTTTATGGGAGTATAGGATTTGTTTATATCGATGCTTCCATGGCAACGGAACGGCGATCCTCCGAAATTCACAAGTCGCGGAGTTTCTCTAGTTCAAGAGAATTTTTCGTAAAACCCGCTTGTGGACTAATTGATTAGACCATGGGCTTCAACTGGACAAAGTTTAAAAGGAATGTATGAGAGCGTTTTTGAAACTTTTGGGGATGAAGTTTTTGGGGATTATAAATACAGTGAAAAACATACTATCGACATAATTGGCTAATATCTAAATAAAAAGAAGGGCGTTGGGAATGCAGTTTCATCTCATAGTAGTTTGATTCCATTTGAAATCGTGTGTGAAAAAGTGAGGGGGTTGCTTTGGCCGAATGCGAGAAAGAATGATTTGGTTAGCGTGCCTTCAGCTGCTCTTGCAGTGCCATTTTTACATGTAATTTGGTCTACGCCTACAAATGTGATGATAATTTGGAAACCGCTAGATAATTTTTTTAAAAATTTGACAATCGCGAGATTAATCATCAATCTATATGGCCTGCAAGTTTCAAGGACATAGAAGACATGCAAGGCAATAAAATAGGACCTGCAATGTACCAATTTTTTCCCACAGATTTTGTGTTTACAAGTGAGCGTCCTCATTATTTACGAGTATTGTTTTCAAGTTTCATATGCACGTGCAAAACTTTAGCAAAAAAAATTATTTGCATCGATTGCTTTCCGAAGAATTTTCCGAAACATGCTAATAACTGGCTTGAGAATTGTAATAACATTACGCACTCTTTAAAATTGCACTCCTTTAGAAGGGGGGGTATTACCTAATATTTTCCTACTTGAAGCCCATTTCCCCCCCCCCCCCCCCAAACCTCCTGATAATTATTGCACAGTCCCTCCGTATTCAATCTTTATTTAATATTCAATCTAGGTAAGCTGATCCTACACCTAGCATACCACCGACTACATGTATCTTTGTGCCCATTACATTAGGGGTGATGGTTAGTTTTGTGCTGGGGTTAGGGTTAGCTTACCTAAGATTTGAATACTGGGTACACATTTAACCTAGATTGAATACTGGGTACACATTTAACCTAGATTGAATACTGCGTACACATTTAACCTAGATTGAATACTGGGTACACATTTAACCTAGATTGAATACTGGGTACGCATTTAACCTAGATTGAATACTGCGTACACATTTAACCTAGATTGAATACTGATCTAACCTGAGACTGGATTTTACCTGCAACATCTATAGCCGTACACTAAATGGAATAATGACAAAACAGAACAGTGTAATGTTCAGTAAAACAATGCAACATAATAGCAAACTGAATTTTAATGGTTGCCTTTGGAAACCATCAGCCTATCCTAACTAGCGCTGGTTTCCAAAATGATCCCCCCAAAAAAGCCTAGTAATGAAAGCTGGTGCTCGGCTTCCCCCCGAGCAAACAACAATCACAAGAACCGAAATAATCACACTTCTAAATGGTATAATGGAAAACATAACTGTTACAACGTAACAGTAAATCAGAACAGTGTAATAGACTAAAAACAGAACAACAGAATAGCAAAAGCTGAATTATAACGTAACAAAGGAAAACGAGCGCTTTGATTGGTCAATATCTTATTATTTGCCCTGGATGAACGCTGACGAAAGCCAGTGCGCTCAAAGCAGTACATACAAGTCAACTTGTATGCGTCTATAATTTGTTTTTACGGCAGAGTTTGTAAAGGCTTTTGTCTTAAAGGGAAACTCGGCTGGAAAACAGTTTTAGATCCAAAGTATTGGTAATGCTTATATTTCACTCAGGCTGGGGTTTTAAGTCGGTATCTCCGTAACTGGTTACTGAATGTGAAGTGTTCTTTTTGCAGTTTAAATTTCCCGCAGGAGTAGTATATAAGGAGTCAGTCAAACACCATTTTTTCTGAAGGCCCAAAATAAGCCTCCAAACGCCCGAGTTACCGGGCCCCCAGGGCTCATGCATTCACCCTGGGGGCCCGGTAACTCGGGCGTTTGGAGGCTTATTTTGGGCCTTCAGAAAAAATGGTGTTTGAGCTGACTCCTTATATACTACTCGGGGTCGGGGGCTCTCTTATATTTTTAAGCTGTTACAGACCCTAATAAACCGTTCTTTGAACAACTGGTGCTGCGTTATTACTAATTGAACAAAGGGGTCCCCTGTGTATCTAAAACCTATATATATATGGCGAGACCCATGAACAACGAGCGTGACGTTTTCGATAATATCCCTCAGCGCGAGCTTATCGCTTGGCTCGATTCTCAAGAAAGAAAACCCCTTTTGAAGGTTCCTCGCAACGAGAACCTTGCAGGGTTTGACCCTTTAGATCGAGAGCGTATGGGTGACTTTCTGATGCCTAGTCGGATTGTTGAACTATATGATCGCGGTGAACAGGGTGAACAAGGCAGACCGGGACGAAGACAGAGAACCATAAACTGGCACTTTACTCAGGGTCTAACAAGACCTCTTGTACCCCAAATGATAAACAGAATCAAACAAGCTGTTCGCAGAAGGCATAAAGTCAAACTTACCTGGGCCTACAAGCTGCGAAACATCGAAACTGGTGAATCCATTGTTTACTATACAAACACCAGCAGCCCTTGGTTTTCTAAACTATCGCAAACGAAACGATGGTTGCAACAACAAGAAGAGCTTCGTCTTCAAGGTGAAAAAATCAACAGACCTGATACGAAATGGGTTTTCGAAAGCACTGTCTTTGTTGAGGCCAAAGCGATTTTAGATCGACAACCTTTGCAAATCGGTCTTGGTGAGTTGCCCGACTGGCTTCGTAACAAAAGAGAAGTCATCTCTCTTGACATCTACAACGACGATCTTTGCCTCTTTCGGTGTTTGGCTGTTCATCAAGGTACCCGTATAGACAGGAGTACTCGCAGAGCCAGAGCATTAGCGCAAAGCTTCTTTGCTCTTCACCGTAGAGGTCGCCCTAATGGCAATGTTGTTACTTTACAAAAGTTTCACTTGCTTGAAAGGCACTTTAGACAAGGGATTGCCGCTTACACTGTTACAGATGACGGCAACTTTGTTTTGAGTTACACACCTTCGCGCTACGACAAAGTCGGCACCCCTACGATGACTATCGGTATCTACAACGCTCATGCCTTCTTAATCACTGACATAAACAAAGTCACAAACAACTACACTTGTGGCGATTGTTTGGCAAGGTTCACAAAAGCCTGTAACCTAGCGCGCCACGCCAAGACGTGCACTCGCGGGCAAACTAATATTGCCTGTCCGGGAAATCAGATCCTTGCTCCTGAGTCAGCTTTTGAAAAGGCGTTTTATCCAGAAGGCAGTTTCGGCATTCGGGCAACTTGCTGGCTAGAGTATGAGGCTCGACAGCGGGGCATCCACATCCACCACCACAGATGTGGCCATGGAGGCGAGCGCTCCATTTGGCGCTATAAAGTTGATGGCTATCACCCAGAAAGCAAAACTGTGTTTCAGTATCACGGCTGCCACTGGCACGGTTGTCGAGAGTGCTTTCCTGCACCTGAACAAAGAAACGAAGTGATCACGACTGACCGTCAAGGCAACACAATCACAAGGGAGCAAGCCTTCGTAAGAACTGTGCATATCAATCAGATCTTCACGACACTTGGCTACAACTTGGTTGAAAGGTGGGAGCACGAGATGCCCCGACCCTGGTGGCACGATCGAATCCCTCCTAAAAGAAACGAAACATATCCACACGCTATCGTCTACGACTTTGAAGCCTATCAAGACAAGACCAAGGCAAGTCAGCCGACCAGGGATCTCTCTTACGAAAGCGAGCACGTGCCTATCTCAGTCTTGCAGACACGTTGGAGCCTGAGCCAGAGTACATTTGCTCTAAAGATCCCCAAGAGCTTATCCGACTGTTTTATCAATCTCTGGAGCGCCGTGGCAACGCGATCCGAGATGATATAGCTCAAAAATACATGCCGCAGGATCTTGAGGGGTTAACGGAAGATCAACAAAAACTCATCAAGCAATGGTGTGACCAGGTCCCAGTTGTCGGCTTCAATTCAGGCCGATACGATCTGCACCTTATCAGAAAACACTTTGTTTCTTATCTCGGACAAGAACACGGCGTCTTTGCAGGGGAGAAACAGAGACAAATCATGTTCATCAACACGCCCTCCTTCAAGTTCCTCGACGTCACAAACTATCTGTCCCCAGGCATCAATTACGACAAATGGGTAAAGACGTATGGGGCGAAACAGACAAAGTCCTGGCTCCCATACGAATGGTTTGACAGCGCTGACAAACTTGACTACAAGGGGCTTCCGCCATACTGGTGCTGGTATTCACAACTTCGAAACTCCTTTGTTCTTTCTCCAGAGGAGTACAAACAATGCGAGCGGGTTTTCAAAGAGCGCGGCATGAAGACCTTCGGAGACTGGCTGGAGTATTACAACAACCTCGATGTTACTCCCTTTCTTGAAACCCTCGAGAAAATGAAAGCGTTTTACACCAAGCTCGGGGTTGACATTTTCAAAGACGCTGTTTCGTTGCCTGGGGTTTCGATGCAATACATCCTGAGAGGAACCCTGAGAGGCCGTAACCGACCCCAACTATTCGCCCCAAGTGCCGAAGCCTATGCAATGCTGAAAGAGGCTGTTGTTGGTGGACCTAGCTTGGTGTTCACACGTAAACACGTGCGTGGTGAAACCCGCATCCGCTCACACAAATATGACTTAGCTCGTATCGTCAAGCGTATTCTAGGCTTCGATGCGAACTCCCTTTACCCTAGCACCATGTTGCAGGAAATGCCCTGTGGTAAAGAGAAAGTCGTCCATTACGAAGATCCAGTAGAGGCCGCAAGAGACTTCTGGCTCAAGTTGATTACGAAGCAGTGGTTCGGCTTTGCCGAGGTCGATATCGAAGTCCCTCAGGACTTGTGGGAGCACTTCGAAGAGTTTCCTCCGCTCTTTGTAAACCGCAGCGTGGGCGAAGAGGGCGTCCCTCAGCACATGAAGGATTACCTTGCTAAAAGCAACAGAACCCACTTGCCCGGGCAAAAGAAGCTGCTAGGCGTGCTTCAAGCAAAAAAGATTCTGCTTTACGCCCCAGTGCTAGAGTGGCTTTACAACCACGGACTCCACATAACCGCTGTCTACCGCACGATCGACTATACACCCATCAAGATCTTCGACTGGTTCGTCCATGAGGTTGCCAATGCACGAAGGAAAGGCGACGCTGATAAGGAAAAAGCCTTGCTCGCAGAAGTGTACAAGCTTTTGGGCAACGCTGCTTACGGCAAGTTCATCGAAGCTGTTGAGCGACAGACAAGAGTTGTGTACACCAACGACGAAGACACTGTTGACAAACACCTGCGCTCAGCCTGGTTCGAAGATCTCGAGGAGATCGGGGGATCATACAAGATCGAGTTACGCAAAAACAAGGTCACCATAAACCGGCCCTTTCAAGTCGGCATCGTTGTCTATCAACTTGCTAAGTTGCGCATGCTGCAGTTCTACTACGAGTTCCTCGATCACTATCTCGACAGGCGTGACTTCGAGCTTATCCAGATGGACACGGACAGCATGTACTTCGCCCTTTCATACGACACTCTCGAAGAAGCAGTTCGACCAGAACTTCGCACCCAGTTCGAAAGGGAGAAAAAGAACTGGCTCTCCTGGGACAAGTGGAGCAGCAGAGAACCCGGTTTGTTCAAGCTTGAAAAGGAAGGCACTCGAGCCATCGCTGTATGCAGCAAGTGCTATTACGTAGAAGACGAGGAAAGCGGCGAAGCCAAGATGTCCTCCAAGGGCGTCAACAAGGGGCAAAATGAGCTTCGGTGGGAAAGATACGAGCGGGCCCTTGAAGGCTACAAGGACATGGCAACAAACAGAGGCTTTCGAAAGCACAACGGGGCCATGTACACGTACGAACAGCGCAAGCTAGGTCTCAGTGCCTACTACGACAAGCGTTGGGTGTTGCCCGACGGCATTCACACAGAGCCAATCGAGTTTCATAACCCAGTGGGTGGCAACTGAGTACCCGGCGGCACAACCATCAACTCTTCGCGCACAAACCCGCGCTTGGATCCGTCATACAGATAATACACGACAGGAGCATCTGGCTTGGTGACAGCCTTCTCGATGTTATAGACTTTCAAAGACCAGATTGGATCAGTTGCCCGTCGACTACCGCCCTCAAGTTCGCCAGGCTGATACAAATATCTCACGTGGACTCCATGAGGGAGCTTCTTTTCGTAGAAGCCCACAGGTCTAGCATATGGGGTCGCGGACTTGGCTGATGTTGCTTTCTCTTTGATTGCTTGAGCAGGCTTCTTTCCAGTTAATCTGGTTACTTCATTGTTCAAGGCAGAGACAACATCTGGCAATCTTTTAACCCAAGCAGTCGAACGGCCAGAGGGCAGATTCATTTCAACTGCGTACTGGTAACCAAACAATCGTTCAGCCAGGGTTCTGTTGAATCTTTCAACAATCCCTTGGTCTCTGTGGATATCAACACGTCCACGACGAATGGTTGTTTTATGAGCCCCAGTCTCTTTAGTCACAGCCCCCATAAACTCTGTCCCCGGATCTACTTGCAATAGTTGTGGCCATTTCAAAGGCCCACGCCTGTAAATACGTGTAAGCGCCTTCGAAACTTCATCAGACTCTTTCGAAGTTAAGGGCTCTGCTGCTTTGTAACGGCTAGCTACATCAACAACTGTCAAAGCATATTTGTAAATCTTTCGCCCATGAGGCAGTTTGTCGTGAGGTAAAAAAAGTAGATCCGCTTGATGCACAGCATTAGGAGTCTGGACATCAAACTTGGGCCGAGGGATATGGCGTGGTGCGGGGAGATATACTTGCCAAAGAGCTTGTTTTACGAGCCATTTCTTTGCCGCCTCTTCAGATACCTTGGTTGCTGCAGCTAGCTTTTTAACAGCAGCAAGTCCTTTCCAATAGCCTTTGGGGCCGTAATAGCTCTTTGAGAGTTTCGCCTCCATATACATATGTGTTTACAGAAAGCGAAACGCCGCATAGCCAAGGGCGAGTGCGCCAGTGCCGATAAACAAGAGTTCGCCTTGTTTCTGCTGTGGGCCTGGTTTATAAAAGTCAGAGAACTCGGGCTCTTTGGGGAGTGTTATTTGCTGCTCCCGATGTGTTTGGTTGTAGAGCACTAGAGCTTGGTCAGTGTCTTGAAAGTTGTGTTTCGCTTGATCTTTGATCCGATCATTGCTGGCAATCCAGTCGAGGAGCTTTGTGCGGTCTTTCTGATATTTAGCGTAGGCCGCTTGATAGGCCTCTAACGCCTTGTCGTGTCTGATCTTCTCATCCAGAGCGGCTTTCCCACTGTCGCCGGAAAGATATTTTGCGAGATAGTTGCCCCCAGTGAAAGCAGCGGCATTCAAAATTGCTCCACCAACCATAATAGCGATTGAGGCCATTGCTATATATATATATGATTTACATTGAGGCAGGGAGGATCTTCTGGTCCTCGAGGTATTTCTTGAGAGCTATGCTCCCAGCCATGGCAGCAGTGAACTTCACGTAGTTCATGAGACTCGAGCTGGGGTCGGCTGTGAGATTTTCCTTGACGACCTTTTTGCCAACCCAGCCAATAGTTGCGACAAGACCAGTTATTGTGGCCGCATCAAGAACAGCTTTCACGAGCTTGTTGTCAGACATGGTGTATACATAAGATTTTAAATTTCAGTCGACTCTTCATTATGCATTGTCTCGTTGATCTGTTGTGTTGCTAATTGCCAAACTGTTTTTAGGGCGACAATGTTGAATTTAAGCATAACAAAAAGGATACCTCCGATTGCAGCCCCGTTTACGAAGCCTTGAAAGAGATTTGCCATAGTAGTATATATATGTTTTTTACTCCATCTCGCGAATTCTTCGTCTCGGTGGTGGGGGAGTTTGAACTTCATTCACCACTGCCGGCGCAGGGGCTGGGGTCGGGGCTTTGCGTCTAAGTGTATTCATAATGGCCTCGCGTTGGTAATAGACGCCCCAAGCGGATATAATTACGCCGACAACCGTTATAATCCAGAAATCAGAGTTGCTGCTAGCTTCTTCATTTGTCGAGTTTTGGGGTGCCGAGTTTGGGGCAGGCTCATTTGTTGCTTTAGCAGCTTGTGCTTGTTTTTTTGCCTCTCTTGCCAGGCGGTTTCGCTCAGCAAGCCTTTTGCCAGAAGCAACACGACCAGGGTTTTTGGCTGGAGCAGTCTTTGGGGTATCAGAGGTAACGTGCGTTGCTGGCGCGACTGTTTCTTCAGGCACCGTCTCGAGTGGTTGAGCCATCATGTATATATGTATATTTTTTTATTTCAAACCTTCGTGGTTTCTGTCAGGTTTCTGTCAGGTTTCTGACAGGTTCCTGCCAGGTTCCTGTCAGATTATGTGTCAAAAATTTCATCAAAACATGTGTCAACTTCATCAAAACCCTCGAGTGGAAAACCTTCACCGTCTCTGCTTGGGTGTACAGGTGGCAACTCTTCTGGCTCCTTTTTGAAGTCGATGTGTTTTGTAGTTATCAAAACAGCATTGGCCAAGGCCAAGAAGCGCCCACAACGCAGTGCAAGGTTTCCAGCAAGAGATGAAAGTTCCTGGTTAATCATGTAGTCGTTTTTGAGTTCTTTCTGCAGCGCCTCCACATCGTCAATCTTAACAACCATGCCGGCGCCTTTGGTTGCGAACATTATAACGCTGTCAATCAGAGACTCGGTCGTCTTGTTACCGACATAGGCTTCATACCTTTTGTAGTACTTTTCAACCTGTTTCTCTGTCAGGCGTTTCACCTGCTCGTGTGTGAGCTGGGCACCGATGGCAGTAGTAGTATATGCCCACACAGGCAAATTTATGCATTGGGTTCTGATTGGCTAACAGGTCAAAATCCGGCCATCTGATTGGTGGAATCGTACCACGTGACTTTTTCGCATATCATTAATTGCGTGGGATAATTTATGCAAACGCGCGTGGATCCACGCAAAGAACAATGGCTGACATAATATTCGCGCGTGGAGCCCACGCGCAATTGAAACTCTTGGAAGGGGGTACGGGAGGGGAGATGAGCAGAAAGCTTGCTCAAGTTTGCCCAAGTTTGTCCAAGCTTGCCCCAGCTGGTTATGGATGACAGTGAGCTTAAAGAGTACTTTGAGAAAACAAAACAACAAGTTTGATGTACATTTTGAAAGGTGTTTTATTAAAACAACCAGATAAGTGAGAGCATCACAGCTTCAAACGTTTCTTAGCTTGTATAATTTTTTTGACAATTTTTTCCGTTAATGTTTTCTTGCCAGGCAGTCTATCAATTGCCTTGATCATCTTGGCATCGGCACTCCACTTGTCTTGCAAATTCTTGGCTCGACTGTAATCAATGTCGTGTTGTTTAGCGATCTTGTCCAGCCTATTAATGCCAGGGTCCCCTCGTTTCAAACGTTTTTCTAACTTGGTCCCGGGACCCATGTACTGATATCCAGGCCAATGCAGCTCTCCAAACTGGGACAAAAAGTTTTGAAGGTCTAGACCACCCCCCTTTTGACGTCTTTTTCTGCGTTTAGTAATCTTTCCCATCGAGTTTGCGTTTGAGTTTTCGTCCCGTCTCCCAGTCCTCCCAACCAGATACCGTTCGAAGACGCTTGACTGCTCGTGGTGTTTTACGTTTTTGTGTCAACACATTCGGTTCTGCACGAGAAGTTGAGACACGTTTCTTTTCACTGTCAGTCTTGGTTTTCTTCTTGGAACTCTTGGTTTGACTTGTGAACGGTTTAACTGGTGGCGGCGGGGAAGCTGGTTCCTCTTTTATAGGTACGCGTGTGTAGCGCACCATTTCTTTCAAAATTTTTTCAGTGGCATTGGTCACCAATTCATCTTCCTCATTATCCTCAGGGACCTCTTGTCCAGGTGCTGAACTCCAACTAGGGCCTTGTCGAAGTTTGCGCGTTAGTCCTCTCAATTTTTTGGTAAGAGGTTGAATATCTTCTTTTGCGGATTGAGGATCAATCAAGACTCGTCGCTTTTTGGCAGCTACAGTAGCAGCTTTGTTCAGTAAGGCATTTTCACTCAATTCACCTTTGTACCAGGCTACCAAGTCAGGCAACTCTTTGACAGGCACCAGTAACGTGTCCTCCATTTTCCTAGTACAGTCCTACACTCTGACACATTTGATGTAGTCCGTTCCACAAACCACGTCCTTTCTGATGTATCATAATCTTGCGTCGCTTTTTAATAGAGTGGGACCGCTTGCTCAGCTCTCTCAACGTTTGACGATGTGGTTTTAAACGACGAACAATTTCAGGAGACACGCGCAACCGTTGTTTCAGTAGATTCAATACGATTTCGCTGACAGCATTAATCTGATCTGAATTGGCGTGTCGAAGTAATTCTTGTCGTTTATGACCCTGGGCTTCTTGTAACACTGTTTTCAAAAAAGGGACTTGTCTTTTAATTCGTTTCATTTTTTAGTGGCTGCGTCCAACGCTTTTTTCACCCCGTAGCCGGCCGCTCCACTCACAGCACCTGCAGCAATGGCTTTTCCTGCGGCTATTAAAGCAGGAATGAGTAAAGGAAATAGTCCTCCTGTTTGCTTTTTCAGATGGTTAAATTCTTTTTGACTGTAAGCTTTTCGTCTTCGTGGAGTCGTTTTTCGCCTTCTCTTAACTCGTCTCTGTTTGGGCATTTCCTTTTTAAAGCTTTGTCCCGTGTTTTCTTTTTCGTTTCAACTTCAGTGGTTTGAGAGGTTGGTTGACGCTTTCTTTTTATAGCCTTCTCTTTGACTTCGTAAGACACCAGTTCACACGTCTCGTTTTCAATCTTCATGCAGTGACTCCACCAGTAACGATCTTGATCTGGCTGCCAACCAAAATACTCACAACGGGTATGTTGGTAGTGTTCTTTTGCTGTTTTTTTCTTAGTTTTGGTTTGACCAGGGGTTTCATATTCGATGTGGACATTTACTCGTGGATCCATCACGGTGAGAGTCACATTACTGTTTAGCGGTTGGTCGTTGACATCCAACACAGTTGTCTGAGTCACACAGAAAGGCTCGGCCGCAGCTCCGTTCATGATGACGCTTTGAAGCAAGTGATACAGACTGTTGTGGAGGTGTAAGGGTTATATCCTCTTGGCCATGAGTGGCAAATTGATGGGAAAAGAACGACACTTTCTGAACTTGTTTTTGCCTCTGAATTCTGGCTTGTTCTCGTGCCAAGGCATTGTGAAAGGATATCATGGTTTCCTATACACGTGCGTCCAACCGTCTTCTTTTAAAATGTGACTGTACAAGCGAGAGGCGTCGTCCGAAGCCGGATGGAGATCCACTACCATGTAGGTAAATGGCGTTTGAGTCAGTTCTTGAAATTGTCTCAGTATATCTTTCCACTTGTCCGGAAATGACTGAATCAGCAAATTTTTAAATCCCAATTGATCACGTGGATTTTTAAAGGCCACAATGTAGTGAGCGTTTCGATTAATAGTTTTGGCATATTTGCCAGGTGGAAACATGTCTTGTGCCAAGTATAGTACGGTCACATTATTGTGATGGGAATGTTTAGTAAACAAGTCCAACACACGTTTGTCACTGCCTCCTTCGTCCATGAGGTCATCTAAGCAAAGGACGCCGCCTTTTGGGAACCATTTTTTAAGTTGCGACAAATCCGGGATACCTTCGTGAAACGTTACACCTTGTAGCTGTAAAGACTTAAACCCCTCTTGCCAAGCGCCATAACAATAACAAATCTTGTTGGGAGGTTTTTGAAATAACTCGTCGGCTTGTTGTAACAAGCGAGTTACAAACACTGTTTTGCCCGATCCCGAAGGTCCGACAACAAGGATGCTTGAAGGGCAATGAAATTGAAAAGCCATCGTCAACACACACACACAGAGTTTTTCAAGTGAGCACGACCTTTTATTGCTTTTTTGTTATCAACTCTGTCACAACATCTCGTTTATTATCCTGGTGATACTCCAAGTAAGACAGTTGATGCCATTTTACATCATTTTGAACCATGACTTTTACGCGTTGTCCTACTCGATAATCATTAAGTACATAATCATGCTCGGAAAACTGATTTAGAAACTCTTGAAACGATTTTCCTTCACTACGATCCACTAAAAAAGCTAAACAATAGTGTCCACAGCTCATCGACTGTAAGGCTTGTAAACTCTTGCGGTTAGTCTGTACTTGATCCCACTGACTTTCGATCCAACATTCAATGTCAGCTTGACCATAAAATTCATAGCCTAAGCCATAACTGTCCAAGACTTCACAGGTCCCATCATGAGTCCAAAACGCCAGCCAATGCATTCCGGGTTGGCCCTCGGGGTCTGTGTTGACAATGTAAGCTTCAGATTTTCTTTTCTCCACAGGTGGTAAACGGTCAGCAGGAAACACACCCACAAAATAAGGTCCCAACTTGGGATGATGTCTTGCCAAGTGTTCTAGTTGCACATTGCTAAAGGCTACAAACTCCATGTCGCTTGTTAACGGCGGTACACGTCGTAAAGCACAGCTCCGTTAGGATCCACTTCCAGAGTATTTTCAAACTCAGCATACATCACCACATTTATAACGTGGTTGTTGGCCTCTCCAAACTGAATTATGACCCTGACTTCTCCTTCTTGTTTGGGGTTCAGATGGGGACTGTCGGCATACCCATTCGCTACATTGTCAAACATGAACAGGGTTCCATTTTTGCCTTGACCCCATTCACTGGGCGTGACCATACTGGTTTGTTTCTTGCCCCATGCTCCGCTGGCTTGCAGAAAACGGAAGTAACCTGCCAAATCTTTATTTCCGTTATTATAATTCAACTCCAGTGTCTCGTAAGGATATTCCTCGCCACGTACTAGCTGTCGAATGCTTTTTACTCCAAACTTTTGAAAAGCAAACGGGTGATAATCGACCGTTCCGTTAAACGCATTGTTGTGCAACAGACCCACAATCAAACGGTCAGGAATTCTGCCTTGGAACAAATTCCCTTCGTCAAATTCTAGTACATCGGCAGGATGGGAGAACACCCGAATTTCACTGCGTACTACAGGGTAAGTGGCAAGTTGTCTTTTGCTGTGACGGGCGGCACTCAACTCTTTGTAGATACTGTCACTCAGTCGAAGCTGACAGAGATGAAAAGTGATCTTGAGGTCGTCTTGATTCAGTCGCCCCCTATCAGTCAAACCATCCATAAAAAAGTCCGCCGAGTTGAAGAAAAAGCGGATTTTAATCTCCACATTTGGCACCAGCACTTTGCCCATCTGAAAGACTTCATGGTGAGGTTGGAAAATTAGCGTGTGTTCTTTTCCGTCAATGTAATTCGCTTTTTCTGCTTTCGCCAAAGTCAGGGCTGATTTGTGATTCGCTGTCAGTCTTTGGTAGTCAACATGGCCTGCTCCTGTATTACTGGTCGTATCAATGTTGTTAGCTGTCCACCGTGCTGGGAAATCTATAGCTTGATACCATCCTTGAGGTTTGAGAATCGTCTCGGCTTCTTGCTTGTCATAATTGAGCAGGGTTTCCAAGTAAGCTTTGTAAGCATATGTGTCGGTTTGATGACTAATCAAGACCCCGTTCAAATTGATCGTGACTTGCTTGATCAGACTGTGGGCCAAGTTAGGCACAGGCCAAAGATTGGTCGCGTTGACGATATTGCTGCCATCTGATTTTTTCAAGGTTAATTTCATAGTAAAGTAACTGCGACTCAAATCCACATATTCATCGAGGGCAGGCACCACAAATTCCATGGGGTTTATACCCGTGTTGAGCGGATACATGGTGACCATACGGTATCCATTAGTGCTCGTGTCTGTGGGTGGTACTTGAAACACCTGCAAAGCAGGATTTATCATTTTGCGAGAGCGTGGGTGTGCTACTGTAGCTTGCATCCTCAGCGCTTACGTTTTCGTCTGTGTTGTGGTTTTCGAGAGCGCACACTTTTATATCCTGCCTTCAGGGCTTTTATCAGGAAAGGGTCGATTCGTCCTCCACGCATTCGATATTTGGGACCTTTGTCTCCACGCATACGCCTTGGTCTTGAATGAATAATCATACTGTGGCAAACAAATCCCTTACAATCTTTGGGGCTCGTTTCTTGATCTGCCTGACCACTGTTTTCTTGGCTCGTTTAGCTAATTGTTTGCCACCTTCTTGCAGTGCGACTTCTGCTAGTTTTCGTTTGACTGCACGCGTGGCTCCCTTTTTAAAGCCTTGTAATGGCTTGGTTCGTAAATCTCCTACACTGTGAGATTGTCTCAAACCTTGCAATCCTTCGGACAATCCCCCCTTTAAAATTTCGAACACAGTGTTGGTTATTTGACCTCCAAGGCCACGCCCACCTTGTACGGGGTCTGGATGAAATCGAGTTAGACTTCCACCGCGCATGATGAGTTAAACTGTTTCAAAACCAGGAGTACTGTTGCCGTTTTATACTCTCAGGCTCGCTTGAAATGTAGGGTCACAATAGTGTTGCCAGAGCCTAGCTTTGCCAGAGATCCATTAGTTTCGGCAATTTGCGTTTCGATGACATCGTATTGAGTTTGACGCACGTTCACGTAGTGTATGTGAAGTGGTTCATAATACGAATAACCACGGCCTTTGACTTTATATTGAATCTCTCGCAACAGATCCGTGACTTGGTTGCCGACCACGTGACTCTCTCCTACATTGGAATAGACTTGCAAACTTCGTTGAGGGTAGCTAAAGAGGTCATTAAGGCAAGACTGTGTATTCAGAAACACCCAATTACAAACGCTGTTGAGTTGTAATTCACTGTTAACAACGCTCCATAAAGAAGTCGCGGGATGAACCTTGCCAGGAAAAAATTCGTAGCGTAGGTTGGGTCCCAATTGGTACTTGCCAGGACTGGTTTCCACCACCCATTTCGCCAGCTTGGCTAACTTAAGATTGAGTTTGAGAAACAGTTTTCCCCACAGTTTGGAATGAACGTCTTGGTAAAACACTTTAAGTTGCCAACGTTGGTATTTTCCCACCCACACGAACTCGGGATAGAGTCGCTTCCTTTCGTTGAAGGAATATCCACCTTTTGAATAAGCTTCCATCATACTCGTCATAATCTTGTCAAAAAGCGCCCCCATGAACTGTTGACTATCTCGCACACTTGAATCCATTTGATTCCATCCCACTGTAGATTCCAATGTATAATCCAAGGTTTTGGAGGACGGGACGTATTCGCCAATTCGACTCACTAACAAAGGATCACTAAACGTTTGATCTGTCAAGAGCTCCACTTGAATGTCGGGTAACGACACGGCAACGAGTCCTACGATCCATCCAGAACCGTGAAGAATTAAAGGTTGGGGTAGGCGAATCTTGAACGAATTATTGGCATTGGTAGGAAATTCCGCTTTGTTGCTGTGACTGGGCAATGTCAGATAAAAACTCATAGTTTAACCAAATCTTTCTTGTTCAACCACGTGTTGTACTTAGCTGGCCAGCCCTTCCACTGAATGTAGACCTTGCCTTTGGAACGTTTAAGTACCTTTTCGATACGGAACAAGGCTTGGTCAGGCACTGTCACTTTTTGGACGTCTTGTTCATAAAAGGTACCCAATATTGGCGTTTCATCGTATTCATTCAACTTGTACGTTGCTACAGGCCCTGGTTTGGCTTCTCGTATCAAAAACACTTCTTCTGTCCAACCGGGAAGATAACTTTTCTTAAATGGTCGATGTTTCTTGTTGAGTCGGACACGGTCTCCCACTTGAAGTTTGGGTTGTTTCCATTGTTTCAGTCTTTTTCCATACAGGTTGAACCATACCTGTTTCTGATTTTTAGCAGTGACTTGGTTGGGTGTCATACCGATACTGCGATGTTTGGAGTTGTTGTAGTTTTCCACCAAATCTTGTAACACATCAATGTAACGCAACTGATTGCTGGCCGTAAAATATCGGTACATCCTCTCTTT
The DNA here is from genome assembly GCA_022457155.1 of Cladopsammia gracilis. NCBI lineage: Eukaryota > Metazoa > Cnidaria > Anthozoa > Scleractinia > Dendrophylliidae > Cladopsammia > Cladopsammia gracilis. Next base: position 550,596 of record JAJGOT010000179.1, read on the forward strand.
CAAACTTCGGTTATAGCGCTCAACTACACTTGCTTTCGTATCGCCGTGCGTACTAAAATGATGAATGCCTTTCTTTTTTAAAAATGTCTGAACGGTTTTGTTATAATATTCTTTGCCAGCGTCCGTTTGAAGTCGCTGTGGTTGGCGTCCGCTCTTGAAAATTTTTGTGAAGGCAATCACAACACTTTTACCGGTCTTGTCTCGGATGGGTTGAACCCAAGCATGTTTCGACAAAATGTCAATGACGGTCACCAGATATTTCATGCCTCCATTCCATCGTTTTAATTTTTGTACATCCACGAGATCTGAGGCCCATTGTTGATCGATCCCATACACCAATACCGGTAAGGTCTGAAAGCGTTTACGTCGTGGTTTATGTAGGGTATAAGTAAGATTTTGTTGTAAAACGTCTTGGGCTTGAGAACGTTTTAAACCATGGGCTCGAGCAAATCGTTGGACTCCACCTAAACTCCCCTTGACACTGGGGTCTTCATATTGACCTTTCAATCCCATAACACAATCAATGATACACAAAGTTTGACTCTTTTTATACCTTTATTGACAAAATCAAAACAGCTGTTAAATTACATTATTCATTCTACTTGAAAACAAATGTCTTTCTTCAAATCCTAGGATGCCAATAGATGTCTTTGTCTTTCATCGCTTCCTGGTAATTCTTTTTGAGCAGCTTAAAATCATATGGCGGTCGACTCTCTTCTTTCATCTTTTCCCACAAAGCATCGAGCTCAGAGGTGTAAACCAAGCCACGAAACTCGTTAGGACTAACTATTTTGTTGCCGGAATCTGTCATGACGAAGTTTTCTCCCAATTTGAACCGTTTCTGTGATGGCTGGTATAGATCACTATAGAGAACTTGACGATTGGCTTCCGGTTTACGCTTGACTGGAGCAAACTTGATGGGAGCTTTGTATTTGAACTGAGGGTTACAGTACTGTCTGATATCTTTGACGCGATACGGAGGGGTGGCTTTAGGCTTTTCGTCATACAACCACAACCGATTGTCGTCTGTCAGCAGTTCGTCGCCCCATTGGAAAAATCTGGTGGCAGGATCACGGCAGGTCAAGTACAAACGACCAGGGTTTTTCTCACTGTGGCTCAGACGTAGCGTCAAATTCTTGTTTTTCGGCACAGATGTAAATAGCATAACTCGGACGCTGTAGTGCAAATCGTTTGTGGCTTTGATGTACGCTTCTACTTCATCCTTACGACAAAACAATACACATTGGGGTTGGCTGCAATGCAGGTAGCTGTCTCCTTGCAGAGAGAAAAAGGTTTCCAACATTCTTTGGTGAAAAGGACAATAGAACGTAGGGGGTTCCAACAGTTCATCTGGCAACTGCTCTGCCAGCTTGAGTATCTCCTCAGTCGAGGACTTGTTGTTGTCAAACAGGTCACACTCCTTACGTTTCATGTGTGTTTCCCTTTCGTTGTTCTGTTGTTCTTGATACTGGTCTTTCATGCTCTGTCGAATCTCCTCTAAGGCCTTCTCTGGGTCAAATTCGTCTTCAACAACTTCACCTTCTTCTAGCATTTGCAAAGGTTTTGACGTCAGTGGGTCAGTCGGTCCTATGGCTGTCAACGTTTGCATAGTTCCCAAGACAGGTTCAAGCGTCACTTTGTTTTCAGTTGGTTTCTCATCTTTAGCGGTTTTTTTTTCTTTCTTTGTGCTCTTGTTCTTTTTGACATTTTTGTCAGGATAACGAGCAGGAGTCAAATGGTCGTATTCGTAAGAGATAGACATATCAAACTCTTTTGGAGATGCGAATGGTCTGCACATGGAGAACTGAATAATGTTCTTAGACTGAATACACTCACTTAAATAATAAGTCAAACAATAGCACAATGTTTCTAGAACAGGATTGGTTTAGGGAATTGAAGCAGAAAAAACGACGCGACGCTATGTCCAAGTATGGTCAAAACAATGTGAACAATAAAACGACGTCTTGTCCATTTAAGGTTTGAAAGTGAAAGGATTAGTCAGATTCTTAAACAAAGAAACGACGCCGTGTCCAAATAAGGACAAGTTAACAAACCACGTCGATTCCCTGGAGGTCCATGTCTCGGTCCCACCCCATTAGGTGATCCATTTGTTCGTGAGTAAAATTCACGTGTTCGTAGACAAAGACGCCCCTTAGATCCATGACACACCCAAATAACAGAATGTAGAGTTCAAAGCAGTCTGGACTGTTTCGTAACATCTTGAAACAAAACTGGAGGTCGTCCATACTAAACAAAGGTTTCACCATCCCATACAAGCACGCCAAATCGTGAAATTGACTCAACACTTGATCAAACTCGATGGCTTTGGTTGATAATAAATCCAACACAGTTTGACTTAGACGGGTCCGATACATGGCATGACGGTTCGAATACACGGCAGCATCCGTGAGCAGGACACTTTCTGTTTTTTCTTTCATCTTGTACATGACGGCTAGTATCCATAAACGTTTCCATTCACTGTCTTTAAGTTCTGTCCGTAACCTTTCGTTTTGAAGATACTGCATGGTGACTTGTTTAAACTGTGACAGATTCTGTGAGGTGTAGACTTTTATAGTTTACATTGCGTCCATATCAGTTTAAACATCATACGTAGCAAAGTGATCCACGAAGGGACGTGACGTCGATGAACGCGAAACAAACGATCTCGGTAGGCTTCAAATAACACAGGCGACAACCCTCGTCTTAGACATTCATAGTAGAACATAACATCAAATGGTCTGACGCGTCCATTACACCGCTCTAGGAAAGCTAGAAACATCGCCTCAGGACAACTGGTTTGAAAGTCCTCTGAAGAAATCAAGTTTTGGACAAGTACATTTCCTTCCTCTCCCATTTGAGCAATAATCCATTGCATGAGACGTTCTTTAGAAGAGTTCATGATGATAACTGATGGTTTACGACAGTTCTAGTCTCTTTTTATAGTCCTCCCATGCTTGATAAGCGGTTAGGATTGAAATCATAGAAATCACACAAATGTTTAGTTTCACTGTACATATAATATCGATCATAATCCTATTTTACAAGTGGGAACGTGTGTCAAGTCCTATTGACCAGACGTCCCTTTGGGTTTACATAAAATATATCTATTTACAATTGGGAACGTGTACCAAGGTCTGTTGACCTTGCATCGCTTATTTAAACATGAGCAGCAGCAAAACCATAAGGAAAAGATTGAAAGGTGTGAGGGTCAATGACCCTCTTATCAAAAACGAGCTTATAGCTTTTATATTGCGGAAAGGTAAATAAATTAGCTGTTTTAGTCTCGCGCACAATGTGAAAACTGTTGATAATTTGGCGCTCCCTCGGTTTTGTCAGTGGCTTCTGAATTTCTTTCAGGAGGTTGTCGCGAAGCGAATCATAATTCAGTTGTTGTTGTCCTTCACAGTTCAATTTGAAACCACGAACTTTACATTCTTTCTTGCCTTCTTTTGTCAGGTACCCATAATTCTTTGGGCCGCCACTGACAAACTCTGTAATGAAATCTCCCGATTTTAGCTCGTTGGTAAATTCACCGAGATAATCGCCCAGGGGAGGGTTGTATTGGCTGGAACGATGCAGGTAAATGACGCTGTCTGTATCCATGTAGAGAACACGCTCTTGTAGTTTCTTTAAGGTCTGGTACAGATGAAGACGGGCATGACAGGTGGTAAAACACGCCACAAAGATGTTCAGGTTGGGTGACAGAGGGACATCGTCTTCGTGGTGTTTGTAATGAACTTCCACGATGTCTTCGTCAATGACAGACACTTGTTGAATTTCGTAAGCATCTGTTTCCAAATGCTGATGAAACTCGACAGGGTCAATAAACTGACGGACTTGTGTCTTGTTGGATCGCTGGCCAAACTTTCCCCAAAAGCTATTTAACATCATTTTTGCTAAAGAACGCAAACCAGGGTTTTTCTGTACGTTACAGTACTCCAATTGGATGCCTTCGTGCACCAGGTAATCGTGGAGATAGGCATGGCGCTTGCTTTCGTCAGTGCCTACGTGTTCGGGCCATCCGCTGGCTTCCTGCTTAATTTTCAGCCAGGTGTCGATGTAATTTTTAAACAGGTCACACGACCGTTTTTCAAAATGCCACACTTCATGCAGTTGGATGATTTCGTACCCCATTGCCAAGGCTTCGTTTATTTCAGGCGTGCACCATGTACCAGTCAATTGGCGTTCTTGGGGTGAATGGCGGCACCAAAACGAACGCTCTAGCAGAGGCTTGACCATTTCGGATTCAACACAGCTGCGACATAGCGGAAAGACCAGCTTGCCTTGACAACGATAGGGCAGCACGGGGTGGTACAAGTTGTATGGAGGTAGAAGCGTACAGCGAGCCAGTCCAAAGTAGTCGTTCCACTGTGACATATCGGGACTGCTGATAAATTCAGGATGACCGACAGGGAATTCTTTTGTTTTGTTGACAAAAGGATATAAACTTGTAAAATCCACGTACCGAATCTCCTCACCTTCTTGGATCTGATGGTAGAGCTTGATAGCGTTGGTTCGTCCACCAAAGAAGGCATCGCGAGGCTGTAACGGTGGCTGCAAGTTGAGATCGTGAACAAATTGGGCCAAGTTGTCACGCTTCTCTTTCATCCGCTTCCATTGACACTCCCAAATTTGTATCACGTTGTACCCCTGTCTCCGCAGGTAGTTAATTTTTTTCAGTGTTCGCTGATGAACATCGCGCATGGTGACACCCATGTGTCGGGAGTGAATTTCGTCACGGTTTGGAAAGCAAGAAGGGCAGCCATGGAAATAACATCCCATGAACTCGTACACAGTGTTAGTGCATGCATCATAACCATCAACATGATAGTGTGAGTTAGGAACCAGGTACTCTCCTTGGTTTTTGGCATGTTGGATTCGGTCAACTCGAACGGTGGGAGGTTCGTCAGGATACGCCAACGCCATCAGATCTTCTGCCATTCGATCTTCCTCGCTGAGTGCTGAACGTTCAACCCGTCTTAACTGTTCTTCTTCCCAGTAGAGCCACTCCATTGCAACATGGGATTGATTCATGTTGCCACGCCAACCCATTAAAGGTTCATTGGCTAAAGTTCCCTCGACCATTCTGTTCATGCGAAAATCTGCATTACACGCAGAAGCAATCGTCATCTTTGTGAAGGGGTTAAAGCCTGAAATATTTTCAAACAAAGTTTTGAAAGTCAAACAGCCTTCTTTCAAGAGTTGTACATCAGATTCACAGTAAGCAATCAACTCCTCTCGAAAGTCAAAGGATTGACCGTTCTGTTTCTTGTCTTTGTACCATTCTTCAAATTCTTTTCGCCCCTCGACTGACATGTGCTGAGGAGTGTAATAATCAATGGCAGGCATCTCTCCCACATACTCTTGGTGATCTGGTACATTGAACAGATGAGGAAAATAACCCTTCTTTAACTCTGAAATCCCAAACGTTTTGGGAAAAGCAGATAGGGGCATTTGAAAAAAAGACAGACTGTCAATGAAACGAATGTCGTCCAAGGTCAGCTGCAAAATTTTGGCTCCATTAAGAACACGATCTATCAGGCGTGTTTGTTTCCGATACTCCTTTACGCAGAAATGCCCATCATAACCTTGGAAATTATGTGCTATGACAGTTAAGGGCTGTTGACCATTCTCGGTCAAAGTATCTAACCAGTTCAAAAATTGCTTTACACAGTCTGGTCCTTCAAACCGATGCATAGTGTGACGTTCTTCAACTTGTGCAATGAGTAAATTGGGTTCATGCTGTTCTTTTGATTGCATTGCTTCTATGTCAAAGAAAACAAGAATCGGTGGTTTCTTTTCGTCGTTTTCCTCATCGGTTTCCACACCAGTTTCATTGGAAGCAGGACCTCGTTTGCGTGATTTGTGTTTTGAATGTTTACGTTTCCTTTTTTTGCTTTTCAGGCGTTCCTCTTCCTTCTGTTCGGCGGGTGATTTGAGTCGTTGAATAACACATTTGTGAACGCGTAAATCCACATAATTCTTACAAGATGGACATTCGTCATGGTAGCATTGATGTTCCTTAATGTTCGACCATCCTACTTCTAGTTTGTGACACATGCGACATCGTCGCCGTGTGCCACAAACGGTTTTACTCATAACAGGTTCTGGTTTGTTTTGAGTATTTTTGAAGCGGTGAGCGTCAAAACAGGTGGTACCAAAGAAACATCGGTTGCAGGCGACGCAAGGGAGTGTGGCCTTTTGGCGATGCTTCAATGCTTCCAGAAAATCCAGACAGCCTTCTTGCAGACAGCATCGACACAATACAGCTTTGTGACATTTGTGTTTGTCATTAGTGCTGTACGGGTGTTGACATTTGTAGCAGAAATAACTACTTCCAAAAAGTCCAGGCAAACTGGTGACCACATCATAATGTCCGTCCACATAAAGAAGAACAATCTTTTTGTCTTTAGAATCTTTTGAAAAGGATGTCACTCGATAGTTTAAACGACTGTCTACTACGAGCAGTTCATAGTCTTTCAGACTGTCTGTTTGCGCAAATGTTTTAAGTTCCTCATAGCCGCAAGGACCTAAAGACACCCCAGCCTCCACATGAAGTTCTTGCGCTGCTCTCTCCTGGATTTTGCCACCATGACGAAATGAACTATATTGAGGGTGTGCATCCACTTTCGCTCTAGCGGTCACAATAGCGCGTGCGCAACACAAATCATCACTGTTTTTAATTTGAATGATGCTGCGCTTGTACACACGTAAAGATTGTATACTTTGATGGCCGGCTTTGCTTTGTCGTGACTTGCCTCGGCCTCGGGGCGCAGCACTGGCACGAGTGATAGATAGTTGAAATGAATCATCCATTTCGAATTGTTGATTACTGTTTAACAGGTTTTGTAAACGTTGGACGATAGCATCTACACCTGCCCCATTCTGACGGAATTCAGCGATGCGACCACCCCAACCATGGTAACTATTTCCGATTCTATTTGAAGCTAAATTGATGTACAGTCGATCTTGGTCTCTGTCTTCATCATCAGACAATTCCAAGACTTGTTCTATAGCTCTTTGCAGACCATCACGAATGGCTGTTGTAATGCTGTCAGCAGGGATGAACCCGCCATGTTGTTGTATGCGTGTGGTAAAATGTCGCTCATGTACCCCATGGCGTTGACTGACTTGATTGATGTACGGCTGTAATTGAAATTCCAAGACCCCGGGCTCATGGCAATGAATGTTCGCCCCACAATAGCTTTGAAATTCACTTTGCCTCTCGTAGCTTTCAGCTGCTTCTACGCACAAGCTGTCGTCTTCAAGCGATGCTTCTAAGCTTAATTCGTTCACTTCGCCCCCATCCATGTTATCCTCATTGCTGTTTTGATCTAAAGTGGAAATGATAAATGTCAAAAGGGGATTTGGCTTTTATACCTTGAAAGGTTATCACCGATTCTTTCTTTTTTCATTATTATTATTTTTTGCTGTTCAAAATTGCTTCTTTCATATATTAAAGTTTGCAAATGAGTACCCTCTGCGGCGCAGTTTTTTTTTCTCGATCCGAAAGCTGGTCACGCTCGAAAAAAATGTCAAGATTTGACTTGAGCCCTCATTACTATAACCTCATGTTTATTCAGCATAGTAAATGACTTGAGGCCGCGTTACTATGACGTTATGTAGTCAGCGAATAACCGAGGACCCAAAGAAGTGTTTGTGTAGTCGTCACGACGTTTCCTATTAACCAATTCAAGATGACGACATTTGCATTTTGATTTATTCCGAGTAGTGTAAGACTTGAGACAACAGTGCTGTTTGACACTATGTAGTCAGCGGTTACCCACCCTCCACCCAAGGACTTGATCGAGTGTTTGTGTAATCGTCACGAAGTTTTCCTATTAATCAATTCAAGATCGCGGCTATGTCGCCATGTAGTCATCGGTTACACACCACTACAAGCTTTACTTTATTCAAGATGGCGTTCATTCGTATATTATCAGGACTACAGCAAACGTTCGATTATAATCAATCCCCACTCACTTTGAAACGCAAAATTTCGTCCAATAATAACCCCCTCCCAGTAAGTCATTAAAAAATAATATACGCCCAAGGATCATAATCGAAAGTTTACCGTAGTTTCATAAGAAAACCAATAGTTTGTTTATAATACGGGAGACGAAATGAACAACAGCTAAAATATAAGGTTTATCAGATTTCTTTTCTTATTTCATTTTTATTCAAACACCCAACTTAAAGTTTGGTTCGTCTTGACCGAAACCATAGACCTCCTTTTTGTATAGCAGGTTTTTCACCCGTGGTTTGAAAGCGAATTAAGCTCGCGATCAATGGTTTATTAACATGAAAGCACCTAATTTCTTCAAATTTGCTTCGTACGTTAAACTCGTGTCTCGGAAAACATTTATCCTTGGGACAAAAATGACAATGCACTAGTTCACTCATAGATTGTCCTATTTTAAACGAATACACTTGTGAGGGTCAAGATAGTTCAGGTTGAATAATACACGCTTTCACGAGGGCTTCTGCGACTTGAAAATCCTGGACGAGACGGTAATTTTCTGGAAGGAACTTTGGCGGCAGCGGCAAGAATGACACCGTTGGACAAAATTAAGGAAATGTCTGTGAACAAAAAGAATACTCTAAAACTAAACATACGCATAAGAATCACTGTTGGAAGCTATAATATTTACACGGACACATTCGTCTTACCTGGATCAGTATAGGTTCTTTCCCGTACAAACTGTAGAAATAAAAAGCATATTTTAATCATCAAAAACTTTGATTATTTAAAACGAAAAATTTGAAGCGCATCACAATTACCGCTACCGAAACAATTAGCGCTTTGAAAAACGTTCACCGTGGAAAAAGAAGTTCAAATGTGTTGACTTCTAAACCGCGCACAAAATTTTGTTTCTTACAAAGTTGATCGGTTTAAAGAAAAACATTTTCCAAAGAGAAGTAATTTTCAAACGAACGCATTTTTTTTTACAAACTTTGAGTGATTTGAAACGCATCACAATTACCGCTACCGAAACAATTAGCGCTTTGAAAAACGTTCACCGTCGAAAAAGGAATTCAAATGCTTTGACTTCTAAACCGCGCACAAAATTTTGTTTCTTACAAGTTGATCGGTTTAAAGAAAAACATTTTCCAAAGAGAACTAATTTTCAAACGAACGCATTTTTTTTTTACAAACTTTGAGTGATTTGAAACGCATCACAATTACCGCTACCGAAACAATTAGCGCTTTAAATTTACCGCCGAAAAAAGAATTCAAATGCGTTGCCTTCTAAACCGCGCACAAAATTCTGTTTCTTACAAAGTTGATCGGTTTAAAGAACACCATTTTCCAAAGAGAACTAATTTTCAAACGGGCTTGCTTTCAAACGAACGCATTTTTTTTTACAAACTTTGAGTGAATAAAATCGCATCACAATTATCGCTACCGAAACGTTTCCCGCCGCTTTTACCACCTACAACGAAAAAATCGTTTGCCCGCGAGAAATCAAATTTCTGCACACAGGTTTTCGTACAAACTTACTCGAAAAACGTTTACAAACGAGAACAAAACTACAAACAAGATTGCTTTGAAAAAGAAAAAAAAAACACTTTGCAAGCGAGGAGTAAGCTTCAATTGAGATTGCTTAGAAATATACGTGCGTCATTTCATTCAAAATTGCGGCTTTAAAAACTGAAGGAATCTTACCTGTCTTCGCAACGATTCTTCTCTCTGTTCTCACTGCTTGAACGACGTCCTTTACTCTTCGAATGCTTGTAATGAATTAAAGTCAGGCAAAGCGAAACTACAGTTATTATCGATGAAAAAAAGAACGGTGAATGGTTCTTTTGAAAGTCAACCACGAGTGGACGCTATCAGAAGACGTGTAGAGATTGGTCTGTTCCATCTAAGACACGAGGAGACGCTACTTTCCAAATGATCTTTATTGGTTATTGCGAACGTAAGCACGAGGGACGCTAAAGTTCATTTTAATTCTTGAATGGGTTTTCAAAGCCATCCGTATATAGACGCTAATATCCAAACTAAGAGAAGTGAGCTGATTGGTTCGTCCCAAATACAATAGAAAAAAAAACAATAGAGCAAACGAAGTTGAAACGGTTAGAAAGAACGGCAAAAGCGGGAAAAAATCACTTGTCCTTGACAACTCGCTCGCTTGACAGCAATCCGGTTACTCTCCGCTTAATCTCCGCTTACGCTTCGCTTACTGTTACTCTCGAACAACATGGCCCAATCTGGAGCTTCAAAATGGTCCGTAGCAGAACGAGAACAAGATGGAAGAAGATGCTTTATTTGTCTAAATGAAGAAACCGACGGTTGGGTTACGTCTTGTTGTGGCCAGCCGATCCATAGAAGGTAAGTTTGTTTTCTCATGGTTTCCCCACTCCAGTGATTTCCAATTCGATCTGGATAATGAAGACCCGTTTGAAAACCCGCTAAGTCTGAAATAACTTTCCTGTCTAAATATCGTATTTTCTTTTTGTTTAAGATGCCTAGAACGTTGGCTGGAAACTCCAGGCGCAACGGAAACCTGCCCCATGTGTAGGACACCAATGCCGGAGGTGAGAGTGTTGTTGGAAAATGATAGAGAGGTGTTAAAGAGTATGTTCGACGTAGAATTAGTGTCACAGATAAGTGCCCGTACTTCAAGAACTTCGACTATGAGGTATCGCGCACCATTTCTCTCGTTCGAAGGACGAAACTGGATTTCCCTGGAAGTAAAAACGCTACAGAAACTAATTGCGTTGATCCAGGTCATGGACGACGTAGAATTTTATCAAGAATTCGACGACTGAATAAAAAAAAACCTCACATAGTGCGCATTACTTGTTTTCAGACATTATGAAATTTAATTTGAACGTTTTTATAGAACGGACAGTGACTATGGCTTAAGATTTAATGTGCACTTCGAAAAAGTGAAATGCGTTCTTTAAAAACATCGTTCTGATCTGTATTGGCCTTCTTAAAACCGTGCAGTTAAATACGCCATTTTGAAGAAATTGCTTAATTCGTATTTTTGGCGCGCATGATGCTCGACGCATTAAGTATGTGGATTATGTGAGGTTATTTTCGATCAGAGCTATTTTATTATGTAAGTGTTTACAATGGAATGTATTTTGTTGCTGTTGTTCTTATTTGGATTTACGTAGAAGTTAAAACGGTACAGAAACTGATCGCGTTGATCCAGGTCATGAACGACGCAAAATTTTATCAAGAATTTGACGACTGAAAAAAAAAACCTCACATAGTGCGCATTACTTGTTTTCAGACATTATGAAATTTAATTTGAACGTTTTTAAAGAACGGACAGTGAATATGGCTTAAGATTTAATGTGCACTTCGAAAAAGTGAAATGCGTTCTTTAAAAACATCGTTCTGATCTGTATTGGCCTTCTTAAAACCGTGCAGTTAAATACGCCATTTTAAAGAAATTGCTTAATTCGTATTTTTGGCGCGCATGATGCTCGACGCATTAAGTATGTGGATTATGTGAGGTTATTTTCGATCAGAGCTATTTTATTTTGAAAGTGTTTACAATGGAATGTATTTTGTTGTTGTTGTTTTTAGATGCTCGTCTTAACAGAACAAGACCGGATTTACTTCAAACAATATAAATTTTATATGAATCCTTTTTTAATTACAAAACGAAACGAGAATTACGTAGCAATTAAAACTGTTCATCTCACAGAGAGAACAGATTTTATTGCTCGCTTCACCCGAAAAACGCGGGAAGAAATGTTAGCGTTTTGCAAAAGTGCGAGCCTGACACAAACAAGTAATAGACGGTCGGGAAATTTTGATAATATATTTTCGTTTATTTCTCAGTAAACAAAGTAAATAAGGACGCTTTTTTTACAAAAGCACACGTTCCTGCGTGTAACATAAGAGTACAGAAACACAAAATATGGGCGTCTTGTCACTACGACAAGACACACGTCCCACTTGTAATTAGGCAATAAAAATGTTCTTTAACAATGTTCCATTTGTTCAGTGCGTTTTAAAATGTTCTGCTCCGTGATAAAAGTTCTTCGAAACAGGGCTTGAACTTCGGGGTAAATGACATTCAAATGATTCAGTCTGTGACCAATGATAGCACTGGTAAAAGCCAGGGTGGGGGGTTTCTTGACAGGAACAAATTTCATATCCGCTTTATAACCGGTTCCTTTCTCGTTCATACTATAGGTAGAAAACGAAAACCATTGCTTCTCTCCAGGGCAAAACACATACACCTTTTTGTTGAGATCCAAAGCAAGTTGAACGGCCCAGCCAGTTCCACCTGTCACTTGTGTTTTATCAGGGGTGAACTCTCCAAAAGCGTAGACCGTATCCACTCCATTCACCACACAATAATTACGTCTCAAAAGATTGTTACTGGCTTCCAATACAATAGGGAAGGTCCGTTTTAGCACTCGATTTGCATGTTTGAGATGTTCATCTGCCTCTTTCAGTTTATCATCAGTGAGCACGCGAACGTTTTGAAAATATTCTTGTCGCTCTGCAGAGGTATGAAACTGGGGATCGTTTAACAATCGACATTTCGCGCGAGCCAAAAAGTGATCACGTGGTACCAAGACGTGAAAACGACAACCATATCTCTGGGCTTCTTGTATACCGAAATCATCTGTACCCAAGGCGCCTCCGCTGACAATTAAATGGTTGCGTTTAGCGTTGCAAGGGTTGTAAGTCTCGCACCCGTCCATCGAGAAGGAAGCGCAAGTCATATTTTAGAAACAGAATCTCGTCCAACAGCCTTTTCAGTTGAGCTAAAGCCTCGTTCAGATCTTCTGTACGCAACTGGATGTCATTTAAATAGTCTTCAATGCGATTGCTGTCTCGTATCTCACACATGTTTTGTCATAAACTCTATACAACCACAGCACAACACTTATATAGTCAAACAGTATGACCTATTAAGGGAAATATTGCTCATTCATAAGCGTTTATGACCTAATACGGAAAGTTACCGCTAATCCCATACTTTTTATTTTCCCTATTAGGAAAAATAACGCTCATATTAACATTCATAAGCGACATGACCTAATAAGATTGAGCAAGCTCGGACAACCTTGGCTGCGCTTGGGCAAGCCCTCTTAACCCATTGTCTTGTGGGATGACGTCACTTTTACATATTACACCTGACGGGTGTCTGACAAATGACCATTACAAGAGTCACTTGATCAAGTCTGAATTGCGTTGAATTAAGCTCAAAGCTCCTTCTGACCATGGATGAAGTTGACAAAGTGGAACGACAAAGAAAAGCAGGTCTTATCGGACATGTGTTTCACCTTTCTTATGCAGCGATGTTTGACAAACTCATTCAAGAAGAAAAGCTGAATCAGTGCAACGGGTGCACCGTTAGACATCCAAGTCAAAGACAGCATTCGTGTCTGATGATGGACAATGATGATGCGTGGATGTTTTATCGAGAAGACGTTTCGGAGAAAATTGACCTCGACCTTGTCATGAAGACAGTCAAAGGTGTATGCAGTGTTCTTGGATTAAAGCTAGGCAAGTCGTGGGAATGTTATCTTTCAGAGCTCCCAAAGTTCCCTTGGACCAGTATATATCTTACTTCGTTGGAACTAGATGGCTTTGATGGTGATCTTCAGAATCGAATCATTCGCGCTATCTATGAAAGGCCAAATGGAATCAAGGGGTCATTTCATATAGAATGTCCAGAAAGACTAGAAAGAAAAGAGGAAACACCAATGGACATAGACTCTGTTGTTAGTGGCATTCAAAAACTTTCCCTGACAAATTAATCATGTGTAATTTCTTTTCACAGTTGCAGTCTCTAGAACCCGACGCAACATATAGTTGAATTTGTTACAAACGTTTGAAGCTGTGATGCTCTCAGTTATCTGGTTGTTTTAATAAAACACCTTTCAAAATGTACATCAAACTTGTTGTTTTGTTTTCTCAAAGTACTCTTTAAGCTCACTGTCATCCATAACCAGCTGGGGCAAGCTTGGACAAACTTGGGCAAACTTGAGCAAGCTTTCTGCTCATCTCCCCTCCCGTACCCCCTTCCAAGAGTTTCAATTGCGCGTGGGCTCCACGCGCGAATATTATGTCAGCCATTGTTCTTTGCGTGGATCCACGCGCGTTTGCATAAATTATCCCACGCAATTAATGATATGCGAAAAAGTCACGTGGTACGATTCCACCAATCAGATGGCCGGATTTTGACCTGTTAGCCAATCAGAACCCAATGCATAAATTTGCCTGTGTGGGCATATACTACTACTGATGGCCTCTTTTGATTTGCCGGTTGAAACAAGGACTGCCAGTTTCTCGCGTTGAGCTGGAGTGTCTGGACCTGTTAAGACTTCAGGAATCGCTGATGGCAAGGAGCTATCAGGGGTTGCCTCTAGCAGCTGCATGATTTCATTATCAAATGCGGTCATGTCTTCTTGGAGGTTTGTTGCCATTGCGTATATTATTATGTATTTATTTTTCAATTATTCTCTTGATGTCAGGCAAAAGACTTTCAACCTCACGTATAAGCCCCGTCATGGTGGCTGGGCACACAGTAACTTTCAAAGGATATCGACTAATAAGCATGAGGCGCAGATCGTCCTCGCCAGCGGTTTTGATTATCTGTATTTGCATCTCCTCCGCATGACTCTGTAATTCACCCAGAAGCTGTGAAAAGACCGTGAGCTTGTGGATACTGGTTGAGGTGTTCATGGTTCAGCGTATATATATGTTTTCACATTTTCACTTCAACCCCATAGGGATGTCGCAGAGAGAAGACTAGGTGAGAAAACTTGTGCCCCTTTAATTTTGCAATCAACTCTTTGTACTCTTGTTGTTCAAGCTCACCGGCATAGTCGTCGAAGATGGCCTTCGTTGTTTTGCTTGATGGGGTGTAAAAAAGCACAATCGCTGCAACGTTTTCCCTAAAGGGTTTCGCAATGCTGGTTAACTGTTGGGTTAGCACCCACACTGACAAGCCGCTGTGGCGAGCACCGAACCCTAGTTTCACAAGTTGACTCGTGCGACCTTTCACATCCTTCGAAGCAGCACAGTCATCCAGCACAAAGAGCGTGTTTGTCCCGTCGAAGAAATAACTGGCTAAAGTTAACCATGCTTCAATCTCATGCTGCTGACAATCAATCACGAAAATGCGTGGCTCCTGGTCCACGAAACCGTCGTAGGTCTTGTTGTGGACAAATGTTGGGCAGAAGAGAACAATATAGTCAAACTTGCCCCTGAAGGGGCCACGCAGCTGATTCAGAAGATATTGTGTTTTGCCAGAATTAGTCGGCCCGATAATTAGGGCATTGAATGGCAGCTTTCGTGGGTCCATTCTCTATATATTTTTATGTGTTTAGTACTGAACTGCCTGCAGCTGTCTATCAATGATGTTCATCTGTGAGTCGCTGATGGTGTAGATGTGGCAGTGCACGTTTCCCGAGCCGGAGGTTGTCCTTTCGAGCTCAAGATGTACGCCGTCCTTTGTGTTGACGAGGCGTTGGCCGTTGCCATGTAGGGTTGTATCAGCCATTGATCTAAGGTGGATAAGGAGCCCGAACTTGTTGCCCGTGAGATATTTTGTTAGATTCATGTTGGGCCTGCCATCACCCCTCTTTTTGAAGAGGCGACTGACTTCCCTCCACATGTCGGTCCCGTTGATGCCTTCGTTGTAAATCCTGTTGGGGGAGCCGTTTATGGTGACATTAACTTTGGTGATGTCTGGGTTGAAGTATTTTTCTGAGTCCCTGGCTCCTGCCGTGTAGGGTTCGATGAATAGCAGAAGTATGGCTTTCAGTGACCTGCGCTGCGGATTCACCCTGAGATTCAGCCGAGCGTCTGAACCCTTCGAGAAGGGGACCACTTCCTCTCGCATGATATGGTCGTAGGCAAACTCCTTTCCGCTAGAGTATACACTTGTTGCCTCGTCAGCCAGCTGCTTACTTCGGATTGTCTCGTACTCAAGCTGGATATTTGTCAACTTGTAGACAAGCTTGCTTGTATCCGAACCCCTGACAACTTGAGAAGCCTGGGCGAGCGTTATCTCGAATGTCAAATCGTTGTAGAGTGCCTGTGGGTACATGACGCCGTGGTCTGTTATAATCTGGTGGTCAAGGTTGATGCGGTATTTGTTTTTGTAAATGGTCTCCAGTTTGTTTTCCGCATCCACGCCAGAGGTCGTCTTGTCGCCGGCACTAGAGCGAATCTTACTCAAGTCTACACTCTGGATGCCCTCAGGGAGCATGTTGTCTCTCTTATCAACAGAGAGGAATAGATCCTCAAAGATTTTGTAAATATCGTACCCAACGGTGTCCTGGACAGTGGTGGCGGCAAACTTCACAACAAGCCTGTCAACTAGTGCTCTGGAGACATTTTGTACAAGATAGTTGTTTGCGTGGCCGCCGGCAAGGTCGATGTTAAAGAGCAAGGCAAGCGAGCCCGACACGATAACCTCATGTTCGTTGAGCTTGGGCACCGTAACGTACAGGGTCTCGCCGGGATTGGCTGAAGTGCGTTCAAAGGTGATGCGCTTTACGGTGCGCTCTGCTTTCATAGCACCAAGAATCTTCTCGGAATTAGTTGGGAGGAGGTTGGGTTGCACGGGTTGCACGGCCATAGCCAGAGTATATATATAAATTTATATTTATATTTATATACATCATGGCAGAAGGCGGGTATGATATACCTGGCGAGAACGAAAACACCAGGCTTGACGAAGCGTTAGACCACGATGGTGACGACGACGAAGAAGAAGTTAACAGAACAACCCCCTTTCAACCGGGAGCTGCATCCACCCCATATCCTGGCGGTGAAGAGCAGATTGAAATGCATACACTGCCTCGCGAACAGAGCGGCTTAGATGATGAAGGCATCCCTCTGCTTGAAGGCGACTTCTTAGATGCAACGGAAAAAGCCTCTAGGATCAATGCAACTATGGACTGGCTTAAAAGCCGCTTTCCGAGAATGAATCCCAGCCGAATAGACCCTATTGGTTTCGGTAAAAAACCAGGAAATGTAGGCAGAATTGTTACCTTTGGGTCACAGGGTGGCGAGAAGCCCATTTTCAAGCTGGATGGTTCAGGGCTTCTTAAAGCCTTTACAGACAAATTCAAAGGGGCTCTTGGCCCAAGCGCTGAAGATATCGTCTCTGAAGACAATACAACTATAAGAGAAGAAAGACAAAGATTGAAGGAGGCAGAGAAACAACTAAAGGAGGCGGAAAGAATTGCTGTTGAACAACAAAAAGCGGCAAGTGAGGTTCAAAATCTCAGGGGAAGACTCGAAGAAACTCAAGCGAGGATTGAAGCTCTGGAGCAGGAACACGGTTCAAACGTTGAGAGTAAAACCGAGCTAGATCGGTTAAAACAACTAAAGAAAAATCTTCAAGGCGATCTTGAAAACCAGATAAAAAAAATTAGGTGCCATTCAAAAAATACAAAAACAACGAGACCAAGAGCAGGCAAAGGTTGACAAACTCAGAACACAACTTTCTGCGAAAACAAAAGAAAGAAATGCTGTCGAAGCAAGACTGAACTCCACCAAGCCGCTGGATGAGTTAAACGAAAAAGTAGCCGAGCTTGAACGACAAAACGAGGAAGACCGGCGCGTGATAGAGGATGAGAACACTTCTCCTTCTGACAGAGAAGCTGCAGAAGCCCGAGTTGCAGAACGTGTCGAAGAGCAGGGAAGACTAAGAACGCAAGTTCAGGAAAGAGAAGAAGCCTTGCCTCTTCGAGAGCGGGTCAAAAATATCTTCAAGAAATATGGCTGGACCCTTCAGGCGGTTGTTCTGGCTGCAGGTCTAGTCATAGGAGCTGTGACGATTGCCGCAATGAATGGTTTAAAGGCCGGAACCAAGGCTATTGGCAATGGGCTCAAAGCCCTAGGAAATAAGGTTGCCTCCATCTTGCCAGGCTTGATCGGTTCGATCGTGAGCTTTATCTTCAAAACAGCCGGTCAGGTTATCTCATTCCTTGGCGAGCACGCCTGGCTGCTGATCCTTGCCGTTGTAGGTTTTATGATTGAAAGGATCACCAAGCGCAGGAGATAATTATCTCATCCAGGCAAGAAAGCCTGCTAAAGCAAGCGCACCCACACCAATGAGTGCCTTGTTTACGTGATGCGGCTCGATCTTAGTCTCTTGCGTTGTGGGTGGTGTGGTGTCTGGTGTTGGTGTGCGGGCTGGTGTGGGTGTGGGTGCTGGTTTTGGGTCTTTTGGAGCTATGCCCTGTGCCTGTGTCGCCTGTTTGTGAATCGGGTTCGATGGGTGACTGTTTGGTGGATTGATCTTTGTCGGCCCTCCGTCCATGGGGCGAAGGGAGGCTTTTTTTGTGGTAAGATTGACATCATTGTTAACACCCAGCTTCATCCCTTGCGTTGCCTGCATAAGATTGTTGTTGTACCCCACCACGCTCTCTGTGTTGATAACCATGCGTGACGGCATCAGCCAGCTACCAGGGGCAACTACAAAGTTAAGCCACACTTTCGTTGCTTGGATGGCCTGCTGATAATGCTGTACGCTCTTGGATATGTCGTTCAGTCTTATAGCGTTCTCTAAGAGTGTGAGGAATACTCTCTGCGTTTCGAATGCTCGGCCTCCATTCCCAAGAATGCTGCTGCGAGTGTTTGCTTGTGCACCCAGAATGCAGTACACAAAGGCCTCGATTGACTGATTCATACGTGCGAGCCCTGGCTGTGTTAGCCCTTGTGCATAATTCGGCACAAAGTGCTCGAACTGACTAACAGCGCCCTGGTCATTACGAACGAAGTATATGCCGTTTGCTCGATAGTTTGGGTCTTTTCTGTCTGTAACGCGCTCGTCATCAAACAGGGCTAGATCGGGATCAGGATAGTTGTAATCAGTAGAACTGGGCCCATCATATGCGACCCAAATGTACACATTGCCAAGCCCGTGATTTTTGCCGTATGTGAAACGAAAGTCAGAACTGGGGTCTACACCGAACTCTTGGCAAATCCTCTTGTATGCGTCGATGTTGAACTTGTTGTCTTTCTGGTTGAATGTGGGGTCGTCTGGCAAAGCACTCACGCTCTGTTCCCCACCCAGCTTGTAGAGTATTCGTCTTGTTGTGAAATAAACGTGAAACCTGTAAAATGATCGGAGCTGCGGGGTTAGGGAGAGAGTCGAGTTCTTATCAAACAGAAGGTCACGCGAGATCCCACAGCCGGTTGTTGCACACCACAGAGCAAAGTTTAGTTGTTGTGGCCAGAAACTCATATGCGGCCCGCCGAGCCACTTTCTCCCATATTTCGCGGTTGTGAACGAAATTTGTGTGTCTCTGAAAATGTTTCTGTATTTCGTTGTGAAATAATCAGTTGGCGTGACATAGATCTTTTGCGCTTCATCGTTCAAGACAGAGCCAATCATCATGTCTTTATCGATTGAGGTGGAGAAATCAACAGCCGGGATTGGTTTTTGTGTGTTTCGGTTTAACGTCAACTGATAGGGGAAACCGCCAATATACTCTAAGCCAAGGGCGTCTTTCAGGGCTTGTGTCCAATTCTTGTGCGGTATGTCTGAGGGCATAGCCCAGGAGCCTGGGCCCTTTATGAAAAGCACTTCTCCTGTGGCTTTGTGCTTTTCGTCGAAAGAAACTTCTGTTGTAAATCTTGACATATCAGCGTGCGGAAAACGCCTTTTGAAGTCTGAGATAGCCTTAGCCTTGGCAGCTGTAGAGAGTTTTTCAGCCTCCGGAGAACTCAGCCAAGCAAGTTGCGGATTTACTGTGGGTTGTGTTGGCTGTTTTTGCTGCCGGCAGGCAGTCTACTAATCGTGTAGAATCGAGAATCTAGAATTCTGTCCTTCTGTCCTTCTGTCCTTCTGTCTGTCTCGGTTTTCCGATAATAACAATGAAATATTGTTTGAGAACCAATCAAGAGCGGTAGAAGATCTACGAAACCGTCGGCAGTCTCGGGAGAGCCTCGGCATCCAATCAAAACAAAGTAATGACAAGCCGACTCGAGCATGCATTGGCGATGCACGACTAAGCTGTTTCTGTTTCGACGCCATATTGGACTGGTTTTCAAGCTGTTTTGCTGTCCATTCGACTTGGTAATGTCTAAAAGTACGCTGGAAATCAGTTAAACATGGACAAAGGTTCTTCTCAGGGCCAACGTAGTTGCTGGATCTCTGTTGAACAAGACGCTGTGGGAGCGTATACATGTACTTAGCTTGGGCGTCGTTGTATTACTGTTAGGCATATTGGAAAATAAGCCTACATGTCTTGGGAATCTGCTAAGGAATCTGCATGCACGTTAGTTCACGATTTGATAATAGGTAGTATTGGGATAGTGTGAGCACGCTAACAAAGAAGCGCGTTAACCTTCAAAAACAAGAAGACGGAAGCATGCGAGATCGCACGCAAATTATTAAAATAGCGTGTCCACTGTGTTAGAATCTTTCAGTTTATTTTGTCTGGTCCGGAACCGGGGTCAAAACAACTTTTCAAATTGAGAGTTTTGCTGGAAGTATTCCAGCCATCATTATAATAAATTTTGAATGAAACTTATAAATTTAATCAAAGTTAACGACAGAAGTTATAATTTAAGGCGAGAGAAACAAATTTAGCCCATTCTATATTTTTTCAGTTGAGGTAAAAATGCTGCAATTTGCATAATGTGAAAAGTAATTTGAAACCTTCCCAGTAACGCAACGCATCTTGCAAAATATATCCAATTTTTAATATTCCTCCGTGTCCGAAACAAAGAAAAGAAAATTAAATGAAAAACGTGATCACTTTGAGGTTATTTTCGCTCGAGAAACATTCACCTGATTCACTAGCGCAAGCGAAACTCGCAAGAAACGATCATTGTTTACATCTTCATCGGCGGTAAAGTTTTGCACCCGAGGCTGTTTTGTTCCTCCAACTTCACCACTCAGGCGGTGTTGGACACTCTTCGCGCTGCATGCTGGGAGAAATTTAATCTTTACGTTATTTGCATCTTGACGCCAACCAGTCAACATCTCTGCTCTCCGTGATTCAAAGACGATTAGACGTAGATTTCTTCGCTTTCTTGGAGAAATTACAGCGCTTCTTCGTTTTATATCTTTCTCTAACCTTCTGGCTATTGTAAATGTGCATTATGGATGCTTAGAACAGCTATAAAGGACCGAATTTAGTGATGAAAGTCCCGATCGCAACGTGCGATCGCCGGCGCTCTCGCGCTCTAAAAAGAAAGATCGCTTGATCTGCCTGATCGCAGGTTAATCGTAACGAGAAAGACGACATTACCGTCCGTCAGTCGATGCTTTTGCTACTATCTTTTGCCGAAGTTTACAACCGTCACGTATTTCTCGTCTTTGTTTAGTGAATTCGTGCAAGGAATTTAAAAACTGGCGTGAATCTGAAGAATCGTTTGCTCTTGTTTACACGGGATGTTTCAGAAGCGCCAAGGCAAGAAAAATGAACTGCTGGTTTTGCAGAAGGCCTTATATTGCATTTTATTCTTTAGGGCAGAGTGTAATTAATACCTTGCGAGCCGTTTATACATACGAATTACAGCAGCTTACTGCCACTGGTAATTTCTAAAAAAATTTGGAAATAAAATGCTCTATTATAAATGCACCACTGAAAGTCCATCTTGCAAAATTATTGTACGGTTGGCATTTTTGAAAAGCTGGAAAGCCTTTACTTTAATATTTAGGGAACTGTATGTTGCTGCTACAACAAATTTAATTGTTTGTGTCAGCTTTTTCTATAAAATAATGTATTTTTTGGCCAATCAGTTGTAAATTTCATAAATTAACTTTTATTTCTTTATTATGAAATTGATTCTGCCAAACTGACCAGCCTCCTGCATAGGTGCATCTTGGGATAGAGAGGGGAAAAACCAAAACAATCAAGACTTTTACTTGGTTGCACCTTAAATTTGCAACACAAAATGAGCAAATAGAACATGACATATTACCCGGTATCTTCCATTGTGGCAGACACCAATAATGACTCAATACCAGCATTCACCCTCTTCTTTCCTAGCAAACATCTACATGCATGTACAGTGAAAATGGAACTGAAAGAACTTGCCAACTAAATAATTAAACTACAAAAAATGTCAATTAAAATTTTCAAGGAAGCTGAAATGAAAGTTTCCTGGATTCCATGGCTGTATGTTTAAAACTGTTATAAAAACTAGTATGCCAGTGCTTCCTTTAAATCGACAGTGGTTGAATTAGTGGTTGATTAGGAGATAAACTAGAAAGAATTAGGAGATAAACTAGAAAGGGATAACCTCTTATCTCCTTTTCACTTTTTCAATGGAATTAACTGTAAATAAACAGTTATTACTATTATTATTATTATTATTAATATTTTATACAATAAGACTCTTGTATGATGGTGTTATGAGGAATGGCAAAACAATTCAAATTCCCCACATCTGTTGCCAGTTCCTCCTGCAAACCCCTCGGGCCTCACATTGATTTAGTGGTATGACATGTACAAAGCAAGTGACTCAGATACCATCATTCTTTTATTATTCAAGTCCTCCTATGTTCAATAATTAAGTAAATTATGTTCAGTATGTTACTTAAATTCAACAGTTTTTAAAAGTGCTACTTTCCAGTCCTATATTGCAAGTAATCTCCTATTTCTTATTTGTGGATAGTCAAGTGAGGTAAACATGCGAGTGTCTATGCCGGAAAATTGGCTCAGGTAGCCAATGTTCTTGCACACTGGCTTGCATGTTTCCCTTGCTTGACTATCCCACCAAATAATCCCTGAGAGAAATGAGAGACTCCCTACTTTCAAGTCTATATGATTGAGTCTCTCCAGTATACACTGCTTATAGTAGTTGTTACATTTCTTGAAATATATATTCCTGAAAACAATTTGGGCTAAATAATTCAAATTTTTCAAAGTTTCAATTATTATTGATGTAAAGCAGGTTTTCACAAACCAAAAAAACTTTAGCTTCTTGAATTTTATCAGTGTTGTGAACATAAGAAATATTTTTTACATAAAACAAAATTTGGCACAGAATATTTTCAGGACCTTCATGAGAATGTATTACAAGTTCTTTTCCAAACTGCAAATTTGAAATAGACCTCATGATTAAGGAGTCAGGGAATACTTGAAGGGCTCAGTGCAAAAAGGGGCCTACTGTATGTGCTAATGTTTGAAAGAAAATCCAACAAAACATTTTATTTTGAGGCCCTGGACATGAATTTACAGTTTTAAAAGCACTTGAAACGGCAAAAATGCTTGAACGCTATGTTAGAATCAAGCTCCTTCCTAACATACCGATAAAAATGTCAACAGGCATCCCCAGACCATTACCAAAACTCCCTCAGCAAATTACTAAAATACTGAACAAAATCATGCAACATCTCCAGATCATAGACTCCTGTAAGAGATTCCGAGAGATCACAACTTAAAAATTTATTTTGTACATGGGGTGAAGAGCCTTCGGGCCGTTTAGAACCTGAAATACCTAGAAGAAAAAAATATATGTATTTTAGATAAAAGGAATCAGTAAAAAATAGTATTCTGAGTTCCAAAAAAGTTTGTTCTTATCCCGATAAAGCAGGTTTGCGTGCATCATTCACGCCATCACCTCCCGTGAAATCTTACAAGATAATACGTGACAAACGCGAAAAAAGCTACAACTTCAAGTCGATTTTTCACCATTAAAACGGCGGGGACCCAGTGGGCCCCCCGACCTTTTCTCAAAGTTTAACTATTAAACTTTAATTCTGTGCAAAAATAAATCCAAATACTGACCGTACGATGCAAAGAAAGGGCAAACTAAATACCCGTGTCACACATTAGTGGTAAACAAAGATTTTGAAGACAACATGGTTTTCATTGAACAAATTTGATACAAAATATGCTCACCTGAAGCTACAAGTTGGGTTATAGCTTGCCACGGTATTTCTCTTTCGGCCCTTCGAAAACGATAAACTAAAACGTTCGATGAAACGAGAAATCAATCCAAGAACAGAGAGGAGAACTCAACACGAAAGAGTGAAGACGGCCGCCATTGGTATCACTACAGTGACGCGTGATTGGACGAATGAAGTCACGTGGACCGTGTACAACACCGCCTGTTCACAACTATAAAAATTCATGAAAGGCAAACAACCCAGGCGGTGTTGGACACGCTTCGCGCTGCATGCTGGGAGAAATTTAATCTTTACGTTATTTGCATCTTGACGCCAACCAGTCAACATCTCTGCTCTCCGTGATTCAAAGACGATTAGAGGTAGATTTCTTCGCTTTCTTGGAGAAATTACTGCGCTTCTTCGTTTTATATCTTTCTCTAACCTACAGGGTATTGTAAATGTGCATTATGGATGCTTAGAACAGCTATAAAGGACCGAATTTAGTGCTGAAATTCCCGATCGCAACGTGCGATCGCCGGCGCTCTCGCTCTCTAAAAAGAAAGATCGCTTGATCTGCCTGATTGCAGGTTAATCGTAACGAGAAAGGCGACATTACCGTCCGTCAGTCGATCTTTTGCCGAAGTTTACAACCGTCACGTATTTCTCGTCTTTGTTAGGTGATTCGTGCAAGGAATTTGAAAACTGGCGTGAATCTGAAGAATCGTTTGCTCTTGTTTACACGGGATGTTTCAGAAGCGCCAAGGCAAGAAAAATGAACTGCTGGTTTTGCAGAAGGCCTTATATTGCATTTTATTCTTTAGGGAAGAGTGTAATGAATACCTTGCGAGCCGTTTATACATACGAATTACAGCAGCTTACTGCCACTGGTAATTTCTAAAAAAATTTGAAATAAAATGCTCTACTAATACACCACTGAAAGTCCATCTTGCAAAATTATTGTATGGTTGACATTTTTGAAAAGCCTTTACTTTAATATTTAGGGAACTGTATGTTGCTGCTACAACAAATTTAATTGTTTGTGTCAGCATTATTGTATACTATTTTTCTATAAAATAATGTATTTTTTGGCCAATCAGTTGTAAATTTCATAAATTAACTTTTATTTATTATGAAATTGATTCTGCCAAACTGACCAGCCTCCTGCATAGGTGCATCTTGGGATAGAGAGGAGAAAGACCAAAACAATCAAGACTTTTACTTGGTTGCACCTTTCATTTGCAACACAAAATGAGCAAATAGAACATGACATCACATTACCCGGTATCTTCCATTGTGGCAGACACCAATAATGACTCAATACCAGCATTCACCCTCTTCTTTCCTGGCAAAGATCTACATGCATGTACAGTGAAAATGGAACTGAAAGAACTTGCCAACTAAATAATTCAACTTCAAAAAATGTCAATTAAAATTTTCAAGGAAGCTGAAATGAAAGTTTTCTGGATTCCATGGCTGTTTGTCTAAAACTGTTATAAAAACTAGTATGCCAGTGCTTCCTTTAAATCGACAGTGGTTGAATTAGTGGTTGTTTAGGAGATAAACTAGAAAGAATTAGGAGATAAACAAGAAAGGGATAACCTCTTATCTCCTTTTCACTTTTTCAATGGAATTGTAAATAAACAGTTATTATTATTATTATTATTATTATTATTAATATTTTATACAATAAGACTTGTATGATGGTGTTATAAGGAATGGCAAAACAATTCAAATTCCCCACATCTGTTGCCAGTTCCTCCTGCAAACCCCTCGGGCCTCACATTGATTTAGTTGTATGACATGTACAAAGCAAGTGACTCAGATACCATCATTCTTTTATTATTCAAGTCCTCCTATGTTCAATAATTAAGTAACTTATGTTGAGTATGTTACTTAAATTCAACACTTTTTAAAAGTGCTACTTTCCAGTCTTATATTGCAAGTAATCTCCTATTTCCTATTTGTGGATAGTCAAGTGAGGTAAACATGTGAGTGTCTATGCCGGAAAATTGGCTCAGGTAGCCAGTGTTCTTGCACACTGGCTTGCATGTTTCCCTTGCTTGACTATCCCACCAAATAATCCCTGACAGAAATAAGAGACTCCCAACTTTGTAGTCTATATGATTGAGTCTCTCCAATATACACTGCTTATAGTAGTTGTTACATTTCTTGAAATATATATTCCTGAAAACAATTTGGGCCCAATAATTCAAATTTTTCAAAGTTTCAATTATTATTGATGTAAAGCAGGTTTTCACAAACCAAAAAAACTTCAGCTTCTTGAATTTTATCAGTGTTGTGAACATAAGAAATATTTTTTACATAAAACAAAATTTGGCACAGACTGTTTTCAGGACCTTCATGAGAAATGTATTACAAGTTCTTTTCCAAACTGCAAATTTGAAATAGACCTCATGATTAAGGAGTCAGGGAATACTTGAAGGGCTCAGTGCAAAAAGGGGCCTACTGTATGTGCAAAGGTTTGAAAGAAAATCCAACAAAACATTATATTTTGAGGCCCTGGACATGAATTTACAGTTTTAAAAGCACTTGAAATGGCAAAAATGCTTGAACGCTATGTTAGAATCAAGCTCTTTCCTAACATACCGGGATGTAATCTAACCATAAAAATGTCAACAGACATCCCCAGACCATTACCAAAACTCCCTCAGCAAATTACTAAAATACTGAACAAAAGACCCACAAAAGTACCTTTTGTGGGTCTTTCTGCATGTACCGGTATCCATGAACCACTCATTGTCTTCTATTGTTTGTGAGGTATTGTATTTTTGGTCTTGTTTTGCATTTGTATTATTGTCGTTCTTTGTTCCTTTTGTTTTACGTAATATGTGCTCCGGTACATGCAGAATCTAAATCATGCAACATCTCCAGATTATGACTCCTGTAAGAGATTCAGAGAGATCACAACTTAAAAATTTATTATATATTTTTTCCCTGAAAAAAGCTATGCAGGAAAAGAAAGCAGGAACATTCCATGGAAGCTGACTCAGTAATCAAAACAATATATTTGTAATAACGAAAGATTTAGATATACATTTAAGAATAAATATCAGCGATATAAAAACATGACGTTTCGGCGACATGTCACCATTATCAAATGTAAAATTATTTGTGAAGTCGAAAGTGTGAAAATATATAAATAAAAGATGCGAAGATGAACGAAAGAATGTGGCTTAATTAACTAAACAAGACTACTTTCAAGAGATTCCACGCTTCCCAAGACCAGAACCAAAACCGAACTGATCCAATCGAAAGTCCTATATACATTACCCTGCCGTTTAAAGATCAGAAATCCGCCGACTCCGTTCGCAGACAGCTAAGCGACCTTGGAAAGAAAATCGATCGTGTATTACAACCAGTTTTCACAAGTAGGAAAATCTCTGAAGATTTGAAAGTCACGGAAACAAAGCCCTCACTAGTTAACCAACAAAGCGTTGTGTATGAATTTAAATGTAATTCGTGCGATGCGAATTATATAGGCTACACGTGCCGTCACCTCCACCTTCGCATTGAGGAACACAAATATTCTGCCATCGGCAAACACCTTAAGTACGAACATAACCAAAGACCGTACAATCTTCATGAGCAATTTACCATCCTAAAGAAATGCCGCGGAAAGTTTGAGTGCCTTATTTATGAGATGCTATTGATAAGGAAAAAGAGTCCGTCTCTTAACACTCAAAAAGACTCCATACCAGCGAAACTGTTTAGTTAATTAAGCCACATTCTTTCGTTCATCTTCGCATCTTTTATTTATTTATTTTCACACTTTCGACTTCACAAATAATTTTACATTTGATAATGGTGACATGTCGCCGAAACGTCATGTTTTTATATCGCTGATATTTATTCTTAAATGAATATATTTGTACATGGGTGAAAAGCCTTCGGGCCGTTTAGAACCTGAAATACCTAGAAGAAAAAATATATGTATTTTAGATAAAAGGAATCAGTAAAAAATAGTATTCTGAGTTACAAAGAGTTTGTTCTTATCCCGATAAAGCAAGTTTGCGTGCATCAATCACGCATCACCTCCCGTGAAATCTTACAAGACAATACGTAACAAACGCGAAAAAAGCTACAACTTCAAGTCGATTTTTCACCACTAAAACGGCGGGGCCCCAGTGGGCCCCCCGACCTTTTCTCAAAGTTTAACTATTAAACTTTAATTCTGTGCAAAAATAAATCCAAATACTGACCGAACGATGCAAAGAAAGGGCAAACGAAATACCCGTGTCACACATTAGTAGTAAACAAAGATTTTGAAGACAACATGGTTTTCATTGAACAAATTTGATACAAAATATGCTCACCTGAAGCTACAAGTTGGGTTATAGCTTGCCACGGTATTTCTCTTTCGGCCCTCCGAAAACGATAAACTAAAACGCTCGATGAAACGAGAAATCAATCTAAGAACAGAGAGGAGACCTCAACACGAAAGAGTGAAGACGGCCGCCATTAGTATCACTAAAGTGACGCGTGATTGGGCGAACGAAGTCACGTGGACCGTGTCCAACACCGCCTGCAAACAACCGAAAGAAGTGAAATAAATTGGGATTCCTACCACGCTTATATTTCTTCCTTCGCTGTCCAGTGTTCACTTTTTATTAAACAAACGTTATGTTTTCGTCTATAAAATCTGACGCGGATGATTCGAGAATCGGGAAAAACCAGCACGAAATCAAGACAAATAGACTATTTACATGTGGGAAAAATCTGAGACCTTCCGGAATGCACAGAACTAAAGGATTTTTACCAAATTCCACGACGATGGTGTAAATTTGATTTATGCCAACCCGACGTTTTCAAGATTCTTATCCAGCTTAACCAGCATCTCGCAATGAGGCAGCACTTCACTTCCAATATGGAACTACTAGTTTTCTAATATACCTTTGTTCTGGATAGAGGGGATTTGGGGGACGAGGAAAAAACGGGGGTGGAGGTCCGTAATCGTGACCGCCAATGTTCAGACCGAGATTTGAACCGTGTCTGCCAAACATGATTGAATATATATATATTTAAATTTAAATATATATATACAATCATGGTTGTGTTAACAATCGTCGCACCTTCGAACCCTCACACCATCTACTTCGACCACCCGCTTCAGAAACCGAGTTACATAAGACTTGTCTCTTGTTCATTTTACAACTCGTGGCATAATTTGAAAGAAAGTGCAACTATTTCAACAACAATAAATGGCTCCAATGGATCAACTCCAAACGTGACATTACTTCAAGGGCATTACACCATTGATAGTCTAGCGAAACAATTTAACGACTTAGCCACCAAACATAGAATAAAATTACAATTATCAACTACTATAAATACACCAGTCGGCTCGATGGTCATTCACAATGGAAGTAATGTAAAGTTTAGTGACAATCTGGCAAATTTACTTGGCATAAGAGCTGTATTGTTTCTAGTAACATACGTCAAGAGATTAACATCACCAAGCACTTACTTTATCCACTGCGATCTGGTTGATAAAGAACAGAACCTGTTCAACGGTAAGCCTTCGACTGTCTTGGCTAAATTTGATCTTCGAGGTGAGCCATATGAGAAAGTTTTCTATGAATCAACACAGCAGAACATGCGTGACGTCTCGTCTGGTGATTATGTAAACAGCATAACACTGTCTGTAAGGGATGAACACAATGCCCTTTTTGACTTCAATAACATGCCCCTTGAATTTGAACTTGAGATCAATTAAAAAATATTATATATATATACCCCCTGATGATGAGCTCGACTAACGTGTTGCCATCAGCTCCTGAATACAGCGAAACTCCATCGCTTTACCCAGACTTATCCAACGGTGAAGGCTTCAGACTCAAGAAAATTTCTGACTTGCAAAAGGAGCTTGAGTCGGAGGCGAATCATTACAGGCAAGTTGCTAAGAAATACAAGCGAACACACACCATTGTTCACGGAACCGCAGTAAGTTTTGGTTTCATTTCTACAGGCTTATCTTCAGCCACAATCGTCACAGCCCTGACAGGAGCCGGGCTCATAGCCAGCCCGGTTATTGGGGGTGTTGCTGTTATTACAAGTTTTTCAGCGGCCGGCATCACTTTGTTTAGTAGGCGGCTTCAGAGAAAAATTACTAAACACGAGAAAATTTACACACTCGCCCTTGCAAAACGAAACTCTGTCTTTGAGCTGGTTTCAAAGGCTCTAACTGACAAGCGTATCAGTGATTCAGAGTTCAAAATAATCCTCCGTGAAGTTGAGAGCTATTATGAAATGAAAAATGCGATACGCTCTGGTGAAGCAAAACCCTCACAAAACAAGCAAACTCAAACTCAAACGCCAGATCTTGAAAAACTCAGAAAAGAAATCCGCAAGGAAGAACGAGAAAAGATTCAAAAAAAGATTACTTCTCTAGCCGCTCAGTCGAGTTCAGATTTGAGAAACAACTGAATACAGGATTCTCACTTAGCGTAACAAAGCGTAACACCAACAGGCGCCACATGTCACGCGACATGGTCTAAGCGCCTCAAAAAAAATTCCGAAGCGCCCCGATTTTATTTTTTCAAACGATTTATCAAAATTACATTCCTGAGCGCCCCAGTTTTAGTGAAAAAAGTGTTTTGGGGGCGCTTCGGTATTTTTGGGGCGCTTCGGTATGTTCGAGAAGCTTCGAAAAGTTGTAATTTTCTAAATACGGCCTTTACGCAACCTACCCGGAAATCACGGGGAACCCCCCCAATTGAAAAACAATTGTATTGTATTGTATAAACATGACTGACTTCACCGCACGGCTCAATGAAGTTGACAAACAACACAATTTTGCCATCCTTCGCTCGCTATATGGTGGTGATTATAGGAAAGAAATACACCGCTTGCGCCTGCCGGAAAAACTTTGCCATATCTACGAAGATATGGGGTTGGCAGAGATGGGGAAACAATATCTACAAGAACATTATAACGCCTTGCAGCGTGAACGTTGGGCCCGAAGATTTCTATCTTGTTATTCTTGCGGCGGCCCATTTTTACAATCAAGCGATTCTTGTGAACTTTATTGCAAAAAATGCGGTCGTGTGGAAGTGCTAGAGGATTATGCTCCGGCATATACGGATCAAAACATTTTGTACAAACCAAGACAAAGGCAGTCGGCACGGTGTTATGCGTTTGGGTACGCTTTAACACGAATTAACAAAAGGATTGGATTGACTATCGACAAAATAAATGAGGTGAAACGTATTTTCAAACATATACAAGCTCGGCTTCCGAGAATCTCTTATACGTTTGTGATCTACAAAATCATGGACATTACAACGCCGCTTGAAGACCCGCAACGAACGATTGTAAATTGCCTTAGACAACAGATGTCAAACAATATGATAATTAAAAACGAACATTTATGGAGCAACGCTTTCAAAGATCTGGAGTAAAAGTTGCCGCTTTCTCAATAAGAAAGGCTTCTAACAGGGCACTGTCATCGCCGATATTTTCTTCAAAAGTTTCACCAGGTATGGTTTTCTCAAGGTGTTTTTGGTTTGATAAATTTTCATGTATTTTTCTGCGAAGCCTTGCCAAGTTCTCGTGAAATCGTTCGACCTTCGGTTGAATACTGTTCAAAAATCCCTCGTGCTTGACAATTTGAAGCTCTGTGACATTCAACATTTTCCATGCAAAGAAAGCAACCGGCTTCGGCCCCTCATCTGGAGCAAGGAGAGCCTTTTTCATTCTGATGTAACGCAAAAACTCTTCATCTACGTATTCTTTGCTGAACGACATTCTGACCGCGCCGTAAGAACACCATAGGTCTTTCTCGGCTATTGAAGCCATTATTTGCTCAAATGTCTGAGTTTTTTTAAGAGCACCAATATCAATAAGTTTAGTTTGATTGTGTGTAAGCTTTTGTTTTGAAAACAAATAGCAGATGCCCCAGGCAAGAGCTGTGTGACATTTTGTCTGGTAAATATTTCCGCCGTTTAAAAGATTATTATGATTCGAACTTGGCTCTATCTGGTTTAGAGAACACATTCTGAAGTAAGAATCAATGAAAAGGGCTTTGTGGACCATAGATCCGCTAAAATAAAGGCCCGTTTGTATCTGGGGTGTATAATAACTAGGCACTCGAGTCATAGCTATTTTCCGCTTGAAAGGACATTTGAACTCCAAAAGAATTAAATTATTATCTTTGTCAAGATAATAGCCGTCAGGACTGCATATAATCTTTCGAAACAATGGGTGATCTGTTGCCAGATTGAGGGATATACTGTTGGCAAAAAC
Organism: Cladopsammia gracilis; assembly: GCA_022457155.1. Taxonomy (NCBI): domain Eukaryota; kingdom Metazoa; phylum Cnidaria; class Anthozoa; order Scleractinia; family Dendrophylliidae; genus Cladopsammia; species Cladopsammia gracilis. Next base: position 582,650 of record JAJGOT010000179.1, read on the forward strand.
TCGAACACAATGCTTCTGTTCAAAGCATTTGCGAGCGATCGGTTCGAACAGATTGCCCCAGGTACAAGCCGTATTGCTGTGCTTGTCGGCTGGCTGTAATTTATTTAAAAGCAAGCTATTTGGTGTTTCAAACGGCGAAACTCCGATCAAGGCTGCAATTTCGGATGCCCCAAGAGTATTTTGTCGATAACTCACCCAGTCGGCGCTCTTTTGTTTTAGACCAGTGTTCCTCGATTTGAGAAAGTTCAAGAACACTTGTGTTGTCGTCATCATTGATATACAAAGGTAAAGTGTTTTTTCAATTGGTAAAACCCGAGCATCTCTGTTCGAAACGCTGCGAGCGGTGTCTTGCCTTCGATGAAATCCGCAACAAAGCTTGCATTACGGATAAAGGGTCAAGATCATTCAAGGTTATAGAGGATTTTTTTTCTTGCTCATCAAGCCATGCATTCAGCTCATGCTGGCTGATGTTTGAGTTTGCAAGGACATCTCGAATAACCACCGATGATGGCGGTGGTGGTAAAACCGCCTCATGTTCGTGAAGAACTAGAAGGTTTCTTCTAAAAGGTGGGCAACCCTTATTCATATGATTATAAAACGTTGACACGCAAACCATTCGCTGACAGACGGGGCAGGGGAGTTTTGAATTACTTGCCTTCAGTTGAGCAGCAAAAAGTAGCATAGGCATCGTGTATACAAGGGTAAGCGTTTCTCCAATTGGTTATGTCTAGCTTTTGTGTTCAAATAACGGTTTATTAGGGTCTGTAACAGCTTAAAAATATAAGAGAGCCACCGACCCCGAGTAGTATATAAGGAGTCAGCTCAAACACCATTTTTTCTGAAGGCCCAAAATAAGCCTCCAAACGCCCGAGTTACCGGGCACCCAGGGTGAATGCATGAGACCTGGGGGCCCGGTAACTCGGGCGTTTGGAGGCTTATTTTGGGCCTTCAGAAAAAATGGTGTTTGACTGACTCTTTATATACTACTGCAGGCCGCCATGTTTTCTTTATGGTCATTTATAGCGTCATTGCGTTGTCGAAGATGTCAATATGGAGTTTACAGAAGAAGATTTCGCGGTAGAACCGTACAATATCCAGTCAAAAATGCATTAAAAGCATATATATATTTATAAATTTACGTGATGTTGACTTAAACTGTCGTATTGTAAGCTCACGACAACGCAATGACGTCATAATTTCCCATCATACTTTGCGAAAAGAAATCAAATTTCTAAACGTGGTCAAATCTATGATACTTATCAATTACAATCAGCAAAAGTACAATGTAGCTTGCAAAGTACAATTTAAAGTAGACTTCAAAACAGTCGTATTTTTTGCGTTGGTCATAGGAATACGCGCGGTGAACGAAACGGTCTGGAGCGAGTGTGAATATGGAGAGTGGGACTGGGTAGAGTTTCTCGTCTTACACGGGCGTGTGGGGTTCGCACGCTCTGCGTGCGGGTACTAAGTATCCACGCTTCAGACGCTTTCGGCGCTTCGCGCCTTTGCGAGCGTGCCAGCGGAAAAAAACAACTGTTTTGCAGTCTAAGTAACGACTGTTTTGCAGTCTAAGTTTAAAGTAAATTGTCGATTCTTTTTCGTTCGGCATTTACTCTTCGTAACTGAGGCACTGTCCCGCCAAAATAACTGGCTAAATAACTAAATAATTAAAAATAAAACTAAATTAGATAAAAAGATTCTTTAGAGCATAATAGAAGCAGTAGTTTGGAGAAAAAGTGCAGGATTACAAGGATGGAAGTGGATTACAGTTCATCAATTTTGATTTAGCGACAGGCGGTCAAGAAATCAAAGTCAGTTCCATCTATCAGGTGGCATTTTGAGTTTTTCAGTCGTTATTTTGTCTTTTTAATTAAAAGGTTATTTATTTATTTTTTTATTAACCACTTAGGTCTGTCGCTCAATGTTAAGCATTTTAGACCGCTCTAAAAGAAAAAAAGAATATTAATAAAAAAGTAGCAAAGTGAAAAATACAAGAATGAAATGCGCTTATAAGCGCAAAGTAATAAATGTTCATAAACGTTTGAAATTGCGTTTTTAAATACACAAGTGAGGCAAACATTGCTGTCTTTTTTGGGGGCTGATTCCATTTTGCAATTGCTCTTGGATAAACTGAGGAATACTTATAAAAGTCCCTTGCGGCTAGCGGTTGTGTGAAAGCGTACTCTTTAGAGCGAGTTGAGTACGAATGACCAGCTGATTGTAGTTTGGTGTCCTCGTGAGAGACTAGCCTGGTCTAGCCTGTTTCGCATTTTATATAGCATAGATAGCCGTGCTATAGTTCGTCTACTTTTTAGTGTTTTCCATTTTAGGGCTGAAAGTATTTTGGTTACACTATCTTTGCGGTCGAAGCGATTTACGACCCAGCGTGCAGCTCTCCTTTGAACCATCTCAATTGTGTTAAATAATGTTTTTTCCTGTATATGGGTCCCAGACAGATGAACAATATTCCAGAGTTGGGCGTTCTAAGGCCTTGTATGCCGTTACCTTGGTCCTAAGTGGACAATGTATCCTAGGTGGACAATGTATTAAATGTGACGCCACTTTTGGCGATTTTCTTATCTTATTGCAAGATAATAAAGTAAGTTTAAAGCAAGCTCCTGGCCATAATCATGAAAACACGATGTCAGCCGGGACAGTGTCCCTTTAAAAGCCCGGTTACACAGACGATTTTTTGTGCAATTTTTTTCGCGCGCTAGCTGCATCTTCAAATCGCATGAGTAAACGGGCGGCGATTTCAGTGCGAATTGTCGCGCGATGTCGCAGAGGTTTCGAACATGTTACCTGATGCAACTTGGTGGCGATTTTTGGGAAATAACAGGAAATCAAGCAAATGTCGCACCCGAATCGCACAGGAAATCGCCGCTCTTATGAATAGTTGCAACAGTAACAAAATATCGAAATACCTTTCACGTGCCTTTCTCGCCTTTCTCGCGTTCTTCAAAAGAGCTAAAAGCACTTCCCATTTCGATTTTATTAAGCAAACGTTTCTCTGTTCACAAAACACGTCTAAAGTCAGTGATTTTTGTTTTGCGACTGAGATCTTTCCTTTGTGACATAACAAAGTTGCGCGCACAGAAGTCAGCCAATCAGATTCGTTTTTCAGCTGACGTGATGCGAGCTCAAGCGCAGCGGTTTGAATTTGCACGCGGGCGAAAAGCCAAACCTTTTTATCAAAAAAATCATAGATAGTACCAAATTGCAGAGACAGCATATTAGATTTCAAGACCCAGTACTAATAAATAAAAAGTAGCGTGTGTCCCTGATCCTGATATTCAGGGAGGGGTAAGTGGAGCAAAAAATTGTTTGTTGCATTTCTTTTGGAAGCACTTAAAATATATTTTTTAAAACCATCAACTTACAGTTTACAATTCACATGACTCTGAAGATGTCTTTTGCTCAGGTTGTTGAAACAGCAGTGATTTAAAAATAAAAAATAAAACAGTTCTTTTTGGAACTACACTAACTCCACTCCACTCGAAAGACAACTGTATGATTAGGGAGTTTATGCAGCTACGACGGCGATGGCAGTTAAAAAGTGCACTGGGGGAGGGAGGGAGGGAGGGAGGGGGGAGGGAGGGGGGGAGGGAGGGAGGGAGGGGGGAGGTTGGGAGGGGGGAGGGAGGGAGGGAGGGGGGAGGAGGGATTCTAGAATGAACTAACAAGATCATGTCTGGAATTTCCTGTTTGACAAAAGATTAGGAAAGTCGGCAACACTGTTAATGATGAAATCTGGGTTACTTTCCTTAATATACTCTAAACTCTGCGTTCCAGTTAAAACCGCCACAGTCCAACAACCCGCATTCTGCCCTTCCTGTACATCAGCTTTGGTATCTCCAACTTTAATCACGGTCCGCGGGTCATTTATGCCAAAGCATTTCATAGCAGAGTGGATCATAGCAGGATGAGGTCTACCATGGCCCACCTTTTCAGCACTGCAAACGCAATCAACAAGCTTGTCCCATTGTAATGTCGATACAATTGAATCTACCACATTATGCGGAAAACCACTGCCGACAGCGATCTTCGCCCCCGAAGTTTTGAGCTTCAGAAACACGTCACTTGTCCCTGGAATTTCATTCTTAATCAACGAGAGGTGTTTGTTCAGGAAATCTTTGAAATCTTTGAATACAACATCAACATCGATGGCCAAAGACGTGTCGCTTTTAGATAGTTCATCTTCTGCAATGCGTCGAATGGCATCTTTCTTTTCTAATCCACGGTATTTATTCACGGTTTCTGGAACGACATTATAGCCATGCTTGTTAAAAGCGTCTCTTATAGCAACAGCAACAAGTGGAACTCCCTCTATACTGTCATCTACAGTTGTGCCAGCGAGATCAAACATCACCAATTTTATGTTCCCCTCGTCCGCCATGTTTGCTTCATCACAACTGAGCCAGTGATACCAAAAAGTCAGCGGCTACCTGGTGCCCAGGGCCTTATTGGGCAAACCAAGATGGCGGATTGCTTGAAGGTGAAAAAAAATTGCATTCCCTATGCTATATATTCCAGCCTAACATTACATGACATTTAAGGTATCTGACTTTTATTTTATGTATTTTCTCTTTTTAGGTACTGGTACTTCACGGATACAGGTGAGATTCATGAATCAACGAGACCGACAAATCATCACATCAGATAAATGGGCCATTCCATTTAATATCCGCACCCCCCCTATTGAGGGGTAATTATGAATTTTACCCCTTAGGAAAAAAAAGATCAAAGTGCCGACACATTTCGCCCATCAGAAAAAGGAAGATGTTGTTGATTGATCAAAGGTTCCGACAAAGTTACCCCTTCAGAAATGACTCTTGAACCCTAGAAATACCCTTCAATGGGGGGGGGGGGGGGGGGGGGGGGGGGTGCGGACATTAAATGGAATGGCCCAATATGCACGGCTTTATCGCCTTATAAGCTTATTATAAGCTTAATTAAGCTCAAATCTTTGCGTTGATTTATCGCAGACTTCGTTTTAAATAGAGTATAGTAGCACAGGAAAACGTTTTGTTTTTTAACCACTTTTGGGTTCTTTCTTTAGACAGAGTGCACAGACCTGCAAAGAAAAACTTGGTGCTTTCAGAAAAGGGCTTAAAAAACTTCCCCTTGAATTTGGTATGGTTTGATTTTGAAAAAATTTATCAGTGCTGTATAATCAATGTTACGGTTACTTATAATTTGTAGTTAGTACTTCCAGTTGCTTTCAGATACAGAATTCAGCTTATTATGTACCAGTCAATTCCAAGACCGCCCATCCCCCCCCCCCCCCCCCCGCCGGGCATACCCCGGGCATTTGATGAGAGGTTAGCTCCGCATAGTGGGGCGTTTGACGTGAAATGAGGCCCAACGGGGTGGGCATTTGACTTCAACAAAAACGTTGGTCAACGGTTGCAAGGTAAAAGATTTCGCAATCCATTCTTTCCGGTTCCACGTGTCTGTAAAGGAAAGTGATCTTTGTTTACATTTAGTATTTCGAAACATATGTTCAGAAGTTGCAATATCGTTGTATTTTTTTCGCTGAAACTAAATCTAGCTAAGAGATATATAAACAACAGACAACAGCACAAGCAAAGATGGCAAGATATTTAAAGTGAACATGAAAGATAATATACGATTTATATATTGGTCGAATTCAAAACCACAACTGAAATAGCAGCATGCATCTTACAGCGTACATGATCTCACCTCGCAAACAATCCGAACAGCACCAGTTTATAGATTTCTCTTGGCAAGTTTACAAAATAATGTTATATGAAAAAGAAAACCATCCAGATCGACTAAAAATTGTTTTGACTTCGCAAATAGCGTTGAAGAACAACTTCAGACTTTACATACAGGCTTCGTTGGCACCGAAGTTGCCAACTTCGTTTCAAAGTTCGCAATTGGGTGGCAAACTGCCAAATGTAATTGACAACTTTGCAACGTAGTATCAAATTTCCCAACGAACTTGGCAACTGGCGCGGCCAAAGTACCAAGCTGAAATCCACTGTAACTCGTTACTTTAATCCCTCCTTGCCCGGACGGTGGGGCATTTGACGCTCTGTGAAGCCCTGCACGGTGGGGCATTTGACCATATTATAAACTGCCCACATAGTGGGGCATTTGACAAATTTTTTAAAAAAGTCAAATGCCCGGGGGTTTGCCCGGGGGGGGGGGGGGATGGGTGGTCTTGGAATTGACTGGTACACTACAGGGCTGTCATTATTTGATTTCAACCCTTTCACTCTCAGAGTCAATAATGGAGACGTGTAGTGTAGTTCTAACTTTTAAGTCTGTGGACGAAACCCTATAGTGTTACCATTCAAATGAAACCTCTACAGCAGTACTTTTGCATGGTACCATTATATATTTGTTCTAACTTTTGAGTCTGTGGACAAAACCCTATAGTGTGACCATTCAAATGAAACCTCTTCAGCAGTACTTTTGCATGGTACCATTTGTTCTAACTTTTGAGTCTGTGGACGAAATCCTATGGCGTGACCATTCAAATGAAACCTCTTCAGCAGTACTTTTGCATGGTACCATTTGTTCTAACTTTTGAGTCTGTGGATGAAATCCTATGGCGTGACCATTCAAATGAAACCTCTTCAGCAGTACTTTTGCATGGTACCATTTGTTCTAACTTTTGAGTCTATTGATGAAATCCTATGGTGTGACCATTCAAATGGAACCTCTTCAGCAGTACTTTTGCATGGTACCATTTGTTCTAACTTTTGAGTCTGTTGATGAAATCCTATGGTGTGACCATTCAAATGAAACCTTTACAGCAGTACTTTTGCATGGTACCATTTGTTCTAACTTTTGAGTCTGTTGATGAAATCCTATGGTGTGACCATTCAAATGAAACCTCTACAGGAGTACTTTTGCATGGTACCATGCTGTAACAAGAGAAATAGAAACTTGGAATAACTAACACATATCCCCAGATTAGGGTTACTAGTAACTGGCTTTCAAACATCTGGACTCAGGGCTCCCAGCAGTGTCCATGCAGAAAAATAAATCAACTGTAATATTAACTTGTCATTTTTATTATCTTTAATTTTAATTTACAGTTTACATTACTGCTCCAAACAAAATTCCACCAGAAAACCAAGATGTTGCTGCCATAAATGAAGGTATAATACAATCATTCTAAAAAACGTTACTTGCTTCTTGGTGAAATTAATTGCATTTGTTGATATTTCACAGTTATTTTTCAGGCTCCAATGGGTATGGCTGGTGGTTTTCAACAGAAAATGACACATATGACCCTCTCAATCCCACTGACATCTCAAAAGGATATGATGAGTCACTCGAACTTGTGAAAACAACTTTTGCTAACCAGGTATATGAATGTAAGAAATTATATTTAGTCCTACTGGCCGTGAGCATGGGGCCGGAGGTTTTAGGGGCCATTACAGTATTTCCTGTCACTATACATAGTCCTGACTCTGAGAAAGACTATTTTTGTTAGCCAAAATATCGGCCTTTAAATATTAATCAGCCCAATTGCCATAGTACCATCCTTGCATTCAGAATTGTTTTATTACACTTTAAGTGATGTCTGGCTTGAGCATCTCTACATTACAGATCTGGAAAAACCAAACCAGTGCATTTTGTTTAATTTGTAATGTGTGGGCCTCTACATTCATAGGTTTTGTAGTTACTAAAACAAAGAATGACCAACAACTTACAGTGATCTACAATGAGTTACAATGGTCTACAATAACCTACAATGAGCTACAATGAGCTACTGACAACAATCATGCAGCTACAATGAGCTACACGCATGCAATGATCACCTACAATGACCTACAAAGAGCTACAATGGCCCTAGAAATAAGACTCACTGACAATGAACATTATAATGGCAATGATAACAAACAAATAACAAGCTAAAAATGGTAAAATTGCAGCCAGGATTCATAACTATAAACTGGAAAGGAGTTGACACTGGCTTGAATAAAAAAAAACGTAAAAGCTGCTAAGAACTAAAACGTTTTCTGTTTGTAAAAATAGACGTTTCGACTACAAAAACTCGAGTCTTCATCAGTGATGACAATTAACACATAACATGTAAATATATATAGTCTACAAATTATGCAGATATGCTGGTATATTGGCACCATGGCGACGTGACGACTTGAGAACTCAATTAGTGAATAGAGGTGTAAACATCCGGAATTTCCACGTGATCGTTCCCTGAATTCTGATCTTTAAGGGAATACCAGGCTTCTAAAAAGAGTCGTTTGTGATAATTAGCTTAATTGAAATCGTAAACAAAGCCATTAATTTTTTTTATTCAAGCCAGTGTCAACTCCTTTCCAGTTTATAAATAACAAGCTATTTAACTGTAATTTGGTTGTTAACATTCATCCTTTTTTTGTATTTCTAGGGTCCATTTGATGGTACGTATGATTGTGTAAAATCAAAATGATTCTGTTTTCAAAATGAACACTGAGCATTGATGCTATACTTACTCGAGACAGTTCAATTAAACCCAGAATAATATTTTTCTTTCCTTTAAATAATTTGTAGGTATCCTAGGTTTTAGCCAAGGTTCATGTCTCTTATCAATTCTCTGTGCATTAAGAGAACAAGGTAAAATTATTTTGTGCACATTTAATAATTATACATTAATTTTTTGCAGAACTGATTTATAGGGTGATGTTGTAGTTTAAAATAAACATATTTTAACTACATGACAGTCACTGTACATGTTGCTGTTAAAGTGATTCTGTCGAAAAAGAAGTTATAATGACAATTTTCTAAAACTATGCACAGCTATTTATTACATCTAGTACATCAAAAAAATATAATAAAAAGAGAGGGTCACCATGCCCATCTGTAAAAATAAATAATTAATAAATAGTATGTTTATAACTAATTTGCTAGCTTGTGACGGCAATATTGAAAACCCTAGCCTTGAGCAAGAGGCAACCATTATTTCCAGAAAGTTATTATTAGCAATGAAATATTAGTATAATTAGTAAATATTTTTGTTATGATAGCAGAACAATGTCATTGTGGGAAGCCTTTATGTTACCGAAAAAGAGAAACTAATGAAATAATATGGCAATTTCAGCATCTGCACACTTAGACCTGCCATGTCTCATGCCTGCGAGTCCAAAACTCCGATCTCACACCTACCCACGCCTATAATAATTTCTTACGCCTGACTTACAGATTTGAGCTATCAGCCTGAACGAATTAAAAATTTAGTTACGTTCATGAAAATATGGCTCTTTTTTGTCGGTTTTTATCGTTCTGAACATAACAATTACAGAAGTCTGAGGTCCATGGAAACTTCCGAATTCTTCGGAACATCTTCGGACATCTTCGGAATAGATCAGGTTTTCTTCGGATTTAGTTGGGTCGCCTTCGGAAATCCTGGCACTCCCACTAAAAAATTCTCACGCCTATCACTCAGAAAAAGTTGGCAGGTATACATGCTCCCAGTGAAACGCTAAAAACTAGACTAGTGATTCCATGAGAATATTTCAAAGTCTACTAACGAAAAATTCTTTAAATTTGGATTATATGTAATAGAGAGTGGTATTTTCTTCAAATACATGGAATAAACAAGATAGGTCACCATGCTCATTAGAACAAAAGGACCACTTATTTACTATCCTCAAAGGAAATCCTATTGCTTTAGAGTGCACGCGCACTCATGCATGCACAAATGATGCTAGATATTATGAACAGTAGTCATGTGCAATGCAATACTAGGGAATCACCTTAACTAATAAAGTGCAATCACAGAATTTGAACCAGGAAATTACAGTAAGTTAAACAATAGGCCATTTGCACGATGACGTCATTTGACTACTACTACCAGAATCCTTCAGTTTTTTGTTTTGTAGTGCAAATTAGGGCTATTGTTATTTAAACCGCACTGGGATTACAAAATTTAAATAAGAAAGGAAAAATGAAATGAATTCTGGTAGTAGTAGTCAAATGACGCCATCGTGCTGAGTGCTGTTGACATTTTGATATCAATTTTAAATAATTTTTAATTGTTTTCATAAGTTTTATTGTAAAGTTTTTACGCAATTCAGCCTTTCGGCTGTAACAGTATGACTAAATAAACTATCTGTCTATCTATCAAACTGCTTTCAACTGATGTGGGTGGGCTGAAGTCTGGTGTAATAGCTCTTATGCCCAAATATTATATAGTAAATCTTTTGCATCTTTGCTTCATCTACTTTAACGGGGGGTGACAACTCTAACAAAAGCTGTTTGAGCAATACTGTGTGGAACTGAAAGTTGTCCCGAAAATTTGGAATATCTTCCCGATTTTTTCGGAGACATTCTCGCAAAAATTTCAAACTTCCCGAAATTTTATCAACATGGCTCATGTTTCCCCGAAAATTTTTCAAGTCTCCCGATTCCCGGCAAAATCTTCAGATTCCCGGAAGAATTTTGTTTTTCTCCCGAAACAGTCCTTCTTAGAGTTGTCACCCCCTGTTACTTTAAGTGATTAGGTCTTAGCTTTACATAAAGTGAATGCATCACTAACAGAACAATCCAAAACTTTGTATTTAGGTTGTTTAGAGTTTAAATTTGCCATTCTTGTAGCTGCATTCAAGTCCCGCTCGTCAGGCCATAGTGTGTTTTATTCTACACCTATCACCTGTCCCACCCTGCATGTGTTTGGCGACACAGATAGGGTCATACCAAAAGGTATGGAACCAGTAGTAAAACCATTGGACTCTGTTCATAAGCTTTGAATGGTTTCAGAGATTTTTACTTTTGGCTTTCTTTGTATTTAATTATGAATTATATGAGAAGATATATAAACACTCAAGACACTGCAGGATATCCAACACTTCATTAAATTTTGTCAAGGTCCCTTCTTGGTTTTGGATATGAATTAATTTTGTGCAAGTTGATATCATTTTTACCTTGTGAATATGCAAGTTATAGCAGTGGGCAAAATTTCACTTGATTGATCAATTGGTCGTTCAGCTGTTAACATTGAGCCCACAATATGTAATGGTCACCTGCCTTACTCATGGGGATGGCATTGTAGGGAGGGGAGGGTGGGGAGTTGGATGCAGGGTGTGAGGGGGAGTGGTGGGGGGGGGGGGGGTGGTGAAGCAAAACATTTAGGAGATGGGAGGGTCTTCAGAACATTTTGTGTTCACTTGTGGGCAAATACTGATATTTTTTTTATTAAATACAGAAAGGATCATCTATCTATCTAAGTACTTGAATTGTAGAGAAGTCAACAAACAATGCCAACCACAAAGTCCTAAAATGAAGGATCACTAGAAGCGATCGTGGAGACTTGAATAATGTTGAAATAAACTAATTGTAAATAAACTAATTGAAATAAACTAATTGTATAGGTCTTTAGCTGTATTTGCTCTACGTTTCGGCCGTTGCGGCCTTCCTCAGGAGCGTACACTAGTTTGACAATAACGGTAACGGTTAGGTCAATATGAATTCAAATAATGCACTTATAATAAACGGTTAACTGTGACGAAATAGCGATAACTTGACAAGTTCAAATAGATTAAGGGTGCGCGCGCGTGTAAATTTAGAGTAGGTCACGGTAATAAGTTGAAGTTGGTTTCTTGACCTTTACAATTAGTCTATCTAAGTATCTATCTAGGTCTGTTGCCTTTTTCTTCCGACCCATAACTTAAAAAAAGGGAAATCCCAGACCTACTTCTTTCATTGGACTTTTTTGGAGAAGCGCTTATTATTGATTAATAATAATATTATAGCCCTGTCATTCTAGATTTCTGACTTATTTGGTCTATTTTTGCCATTTGAAGAATTATTGATAATCTACTGTTCTTTTGAATTGAACAGAAAACAGTGAAGAATTATTACAGCATTTTTCAAATGCCACCATTCTCAATCATCCAGGAGGTTAGTGAATCAATTTGATTCAGGTATATGTTTATTTACTGTAGAATCTTGGTAATAAAGATGTTATTTATTTATTATTTATTTATTATTATTGATAACTTGAACCCCCAGTTAACATGAACTTCTCATATACTTGTCAATCCAAACGAAATACCAAGCAGCTATACTAATAATATTAATTAATCATTGTTGCAAGATTTTATTTTTAATTTCTGTTAGCTATGGGTCACCTGTTTTTCAGTTGTATTTTTGTTTTTCCCCAGTTGGTTTAGGTTGTTAGGATTCAACTGTTTTTTGTTTGTTTTGCATCAGGCAAAGTCAGGAGTGCTCATCCCCCCCCCCCCCCCAACCACCCCCTGCATTAGTCGAGCATTCACAGACATTCAAATCCCTGGGGTCGGGGATCAGCCTTTTTTGTGTATTTTATTGCTTTTTTCGTTTTTACAAAAACATACATGTTAAAACACAAAATACAAAGATAGTTACAAAACACACATACATACATACTAGAAAAAGAAAAAGAAAAAAATATAGGCATTAGCCTACCTTCAGTGTACCCCAAGGCATTTGATAACCTCATGTTTTTTACTTGAAAGAATCCTCGCGGTTCCATTTCTAGATCTCATGAGAAATTTATTGTGAACTTGTTCTAATCATCCACTTGAGGAAAACTGAGGGAAAGCTCTTCTCTGTTGACTTAGTTTGCCTTCAAATAACTTCTGAATGAGTCTAGATTTGCAAAAATTTCCTTCTTGTTTTTAATATACCCAGGGGCATTTGCACACCTTTTAGCCTCCCACCCCCCTATGGGGCTTTTGCCAATTTTTTTCTTTAAAAAAAAATCCTAATGCCCAGGGGTTGTCCCAGGGAGCAACATGAGTACTACTGCAATTGACTGATGCATTAAACATTGAACGTGAGACTTATGAAGTTTCAAACTGTTTATTACTTTCTTTATGCGACTGAAGTCACAGATATATGTTCCCTAGTTTACAAACCACGGTCTGTCATGAATTTGACATTTGCAGATTTCCTATTTCAATTCCACAATGCCTGATTGCAGATGTTTGTCTTCTGAAAACACATGCATTTGTTGCCTTGAAAACAATGTACTATTTTCATTGCTATGTTTGCGCCGTAATGGCCTCACGCGCTACATAAATTAGCACATTTCCCCTCCTGAGACCGTTCTAATGCCTTTGGGTATTTCGCTTAGTATTTATAGGCCCTCCCGACTTGAGATCGTTCTCATTTTGCGTTCATGCCCCGAGAGGTCTCTTCAGAGGTGTCCTTTTTTGCCCCTCCCTCCTCCCCTCAGGCCTCAGCGACGGAAACCTCCGCATGCTGCACTTCTTCGCATGCGCGGAAATTATTTTCGCCCCATGTCTTAATACCCTCGCGTGTGCCATAGAGGTGCAGCATGACAATGAAAATTATTCTACTGTTTAATTTTGTAATTCAACTAACACTGCATTACATTACTCCACAGGACATTTTGTTCCCACACAAGCTCCGCAAAGAAAAGTGTACATAGAGTTCCTGGAACAGTTTATCAACAAGGCTTAACAAGTTTATCCAAACAAGAATTCCAAGGCAAAAGTAGCAAGTGTTGTTTATTTACATTCTGCATTTGATGCTCTTATTCAAACAAGACAGCTTGGAATCGCTGAAGACAGGGCTTCACAATTATCATATTCGGCAGGATGGTTCATTTTTCGACCTATTAATATAACAAAAATATCAAAACTATTTTGATTTTCCAGACTAGAGAAATCTTCGGTATTTAAAGAACCTTCTATTAATTTTTAATTGAAATGACATTAAATTTGTTCTTTTAAGTTTTAACCCCTCCTTGAGGGAAGTTTTTATTTTTGCAAAAGTACTTAATTTTAATGCCCGTTTCAAGGGTGCCCAACATAAAATTATAGAATTTCCGTGCATATACTGCCGATACTGATTCGGATTTTATTGAAATGAAATGCATGTCATGTTTTTATATATCTCTCAGTTAGTACGCGCACTATAATTGGTCAATTTTGCGGTCTGTATTTTACATTATTACACGAGAACCAAGACAGTCAAATGGCCAATAACTACATGTAAAAACAACCAATCAAAATGCTCTATTGCCGGTCCATTATTCTTTAAGTATGGGACTTTGGACCGGGCATTGTCCTGCCGGAATGATCCCGCGCGATTCTTTTGTCGTGTAATAAGTCGTGTAATAAATATGTTATTAACCACGCTTGCTCGGGACCGTACTGCGAGAATGTCGGCCCTCGGTCTTTTTTGTACTAAAAAGTGTACCTTGATTCCTCAGCGAAATTTGTTTCCTTGCAGTGTATTCCATGAGAACAATTTTAAGGTACGCATTCACCATTCCGCTCTTACTACAGCTCACGCTGAAATTTTGTCAGGTTCGATTGAAATTTAAACTCATCCGTGCACAAAATTCGGCATTAGGCCACTAAAGCACAACAAAAAGCCAATGGTTCGCATCTAATGGTCCGTCCCATATCAGCCTCGTTTTTCTCGGTCCGTGCTGTATATGTTACGAATCCTCGTTTTTTTCCCCTCGATAAAAAAAAAAAGAAAAGTGTTCAAGATTCAGAGTTATGTCGCAACTAAAGAAGTTGCAAATAAAGCGCAGAAAAAAAAATTAATCTGAAAAACGTTTTTGTGTTGCGTTTCTCAGCTTTTATCTCCTTCGATGATACAGTTATATGCAAATATGCATAAGCACAGCAAACTAAGTGTAAAGCAATGTGCATGACGAAAGTGTAATGTTACAGACGCTGCTTTTTTGCTTGTGTTATCCCGGCTCACAACGGGCGGAGGAAGCAAGTTTAAGTATGGCATAAGCAGAGGAAACCTAGGTGTAAAGCAATATGCACGATGAAAGTACATGTTACAGACGCTAGTTGCTTGTGCTTGTTATCCCGGTTCACAACGGGCGAACGAAGCAAGCATAAGCGCAAAAATCAGAAGAAACATTTTCCTTTTCTTGGCTTGCCTTTTTGCTTGCTTCGCAATCGCCCAAGTAAACATTTTTCGGCTTGTACCGCTTGTGCAAACGTTTGCGTCGTTTTATGCGTTTGGCTTCTATTAAACCGGCAGGGGTAATTTGCCGAACGCCGAACGCCGAACGCCGAACATTGTTCTCACCCACAACAGTGAATAAAAGCTAACCAATTTGAATCACTGCTTAACCCTAAATACTGTAAATCAGTGCTACATTGTTTAGGGTTAAGCAATAATTCAAATTGGTTAGCTTTTATTTACTGTTGTGGGTGAGAATAATGTTCGGCGTTCGGCAATTACCCCTGCCGCTATTAAACTGTACAGTCGGACTTCCCTTTATACGGACGACCCCGGCCAAGGTCGCGCTGGAGAGCGAAGTGGTCATTGCTGACCGTGAACTGTGTGATGAAGCACAGTCGTCAGCAAAAAGCTTAATGCCAGATGTAGTGTTTGTAGGCAGGTCGTTTATAAACATAAAGAAGAGGATGGGATCGAGTACGGTTCCTTTGGGTACCCAGCTCCCGGGGATCACTTCAAAGCGACCTTGGCTACGCGTTGATATTCTCATTTGTTCGCATATATAAGCTATATGGGTATGTGCCGCTGTCAAAAGAGTATAGTTTTGTAATAGTTTTGTCTTGGTTAGGGTATAGAAATCAGAGAGTTTTGGTCTAGAATAGGATATAATTTACCAGGCAACTAATCAGTGGTATAAAGATAGATCTAAAATTTCCGTCACTTCTGTTTTAGAGTCGATGCTTATCTCGAGATGTGAAATTTTCCCTACAAAGTGTTTCGTTGTTACACTGAATAAATTTCATTGAAATTCCACGGTACTCCATTTCATATTTTCTCCTTACCTCTGTTTAAAAAAAAAAACCAGGTCCAACAACGTTTTTACTCGGACATGCAAGTTATTTTCATGTCACGAGATGTTTTGTGCTAGGCTTCAATGCAACTCAGAAATGGTGTGTTCCTTCTTTTTTTTTTTGCTATCTTGCACATCACAACTGGTTGATCTTGGGAAACGACCAAGGAGGAATCGGATGTCAGTAAAACGCGGGGTCGGGGCCGGGCTCGGGGTGGGATTAGGTCTAGGATTAGGCATGGGATTAGGCATAGTGTTAGGATTAGGTAAAGGGATTATATTTAATCCCAAACCTAATCCTAGACCTAATCCCACCCCGACCCCGGCCCCGCGTTTTAATGACACCCGGAGGAATCCCCCTACATTGTCTTCATTCTGAAACGTTTGAACTCCCCACCCCACTCACACATTTGTGTTTATTTTATACTTTTGATTCACCTGTATGTTTCAGGCACTTCAATTGGTAGTGAAGCGAAGAAAAACGCGGGCGCGCGAAAAAATATTTCAAGTCATGTCAAGTTATCAAGTGCTACCAAAACGAATGCAACACAACTTTTTATCGCGCGTCGCTGTTTTTTTTTCGCTCCACTTCCCCCTTTCTCTGAATGTCAATCTACTTTTTATTCATTAGTATAAGTTATTGAAATCCAATGTGATTGTCTTGGCAATTTGGTACTATCCATGATTTTTTTTTTCGATATTTGTTTGCCTCTGTGGTGCGCGCGCAAATTCAAACCGCTGCGCTCCAGTTTGCATCACGTCAGCTAAAAAACGAATCTGATTGGCTGACTTTTGAGCGCGCGCTTTTCCTCCTTTGTTATGTCACAAAGGAAAGATTTCAGTCGCAAAACAAAAATCACTGACTTTAGACGTGTTTTTGTGAGCAGAGAAAGATTTGTTTGATAATCTGAAAATGGGAAGTGCTTTCAGCTCTTTTCAAGAACGTAGAAAGGCGAGAAAGGAACTTAAAAGGTATTTCGACGTTTTGTTACTTTTGCAAAAAAAGTTGACAGTAACGTAATTTGTACTTTGCAAGCTACTTTTGCTGATTGTATTTGATAAGGAGCCATAGATTTGAACATGTTTAAATTTGATTTCTTTTTGTTTTGCCGGTTATCACTTGCTCTGCGAATAAACACCTGCTTCCACGGTGCTTTTTTGTGCTGAAGGAAGCGAACTTGATTGTTCTAAATGTTTAATTCTACGACAAACTTAAGTTGACATAAATGTGTTGGCAAACTCAAGTCATTGTGCCGTGAACTTAACAAACATGTTAGCAAACGGTTGGCGACAATTAGCAAGTTTCTATTCTCGTCAACTTTTTGGCCAACTCAATTTTAGGTTAGCAAAATCGCATTCATTTGACGTGCGAACTGTTTGTCAAATACAAGATTTCACTTTTAGAGAATCAAACGTACCCGCCCACTCAATTCGGAGGGTCTCCCAGGGGTTTTTGGGGAACAAGGGAACACGGGAAATTTGGCAATGGGAACACGGGAACAAAGCAAAACAATCGTAGGGAACAAGGGAACATCAAATAGGTTAGGGAGCAGGGGAACAAACACAAAAAATTACAAGGCCTTACGTTTTTTACATAAACATGGGGGTGATAGAAGATTTTCTGCTGTTTTCTGATTTCTTTGGCAAGTTTTTGTTCCCATCTTTCGTGTCTACTCGTCTCTACCTCTGGCGCTGAAATCGTTCTTTTCCGACAAGTGCCGACAATTGGTTTAATATTTAACTTTAACGATGTTATAGCGGTTTTCTAAAGACTATTGATAATCAATACAGCCCGGGAAAAGGTGCAATTGTCAACCGTGTCCAGGCGTGGAAAACATGACCCAGTGCCAAGAGCTGAAAGAAAAAGGTGCAACTTAGTGGTGCCAAGCGCAGGAAAAAAGAAAACAATTGCTAAGCGCGGGAAAGCGTATAACTAGTGCCAAGCGCAGGAAAACATGTAACCGATGCCAAGCGCGGGAAAACGTGCAACCGATGCCAGGTCAGAACTGGTCAATTTTGTCAATTTTGACAGCACATGTGCAGCTGGTGAATTCGAAAGTCCTGAGGATGGATGTGGTCGATCTTGGTAGAAACGTTGACCGTATGTTGCTGCCAGTATGGAACCCTGAAACCCGTGAATGCAGCACGTTTTCCGGAAATGGCAAAGGAACGAGGGATGGCAAATGTGGCCAATATGTCCAGCCAACGGGTGTATTTGCTGAAAGGAAAAAAGTCTTTGTGGTCGACTCTTCAACAGGCTGCTTGAGAATGACAAGTGAAGTGCTTCCTTTGGTCAAGTATCTGAGTAATCTTCAGACATTTGCTGTCACATTTGGCTTGCACCAGAAGAAACAAATGTCAACGTCGTTCACTATCGACACAGCAATTGCCAGAATCCAAGAAGTATATGACTTTGATTGCCAATGTATAGATCAAGTCAAAGCCTTCCTTGGGACAGCAGCCCAGACTCAAGGTCCGCAGAGAACCGTTTCGTCAGTCGTTGTGGAGGACGAAAGAAGGATCTTGCTTGCACTGGGAGAAATTAGAGATCTTTTTCGAAAGTATGCCCCACAGCTTTTGGATGTGTTCAAACTTAAAAGCCTTTTGACGCTGGTAGTGGAGACGTTTTTCTCCGAAATGAGGGCAGGTGCATCTGACATGCCAATGCAGTTGCAATTTGATTTCCGCTTCAGTCGAGCAATGAAGGAACATTTAAAGCAGATGTGCACAACCAGGTTTTCATACTACACAAGTGCGACGTCTCATTACCCAAGGGTCAAATCCGTCTTGAAATATTCAGCCCTACCTAAGATGTCGGCCCCTTCTACAGCACAGTTGACAAAGCAACAAGTTCAGCAAATGACAGACTGGCGCATGAAGTATGGTCAAAGTGTTCCACAGAAGACTGTGCGCAACATGAGCACTAAAGATAATCCGGGTACTCTGCCGATAAATCTTTATGCCCAGGTACAGCCTACAATAACGCCTCTGGATTTCTCGAAGATCGCAGAAGATGGACAAGATGGTGCCAGAACAACTACTCATCATGACAACTCACACGAACTCCATTATACCTCCGTCGGGAGATGTTGTTTTTCTTGCATCTGACGCCACATCTGGGCGGACAGTGGTATACGTACTAGAAGAACGCATCACTGCCTCGACAAAGAAAGCAAGGCCAGGTTATTTGAAGGTGACCCATTCAATCCTCTGATATTTTATACAGAAGGTGTTTTCGAGATCAATGTTAAGGACATAGGTGGCTCATTGGAAGAAACTGTTAGAGGAGATGGCAACATTGAACTGACAGAAAATGACTTTATAAGGTATCAATCAAGAATGATTGAATGCGTGGATGCAGTGACTATTGAAGAGGCGAGGGAGATCAGTGAGGGCCTGGATACTGACCAAGATCGTGCAGAGGATGCGAGGCCAAGACGTGCATCACGTGCGAGAAAGAGGCCACATACGGACGATTTTCTGTATTATGACGACTGAAAAGGTGAGGTCAGGATTCTTAGTATTTCCCAAGCATTATCTTCATTTGTTGGAAAAAGTTGATGTAATTACAACGATTTGTTTTAAATTTTGTTACGAAATACTTTCACAAAGTCAAAAATATCACAGAAATAATGACCAAAATTTATCAGCAACACTGTAGACCTTCAATCAGGTATTTTGTTTTGTTCAGTTTGGTTAATTAGGACGTATATGCTAAGAATAAGAGATAAATTACGTATATGCAAAGAATAAGAGATAAAATTTAATTTTGAAAGGGTAACAAGGGAACAAGGTGAAATTTTAGACGGGAACAAGGGAACAGAGTTAAAATTTTGAAGGGAACACGGGAACACAGACCCCCCCTGGGGGACCCTCAATTCGAGATTTGACGTCTCGGCCTGAGCCGGAATGGCATTGAGGTTTCTGGAAGTTTCAATCGTAAAAAGAAAGCACGTTTGCAACTTTTTGAAGTTTCGTAGCATGAGTTCGCTAACTTTTAAACTTAAATTAAACTTTTCAAACTGTTATTACTCTTAATGATTTCATTAATATGCTACATTTCTTTTCAATTATCCACAGAAAGCGAAAGCTTTATACTAGTTCCATGACTGCCTCCGAGATGGAGGAAGTAATGAAGATTAAAGCTCAAATGGAGAAACAAATTGAAGCTCTAACCAAACAAATTTCTATCGAAGAAAGAGCAATGTTTGCCAAAACTAGCAAACCCCTGCAGCTGGCCAAGTCTGTCTGGTATGACAACATTTTCTATAAAAATGTTCTTTCTCATTACTATGTCCTGGTGAAGATAGCTCCGAAAAGAAACGCTAATGATTGACGTTTCTTCAACCTGAGCTGAAGTCATATTGAGTCATATTCAGGACTCTGTAGATCGACCTCCTCAGCTCAGGTTGTAGGGACGTCAGACTTTTAGCGCTACCGCTTACCCGCAAGATTATACTACCGTGTGGCACTATATTTTTGCGGGTTCTAATTTTTTGCGTCGAATTTTTGCGTTTTTTTTTTCATGGTCCGCAAAAAATGGTCCCCCCCCCAAAAAAAAAAAAAAAAAAAATCCTGAAAAATTTTCTCCGCAAAAAATTTACTCTACTACAATGTAAAAGCGTGCTGTGGTCATTTACTAAAACGTCTCTTTAACTGAACTCGTGTGATAATGGTACCGTAGATCACGCAAGATGCAATATAGAAGGACACTGATTAACGTAGTTTTACATCTGCCTGTTCTTTCACCTGTTTCGATTGTATGAAGTCAAATAAAAACCCGGAGAATGTTGTAATTCCAATTGAACTTGACTTCCTGCAAATCGCAAAAATTAATTCCCATCAAGAAAAAAACAGTCTTACCCAATCGCAAAAATTAATTCCCATCAAGGGAAAAAAAAACAGTCTTACCCAATCGCAAAATTAGTTCCCGCTAAACATAAAAAATCGCCCATTCGCAAAATTTAACTCCAGCAAAAATTTAGTGCCACACGGTATGTAAACCTTACAAACTCTTAGATTATAGTTACGTAATACTAAAGGTCACAAGAGGTGGTGTTACATGTTGCAATTTTTCAGGCTCGCGGCATGTCTCGCAACGCCGCGTTGCGAGACATGCCCAAGCCTAAAAAATTATAAACCATAAACCATTGCAGCGTGTAACACCTCCTGCAATGGTCAAAATTGTTGCGAGACAAGCTGCTGCAATCGTACAGAAAGTAGAATTGGGTTTTACAGCAATTTTTGTTTTAGCAATATTGCAGCGTGTAACACTCCCTTTGCACCAAGTCTAGCAATGTTTTGGTTTTAAACCCCTGAGCGCATGCGTGACAACTTTCCGTTGCGCAAAGAACGTTGCACCGTGTACAACACGGTTCGTGCAACAGCAATGGTCTTGCAGCAGGTCTCGCAACGCCGTTGCGAGACTTGCTGCATGAAAAATTGCAGCCAGGGTGTAACACCGCCTGAAAACATAAAACATGATAAACAAAACAGAAAAGAAATATAATCACGAAAATAAGCACTTGAAGAAAATTTCCCTTATTTTGTGTTTTTTTTTTTGCAAGTGGGAATCAAACTAGCGTATAATATGAAAAGCAGAAGTATTTAAGAACAATCACTCGAGGTTTCGTTTTTCGTTTGAACAGTAACAGAAGCTATAATGACGGCAAAGCCACAACGACAACGACGAGAAAAAAAAACAATCCTTATAGACGTCGCTAATGTCACTTCTAGGTGAAGCGATTTTACTAGTTAGACCCCAGCACAGAGACTTAGGCCTACGACATCATAAATTAACAACTGTCGCACTTGTTTAACCTTCAATTCTCATGCGCTGCCATGGACTTAGCTTGCGAATACAGTCGCCTCTCGTCGCTACCGGCCGCTAGGGGCGTTCGTGCGAACGGCCGGGAGCGATGAGAAACGGCATGGACTCGCATGTGATCTAACCTTGCTGACTATTTCTCTTATACGATCCATTCTCGATTTTGCGCGATTAATAGATTCATATTTCCCTCTCCTTCTCTTGTATTCTTTTCAAGGTCTCTTGAAAACCAAGAGCCGACAGAAAATCAGTTAGAGACAAAAGACCTCCAATATGGCCAGTTCCAACTGTTTGAACACCACAGGCTAATGCGTGAAGCCTGTCAGTTTGACCAGTATAACAGAGAACATCCGCTTGAAAAGTGGACTGTTGGCTCGCTCCCTAACTTGTACAAATGTTCTGTTGTGAATTGTCATCCAAGATACTGGGAAGTGTGAACTATGAACTTTAAACTTTGAACAGTGAACTGAAAATGAACTGCGAACTAGGGATTAATTATGAACTGTGAACTTTGAGCTGGGAATTGAAAACTGTGAGCTTTACATGGTAAAAAGTTAAATATTTGGACCTTTTATGAAGAACATTACTCATTATCATGAGTGAACGATAGCCAGTCTGAAAATGAAATTTCTATTAGTTAAGTAATTCAATTAATTAATAATGATATATATGAAATCACATGAGCCTATCACATGTACCTGAGAAGATGAACAGGCTTCGCATCACTAGATATTTGTGAATAGAATAGTGTAATTAAAATAAAATAATTTATTCTTAATCACATATCTCGTTCTTCTTTTTCCTTTTATGAGATTATTAATTAGTGAACTTTAGATTTGAATCATCGCGAGTACGAGATTGTGTACGAGTACGACTTTTGAATTTCAAGCCAGTCACGTCCCCAAAGCTGTCGGTCCTTTCTGTTGCAAACCAGAAGATAAGAAGACTCTAGGTATAAAATTGTGCTGATAAATGGTTACTTAGAGCACGTGAACTTGGTCTGAAAAGTCGTACTCGTACTTAATCTTGTACTCGTAGTCCGATCTAAAGTTCGCTATAAATATTGAATGGGTGGTTTGCAACCATTCCCAAGGACAAAAGCGCAGTGGCCATGCTGGTGGACGGAACAAAGGAAAGCAATACAAGCTAATGAGAAATCTTTTGTTTCATATGCCAGCGTGACGTCAGGTGAAAACGTCCTATACGCCACGTCAATAGGCCCTTTGTGACGTCATACGCGCAAAGACTTGTGGTAGTTATTATAGTAGACCCACGAAGACTGGGTCAAAAGATATAGTTGAATCTCCTGTAAGCGATCACCCACAATGCAAAGCCAAAGTGGTCGCTTACGAGAGGTCATATTTGCACTCAACTGTATCATCAAAAGAGGTACGAGCTGAAAAACACAAAACAAAGCGAGAGGGAGGGGGTAAGGAGCTCCTTCCCCCCTCCCCCTCGCTTTGTTTTGTGTTTCTCAGCTCGTACCTCTTTTGATGATACAGTTAAGTGCAAATATGCATAAGCACAACAAACCTACGTATAAAGTATTGGCATGACGAAAGTGTAATGTTGCAGAACGGGCGAAGGTAACAAGTTTAAGTCAGAGTATGGCATACGCACAGTTATGGGTATGTGTCGCTGTGAAGGGTATGGTTTTGAAACAGATTTTTCTGGCATATATAGGGAATAGAAATCAGAGAGTTTTGGTCTAGAATTGGGTCTCATTTACCGGGATATACTTCAGTTGTGTGAAGATAGACAAGATAGATCTAAAGCTTCCGTCACTTCTATTTTGGATTCCCTGCTTATATCTCGAGATGTGGGCGTCAAAATGACAAATGAAATTTGCCCTACAAAGTGTTTCTTCGTCACACTGAATAAATTTCATTGAAATGGCACGGTACTCCATTTCATATTTTCTCGTTACCTCAGTTATAAAATAAAACCAGTTCCAACAACGTTTTTACTCGGTCATGCAAGTTATTTTTATGACAAATATTTTCTGCTAGGCTTCAATGCAACTCAGAAAGTGGTGTGTTCTTTCTGTTTTGGCTATCTTGCACATCACAACTGGCTGATCTTGGGAAGCAACCCAGGGGGAATCCTCTTAAATTGTTTTCATTTGGAAAAATTTGAACCCCCCACCCCTCTCACACATTTGTGTTTATTTTATACTTTTGATCCACCTGTTTCAGGCATTTAAATTGGTAGTGAAGCGAAGAAAAACGTTAACGCGGGCGCGCGAAAAAATATTTCAAGTCATGTCAAGTGCTACCAAAACAAATGCAACACAACTTTTTATCGCGCGTTGCTGTTTTTTTTTTTTTTTTCGCTCCACTTCCCCCTTCCCCTGAATGTCGGTTTACTTTCTATTCATTAGTACAGGGTCTTGAAATCCAATCCGATTGTCTTGGCAATTTCATGGTACTATCTATCATTTTTTTCGATATTTTGATTGGCTCTGTGGTGCGCGCGCAAATTCAAACCGCTGCGCTTTAGCTTGCATCACGTCAGCTGAAAAATGAATCTGATTGGCTGACTTTTGAGCGCGCGCTTTTCCTCCTTTGTTATGTCACAAAGGAAAGATTTCAGTCGCAAAACAAAAATCACTGACTTTAGACGTGTTTTTGTGAGCAGAGAAAGACTTGATTGATAATCTGAAAATGGGAAGTGCTTTCAGCTCTTTTCAAGAACGTAGAAAGGCGAGAAAGGAACTTAAAAGGTATTTCGACGTTTTGTTACTTTTGCAACTATTCATAGAAGAATAAACGCTGATCGAAAAAAAGTTGACAGTAACGTAATTTGTACTTTGCAGGCTACTTTTGCTGATTGTATTTGATAAGGAGCCATAGATTTGAACATGTTTAAATTTGATTTCTTTTTGTTTTGCCGGTTATCACTTGCTCTGCGAATAAAAACCTGCTTCCACGGTGCTTTTTTGTGCTGAAGGAAGCGAACTTGATTGTTCTAAATGTTTAATTCTACGACAAACTTAAGTTGACATAAATGTGTTGGCAAACTCAAGTCATTGTGCCGTGAACTTGACAAACATGTTAGCAAACGGTTTGCGATAATTAGCAAGTTTCTATTCTCGTCGACTTTTTGGCCAACTCAATTTTAGGTTAGCAAAATCGCATTCATTTGACGTGCGAACTGTTTGTCAAATACAAGATTTCACTTTTAGAGAATCAAACGTACCCGCCCACTCAATTCGAGATTTGACGTCCCGGCCTGAGCCGGAATGGCATTGAGGTTTCTGGAAGTTTCAATCGTAAAAAGAAAGCACGTTTGCAACTTTTTGAAGTTTCGTAGCATGAGTTCGCTAACTTTTAAACTTAAATTAAACTTTTCAAACTGATGATTTTAATTAATGATTTCATTAATATGCTACATTTCTTTTCAATTATCCACAGAAAGCGAAAGCTTTATACTAGTTCCATGACTGCCTCCGAGATGGAGGAAGTAATGAAGATTAAAGCTCAAATGGAGAAACAAATTGAAGCTCTAACCAAACAAATTTCTATCGAAGAAAGAGCAGTGTTTGCCAAAACTAGCAAACCCCTGCAGCTGGCCAAGTCTGTCTGGTATGACAACATTTTCTATAAAAATGTTCTTTCTCATTACTATGTCCTGGTGAAGATAGCTCCGAAAAGGAACGCTAATGATTGACGTTTGTTCAACCTGAGCTGAAGTCATATTAAGTCATATTCAGGACTCTGTAGATCGACCTCCTCAGCTCAGGTTGAAGGGTCGTCAGTCTTTTATCGCCACCGCTACCCGCAAGATTACACTACCGTGTGGCACTATATTTTTGCGGGTCCTAATTTTTTGCGTCGACGTTTTGCGTTTTTTTTTTTCATGTTCCGCAAAAAATGGTCCCCCCCCCAAAAAAAAAAAAAATTCTGAAAATTTTTCTCCGCAAAAGATTTACTCTACTACAATGTAAAAGCGTGCTGTGGTCATTTACTAAAACGTCTCTTTAACTGAACTCGTGTGATAATGGTACCGTAGATCACGCAAGATGCAATATAGAATGACACTGATTAACGTAGTTTTACATCTTCAAGTTGTTTCACCTGTTTCGATTGTATGAAGTCAAATAAAAACCCGGAGAATGTTGTAATTCCAATTGAACTTGACTTCCTGCAAATCGCAAAAATTAATTCCCATCAAGAAAAAAAAACAGTCTTACCCAATCGCGAAAATTAATTCCCATCAAGAAGAAAACAGTCTTACCCAATCGCAAAAATTAATTCCCATCAAGAAGAAAAAAAAACAGTCTTACCCAATCGCAAAATTAGTTCCCGCTAAACATAAAAAATCGCCCAATCGCAAAATTTAACTCCAGCAAAAATTTAGTGCCACACGGTATGTAAACCTTAGAAACTCTTAGATTATGGTAATACTAACGGTCACAAAAGGTGTTGTTACATGTTGCAATTTTTCAGGCCTGCGGCATGTCTCGCAACGCCGCGTCGGCAAGCCTGAAAAGTGCCTGAAAAATGCCGCATAAACCATTGCAGCGTGTAACACCTCTTGCAATGGTCAAAATTGTTGCGAGACAAGCTGCTACAATCGTACAGAAAGTAGAATTGGGTTTTACAGCAATTTTTTTTAGCATTGCAGCGTGTAACACCCCCTTTGCAGCAAGTCTAGCAATATTTTGGTTTTAAACCCCTGGGCGCATGCGTGACAACTTTCCGTTGCGCAAAGAACGTTGCACCGTGTACAATACGGTTCGTGCAACAGCAATGGTCTTGCAGCAGGTCTCGCAACGCCGTGACTTGCAGCCAGGGTGTAACACCGCCTGAAAACATAAAACATGATAAACAAAACAGAAAATAAATATAATCACGAAAATAAGCACTTGAAGAAAATTTCCCTTGTTTTGTGTTTTTTTTTTTTCGCAAGTGGGAATCGAACTGGCGTATAATATGAAAAGCAGAAGTATTTAAGAACGATCACTCGAGGTTTCGTTTTTCGTTTGAACAGTAACAGAAACTATAATGACGGCAAAACCACAACGACAACGACGAGAAAAAAAAACAATACTTATAGACGTCGCTAATGTCACTTCTAGGTGAAGCGATTTTACTAGTAAGACCCCAGCACAGAGACCTAGGCCTACGACATCATAAATTAACAACTGTCGCACTTGTTTAACCTTCAATTCTCATGCGCTGCCATGGACTTAGCTTGCGAATTCAGTCGCCTCTCGTCGCTACCGGCCGCTAGGGGCGTTCGCACGAACGGCCGGGAGCGATGAGAGACGGCCGTATTTGCAGGCTACCTGCATGGACTCGCATGTGATCTAACCTTGCTGACTACTTCTCTTATACGATCCATTCTCGATTTTGCGCGATTAATAGATTCATATTTCCCTCTCTTTCTCTTGTATTCTTTTCAAGGTCTCTTGAAAACCAAGAGCCAGCAGAAAATCAGTTAGAGGCAACAGACCTCCAATATGGCCAATTCCAACTGCCTGAACACCACAGGCTAATGCGTGAAGCCTGTCAGTTTGACCATTATAACAGAGAACATCCGCTTGAAAAGTGGACTGTTGGCTCACTCCCTAACTTGTACAAATGTTCTGTTGTGAATTGTCATCCAAGACACTGGGAAGTGTGAACTATGAACTTTAAACTCTGAACAGTGAGCTGAAAATGAACTGCGAACTAGGGATTAATTATGAACTGTGAACTCTGAGCTTTACATGGTTAACAGTTAAATATTTGGACTATTTATGAAGAACATTACTCATTATCATGAGTGAACGATAGCCAGTCTGAAAATGAAATTTCTATTAGTTATGTAATTCAATTAATTAATAAATGATATATATGAAATCACATGAGCCTATCACATGTACCTGAGAAGATGAACAGGCTTCGCATCACTAGATATTTGTGAATAGAATAGTGTAATTAAAATAAAATAATTTATTCTTAATCACATGTCTCGTTCTTATTTTTCCTTTCATGAGATTATTAATTAGTGAACTTTAGATTTGAATACGAGTACGAGATTGTGTACGAGTACGATTGAATTTCAAGCCAGTCACGTGCCCAGAGCTGTCGGTCCTTTCTGTTGCAAACCAGAAGATAAGACTCTAGGTATAAAATTGTGCTGATAAATGGTTATCTAGAGCACGTGAACTTGGTCTGAAAAGTATTACTCGTACTCAATTTCGTACTCGTAGTCCGATCTAAAATTCGCTATAAATATTTAATGGGTGGTTTACAACCATTCCCTGAGGGTTTAAAGGACAGAAGCGCAGTGGCCATGCTGGTGGACGAAACAAAGGAAAGCAATACAAGCTAATGAGAAATGTTTTGTTTTATATGCCAGCGTGACGTCAGGTGAAAAAGTCCTATACGCCACGTCAATAGGCCCTTTGTGACGTCATACGCGCAAAGACTTGTGGTAGTTATTATAGGAGATCCACGAAGACTGGGTCAAAAGATATAATTGAATCTCCTGTAAGCGACCACCCACAATGCAAAGCCAAGGTGGTCGCTTACGAGAGGTCATATTTTCACTTTAATAACTGTATCATCAAAAGAGGTACGAGCTGAAAAACACAAAACAAAGCGACCGGGAGGGGGTAAGGAGCTCCTTCCCCCCTCCCCTCGCTCTTTTTTTTTTGTGTTTCTCAGCTCGTACCTCTTTTGATGATACAGTTAAGTGCAAATATGCATAAGCACAACAAACCTACGTATAAAGCATTGGCATGACGAAAGTGTAATGTTGCAGAACGGGCGAAGGTAGCAAGTTTAAGTCAGAGTATGGCATACGCACAGGAAACCTAGGTCAATGTGCGTGATGAAAGTGTCCTGTTGCAGACGCGGTGCCTTTGGATACTCAGGACAAAACGAGGGACCACTTCAAAGCCGACCCATTTCAAAACAGCAAAACGTTGGTTTATTGTTGGTAGCTTTGCCATTCATCTGGGATTATATTCTTTAAATAATTTGACAAATGCTACTAAATTTTATATTGTAACTGTTTTCAATATAGGGCAATAAACTTGAACTTGAACTTGCGTTGATATTCTCATATGTTCTCATATATAGGCCTCAGTTATGGGTATGTGCCGCTATGAAGAGTATGGTTTTGAAACAGATTTTTCTGGCAAAGGGAATAGAAATCAGAGAGTTTTGGTCTAGAATTGGGTATCATTTACCGGGAAATAGTTCAGTTGTGTGAAGATCTAGATAGAAAAGATAGATCTAAAGCTTCCGTCACTTCTGTTTTGGATTCCCTGCTTATATCTCGAGATGTGGGCGTCAAAATGGCAAATGAAATTTGCCCTACAAAGTGATTCCTCGTCACACTGAATAAATTTCATTGAAATGGCACGGTACTCCATTTCATATTTTCTCCTTACCTACTAGTTCCAACAGCGTTTTCACTCGGATATGCAAGTTATTTTCATGTCAAATATTTTTTGCTAGGCTTCAATGCAACTCAGAAAGTGGTGTGTTCTTTCTGTTTTGGCTATTTTGTACATCACAACTGGCTGATCTTGGGAAGCGATCCAGGGGGAATCCCCTTAAATTGTTTTCATTCTGAAACATTTGAACCCCCCACCCCTCTCACACATTTGTGTTTATTTTATACTTTTGATTCACCTGTTTCAGGCATTTAAATTGGTAGTGAAGCGAAGAAAAACGTTAACACGGGCGCGCGAAAAAATATTTCAAGTCATGTCAAGTGCTGCCAAAACAAATGCAACACAACTTTTTATCGCGCGTCGCTGTTTTTTTTTTCGCTCCACTTCCACCTTCCCCTGAATGTCGGTCTACTTTTTATTCATTAGTACAGGCTCTTGAAATCCAATCTGATTGTATTGGCAATTTGGTACAAACCGCTGCGCTCCAGTTTGCATCACGTCAGCTGAAAAATGAATCTGATTGGCTGACTTTTGTGCGCGCGCTTTTCCTCCTTTGTTATGTCACAAAGGAAAGATTTCAGTCGCAAAACAAAAATCACTGACTTTAGACGTGTTTTTGTGAGCAGAGAAAGATTTGATTGATAACCTGAAAATGGGAAGTGCTTTTAGCTCTTTTCAAGAACGTAGAAAGGCGAGAAAGGAACTTAAGAGGTATTTCGACGTTTTGTTACTTTTGCAACTATTCATAAGGGCCTTTTAAGAAGAATAAACGCTGATCGAAAACAAGTTCAGGCAGTATAACTTAATTTGTACTTTGCAAGCTTCTTTTGCTGATTGTATTTGATAAGGAGTCATAGATTTGAACATGTTTAGAAATTTGATTTCTTTTTGTTTCGCCGGTTATGACTTGCTTTGCGAAAAAAAAAACTTGCTTCCACGGTACTTTTTTGTGCTGAAGGAAGCGAACTTGGTTGTTCTAATTTTAGTTCTACGACAAATTAAAGTTGGCATAAATGTGTTGGCAAACTCAAGTTAGTGTGCCATGAACCGTCGTGACATCAATACTTGACAAACATGTTAGCAAACGGTTGGCGACAATTAGAACAAGTTTTTATTCTGGTCAACTTTTTGGCCAACTGTTTTAGGTTGGCAAAGTCGCATTCATTTGACGTGCGAACCGTGTGTTACAGTCAAACCGGATGTTCTTTTGATGGCAACTTTGCAAATTTCCGCCACAACATTGGTATTTTGATTGACAGTTTGCTTCGAGCAAGTTGGAAGTTACGCGAGCAAGTTGCAACTTTCGCGAGCAAGTTGCTATAACAAACTTGTTGTCAGTTGCAAATTGCGAATTTTGTGAAAACACGTCCATCTTCAGTTATGGCTCACGTACATCGCAATAATACCACCTCGGTTGAGAAAAGAGAGAGAATAATGGTCGTCTGGTGTCAAACAAGAACAAATGGCACGCATTCTTGGAGGCCTACTCTGGGACCTTAAGTCGCCTTAAGTCGCCTAAAGTCGCCTTAAGTCGCCTAAAGTCGCTTAAAGTCGCCTTAAGTCGCCTAAAGTCGCTTAAGGTCGCCTGAAGTCGTTAGGCTTAAAAAAGGCCTGCACACCTTAAAATTGCCCTAAAAGGTTTCACTTTTACTATTTCTTGAATATATAATAATTTTATTGCCCCAAATCTCTTTTTTATTTCCCATATATGATTATATACTGCAAGGGTATGGCCCCATGCAGTACAACACCATGCTTCAATAGTCATGCACCATGCCCTAGTTGCTTCAATTATATTTGCTGAACCCTATAAAGGATGGACCATTTTATTATTTTTTTTTTTGGGGGGGGGGGGGGGGGGGGGGCAAATACCAAGAAAAAAAATTCACGCACAGATAAAGTATAGAAAAGTATGGAAAAATCACAAAAAAATTCTTGCACAGCCTCAAGATGGTAAAAAAAATAATGCTTGCTAAAACAAAATGCCCAACCCCCCAACCCTTAAAAATAAAATGGTCCATCCCCAAGGAGGGTACACTCATTCATCTTCAAAACATTGACAACTATTTCTATAGGTTTACTTATATTTCATGGACAAAGTGTTGCTGAAAGGATGAAGTTGTGACTTATATTATAATCAACACTTAATATGAGCAACATCATAAAAAAGAAACACTGCTGATCAGCAGTCAATACTGATATACTGTAATGGTGCAGGCATTCCTTCACCTTCAGGGTATTATAACAACAGTGAGAGCTGTTTTGGATCACTAAGATCACAATAATTTGAAAAGTATTTTGGGGTTAAGCCCAATTATTGCTTATCACTTTTACATTGAGCAAGTAAGCTTGAAAAGATCATAAGCTTAACCAAAGGTAATGTAACTGTATACAAATGTACTTAACTTTTAAGCTTACTTATCCAACGTGAAAGAGCAACCAAAAATGGGCCATTTCTCCCGCATACAACCTCTAAGCTGCGTTCTAGCCATCCAACATTATTCTATTTACAACCAATCGTAGCTGAACGTTTGAAAGCTTGAACTTCTTTACAACTTGTATATGTCATCTTCTTGACAGTTTGATGAAGCAAAGAATTTAAATCAACCTATACGCTTAAGATTGCAAAATTTGCGTTGATTATGTTACTATGATGGCTCTCTGTCACAAAGGTCAAAAGGATTTCTTGTTATCAACCATTAAGCAGGAATGTGCAAAGGATTTGCAGCTGCTTCCAGCGGGAAAATTTGCCTCACTCGAGCAAACATGGCCGCCACATGTTTTGACCACGTGACATCTTTTTGGAACATGGATGCCCACGCGCGCGGGCGCGCGCGCACTCATGTTCAGAAAATTAGCACTCAATTGATTCGGCAAACAAAGCCAAAGCTTTAGTGTTGCTGTTGTTGAAATTGAAACACATTCCCACTTTACAGTACAGCCTGACTAGGCTTTGTGGCTCCCTCTAGGCTACCACTCACGTGCTTTACCTTCGTGGCGTAGATTGTCAATCAAGCTGGCCTGGATTTTTGAAATCGTTCTTGTAGCCATTGACTGGCTTCCTGCTTGTATTGCGAAAAGAAAACTAATTCCGACAACTCAATTCAAGGTAAGGTAGATGTAAATTTCTGAAATTTGTTGGTCAAGCGAGCGCGGGAGGAAAAGAAACGCGCGAAGCATGGAAACCATCTACGATTGGAAAGGAATTCTGGGAGAATCAAAATGGCGGACGCCAATGTAAATATTGTCAACTCTGTCATTTGCTGTGCATTCATTTGTGATCCATTATTTTCTGGAAATTTTTGAGGTAATAATTAACTTCTACACCGGTAAATCTGTCAACAGCCTCATCAGTAACACTATTTAGTTTTGTTTTGACAGGTTAAATTAAAATGTTGCCAGGTGGAAAAGTGTGAGAGCATTTCGGGCCTGGAAGCAGAACTACTCAACCCTGCTAGAACGTCTCCTACGAGGGTTCAGTTCCCTATCAGTGGAACATCCAAGTTTTCAGGAGCCGGACAAATAGTTGGAGAAAATGGGAAAGATGCGCTATTGAGAAGGACCCTCGCTTAAGGTACCAAATATGATATTGGAATATTCTAATTGGACTAAGGCAGGAGAACAACAAATTGGCTGGGTGCCTGACCAAACAGTTTTGGATGTCGTTTGTCAAGCTTTCGAGACAAAATTGACTGTGCAACTGCCACAACAGTGGCAGATAAATTAACCAAATTTATGTAATATGTGAAATCGAGAAGTGATTTTTAATTAACTAATTTGATGCCTTTGTTCATTGTTGTATAAATAAGTCAAGGAAAATGTATGTTAGTTTGATTCAGATCAGGTATCCATTTTTAAGTAAAAAAGTTGGATTTTTTCACCAAGATTTTATTTGGCAGTGTATATGATCTTTATATTTTTGTATGATTATTGTTTTTATTGCAATATCTTAAAAACATTGAAGCAGCTAACTGAATTTTTTCTCATTCTAGATAAGTAATATTGTTCCTGCCTCTTGTTTGGCTAATTAATGTTCATAATACAATTTAGCATTCATGTTATTTATATAATGTTGTTGTTGTTATTGTAATAGTTTGAATCTCAGTATAGCTAAAAGGGGCTTTAAAATCTGGAAACTGGAGATTTACGGTCACTTAAGTCTATCTGAGACCAAGTGAACTGATTGTAATAATTTTGTTTATTGAAATATGAGACAAACTATCATGAATGCCAGGATTCATGTCAGGACTCAAGCTGTAGCCCTAACCCTATGTCTGACCTGAACTGGAGTCCTTGGTCGCAAACTGGCTTAAGTCTCATATTTCTCTCCAGAGACCAGTGGCTTGGTATTTAGGTATAGTGATGAAGAGACTGTCAATAACTTTTGTTTCATCACTTTTTAGAAACACTTTTATGTTGCCTGAAGTTGCCTTCAGTCACTTTAAGTCGCCTTAAGTTGCCTTAAGTCGCCTTAAGTTGCCTTAAATTGCCTTAAGTCGCCTAAAGTCGCCTTAAGTCGCCTTAAGTCGCCAATATTTTGGACTAATTTTTCCTTAAGTCGCCTTAAGTCGCCTTAAATCGCCTTAAATCGCTTAAAGTCGCCTAAAGTTACGGCGACTTAAGGTCCCAGAGTAGGCCTTCTTGGATTATCAAGGCAAACTGTATTCAATATTGTAAACAGATTTTTACAACACGAGACGTATTTTCCCGGTAAACCTGACTGAGAGGAACGAACAGTTTCTACTCCTGACATCATAGAGTTTGTGGAATACTGCAAGGTAACCAAACCAAGTACTTTCAATTCAGAAATCCGGCAACTGACAGAAAGATTGAAATAGGAACTTGCTCGCGAAAGTTGCAACTTGCTCGCACAACTTCCAACTTGCTCGAAGCAAACTGTCAATCAAAATACCAATGTTGCGGCGGACGTTTGCAAAGTTGCCATCAAAAGAACATCCGGTTTGACTGTAAACACAAGATTTCACTCGGAGTTCAAAGAATTCAACGTACCTGCCCACTCAATTCGAGATTTGACGTCCCGACCTGCGGCCCGTTTCTCATGGTAGTGGAGCAAAGAAAAACGCGGGCGCGCGAAAAAATATTTCAAGTCGTGTCAAGTGCTACCAAAACAAATGCAACACAACTTTTTATCGCTCGTCACTGTTTTTTTTTTTATCGCTCCACTTCCCCCTTCCCCTGAATGTCGCTCTACTTTTTATTCATTAGTACAGGTTCTTGAAATCCAATCTGATTGTCTTGGCAATTTGGTACTATCTATGATTTTTTTCGATATTTGATTGGCTCTGTGGTGCGCGCGCAAATTCAAACCGCTGCGCTCCAGTTTGCATCACGTCAGCTGAAAAACGAATCTGATTGGCTGACTTTTGTGCGCGCGCTTTTCCTCCTTTGTTATGTCACAAAGGAAAGATTTCAATCGCAAAACAAAAATCACTGACTTTAGACGTGTTTTTGTGAGCAGAGAAAGATTTGATTAATAATCTGAAAATGGGAAGTGCTTTTAGCTCTTTTCAAGAACGTAGAAAGGCGAGAAAGGAACTTAAAAGGTATTTCGACGTTTTGTTACCTTTGCAACTATTCATAAGGACCTTTAAGAAGAATAAACGCTGATCGAAAAAAAGTTGACAGTATAAGTTAATTTGTACTTTGCAAGCTGCTTTTGCTGATTGTATTTGATAAGGAGTCATAGATTTAAACATGTTTAGAAATTTGACTTCTCGTTGTTTCGCCGGTTATCACTTGCTCTGCGAAAAAAAAATTGCTTCCACGGTACCTTTTTTTGCTGAAGGAAGCGAACTTGGTTGTTCTAATTTTAGTTCTACGACAAATTAAAGTTGGCATAAATGTGTTGGCAAACTCAAGTTAGTGTGCCATGAACCGTCGTAACATCAATACTTGACAAACATGTTAGCAAACGGTTGGCGACAATTAGAACAAGTTTCTATTCTCGTCAACGTTTTTGGCCAACTGTTTTAGGTTGGCAAAGTCGCATTCATTTGACGTGCGAACCGTTTGTCAAACACAAGATTTCACTCGGAGTTCAAAGAATTCAACGTACCTACCAACTCAATTCGATATTTGATGTCCCGACCTGGGGCCCGTTTCTCTTGTTTCAGGCACTTCAATAGCATGGTAGTGAAGCAAAGAAAAACGTGGGCGCGCGTAAAAATATTTCAAGTCATGTCAAGTGCTACCAAAACAAATGCAACACAACTTTTTATCGCGCGTCGCTGTTCTTTTTTCTCTCCACTTCCCCCTTCCCCTGAATGTCGCTCTACTTTTTATTCATTAGTACAGGTTCTTGAAATCCAATTTGATAGTCTTGGCAATTTGGTACTATCTATGATGTTTTTCGATATTTGATTGGCTGTGTGGTGCGCGCGCAAATTCAAACCGCTGCGCTCCAGCTTGCATCACGTCAGCTGAAAAATGAATCTGATTGGCTGACTTTTGTGCGCGCGCTTTTCCTCCTTTGTTATGTCACAAAGAAAAGATTTCAGTCGCAAAACAAAAATCACTGACTTTAGACGTGTTTTTGTGAGCAGAGAAAGATTTGATTGATAATCTGAAAATGGGAAGTGCTTTTAGCTCTTTTCAAGAACGTAGAAAGGCGAGAAAGGAACTGAAAAGGTATTTCGACGTTTTGTTAACTTGAACTATTCATAAGGGCCTTTTAAGAAGAATAAACGCTGATCGAAAAAAAGTTCAGGCACTATTACTTAATTTGTACTTTGCAAGCTGCTTTTGCTGATTGTATTTGATAAGGAGTCATAGATTTGAACATGTTTAGAAATTTGATTTCTTTTTGTTTCGCCGGTTATGACTTGCTCTGCAAAACAAAACCCTGCTTCCACGGTGTTTTAATCTCTTGTGCTGAAGGAAGCGAACTTGACTGCTCTAAATTTTTAGTTCTACGTGACAAACTAAAGTTGACAGAAATGTGTTGGCAAACTCAAGTTAGCGTGCCGTAAAAGGTCGTGACATCAATACTTGACAAACATGTCAGCAAACGGTTGGCGACAATTAGAACAATTTCTATTCTCGTCCGCTTTAACTTTTCGGCCAACTGTTTTAGGTTGGTAAACTGGCATTCATTATATTTGACGCGCGAACCCTTTGTCAAACACAAGATTTCACTCGGCTTTCAAAGAATTAAACGTACCCGCCCGCTCAATTCGAGATTTGACGTCCCGGGCCCGTTTCTGGAAAGTCCCGATAACTTTTTGGACCCGGAAATCCATTTTATGCGCGCAATGTTTACATTAAAGATTCAAATTTCACTGGTTTGAAAGCTGAGCAATAAAATTCTAGGCAGATGAAACAAGACGGGCTGGTTTGTAGGCCAAAAACTACAGTACAATTCTTTTTTTTCTCCGGGCTCGAAAAATTATCGGGACCTTTGAGAATCGGGCCCCTGAGCCGGAATGACATTGAGGTTTTTGGAAGTTTATCGTGTAAAAAAGCAAGTTTGCCAACTTTTTGAAGTTTGCTAGCACGAGTTTGCCAACTTTTAAAGTTAATTTAAACTTTTAAACTTAAAAGATTGCCCGGCGTATGAAGGAATATTTATGGGGAACATATCAGTCTATCGGACTCAAAATACTGTTTTTTTTTAAACAGACCTTTTAAGTTATTTTTAACCCGTGAATACACGCATGCGTAATGACCGGGTTATTGGTAACGGCGACAGATATGCAAATCAGTCACTCGCTTTCTCACTCGCTCACTCACGGTCAAGCCCAAATCCTACCGTCCAGAAGGACGTTGGACACCTTATTGAGACTTATATAACGGAGTAACTGGTTAGCTTCCAGTTGGGGTTGGGGTTAGCAGTTTATATAGTTAAATTTAGGCCTAAATAACCTGAGAAGCTAGGTGGTACAGTGGTACGGTAGGCTATGTAAGCCTAAGCCTAGCTGAGGTCACAGGTTCATTCCTGAGTGGGGATTTTAGATTTTCCTTTTTACACTTAAAAATTTATTGAAAAAAATTCTAAGCGCGACATTACGTTATATAAGTGTCAATAAGGTGTCCGCCGTCCTTCTGGACGGTATGATTTAGGCACAACCCTCGCTCACTCGCTTAGCCTGCGTCGCAAGCGTTCCCGTACGAACGAATTTCTCCGCATTCTGGCCGCGCGAAAATTGGGGCGAGAGCAAAAAATCGGAGTTAGGGTTAAGCACTGATTCAAATTGGTTAGCTTTAACTCACTGTTATGGATGAGAACAATGTTCGGCGTTCGGCGTTCGGCAAATTACCCCTGCCGGTTTAATTTATAGAAGCCAAACGGGCTAATAGCCGAAAAGCTCAGGTTCGAATCTCGCCCGCGCCGTAATTATTTTTTCTTTTTTTTTTCTTTCTTCTTCGGACTGAACATTATGAAAGTGATGTACTGTATTTTTCTTTTTGCGTTTGTTAAAAATCCTTACGTTTAATTTTAAAAAATATTGAACCGTGTCAGTGAGAAAACATGAGCTTACCGCAATATTGCGTTACGCATTAGCATTTCTTATTCACGGTTTGGCTCTTAGGAGCCTTAAATTATTACTCTTAATGATTTCATTAACATACTTCATTTCTTTTTAACTATCCACAGAAAGCGAAAGCTTTATAGTTCCATGACTGCCTCCGATATGGAGGAAATAATGAAGATTAAAGCTGAAATGGAGCAGCAAATTGAGGCTCTGACCAAACAAATTTCTATCGAAGAAAGAGCAATGTTTGCCAAAACTAGCAAACCCCTGCAGCTGGCCAAGTCTGTCTGGTAAGACAACATTTTCTACAAAAATGTTCGGCTTTCTCATTGCCATGTCCTGGTGAAAATAGCTCCGAAAAGGAACGCTAACACGCTGGGGATTTTTTTAGCTGAAATCGGCCAAAGAAATTAAACTTCTTAGAGTTTTATCGGATGTCGCTGAAACTTAGGGAGATAACAGATCTTAACATTTCAAACAACTTGACCGATTCAGATGTTTCGTTTTTAACTTTTTTTGGCGCGAAAATGACGGCACAAAATTAATTAAAAAACGAATTAGTGCATTACGATATATTTTTAAATGAGAAATGAAACACCAGACCAGGGTAATAAAAAAGCTGAAAAAATTTGCAGCTGCTGCTTTTCATTAAGAAGCTATGACTCTTTAAATGTCGTCAAATTTCTTAAAAATGGAAACAAAATGGCGGGAAATTCAAATTTTAAAGTACTAGATTGTTGCAACAAAATTCAGTGGCTTAAAATCTTTTTCACTGTTCAAATTGTCCACGAACTGTCTTTCATTTCTTGTTCCACAGTAGCTTGTAAAGGCTCCACCAAAAAATGAATAAATGGTGTGGCGTCATTTTCCCGCCAAAAACCGTTTAAAACGAAAAATCGGCATCGGACAAGTTGTTCGAAATTTTAAGATCTGCTACCTCCCCATGTTTCAGCGAAATAAGACGAAACCCTAAGGAGTTTAATTTGTTTGGCCGATATCAACTAAAAAAATCCCCAGCATGAATGATTGACGTTTCTTCAACCTGAGCTGAAGTCATATTGAGTCATATTCAGGAGTCAGTGAAGATCGATCTCTTCAGCTCAGGTTGTAGGGACGTTAGTCTTTTACCGCCACCGCTTACCCGCAAGATTATACTACCATGTGTGCCGTGTATTAAACAACCTTGTTCGTGCAGCAGCAACGGTCTTGCAACAGGTCTCGCAACGCCGTTGCGAGAATTGCTGCATGAAAATAGCAGCGTGTTATACCGCCTTAAAACATAAAACATGTAAAACAAAACAGAAAAGAAATATATAACCACAAAAATAAGCACTTGAAAACAATTCTCTCTTTTTTTTGCAAGTGGGAACTGGCGTATATAATAATGAAAAGTAGAATTAAGAACAATCACTCGAGGTTTCGTTTTTCGTTTGAAAAGTAACAGAAACTATAATGACGGCAAAACTACAACGACAACAACGAGAAGAAAAAACAATAGACGTCGCAAACATCACCGAGTTCTATTAAAGTGTAGCGATTTCACTAGTTTAACCCAGCATAAAGACTTAGGCCTACGACATCGTAAATTAACAACTGTCGCGCTTGTTTAACCTTCAATTCTCATGCGCTGCCATGCATGGACTTAGCTTGCGAATACAGCCGCCTCTCATCGCTCCTGGCCGCGAGGGGCGTTCGCGCGAGCGGCCGGGAGCGATGAGGGGCAGCTGAATTCGCGGGCTACCATGGACTCGCATGCAGTGTAAAGTTGCGGACTAGTTTTCTTAAATGATCCATTCTCGATTTTGCGCGATTAATAGATTCATATTTCCCTCTCTTTCTCTTGTATTCTTTTCAAGGTCTCTTGAAAACCAAGAGCCAGCAGAAAATCAGTTAGAGGCAACAGACCTACAATATGGCCAGTTCCAACTGTCTGAACACCACAGGCTAATGCGTGAAGCCTGTCAGTTTGTCCAGTATAACAGAGAATATCCGCTTGAAAAGTGGACTGTTGGCTCGCTCCCTAACTTGTACAAATGTTCTTTTGTGAATTGCCATCCAAGATACTGGGAAGTGTGAACTATGAACTTTAAACTCTGAACAGTGAACTGAAAAATGAACTGCGAACTAGGGATTAATTATGAACTGTGAACTTTGAGCTGGGAATTGAAAACTGTGAGCTTTACATGGTTAACAGTTAAATATTTGGACTTTATATGAAGAACATTACTCATTATCATGAGTGAACGATAGCCAGTCTGAAAATGAAATTTCTATTAGTTAAGTAATTCAATTAATTAATAAATGATAAATATGAAATCACATGAGCCCATCACATGTACCTGAGAAGATGAACAGCCTTCACATCACTAG